>NC_069409.1:41031628-41239128 GCF_026875155.1 Cherax quadricarinatus
CCAACTGTTGGAGGAGAAAGAGACAATGCAGAACACGCTTTTATTTCGGTAACGTTTCGATCTGTGTACAGAGGTGAACCATATATACTGGTAGCAGGTGTATCGAACCAACAGTGGTATAAAACTAGCAGGTTCATAAAGGTAACAGATGTATAAAGAAAATACGTATACAGAGACGGGTGTATAGATACGTGTACCTAGGCAGGTGTATAGATGCAAAAGGTGCATATAGGCAGGTGTATAGACAAGAATGAAGGAGCTGTGGAGGCCAAGAATCAGTTAAACCTAGTAGGTAGTAACAGATGGTGAGCGTCAAGAGTTAAGACTCAACCTATGACAACACTGCCACTAGCTGTATATCTTCACACACAGACACAGACACAGACACAGACACAGACAGAGACAGAGACAGACACACACACACACACACACACACACACACACACACACACACACACACACACACACTCACTCGACCCCTGCAAGCACATACAGGTGAGTACACACACAAGTATTTAAAGTTTGCTATTACTCTGATTGCTGGTCACTCTAGACCCAGACATTCATTCCTTCATCACATCTAGACCGATGGTGGCTAGTGTCCCTCCACATTAAACAGTGCGAAGAGAGAAGAAGTAAGAGGATGAAGGTGTAGGAGAAAAAGGAAGGAGGAGGAAGAGGGTGGAGGAGGAAAAGGAAGAGACAGGCGACGATGATGATGATGCAGATAACTCCCAAGTATTAACAGCTGGGCGAAGTAATGAGAAAATTTGCCTGCAGAAAAGTTGAGAAAGAGTGTGAGGAGATTATACCGTGTTTATATCGTGAGTGGGAGTAGCCTCGGGGCGCAGAAGAGAAGAGAGGAGAGTTAGAGAAGTTGAGCAGGTGCTTCCACCAGGACGCAGGAGAGAGGAAGAGGGAAGGATAACATGGGATGATGGAAGACAACAATAAAGGGAATACATGTAAATTAAAAACATAAATGAAGAAAACAAAGACACAATACAGTTACTGGAAAAATACACAAATAACTAGCAAATATGAGGAAGAAACTTTATGACGACGTTTCGATCATCATAAAGTTTCTTTCTCCTATGTGAGGTTTTTTGTGTAAAAATATAAATGATTCACAAAGACGTCAGCAAAATACTCAGGAAGTAAAGTGGCCTAGACGAGGTGTTGGTGGATACACTCCATACACAGTTTTAAGGACAGGAAAGACGGGGCACACAAAGCAGGGAATTACTGAAACAGCTTTTATGTAATTATAGGGCCAGGAGCTGAGACTCGACCCATGCAACTACAACCAGGCGAGCACACAAAAAATGATTTGAAAACGAAAAGTGTAGAGAAGCATAAAACAAAACTAGAAGACAAGTTGTGTTGGTAGGAAAAAATCACAGTCAGAAAAAGATGGTATTAAGATGGTATTAACGAGGAAATTAACTAGGATAAACATAGCTCTTGAAATAAACTGATAATAGCATGTAGAATTATTAGTATTAATAGCAGTAGTAATAGCAATAATAGCTGCAGTAGTAGTGGTGGTAACAGCTGTACAAGCAACAGTGGTAGTAGTAATAGCAGCAACAGTAATGCTGAAACAATATTAAATGTTTAAAGGCAATTATATCATGGACACAGATAAAGAAGATTAGAAATTAATTAATAAATTTACCAAGGATATAGAACGCTATACTAAAAAATAACATGTTGTAAATGGTATATAATAACGACAAGTTGATAAATAATACGCATGTGCAACACTTGGGTATCCTTATTGTTGAAATGTTTCACCTACGATGCACAGTCTTTCAGTCAAATACAGAGGAGAATAAATTTTAGGCAGTAGTAGTGGCGAGATAAAGATAATGTAATCAGTCCATCATCAACCTTGGAGAAGCAGTTTGAGATAATCAGTCGCTCAACCTGGAGAAGAGTTCAGCGTCATTGTCTGGAACAATGTGAAGCTGAAAAATGAGAACGGAGTCTTAAATACTGTCGAAGGTGAGGTGGAAGACCTCGAAGACGATGTTGTATGTACCTACATGTTAAGGTACCAACACCAGTGAGTGTTGTAACAACATGTTAAGGTACCAACACCAGCAAGTGTTGTAGCAGCATGTTCAGGTACCAACACCAGTGAGAGTGTTGTAGCAACAAGCTAAGGTATCAACACCAGTGAGAGTGTTGTAGCAACATGTTAAGGTACCAACACCAATGAGAGTGTTGTAGCAACATGTTAAGGTACCAACACCAGTGAGAGTGTTGTAGCAACATGTTAAGGTACCAACACCAGCAAGTGTTGTAGCAGCATGTTCAGGTACCAACACCAGCGAGAGTGTTGTAGCAACATGTTAAGGTACCAACACCAATGAGAGTGTTGTAGCAACATGTTAAGGTACCAACACCAGTGAGAGTGTTGTAGCAACATGTTAAGGTACCAACACCAGAAAGTGTTGTAGCAGCATGTTCAGGTACCAACACCAGTGAGAGTGTTGTAGCATTTAAAATTAAGTCCTTTCTAAAAAAATTCTCTTATACATTTAAAGATATAGTTTTCGTTTATGATTTTGTACCAAAAGAACCTTAGGAAACTTACCTATCCTTACTGACATAAAGATCGCTTGAGAGGTCAGAACATACAGGAGGAGATTGAAATAGATTGAATTCATGCTTGAGGCTCACTGACGTTCCGGGCTGGGAAAGAAACATGGCTTGTGAATCAGGCTGCCCAACTTATGTGGCATTCGTGGCTGAGTGGATAAGAGCACTGCCTGGGAATCTTGACCGCCCCCAGTAGCAGTATCGAGGCCTGCTGAGTGCGATCTTTCTATATATATCACAAGCTACATTACATAGGGATGGAAATCTTTTGATCTTTCGCACTCTCGTGCATCGTCAGGAGCTATACAATGTTGCTAGGCAGCAACAGATAGGAAGGAAAATTCTCTGAGTAAAAGCAGAAGGTATCAATGGCGGTCTATTTACAGAAGATGGGGTGGTTGGAGTAGAAGAATATTCAAACAATTTCAAGCAGAAATTTAAATAATTTTCCTTGAATCATTTCTTTATTATAAGCGGTTACTGGTCCCCTATATATTAACACAGAGGAAGAACCCATCTAATTTAAATGTTTTATATCTGAAGAATCTTTTCCTTAATTAAAGACAGCTCAAGATGGGAAATTTATTTTATTTACTTTGTAAAAGGTGGACCATATTGGAAAATATTATTTGGCTAGCAACAAACAGCCTGAAAGATAAAAGTCTTCAGTGAGAAGCCCTAGTCTGAGACCCAACTGAAGTGGAGGAATAAACCCGGGAACCATCTTCAGGTAGTCTACAGGTAATAAGATGAGATTTCGACGACGAAAAGAAAATATAAGCAAGACGAACTAGGCTAAAAAAGGAAAAAAGATAAAAATCACTACGTATTAAATATTAAGAAGCAGAATATGTGAATGAAGGAAATGTTGTAATATTCATAACAATGGCTTTAAACATTTACTGCAAAATCGAGAAACAGACAAAACTAAAAGAGAATAGTTTAGAAAGACGTGGCAAGACCAAGGACAAGAATAACACTTCTTAAATCAATACATAGCATGTCATGAGTCACAAACTTCCCAGTAACAAACTAGGAATGCAACAAAGGTTAAGAAAGAAACTCTGGGATACAGGAACAGTAGATTACTGTATGTTGGAGCATAGCCTACATATGTTGCATTTCTTAACAGCAGAGGGGATCATCGTCCCTGAGCTGCGCTGTCAAGGCGTCATAAAAGAGAGATTGAAATTAGATAAATAGTAATAATTAAGAAACACAGAAGAAAGTAAAGTGTTTACTGAATGTAAGTAAAAGTTTTTAAGATGTACTTGTCATCATATTTGTCCACGAGACAGAAAAGAATGACCAACAATCCTGCCAGAGTGCAAAACATTCAACAAGCTTCCGTTTCACACTCGTATGATAGGACTTTTGCTGTCTACCACGTTACTTTTTAACTTAGTCAAATCTAAATTATGTGTTTAAGATAAAATTGAAGATATATTAACGAGAATTTAAGTGTGTTCACGAAAGAAAATTTTCTGCATTAAATCAAAACACATTCACGAAACAGAACTCAATGAAATAACCACACATCAAGTTAGGTTTAAAGAACAATGATTTTTTTTAGTAAGTGTAAAGGAGGTATCAGCCTGGGTTCTGAAGCAAGCTGAAGATTATAAAGGTGTGCCAAAGTATCGTTATTGGTGGATTTCGGATAATTTTCCAAGTGTCGGCATCGGCCTAAAACTGAGAAGTGACATCGGTCTAAAACTGAGCGTCGATATCGGCTTAAAAATGCATCGGTATCAGCCTAAAACTCAGCATCGTTTTCGGCTTAAAACTGAATCTTGGTAATGGCCTAAAACCGACTATCGGTATCGGCAATAATTCCTAGTATTGTCCCATCAACAATGAAGTTACAGAGTAAGACACGTGAAAAAGTTAGTTATCGTTATTGTTGAAACGTTTCGCCTACATTGTAGGCTTCTTCACTCAAATACAGAGGCAGCAGGTGTAGTAGTGAAATGAAGATTATGTAATCAGTCCATCAGCCTTCCAGAAATAGTTTTTGAGGCGGTTCACATCCATGGAGTTAAACCTATAGTGTGGCAGCATATTCATGGGTAGACCTGATGTTACAGTATACTCATGTGTAGACCTGATGTGACAGTATACTCATGGGTAGACCTGATGTGACAGTATACTCATGGGTAGACCTGATGTTACAGTATACTCATGTGTAGACCTGATGTTACAGTATACTCATGTGTAGACCTGATGTGACAGTATACTCATGGGTAGACCTGATGTGACAGTATACTCATGTGTAGACCTGATGTGACAGTATACTCATGTGTAGACCTGATGTGACAGTATACTCATGGGTAGACCTGATGTGACAGTATACTCATGGGTAGACCTGATGTTACAGTATACTCATGTGTAGACCTGATGTTACAGTATACTCATGTGTAGACCTGATGTGACAGTATACTCATGGGTAGACCTGATGTGACAGTATACTCATGTGTAGACCTGATGTGACAGCATACTCATGGGTAGACCTGATGTGACAGTATACTCATGGGAAGACCTGATGTGACAGTATACTCATGGGAAGACCTGATGTGACAGTATACTCATGGGTAGACCTGATGTTACAGTATACTCATGTGTAGACCTGATGTGACAGCATACTCATGGGAAGACCTGATGTGACAGTATACTCATGGGAAGACCTGATGTGACAGCATACTCATGGGAAGACCTGATGTGACAGTATATTCATGGTAAGACCTGATGTGACAATATACTCATGGGAAGACCTGATATGACAGCATACTCATGGGAAGACCTGATGTGACAGCATACTCATGTGTAGACCTGATGTTACAGTATACTCATGGGAAGACCTGATGTGACAGTATACTCATGGGAAGACCTGATGTGACAGCATACTCATGTGTAGACCTGATGTTACAGTATACTCATGGGTAGACCTGATGTGACAGTATACTCATGGGTAGACCTGATGTGACAGCATACTCATGGGTAGACCTGATGTGACAGTATACTTATGGGTAGACCTGTGACAGTATACTCATGGGTAGGCCTGATGTGACAGTATACTCATGTACAGATCTGATGTTACAGCATACTCATGTGTAGACCTAGTGTGACAGCATACTCATGTGTAGACCTAGTGTGACAGCATACTCGTGTGTAGACCTGATGTTACAGTATACTCATGTGTAGACCTGATGTTACAGCATACTCATGTGATTATCAAATGGTATACAATACCGACAGGTTGGTAGATAAGACACATAGGCAACATTAGGCAACTTTACTCCGAAACGTTTCGCCTACACAGTAGGCTTCTTCAGTCGAGTACAGAAAGTAGGCAGGAGCAGTAGAGATGTGAAGACGATGTAATCAGTCCATCACCCTTGAAGTCGTAGATTTGAGGTTGTCATACTCATGTGTAGACCTAGTGTGACAGCATACTCATGTGTATACCTGATATTACAGCATATTCATGTGTAGACCTGATGTTACAGCATACTCATGTGTAGACCTGATGTTACAGTATATTCATGTGTAGATACAGTCCAGTCACGGTATTGTGCCTTTTTTTGTTATTCATGTGTAGACCTAGTGTGGCAGCATACTCATGTGTAGACCTGTGTCGTGTAGACCCTAGTCATATGGATCATAAAGCAAACAGTACTCACCCTGGGATCACTGTGGAGAGAGTGGTGGTGGGTGTGGGCAGGATCCAAGGATCGCTTGTGCACGTGCTGGTGTTCAAACAAGTAGTAACTGTCCAGCGCCCCGATCTGAAAATCACACGTGTGTTAGTAAACAATACACGAGAACAATAAAGTACAGAAAGAGGAAAAAACTTATGAAAACAATTATCTGTTAACATATCGATGGCAGTGTGTGTACTCACCCATTTGTACTCGCCTATTTGTGGTTGCAGGGTCGAGTCATCGCTTCTGGCCCCGCCTCTTCAATGATCGCTACTAGGTCCTCTGTCTTCCTGCTCCATGAGCTTTATCAAACCTCTTCTTAAAACTATGTATGGTTCCTGTCTCCACTACGTCACTTGCCAGACTATTCCACTTCTTGACTAAAGAAATACTTCATAACATCCCTTTGACTCATTTGAGTCTTCAACTACTAATGGTGACCCCTTATTTCTGTGTTCCATCTCTGGAACATCCTGTCTCTGTCCACCTTGTCAATTCCTCGCAGTATTTTGTATGTCGTTATCATGTTTCCCCTAACCCTCCTGTCCTCCAGTGTCGTCAGGCCGATTTCCCTTAACCTTTCGTCGTATGTCATTCCCCTTAGTTCTGGAACCAGCCTTGTTGCAAACCTTTGCACTTTCTCTAATTTCTTGACGTGCTTGACCAGGTGTGGGTTCCAAACTGGTCCTGCATACTCCAGTATGGGCCTGATGTACGCGGTGTACAGAGTCTTGAAAGACTCCTTACTGAGGTATCGGAACGCTATTCTCAGGTTCGCCAGACGCCCATATGCTGCAGCATTTATCTGGTTGATGTGCGCCTCAGATGTGCTCGGTATTACACTCACCCCCAACATCCTTGTCCTTGAGTGAGGTTTGCAGTCTTTGGCTAACTAGTCTATACTCTGCCTGCGGTCTTCTTTGCCCTTCCCCGGTCTTCATTACTTTGAATTTCGCTGGGTTAAATTCGAGGAGCCAGTTGCTGGACCAGTCTTCCACCCTGTCCAAGTCTATTTGTAGCCCTGCCTTATCCTCATCCGATTTAATTCCCCTCATCAACTTCACATCATCTGCAAACAGAGACACTTCTGAGTCTATCCCTTTCGTCATGTCATTCACATACATGAAAAATAGCACTGGTCCTAGGACTGACCCCTGTGGCACCCCGCTCGTCACAGGCGCCCACTCTGACACCTCGTCACGTACCATGACTCGTTGTTGCCTCCCTGTCAGGTATTCTCTGATCCACTAGAGTGCCCTTTCTGTTATACGCGCCTGTTCCTCTAGCTTCTGTACTAATCTCTTTTGAGGAACTGTGTCGAAGGCCTTCTTGCAGTCCAATTGCAGTCCAAGAAAATGCAATCTACCCACCCCTCTTTCTCGTGTCTTCTGTTACCTTGTTATAAAACTCCAGTAGGTTTGTGACACAGGATTTTCCTTCCCTGAATCCGTGCTGGTTGTCGTTTATAAACTTGTTCCATTCTAGGTGCTGCACCACTCTCCTCCTGATAATCTTCTCAATGACTCTGCATACTATACATGAGAGTGACACTGGTCTGTAATTTTGTGCCCTGTGTCTGTCTTCTTTCTTTAAAAAGGGAAATACATTTGCCGTTTTCCATACCTCAGGTAATTGCCCAGTTGGTTTTTTCTTGTGGGTTCCCCACCCTCTTTCCTCAGCCTGATTACCTCCTGATGTCTTCCTCCTGATGTGGCTACACAACAGCTTTGGGCAAGACTTGACTTTCGATGCTATGTCTTTTAGTACTGTCGCTGGGCCTCCCTCCTTATCTGTTCATACTCGTTTCTGGCTCTCCGACTAATCTCTTTATTTTCCTGGGTCTTTTGTTTTCTGTACCTTTTCCATTCTCTAGCACACTTACTTTTTGCCTCCCTATACCTCTGAGTAAACCAAGGGCTCGTTCTGGTCTTCGCGTTATTTCTGTTGCCTTTGGGAACAAACCTTTCCTCTGCCTCTTGCATTTTGTTGTCACATTGTCCATCATTTCATTTACTGATTTTCCTACCAATTCTCTTTCCCACTGAACCTCCTGCAGGAAGTTCCTCATGCTTGTGTAGTTCCCCCCTTTTGTAGTTTGGCCTTTTCTATCCTACTCCTGTTACCCTCTCCACTTGTAACTCTAATGTATTCAAAGCTCAAAACCACGTGATCACTAGCTCCGAGGGGCCTTTCAGACGTGATGTCCTCGATGTCTGAGCTACTCAGGGTGAATACGAGATCTAGTCTTGCTGGTTCATCCTCATCTCTCTCTCTCCGGTAGTGTCCCTAACATGTTGATGCATGAGGCTTTCCAGTACCGCATCCATCATCTTGGCTCCCCATGTTTTGGGACCCCCATGTGGCTCCAGGTTTTGCATATGTATCTCCTTGTATGTGTTTTCATCCTCATAACAAACACAGATTAACACAAAGGCCGCAGATTCGTATCATCCTTTGCGGACGATACTAAAATAAGTACGAAAATCTCCTCCTCCTCCGAACACAGAATCCAACAAGATAACTTAGAAATAATAATGCCAGACATGTCATTTAAATAACACAAAATAGCAAAAGAAGCCTAAGCATCAAAATGACAGAGTGGATAATGAACATTTTCAAAACAAGAGAAATAACGACAATAACGGTACTATTCAAATCACTTGTGCTTTTGCCTCTGGAATATTGTTCTGTGACCACAGGTCTTTTCGCTTCTTGTGATCTCTTCACCTTCCCTACTCAGCCTGATTACCTAGTCCTTGACTGTTATTTTCCTATTGATATGACTACAACAGCTTCGGGTCAGACTTGGCTTTCGCTACGTCATTTTCATATTGTCGTTGGGCCTCCCTTCCCTGTACATATTCATTTCTGGCTCTTCGACCACTGTCCTTATTCTCCTGGGTCCTTTGCCTTCTATATTTTCATTCCCTAGTGCACTTAGTATTGAGCTCTTTACACCTTTGGGTGTGCGCGCGCGCACAACACACACACACACACACACACACACACACACACACGTGTATATATCCGAGAACAAGTTGCCAACAAGGTCATCAAAGAAGTGACCTAACCTAATTACTTAATTTATTGCTTCAAGAGACCGGTCAACACGAATTCCGATTTACCAATTACTATGCAACAGTTTTGACTTATTTACGTTGGTAAGAGTCGTCGCCTCTTAAATAGATTAACAGGACATAAACGAACAACTCTGCTATCATCCAACATGTGAAATCTTATCATATAATAAAATGGGAAGGCATAAAGAGAACACTTAAAATGGAAGATCCATACACAACGACGACATTGGAAGCAATACTTATGGATCAAACACCCAACCTCGATATTTTATAACTCCAACTGAATATAATGACTGTACAACACTAACACCGAAGTACATACCATCTTTAAATTTAATCATGAACACACAAATTGCTTCTCCTGCTTCCCGCAGGGAGCAGGTCTTGAGCATATACCTGGAGGTTGACTGAACGTTCGTCTCAAAGTTTTGAAAAAAAAAAAAAAAAAAAAATCGGGCAGGTTCCCGCTCAGAAACTTTCCTTCTGCGCCGAGGGAGCTTTCGTTGTTGTAGAGGAAGGCAGTCTAGCTTAGTCCTTTGTGTTAAGGGAGGCAGAAGAGGATGAGGAAGAACCTGAAGCTAAACAGTTAACACTGCAAGACACGAAGGAGACGCTGCATGGTAGTGGTAAAACCGCATTTTACTGACAGACCCTGACACACACACAGAATCACTGCTGTGAAGGGAGGTCTAAAGCAGATGATAATGATGATAATGCTCTATCGTCAGCAATATAAAGTACAGCAGGGTAAAATAGCAGAGACGCCTAACATAACACCCGAGGACTCCAGCAGCAACTTTGCATCGACTCTCTCCTGAACCACAGTCATCACTTCAGCTCACGAACTACAATCATCCATCTCAGCCCACGAACACAGTCATCCATCTCAAACCAATAGGGCCACAGTCATCCACTTCAGACCAATAGGGCCACAGCAACTCTCTCCACTGACGCAAAGACCAACGCGCATCAGCAACCAGAATTTAAGGTAAGAAAAATGATTTTGTGTAATCGTTTTAACTGCATGCACTCTTGTTTGACGGTCTAAACCTTTCCACACTTGTCTACATCAACAAGTAACATTTATAATGTACGGTATCAAAAACTTTTATTTTTGACTAAATACAAAATTAGAAAGTTTTTTTTCTGGAGGTGTAAAGAAGGTAAATATTTTTCTCATAGTGTAATTTCAGTCGCTGCGTGACCCGAGAAAGGCATCCCCGTATTGCACAACCCCAGCCCTCTGTACGTTAGTGAACGCGAAAAGATTAGGCAGAGCGCAGCATAAATTTATAACGCAATTAAATATTAGCACTGAAAATCTGAAGCAAATCAGATTTTGGTATTCACAAGTTATCCCACTATAATCCCGATTTCTTCAATAAAAATGGCTAATCAGGACATATGCAGCCCAAGTTTTGAAGCCAAACTGAAGAGTTATTCTTTCGTTATCTCAGAGACCATTATCCTAATATATACCAGCACATTAAGTTTGTAGGAGCTCAGAATTTTCAATGTCAAGTTGCCAGCAATAGAGGGTGAAGCCATTTAGATAAAGCACTCAGAAATTATCTCATGAAAACCAGTATTTCAATTTTTCCCAGTTTTCCCATAAAAAAGGGAAAACCGGAAATAACACAGGAAAAAATCAATTCAAACTTTTCTCTAAGTATGATTTATCAGCGACTAAGATTTAAGTTTGAATGTAAATAACTAAACTTTATAAAACTTCGAGTGTATAACGTACTTATTTTTACAATGGACTTGAGAACACAAAGATGTTATGTGCACAGTAACGAATATTATGAAGACTTAAACTAGAATAACCCTATAAGTCAAACACTGAACATTTCTGACGAGAAGAGACATTCTGCAGTTCCTGCACAGTACACAACAAAATGTGCAACGTCACGGCCTCGAGCCAAGACATGTTTCCCGTAGCTGACTGGCAGATGTGCACCTACACACTTGAATTTCATTCTCCTCCATCATCGAATTACTAGGAACTTTTTCTTCAAGTGTGAGGCTACGCCGTTGAGAACGTTGGAAGTTACTGGAGCCATTCCAGGATCCTGGGAATGGGTCCAACAACTTCGCTCCTACGTCATGCGCACATGCCAGTTGTTTAAAAAATCTGGTACTCATAAATGTACACAAGCACAGAAAATTTGAAGGCAATCGGATGAAGTCTTGTAGAGTTATGAGAGAAAGAGAAAACAATAAGTTGGAGGGGAAAATAAGGCAAAAAAAAAAAAAAAGTTCAGGCAACCACTTAAAGATGCCAGGGTGTTATGGTATAATTCACTGAGCAGAAGAGGTGGTCAAGATAATTTGGTCTCGTAGAAAGAACGGGGAAAGATACGTCGATTAAGATGGGTATAAATCTAGTGTAGATGGAAGGTAGTGTGGAGTTCGAGGAAGGGTTGGAAGGAGGGGGAGGAGGTACTGAGAGGCAGATTATGAACATTCAACAGGCATGTGAGAGTGTTAGATCAGAGTGAATTTACACACAGGATTTTATGAACAGCTGGAATGTTAGCTTGGTAATATGTTTAAAGTGAACAGGGTAAATTGGTGAGACTGACTTGAATATGAAGTGGGAAATACAATGCCTACACTCTAGTGAATGAATAGAATAATACGAGGAGAGAAGACTCTTACAAGACTAAACAGTCATCCCACTAGTCGTGGAGCAAACTATTATATCATCAATATTAAAGGAAAAGTATCCAAGAACTATTCTGAATATATTGGCTTCAAAATAGAATCTCAATTAACATTTTACATGAAGTCCTCGTAATACGACCTGGAATTTCAATATGTCATAACTACAGAGAAGAATCATGCAAGATCAAACTCTCTACCTTACGTAAATGCTGTAGCATTACAAACATAAAATACCGTTTACAACATCTCTATCACGAGTGGCATGGGAAGCATTACAAGGAAAGTGTTCTTGCCGCCTCTACGCTGCCTCACTGACCTATATACGGAGCTCCACCAGTGGTTACAGTAGTGGGTGTGCTATTTTCTGAGCACTCTCACTGTATAGGTCACTCAGAGCTCATGGTAATAAAAAATATACAAAACATACACAAGCAATAAAAACTAAGATAGAATTAAAACAGTAAAAGCTACGAACATACCAAGTAAGAATAACCATCAATTAAAAACCTCATTAATTACTTACGTTAAAAGATTTCCCTGAAAGTTCCCCGAGAGCCCTACAAGCACAAAAGTAATTATAAAAAGCAAGACGAAAGGCAGAAAGCCCTAAGACACGGGCAAACTATTGAAATATGTACCAGGGTCAGCGGGATGGCACGAGGTATACTCGGTAGGGGGAGATGGAGGGGGCTCCTGAAATTAGTCTTAAAGTGACTATTCTTACTTTGAATCCCATATGACTTGTTACCACACTGTTAGCCCCTACCCTCACTCCGACGAGCCCACCACTTTTCAATTATATATTTTTTATTATCACACTGGCCGATTCCCACCAAGGCAGGGTGGCCCGAAAAAGAAAAACTTTCACCATCATTCACTCCATCACTGTCTTGCCAGAAGGGTGCTTTACACTACAGTTTTTAAACTGCAACATTAACACCCCTCCTTCAGAGTGCAGGCACTGTACTTCCCATCTCCAGGACTCAAGTCCGGCCTGCCGGTTTCCCTGAACCCCTTCATAAATGTTACTTTGCTCACACTCCAACAGCACGTCAAGTATTAAAAACCATTTGTCTCCATTCACTCCTATCAAACACGCTCACGCATGCCTGCTGGAAGTCCAAGCCCCTCGCACACAAAACCTCCTTTACCCCCTCCTTCCAACCTTTCCTAGGCCGACCCCTCCCCCGCCTTCCTTCCACTACAGACTGATACACTCTTGAAGTCATTCTGTTTCGCTCCATTCTCTCTACATGTCCGAACCACCTCAACAACCCTTCCTCAGCCCTCTGGACAACAGTTTTGGTAATCCCGCACCTCCTCCTAACTTCCAAACTACGAATTCTCTGCATTATATTCACACCACACATTGCCCTCAGACATGACATCTCCACTGCCTCCAACCTTCTCCTCGCTGCAACATTCATCACCCATGCTTCACACCCATATAAGAGCGTTGGTAAAACTATACTCTCATACATTCCCCTCTTTGCCTCCAAGGACAAAGTTCTTTGTCTCCACAGACTCCTAAGTGCACCACTCATCCCTTTCCCCTCATCAATTCTATGATTCACCTCACCTTTCATAGACCCATCCGTGACACGTCCACTCCCAAATATCTGAATACATTCACCTCCTCCATACTTCTCCTCCAATCTGATATCCATCTTTCATCACCTAATCTTTTTATCCTCATAACCTTACTCTTTCCTGTATTCACTTTTAATTTTCTTCTTTTGCACACCTACCAAATTCACCCACCAATCTCTGCAACTTCTCTTCAGAATCTCCCAAGAGCACAGTGTCATCAGCAAAGAGCAACTGTGACAACTCCCACTTTATGTGTGATTCTTTATCTTTTAACTCCACGCCTCTTGCCAAGACCCTCGCATTTACTTCTCTTACAACCCATCTATAAATATATTAAACAACCACGGTGACATCACACATCCTTGTGTAAGGCCTACTTTTACTGGGAAATAATTTCCCTCTTTCCTACATACTCTAACTTGAGCCTCACTATCCTCGTAAAAAACTCTTCACTGCTTTCATGTAACCTACCTCCTACACCATACACCTGCAACATCTGCCCCATTGCCCCCTATCCATCTGTCATACGCCTTTTCCAAATCCATAAATGCCACAAGACCTCTTTAGCCTTATCTAAATACTGTTCACTTATATGTTTCACTGTAAACACCTGGTCCACACACCCCCTACCTCTCCTAAGCCTCCTTGTTCATCTGCTATCCTATTCTCCGTCTTACTCTTAATTCTTTCAATAATAACTCTACCATACACTTTACCAGGTATACTCAACAGACTTATCCCCCTATAATTTTTGCACTCTCTTTTGTCCCCTTTGCCTTTATACAAAGGAACTATGCATGCTCTCTGCCAATCCCTAGGTACCTTACCCTCTTCCATACATTATTAAATAAGTGCACCAACCACTCCAAAACTATATCCCCACCTGCTTTCACATTTCTATCTTTATCCCATCAATCCCGGTGCCTTACCCCCTTTCATTTTACCTACTGCCTCACGAACTTCCCCACACTCACAACTGGCTCTTCCTCACTCCTACAAGATGTTATTCCTCCTTGCCCTATACACGAAATCACAGCTTCCCTATCTTCATCAACATTTAACAATTCCTCAAAATATTCCCTCCATCTTCCCAATACCTCTAACTCTCCATTTAATAACTCTCCTCTCCTATTTTTAACTGACAAATCCATTTGTTCTCTAGGCTTCCTTAACTTGTTAATCTCACTCCAAAACTTTTTCTTATTTTCAACAAAATTTGTTGATAACATCTCACCCACTCTCTCATTTGCTCTATTTTTACATTGCTTCACCACTCTCTTAACCTCTCCAAGTATATATCTGTGGATATTGCCCATGAAGTCACTATAAAGCAAAAGACTACTATAAAGTGGGCTCCCTATAGCAGCTCTTGTGTCGGCAATGATCCATTCGTTTTCAAGGTCACCAACATCACCCGGGCACCACGAGAACGCCACATCCTTGTGCCATGCATGGAGACGAGCACACATCTCCTGGATCTTTCAGTCAACAGCGTTGATAGAAGCATAATGAGCCAGGGCAGACAGAGCACATTAGGAATCTGAACATACAGTGAACCAAGAACCAAGTCAGCACGGAGCTCCGCAGTGAACATAGAGAACTATGTGCATAATAAGTGTTCTCAACAGCAATCACAGCAAAGCAGCTAAAGCCACTCTCGCTCTGTGACCCATTAGTAAAGACGTTTATTCTTGAAGAATATACCGAATCATGCTCCAAGAAATTAGCCAGGGTTATCACCTGGAATAGACACTTAGGGATCCCCGTCCACTACCTACAAAGATGAACCTCAAGCACTGTCCAAGAAGGGCAGTGAAAGAAGCCAACTTATCTGACCAGATACACATCGTGGCCACAATCCAGAAGAACTAGCATTCGAACGCCAAACGGGACAGGAAGCCTCAGCAAAACTTTCAGCAGGCACCGGGTTCCTAAAACGCCAAATCCGAAATAGACAGCGCAGGCCAAGCTCCTCATAACAGAGATCCACAGAAAGATCACTCAGACTCTCGACAGGAAGAGTGCAGTACGAAATACATCTTTGTAAAGCTGAATACATGAAAAGAGTTTAACAAGCACAGCAGAGAAGAGCTGGCCGAGTATATCTCGCAGCCATACTCCAGCCTGGAACGACTCAAGGCCACACAGTGCTCAACCTTCTTTCCCCCAGGAAGGGTGGGAACCAGCGGTCTACCTTACAGTCCACACCACCGACCACGCTCCAGCACCTTAATTAACAGAAAAAACTGTATACAATGCAGCTGCTGTGTTATGTCTGTATGAGACAGAAAAAGTCCAAAGAATAACAAAACAGATCACAAAGCTAAAAAATAAAAAAGTGAGTTATGATAAAAGGTTGCAACATTTAAGATGCTCACGCTGGCTTAAGGGAAAAAAATTAATATATACTAAAAACATGTAATATTATATAAAAGGAAATGAAAAATTATATGTATAAAAGCTTTCAGTGTTTTCAATAGAGAGCACAGTCATACGCGCGCGCGCGCGTGTGTACTCACCTAGTTGTACTCACCTAGTTGAGGTTGCGGGGGTCGAGTCCGAGCTCCTGGCCCCGCCTCTTCACTGATCGCTACTAGGTCACTCTCCCTGAGCCGTGAGCTTTATCATACCTCTGCTTAAAGCTATGCAGCATATGGGCGCCTAGCAAACCTCAGAACAGCATTCCGACATCTTAATAAGGAATCATTTAGGCGCCCATATGCTGCATGTGTGTGAGTGTGTGTGTTGTTTGTGTTGTGGTGTGTGTGGTGTGGTGTGTGTGTACTCACCTAGTTGAGGTTGCGGGGTCGAGTCCGAGCTCCTGGCCCCGCCTCTTCACTGATCGCTACTAGGTCACTCTCCCTGAGCCGTGAGCTTTATCATACCTCTGCTTAAAGCTATGCAGCATATGGGCGCCTAGCAAACCTCAGAACAGCATTCCGACATCTTAATAAGGAATCATTTAGGCGCCCATATGCTGCATGTGTGTGTGTGTGTGTGTGTGGTGTGTGTGTGTGTGTGTGTGTGTGTGTGTGTGTGTGTGTGTGTGTGTACTCACCTAGTTGAGGTTGCGGGGGTCGAGTCCGAGCTCCTGGCCCCGCCTCTTCACTGATCGCTACTAGGTCACTCTCCCTGTGCCGTGAGCTTTATCATACCTCTGCTTAAAGCTATGTATGGATCCTGCCTCCACTACATCGCTTCCCAAACTATTCCACTTACTGACTACTCTGTGGTTGAAGAAATACTTCCTAACATCCCTGTGATTCATCTGTGTCTTCAACTTCCAACTGTGTCCCCTTGTTACTGTGTCCAATCTCTGGAACATCCTGTCTTTGTCCACCTTGTCAATTCCTCTCAGTATTTTGTATGTCGTTATCATGTCCCCCCTATCTCTCCTGTCCTCCAGTGTCGTCAGGTTGATTTCCCTTAACCTCTCCTCGTAGGACATACCTCTTAGCTCTGGGACTAGTCTTGTTGCAAACCTTTTCACTTTCTTTAGTTTCTTTACGTGCTTGGCTAGGTGTGGGTTCCAAACTGGTGCCGCATACTCCAATATGGGCCTAACGTACACGGTGTACAGGGTCCTGAACGACTCCTTATTAAGATGTCGGTGTGTGTGTGTGTGTGTGTGTGTGTGTGTGTGTGTGTGTGTGTGTGTGTGTGTGTGTGTGTGTGTGTGTGTGTGTGTGTGTGTGTGTACTCACCTAATTGTGGTTGCAGGGGTCGAGACTCAGCTCCTGGCCCCGCCTCTTCACTGATCGCTACTAGGTCCTCTCTCTGCTTCCTGAGCTGTATCATACCTCTTCTTAAAACTATGTATGGTTCCTACCTCCACTACTTCACTTGCTAGGCTATTCCACTTCCTGACAACTCTATGACTGAAGAAATACTTCCTAACGTCCCTGTGACTCGTCTGAGTCTTCAGCTTCCAGTTGTGACCCCTTGTCCCTGTGTCCCCTCTCTGGAACATCCTATCTCTGTCCACCTTGTCTATTCCCCGCAGTATCTTGTATGTCGTTATCATGTCTCCCTGACCCTTCTGTCCTCCAGTGTCGACAGTCGATCTCCCTCAACCTTTCCTCGTACGACATTCCCCTGAGCTCTGGGACTAGCCTTGTTGCAAACCTTTGTACTTTCTCTTTGACGTGCTTGACCAGGTGTGGGTTCCAGACTGGTGCTGCATACTCCAGTATGGGCCTAACATACACAGTGTACAGTGTCTTGAACGATTCCTTATTAAGGTATCGGAACGCTATTCTCAGGTTTGCCAGGCGCCCGTATGCTGCAGCAGTTATTTGGTGATGTGTGCCTCCGGTGATGTGCTCGGTGTTATGGTCACCCCAAGGTCTTTCTCCCTGAGTGAGGTCTGTAGTCTTTGTCCACCTAGCCTATACTCTGTCTGCGGTCTTGTTTGCCCCTCCCCAATCTTCATGACTTTGCATTTGGCTGGATTGAATTCGAGAAGCCAGTTACTGGACCACATGTCCAGCCTGTCCAGGTCTCTTTGCAGTCCTGCCTCATCCTCCTCCGATTTAATTCTTCTCATCAACTTCACATCATCTGCGAATAGGGACACTTCAGAGTCTATTCCTTCCATCATGTCGTTCACATATATCAAAAATAGCACTGGTCCTAGAACTGACCCCTGTGGGACCCCGCTCGTCACAGGTGCCCACTGTGATACCTCTTCACGTACCATGACTCGTTGCTGCCTCCCTGTCAGATTTTCCCTGATCCATTGCAGTGCCCTCCCTGTTACACGCGCCTGATCCTCCAGCTTCTGCACTAATCTCTTGTGAGGAACTGTGTCAAAGGCCTTCTTGCAGTCTAGGAAAACGCAATCTACCCACCCCTCTCTCTCGTGTCTTACTTCTGTTACCTTGTCATAAAATTCCAGGAGGTTTGTGATACAAGATTTGCCTTCCATGAACCCATGCTGGTTTTCATTTATAATCTTGTTCCTTTCCAGGTGTTCGACCACTCTCCTCCTGATAACCTTGAGTGTGTGTGTGTGTGTGTGTGTGTGTGTGTGTGTGTGTGTGTGTGTGTGTGTGTGTGTGTGTGTGTGTGTGGTGTGTGTGTGTATGTGTGTGTGTGTGTATGTGTGGTGTGTGGTGTGTGTGTGTGTGTGTGTGTGTGTGTGTGGTGTGTGTGTGTGTGTGTGTGTGTGTGTGTGTGTGTACTCACCTAGTTGTACTCACCTAGTTGAGGTTGCGGGGGGTCGAGTCCGAGCTCCTGGCCCGCCTCTTCACTGATCGCTACTAGGTCACTCTCCCTGGAGACCGTGAGCTTTATCATACCTCTGCTTGTGTGTGTGTTGTGTGTGTGTGTGTTGTGTGTGTTGTGTGTGTGTGTGTGTGTGTTGTGTGTGTGTGTGGTGTGTATGTGTGTGTATGTGTGTGTGTGTGTGTGTGTGTGTGCGCACGTGCGTGCGTGTATGCGTGTGCGTGCGTGCGTGCGCTTATGCACGCACGTGTGCACATTTGCATTCAGACAATTACTGTGATAACTGTCAAATGATGCCCGTAGAGTTGTACGACTTATAAATGTTTTCAAAATGTCTAAAACGACCTGCTCAGTGTCCCTGGGACTGACGCTCAGTGTGTCCCTGGGACTGACGCTCAGTGTGTCCCTGGGACTGACGCTCAGTGTGTCCCTGGGACTGACGCTCAGTGTGTCCCTGGGACTGACGCTCAGTGTGTCCCTGGGACTGACGTTCAGTGTGTCCCTGGGACTGGCGCTCAGTGTGTCCCTGGGACTGACGTTCAGTGTCCCTGGACTGACGTTCAGGTGTCCTGGGACTGACGCTCAGTGTGTCCCTGGGACTGACGTTCAGTGTCCCTGGGACTGACGTTCAGTGTGTCCCTGGGACTGACGCTCAGTGTGTCCCTGGGACTGACGTTCAGAGTGTCCCTGGGACTGACGTTCAGTGTGTCCCTGGGACTGATGCTCAGTGTGTCCCTGGGACTGACGTTCAGAGTGTCCCTGGGACTGACGTTCAGTGTGTCCCTGGGACTGACGTTCAGTGTCCCTGGGACTGACGCTGTGTCCCTGGGACTGACGCTCAGTGTGTCCCTGGGACTGACGCTCAGTGTGTCCCTGGGACTGACGCTCAGTGTGTCCCTGGGACTGACGCTCAGTGTGTCCCTGGGACTGACGTTCAGAGTGTCCCTGGGACTGACGCTCATTGTGTCCCTGGGACTGACGTTCAGTGTGTCCCTGGGACTGACGTTCAGTGTGTCCCTGGGACTGACGTTCAGAGTGTCCCTGGGACTGACGTTGAGTATCCCTGGGACTGACGTTCAGAGTGTCCCTGGACTGACGCTCAGTGTGTCCCTGGGACTGACGCTCAGTGTGTCCCTGGGACTGACGCTCAGTGTGTCCCTGGGACTGACGTTCAGTGTCCCTGGGATTGACGCTCAGTGTGTCCCTGGGACTGACGTTCAGAGTGTTCCTGGGACTGGTGCTCAGTGTGTCCCGGGGACTGACGCTCAGTGTGTCCCTGGGACTGACGTTCAGTGTCCCTGGGACTGACGTTCAGTGTCCCTGGGACTGACGTTCAGTGTCCCTGGGACTGACGTTGTGTCCCTGGGACTGACGTTCAGAGTGTTCCTGGGACTGATGTTCAGTGTGTCCCTGGGACTGACGCTCAGTGTGTCTCTGGGGCTGACGTTCAGAGTGTTCCTGGGACTGACGTTCAGTGTCCCTGGGACTGACGTTCAGTGTCCCTGGAACTGACGTTCAGTGTGTCCCTGGTACTGACGTTCAGAGTGTCCCTGGGACTGACGTTCAGTGTCCCTGGGACTGACGTTCAGAGTGTCCCTGGAACTGACGTTCAGTGCCCCTGGGACTGACGTTCAGAGTGTTCCTGGGACTGACGTTCAGAGTGTCCCTGGGACTGACGTTCAGTGTCCCTGGAACTGACGTTGTGTCCCTGGGGCTGACGTTCAGAGTGTTCCTGGGACTGACGTTGTGTGTCCCTGGGACTGACGTTCAGTGTCCCTGGGACTGACGTTGTGTCCCTGGGACTGACGTTCAGTGTCCCTGGGACTGACGTTGTGTCCCTGGGACTGACGCTCAGTGTCCCTGGGACTGACGTTCAGTGTCCCTGGAACTGACGTTCAGTGCCCCTGGGACTGACGTTCAGTGTGTTCCTGGGACTGACGTTCAGTGTCCCTGGGACTGACGTTCAGTGTCCCTGGAACTGACGTTGTGTCCCTGGGGCTGAGGTTCAGTGTCCCTGGGGCTGACGTTCAGAGTGCCCGTGGGACTGACGTTCAGTGTGTCCTTGGGACTGATGTTCAGTGTCCCTGGGACTGACGTTCAGTGTCTCTGGGACTGACGTTCAGTGTTTCCCTGGGACTGACGTTCAGTGTCCCTGGGACTGACGTTCAGTGTCCCTGGGACTGACGTTGTGTCCCTGGGACTGACGCTCAGTGTCCCTGGGACTGACGCTCAGTGTCCCTGGGACTGACGCTCAGTTTCCCTGGGACTGACGCTCAGTGTCCCTGGGACTGACGCTCAGTGTCCCTGGGACTGACGCTCAGTGTCCCTGGGACTGACGCTCAGTGTCCCTGGGACTGACGTTCAGTGTCCCTGGGACTGACGCTCAGTGTCCCTGGGACTGACGCTCAGTGTCCCTGGGACTGACGCTCAGTGTCCCTGGGACTGACGCTCAGTTTCCCTGGGATGACGCTCAGTTTCCCTGGGACTGACGCTCAGTGTCCCTGGGACTGACGCTCAGTGTCCCGGGGACTGACGCTCAGTGTCCCTGGGACTGACGCTCAGGTGTCCCTGGGACTGACGCTCAGTGTCCCTGGGACTGACGCTCAGTGTCCCTGGGACTGACGCTCAGTGTCCTGGGACTGACGCTCAGTGTCCCTGGGACTGACGCTCAGTTTCCCTGGGACTGACGCTCAGTGTCCCTGGGACTGACGCTCAGTGTCCCTGGACTGACGCTCAGTGTCCCTGGGACTGACGCTCAGTGTCCCTGGGAACTGGACGCTCAGTGTCCCTGGGACTGACGCTCAGTGTCCCTGGGACTGACGCTCAGTGTCCCTGGGACTGACGCTCAGTGTCCCTGGGACTGGACGCTCAGTGTCCCTGGGACTGACGCTCAGTGTCCCTGGGACTGACGCTCAGTGTCCCTGGGACTGACGCTCAGTGTCCCTGGGACTGACGCTCAGTGTCCCTGGGACTGACGCTCATGTGTCCCTGGGACTGACGCTCAGTGTCCCTGGGACTGACGCTCAGTGTCCCTGGGACTGACGCTCAGTGTCCCTGGGACTGACGCTCAGTGTCCCTGGGACTGACGCTCAGTGCCCTGGGACTGACGCTCAGTGTCCCTGGGACTGACGCTCAGTGTCCCTGGGACTGACGCTCAGTTTCCCTGGGACTGACGCTCAGTGTCCCTGGGACTGCGCTCAGTCCCGGGACTGACGCTCAGTGTCCCTGGGACTGACGCTCAGTGTCCCTGGGACTGACGCTCAGTGTCCCTGGGACTGACGCTCAGTGTCCCTGGGACTGACGCTCAGTGTCCCTGGGACTGACGCTCAGTGTCCCTGGACTGACGCTCAGTGTCCCTGGGACTGACGCTCAGTGTCCCTGGGACTGACGCTCAGTGTCCCTGGGACTGACGCTCAGTGTCCCTGGGACTGACGCTCAGTGTCCCTGGGACTGCGCTCAGTGTCCCTGGACTGACCGCTCAGTGTCCCTGGACTGACGCTCAGTGTCCCTGGGACTGACGCTCAGTGTCCCTGGGACTGACGCCTCAGTGTCCCTGGGATGGGAGCTCAGTGTCCCTGGGACTGACGCTCAGTGCCCCTGGGACTGACGCTCAGTGTCCCTGGGACTGACGCTCAGTGTACCCTGGGACTGACGCTCAGTGTCCCTGGGACTGACGCTCAGTGCCCCTGGACTGACGCTCAGTGCCCTGGGACTGACGCTCAGTGTCCCTGGGACTGACGCTCAGTGTCCCTGGGACTGACGCTCAGTGTCCCTGGGACTGACGCTCAGTGTCCCTGGGACTGACGCTCAGTGTCCCTGTGACTGACGCTCAGTGTCCTGGGACTGACGCTCAGTGTCCCTGGGACTGACGCTCAGTGTCCCTGGGACTGACGCTCAGTGTCCCTGGGACTGACGCTCAGTGTCCTGGGACTGACGCTCAGTGTCCCTGGGACTGACGCTCAGTGTCCCTGGGACTGACGCTCAGTGTCCCTGGGACTGACGCTCAGTGTCCCTGGGACTGACGCTCAGTGTCCCTGGGACTGACGCTCAGTGTCCCTGGGACTGACGTCAGTGTCCCAGGGACTGACGCTCAGTGTCCCAGGGACTGACGCTCAGTGTCCCTGGACTGACGCTCAGTGTCCCAGGGACTGACGCTCAGTGTCCCTGGGACTGACGCTCAGTGTCCCTGGGACTGACGCTCAGTGTCCCAGGGACTGACGCTCAGTGTCCCTGTGGACTGACGCTCAGTGTCCCTGGGACTGACGCTCAGTTGTCCTGGACTGACGCTCATTGTCCCTGGGACTGACGCTCAGTGTCCCTGGGACTGACGCTCAGTGTCCCTGGGACTGACGCTCAGTGTCCCTGGGACTGACGCTCAGTGTCCCTGGGACTGACGCTCAGTGTCCCTGGGACTGACGCTCAGTGTCCCTGGGACTGACGCTCTGTCCCAGGGACTGACGCTCAGTGTCCCAGGGACTGACGCTCAGTGTCCCTGGGACTGACGCTCAGTGTCCCTGGGACTGACGCTCAGTGTCCCTGGGACTGACGCTCAGTGTCCCTGGGACTGACGCTCAGTGTCCCAGGGACTGACGCTCAGTGTCCCTGGGACTGACGCTCAGTGTCCCTGGGACTGACGCTCAGTGTCCCTGGGACTGACGCTCAGTGTCCCAGGGACTGACGCTCAGTGTCCCTGGGACTGACGCTCAGTGTCCCTGGGACTGACGCTCAGTGTCCCTGGGACTGACGCTCAGTGTCCCTGGGACTGACGCTCAGTGTCCCTGGGACTGACGCTCAGTGTCCCTGGGACTGACGCTCAGTGTCCCAGGGACTGACGCTCAGTGTCCCAGGGATGACGCTCAGTGTCCCTGGGACTGACGCTGAGTGTCCCTGGGACTGACGCTCAGTGTCCCAGGGACTGACGCTCAGTGTCCCTGGGACTGACGCTCAGTGTCCCTGGGACTGACGCTCAGTGTCCCAGGGACTGACGCTCAGTGTCCCTGGGACTGACGCTCAGTGTCCCTGGGACTGACGCTCAGTGTCCCTGGGACTGACGCTCAGTGTCCCTGGGACTGACGCTCAGTGTCCCTGGGACTGACGCTCAGTGTCCCTGGGACTGACGCTCAGTGTCCCTGGGACTGACGCTCAGTGTCCCTGGGACTGACGCTCAGTGTCCTGGGACCGACGCTCAGTGTCCCTGGGACTGACGCTCAGTGTCCCTGGGACTGACGCTCAGTGTCCCAGGGATGACGCTCAGTGTCCCTGGGACTGACGCTCAGTGTCCCTGGGACTGACGCTCAGTGATCCCATGGGACTGACGCTCAGTGTCCCAGGGACTGACGCTCAGTGTCCCTGGGACTGACGCTCAATGTCCAGGGACTGACGCTCAGTGTCCCAGGGACTGACGCTCAGTGTCCCTGGGACTGACGCTCAGTGTCCCTGGGACTGACGCTCAGTGTCCTGGGACTGACGCTCAGTGTCCAGGACTGACGCTCAGTGTCCCAGGGACTGACGCTCAGTGTCCCAGGGACTGACGCTCAGTGTCCCTGGGACTGACGCTCAGTGTCCCTGGGACTGACGCTCAGTGTCCCTGGGACTGACGCTCAGTTGTCCCTGGGACTGACGCTCAGTGTCCCTGGGACTGACGCTCAGTGTCCCTGGGACTGACGCTCAGTGTCCCTGGGACTGACGCTCAGTGTCCCTGGGACTGACGCTCAGTGTCCCTGGGACTGACGCTCAGTGTCCCTGGGACTGACGCTCAGTGTCCCTGGGACTGACGCTCAGTGTCCCAGGGACTGACGCTCAGTGTCCTGGGACTGACGCTCAGTGTCCCTGGGACTGACGCTCAGTGTCCCTGGGACTGACGCTCAGTGTCCCTGGGACTGACGCTCAGTGTCCCAGGGACTGACGCTCAGTGTCCCTGGGACTGACCTTCATGAAACTCTCACAAAATATTCCACTATGAAGGAACACATAATAGGCCATAAAAATATTTTAAATTGGTCATAATATTAGTATTTATTGAAGGATTTTGATATAAAAAAATCTTATCACTTAAACAGCTGAAGGAAACTGCGTAACAGGTCACGTGATGTAAGTTTGAAATGCTTTAAGAGGGTCGTGAGTTTCCTTTTCTCCTAATATCATGTTAATTTTTCCCCTATAATCTACCTTGTCCATAATTATCACATTTTCTTTGTCTGCTTTCGTGTTGTTGCAGAGGTTTGATGTTTGCTCAGAACTCTGCAACACAATTGTCCTCAAAGGTTTGTTAAGTACTATGAATTAAGGAAATATCCTAGATTTCACCTTACGAAAGCAGACAAAGCAAATGCGATGCTAATTATGGACAAGGTAGATTATAGGGAAAAAGTAACATGATTAGAAAACAAGGGTACTGACGTGCCGCTTAAAGTTTGGTTTAATATTTCAGTTTGATAGAGAAGCTTCTTAGTTGTCGTGGAGAATATGACACTACAAAAAATTAGCAAGTTGGGAATCACAAAGACCACTAAAAATACTTTTTTCGTAAGAGACACTAACGTTGAAATTTTAGTAACAACCAGAAGAGGCAACCTTCAGTTATCATGCAAAATTTAATGATTCAATATCATGTACCATATCATGTAATAAAATAAACCTACTGGTAGAAACGAATGAAAAGATGGGGTGGTAGGAGAAGTGGAATATTCAAAAGGCTTCAGGAAGAAATCGAAATATTCTTCCTTGAAGCCCTTTTATCCACTTCTACGAGGCTATGGGTCCCACAATTTACACCAGAGGTGGACCCCATTTTTACTGTTAGTATATTGGTAAATTTGCACTTACATATCCCAAGATCAATCCAAACCTTCCACTAATATACACCCACATTAAAAGTTTGAAGCCAATCAGAATAGGCATCCTCCAGTTATTGAATAAAGATCAATATCACAATTTGTTTAATAAAACTGGAAGAAATATTTATGCAGCCCAATAACAATAATGAAAACCTTCCTCTGTACAAAACACACCAGCGATAAAAGTTATATTTAAGATGACTAGAAGAGGTATTCTCCCATTACTGAGGTGTCTCGTAGCTCGACTGCTAGCGCACTGACCTCACACGATGAGGTCCGGTTGGAAGCATTAGGACGTGTTTCCTTAAGACATCTGTCCATGTTCACCTGTCGGTAAAATAGGTACCTGGGTGTAGGCCGACCTGTGAGAGTCGCATCCTGGGTACAATATTGACCTAATTTCCCCAAAATGCTCTGCATAATAAAGGGTTTTCTATATAGTAGTATGTCACTGATGTCAGCTATACCTGTATACCTTGTACATGTACGTGTAGAAATAATAATAATTATTCCATGAAATCTACCGATTCCAAGTTCTTAACTACGTTTTTGACAATTTTGTACATGTACATTCTAAACGCATCACCATTAATGTCTGAAGTCATTCAGGAGAAGCATAATCATATTTCATGAAATGCCACACTATTTTAATAAAGTAAAATTACCAAATGGACATCCACAAACTCCAATAAAAAATATCAACTTTCTGCTATGATACTCTATTGTTGAATGTGTTAAGCTAATTTAAAGAGGCTCTCTCAGGTTATAGCAGGGAAATCAAAACCGAGATTGGTCTATGTAACACTGGCCAGAGGTTGCCCGCATATGTCAATATTTACAGGAACCATGACCTTGCTATGGTATACCAGCCACGAAAATTTGAAGCAGATCGGTGGAGACGTTCTCAAAAAATACACCAAAGCTCCTCTAAATACATCTCATGGCACATTTAAGGTCATGTATGTTCGTCTTAAGGCACATTCAAGGCCATGTAAATATGTTCGTCTTAAGTCACATTCAAGGTCATGAAAGTACGTTCGTCTTAAGACACATTCAAGGTCATGAAAGTACGTTCGTCTTAAGACACATTCAAGGTCATGAAAGTACGTTCGTCTTAAGACACATTCAAGGTCATGAAAGTACGTTCGTCTTAAGGCACATTCAAGGTCATGAAAGTACGTTCGTCTTAAGTCACATTCAAGGTCATGAAAGTACGTTCGTCTTAAGACACATTCAAGGTCATGAAAGTACGTTCGTCTTAAGACACATTCAAGGTCATGAAAGTACGTTCGTCTTAAGGCACATTCAAGGTCATGAAAGTACGTTCGTCTTAAGGCACATTCAAGGTCATGAAAGTACGTTCGTCTTAAGATACATTCAAGGTCATGTAGATACGTTCGTCTTAAGACACATTCTCTCTTAAGATGCCAAAACTTTGAAATGCCGGAAATGAGTCAGAACGTATATTGGCATTTATGCTTAAGGTGCGGTTAATTTTTCTCATGGCTGAAAGATAAACTTGAATGATAATACTGATAAATGAAAATAAATTCGGAAAAAATGAGAAATAGATTCGGACAAATAAGGATAAATATGAAAATTCAGTTGAACGAGAGATGAAAGTCAGACAAGGAATAAGTATTACGAAAGCGGACAGAGCGAGCGAGGTCAACTTTCCCTTCACGGACTACCATCCACTGAACTTTCCCTTCACGGACTACCATCCACTGAACTTTCCCTTCAGGGACTACCATCCACTGAACTTTCCCTTCAGGGACTATCATCCACTGAACTTTCCCTTCAGGGACTATCATCCACTGAACTTTCCCTTCAGGGACTATCATCCACTGAACTTTCCCTTCAGGGACTACCATCCACTGAACTTTCCCTTCAGGGACTATCATCCACTGAACTTTCCCTTCAGGGACTATCATCCACTGAACTTTCCCTTCAGGGACTACCATCCACTGAACTTTCCCTTCAGGGACTACCATCCACTGAACTTTCCCTTCACGGACTATCATCCACTGAACTTTCCCTTCAGGGACTATCATCCACTGAACTTTCCCTTCAGGGACTATCATCCACTGAACTTTCCCTTCAGGGACTACCATCCACTGAACTTTCCCTTCAGGGACTATCATCCACTGAACTTTCCCTTCAGGGACTATCATCCACTGAACTTTCCCTTCAGGGACTATCATCCACTGAACTTTCCCTTCAGGGACTATCATCCACTGAACTTTCCCTTCAGGGACTACCATCCACTGAACTTTCCCTTCAGGGACTACCACCCACTGAACTTTCCCTTCAGGGACTACCATCCACTGAACTTTCCCTTCAGGGACTACCATCCACTGAACTTTCATTTCAGGGACTACCATCCACTGAACTTTCCCTTCAGGGACTACCATCCACTGAACTTTCCCTTCAGGGACTACCATCCACTGAACTTTCCCTTCAGGGACTACCATCCACTGAACTTTCCCTTCAGGGACTACCATCCACTGAACTTTCCCTTCAGGGACTACCATCCACTGAACTTTCCCTTCAGGGACTACCATCCATTGAACTTTCCCTTCACGGACTATCATCCACTGAACTTTCCCTTCAGGGACTACCATCCACTGAACTTTCCCTTCAGTGACTACCATCCACTGAACTTTCCCTTCAGTGACTACCATCCACTGAACTTTCCCTTCAGGGACTACCATCCACTGAACTTTCCCTTCAGGGACTACCATCCACTGAACAACCAAGCGTCAAGATTGCAATCACCATCGTTACCACCAGTGATTTCACCACCAACCATCAGCACCACCAGTGATCATGTCACCAACGCCACCAGTCTCTCCACCACTCACCATCACCGTGGTTACAGCGCCAACCAATCAACTCAGCTCAGTAATCTTGGCCACAATTATTCTTACCCTCAACTTCAACGGGTCAGTCCAGCACAATGTTAACTGCTGAGAGATTCCTTCATTATTTTTTATCATGGGAAAGTTAAACCATTTTTAACATCAGTGATCAAACTACTGTTTATGTCATTCAAGGTCACTTAACAGTAACGATTACGTTATTATTGGTTCACCTGGCTTTGGTTTGCTATCTAAATCAGGCCCGGTGGCCTGGTGGCTAAAGCTCCCGCTTCACACACGGAGGGCCCGGGTTCGATTCCCGGCGGGTGGAAACATTTCGACACGTTTCCTTATACCTGTTGTCCTGTTCACCTAGCAGCAAATAGGTACCTGGGTGTTAGTCGACTGGTGTGGGTCGCATCCTGGGGGACAAGATTAAGGACCCCAATGGAAATAAGTTAGACAGTCCTCGATGACGCACTGACTTTCTTGGGTTATCCTGGGTGGCTAACCCTCCGGGGTTAAAAATCCGAACGAAATCTTATCTTATCTTATCTTATCTTACTTACTCACCTGTAGTCCAATTAATGCTACTTCATTTGAATGTGGCTGATTGGTCATCGAACTAAAGGTTGCTTGTGTACGTACTGTTATTTAAAGATGTACTTACCCACCTTGAGTTGATTTTAGGTACGCAGGTACACAAACATGTACATCAACACTAAAAACAACCAACAACAACAAGAACTACCACCACTAACAACATCAACTAGCATACCGGTACAGAGACAAGGTGGCTAGACAGTATCTAAGAAATAGACCAAATATAAATAACACGTGATGAACTTTGAAAAAGTCGAGTAATATCAAGAACAAATGACGGTTTTAAAATCGGCTGTACTATCAAAATACGAAGCAACTCGTCCAACATGGATGCACATAATAGGAGTGAGAAGACCGGACACGGAATACGAACTGGGAGGAGAGGATGTATTAGCTGTGACATTTAGATTGCACTCTCATTTCTAGGCACTGGGAGGAGACGTGCTAAAAGCAATGTAGAAAGTTAAATATTAGAGTAACATTGCATCGAAAATAACTATTGGAAATATGCATAAATTAACTTTGGTCTTTTTCCGCACAAGCACGTCTTCCACACTTACCCCTTAACACCCCTACTGTATGGTGTGAACCACCCTCCACACTTACCCCCTCAACACCCCTACTGTTTGTTGTGAACCACCCTCCACACTTACCCCTCAACACCCCTACTGTATGGTGTGTGAACAACCCATCACACTTACCCCCTCAACACCCCTACTGTTTGTTGTGAACCACCCTCCATACTTACCCCCTCAACACCCCTACTGTATGGTGTGAACCACCCTCCACACTTACGCCTCAGCACCCCTACTGTTTGTTGTGAACCACCCTCCACACTTACCCCTCAACACCCCTACTGTATGTTGTGAACCACCCTCCACACTTACCCCTCAACACCCCTACTGTATGTTGTGAACCACCCTCCACACTTACCCCCTCAACACCCCTACTGTTTGTTGTGAACCACCCTCCACACTTACCCCTCAACACCCCTACTGTATGGTGTGAACCACCCTCCACACTTACCCCCTCAACACCCCTACTGTTTGTTGTGAACCACCCACCATACTTACCCCCTCAACAGCCCTACTGTATATTGTGAACCACCCTCCACACTTACCCCCTCAACACCCCTACTGTATGTTGTGAACCACCCACCATACTTACCCCAACACCCCTACTGTTTGTTGTGAACCACCCACCATACTTACCACAACACCCCTAATGTTTGTTGTGAACCACCCACCATACTTACCCCCTCAACAGCCCTACTGTATATTGTGAACCACCCTCCACACTTACCCCCTTTACACCCCTACTGTATGTTGTGAACCACCCTCCACACTTACCCCCACAACACCCCTACTGTATGGTGTGAACCACCCTCCACACTTACCCTTGAAGTTAACACACAGTATGGCGTGCACCACTAAATATCCACACTAGTGTAGTGATTTGTGAATTTAAGTTTGCAAAGTCATAAAAGCGCCATATACAAAACTAGCTAATTTACCAACCGTTTACACGAACCTGAAGAGTTATTTAGTGCGGACAGAACGTATGTCAGGAGCATCGTACGAGCACGCTGCGCCAGCATGTAACCACCACCTGATTAGGCATATGAAGAAACATTACTGATACCGGAACCGAGGGAAATGAACTACGAAGATAGACAAAACTAACAATACTAAAAGGAGAGTCAGAAAGACATGATCCTGACAAAATACTCAGAGTATTGGACAGAGTGGACAGAAAGAGGCTATTTGAAACATGAGTAGAGTTGAGCCCGTGAACTTAAATAGGAGCTCAACGCAGATGAGAGATGGAAATCAGAAATACTTTTCAATCTCAGCGTGGTTAATAAAAGTAGTGAAGGCAAAAGCTGTACACAGTTTCAGGAATAGTTATGATAAGATACTGAAGACTAGAAATCAGTGAAACCGGTCGATACATGTTAAGAGGCGAGGCAGGGCCAGGAGACACGCCACCATCTCTGTAGAAACAAATGAATATAATTCGTACCAAGAAAAAAAAAGACGAAGATTGTGTGAAAAGTTGTCTAAACTTTATTAATAACTTAACACAGCTGACCATAAGTTATAAACACTACCACCACCACCACAGTCATTAACACCACCACCACCACCACAGTCATTAACACCACCACCACAGTCATTAACACCACCACCACAGTCATTACCCCACCACAGTCATACCACCACCACAGTCATTAACACCACCACCACCACCACAGTCATTAACACCACCACCACCACAGTCATTAACACCACCACCACCCCCACGTCATTAACACCACCACCACCACCACCACGTCATTAACACCACCACACCACCACAGTCATTAACACCACCACCACCACCACAGTCATTAACACACACCACCACCACAGTCATTAACACCACCACCACCACAGTCATTAACACCACCACCACCACAGTCATTAACACCACCACCACCACCACCGTCATTAACACCACCACCACCACCACCACAGTCATTAACACCACCACCACCACAGTCATTAACACCACCACCACCACCACCGTCATTAACACCACCACCACCACAGTCATTAACACCACCACCACCACAGTCATTAACACCACCACCACCACCACACTCATTAACACCACCACCACAGTCATCACTACCACCACCACCACAGTCACCACCACCACCACCACAGTCATCACTACCACCACATTCACACCACCACCACATTCACCACCACCACCACCACAGTCACCACCACCACCACCACAGTCACCACCACCACCACCACAGTCACCACCACCACCACAGTCATTACCACCACAGTCACCACCACCACAGTCACCACCACCACCACAGCCACCCACCACCAGTCACCACCACCACAGTCACCACCATCACAGTCACCACCACCACCACCACCACCACAGTCACCACCACCACAGTCACAACCACCACCACAGTCACCACCATCACCACAGTCATCACCACCACCACAGTCATCACCACCACCACCACCACAGTCATCACCATCACCACAGTCACCACCACCATGACCACAGTCATCAACACCACCACCACAGTCATCCCATCACCACAGTCATCACCATCACCACAGTCATCACCACCACCACCACAGTCATCACCACCACAACCACCCCCACAACCATCACCACCACCGTCACCACCCCGACCACAGCCAACACCCCCATAGTCACCACCACCACAACCACCCCCACAGCCATCACCACCATCCCGCCCAACCAGCCATCACCCCCACCACCACAGTCATCACCACCACAACCACCCCCACAACCATCACCACCACCGTCACCACCCCGACCACAGCCAACACCTCCATAGTCACCACACCATAACCACCCCCAAAACACCATCACCACCATTCATCACCACCCCGACCACAGCCATCACCCCCACCCCCACAGTCATCCCCAACCACACCCACCCCCACAGTCATCACCATCACAACCACCCCCACAGCCATCACCACCATCGCCACCACCATCACCACCCGACCACAGCCATCACCCCCACAGTCATCACCACCCCAACCACAACCACCCCCACAGTCATCACCACCACAACCACCCCCACAACCGCCACCACCACCCCGACCACAGCCATCACCCCCACAGTCATCACCACCACCCCCACCGCCATCACCACCACAACCACCCTCACCGCCACCACCACCACAACCATCACCACCACCAATTAACCTCATATTACTACCATCATTTTCTTAAAAAATGCCACAGATGTAGCATAATGTTATTCTTTACCAACAACGTTTCGCCCAACACACACAGTGAGTTTTATCAAATTATAAAGTCCACCGTCAGTGCGAAAAGTTACCAACAAAGGCTCGCATTATACTGTGCCTCTTTTCAACGTGTCAGTATTTAATACCATTCGTCTCCAGCGAATGGTATAAAATGTCTGCACAACCATAACTGCCGGCTGGTTATTGCAGGAAATGCAGGAAGTGTGTGTATTACATGGCGCTACGAATTACTAACTTCCAATATAGACAACGTGAGTGCAGCAAGGAAGAGGTTGAGCGTCACCAGGAAACCTTCAAACTTGCACTCGTGGTGCGGGTAGAAACACTGATCAGTGTCAGGTCCACTACAGCCCCTTGAGGAGAGAGTTAAGGCCAATACACCCCTCGAGAAGAGGATCAGGTCCATTACAGATCTGGAGAAGATCAGGTCAGTTCTCGAGGAGAGGATCAACACTGCTACAACACCGGAGGAGAAAGTCAACACCACAACAATGGAGGAAAGGATCAACACCACTACAACACTGGAGGAGAGGATCAACACCACAACAATGGAGGAGAGGATCAACACCACTACAACACTGGAGGAGAGGATCAACACCACAACACTGGAGGAGAGGGTCAACACCACAACACTGGAGGAGAGGATCAACACCACAACAATGGAGGAGAGGATCAACACCACTACAACACTGGAGGAGAGGGTCAACACAACAATGGAGGAGAGGATCAACACCACAACACTGGAGGAGAGGATCAACACAACAATGGAGGAGAGGATCAACACCACAACACTGGAGGAGAGGATCAAAACCACAACACTGGAGGAGAGGATCAAAACACAAAACTGGAGGAGAGGTCACACCACAACAATAGAGAGAGTCAACACACCATACAATGGAGGAGAGGTCAAACACCACACCAATGGAGGAGAGGGTCAACACAACAATGGAGGAGAGGGTCAACACCACAACCTGAAGGGATCACAAAAAGGAGGAGAGATCAACACCTACAACACGAGAGGGGTCAACACCAACAAGGGGGAAGGTCACACCACAACACTGAGGAGAGATCAAAACACAACACTGAGGAGAGATCAACACAACAATGAGGAGAGGATCAACACCACAACACTGGAGGAGAGGGTCAACACCACAACACTGGAGGAGAGGGTCAACACCACAACACTGGAGGAGAGGGTCAACACCACAACATGGGGAAGGGTCAACACACAACATGGAGAGAGGGTCAACAACCACACACTGGAGTTAAGTACAACCCCACAAACACATGAGAGCAGGGTGAAAACCACAACAAGGAGGAGAGGTCCAACAACAACAATGGAGGACGAGGTCCACAACCACAATGGAGGCAGGGTCAACCCACAAGCAATGGAGTCGAGGGTCAACACCACAAACAGCAGGAGATCAACTCCACAACACTGGAGGAGAGGTAACACCAAACACACGGAGGAGAGGGTCAACACCACAACACTGGAAAGAGAGGGTCCCTACACCACAACAATGAGGAGAGGGTACAACACAACAATGGAGGAGAGGTTTCCCACACCAACATGAAGGGGGGCAACACACAACCTGGAGGAGAGGGTCACACAACAACAATGGAGAGAGGGTTCAACACCACAACAATGGGGAGAGGTTCAACAACACAACAATGGAGGAGAGGTCAACACCACAACACTGGAGGAGAGGTCAACACCAACAATGGAGGAGAGGATCAACACCACAACAATGGATGAGAGGAGATCAACACCACAACACTGAGGAGAGGGTCAACACCAAACAATGAGGAGTGGTCACACCACAACACTGAGGAGAGGGTCAACACCACAACAATGGAGGAGAGGGTCAACACAACAACAATGGAGGAGAGGGTCAACACCACACATGGAGGAGAGGATCAACACCACAACACTGAGAAGGGTCAACACCACAACAATGGAGGAGAGGGTTCCACACCACACCAATGGAGGAGAGGATCAACACACAACCTGGAGGAGAGGGTCAACACCCAATCAATGGAGAGAGGATCAACATCCACAACACTAGGAGAGTCAACACAACAAAAATGGAGAGAGGTCAACACCACAACAATGGAGGAGAGGGTCAACACCACAACACTGGAGGAGAGGGTCAACACCAAACAATGGAGAGAGGATCAACACCCCAACATGAGGAAGGGTCTACACCACAACAATGGATGGAGGGTCAACACCACACCAATGGAGGAGAGGATCAACACCACAACACTGGAGGAGAGGGTCAACACCACAACACTGGAGGAGAGGGTCAACACCACAACAATGGAGGAGAGGGTCAACACCACAACAATGGAGGAGAGGGTCAACACCACAACAATGGAGGAGAGGATCAACACCACAACACTGGAGGAGAGGGTCAACACCACAACATGGGAAGGTCACACCACAACACTGAGGAAGGGTCACACCACAACAATGGAGGAAGGTCAAACCACAAAAATGAGGAGAGGGTCAACACCACAACAATGGAGAGAGATCCAACACCACAACATGGAGGAGAGGCAACACACAACAAGGAGGAGAGGGTAACACCACACAATGAGGAGAGGTCACACACAACAATGGAGCAGAGGATCAACACCACTACAACACTGGAGGATAGGGTCAACACACCACTGGAGGGCAGGATCAGTTGTCGGGTAGTAACAAGACACACAGTTCCAGTACAATCTTCTACAAGACACAGTTCCAGTACAATCTTCTACAAGACACAGTTCCAGTACAATCTTCTACAAGACACAGTTCCAGTACAATCTTCTACAGACACACAGTTCTAGTACAATCTTCTACAATACACACAGTTCCAGTACAATCTTCTACAAGACACACAGTTCCAGTACAATCTTCTACAAGACACACAGTTCCAGTACAATCTTCTACAAGACACAGTTCCAGTACAATCTTCTACAAGACACAGTTCCAGTACAATCTTCTACAGACACACAGTTCAGACATTTTACAATACAGTCCAGTACAATCTTCTACAAGACACACAGTTCCAGTACAATCTTCTACAGACACACAGTTCCAGTACAATCTTCTACAGACACACAGTTCCAGTACAATCTTCTACAAGACACACAGTTCCAGTACAATCTTCTATAAGACACAGTTCAGTAAATTTCTCAAGCACAGTTCAGTACAATCCTCTACAAGACACACAGTTCCAGTACAATCTTCTACAAGACACAGTTCCAGTACAATCTTCTACAAGACACAGTTCCAGTACAATCTTCTACAAGACACAGTTCCAGTACAATCTTCTACAAGACACAGTTCCAGTACAATCTTCTACAAGACACAGTTCCCGTACAATCTTCTACAAATCATTCCTACAACTTCTACAAGACACAGTTCCTGTCAAACTTCTACAGACCAGTTCCAGATAATCTTCTAAGACACACAGTTCAAGTACAATTTCTACAAGACAACAGTTCCAGTACAATTTCTATAGACACAGTTCCAGTACAATCTTCTACAAAGACACAGGTTCCAGTACAATCTCTCAAGACACACAGTTCCAGGTACAATTTCTACAAGAAAAGTCCAGTACAATTTTTACACGAAAGTTCCAGTACAATCCTCTACAAGACACACAAGTTCAGTACAATCTTTACAAGACACAATTCAGTACAATCTTCATAACACCAGTTCCAGTACAATCTTCTAAAGACAGTTCCCGTACAATTTCTAAGACACACATTCCGTATCAAAACTTCTACAAGGAACAGTTCTTACAATCTTCTACAAGACACAGTTCCAGTAATCTCTTAGACACACAGTCCTGTACAATCTTCTACAGAAACAGTTCCAGTACAATCTTCTACAAGACACATTCCGCAATCTCTCAAACCCAGTTCGTACAATCTTTACAAGACACACAGTTCCAGTACAATCTTCTACAAGACAGTTCCAGTACAATTTCTAACAAGATACAGTTCCAGTACAAATTGTCTACAAGACACAGTTCCAGTACAATCTTCTACAAGACACACAGTTCCAGTACAATTTCTACAAGAACGTTCCAGTACAATCTTGCTACAAGAAACAGTTCCGTACAATCTTCTACAAGAACCAGTTCCAGTACAATCTTCTACAAGACACAGTTCAGTACAATCCTTCTATAGACCACGTTCCGTACAATCTTCTGAAAGATAGTTCTCAGTACAACTTCTACAGACACAGTTCAGTACATCTTCTACAGACACGTCCAGTACAATCTTCTACAAACAGTTCCAAATACAATCTTACAAGGGCAAGTTCCCGTAAATCTTCTACATACACATTCCAGTACAATCTTCTACAAGACCATTCCAGTACAATCTTCTACAGACCACAGTTCCCTCAATCTTCTACAAGACACAGTTCAGTACAATCTTCTATAACAACCAGTTCATAGTACAAATCTTCTAAAGACCATTCAGTTACATCTTATAGAACACAGTTCCGTACAATTTGTCTACAGACCAGTTCCGTACAATTTCTACAAGACACATTCCTATACAATCATCTTACGACAGTTCCAGTCTTCTTCTAAAAGACACAGTTCAGTACAATCTCTACAAGAACAGTTCATACAATCTTCTGTAGCACCGTATCCATACAATTTTTCAAGACACAGTTCCATTAAAGATCTCTGCAAGACAGTAGTACAATTTCAAGACACGACAGTTCCGTACAATCTTCTACAAGACCAGTTCCGTACATTTCTATAGATACACATTCCAAAACTACAATCTTCTACAACGACACAGTTCCAGTACATCTTCTACAGACACACATTCCAGTACAATCTTTACAAGGACACAGTTCCATTACAATCTTCTGCAAGACATTCCATACAATCTTCTACAGACACACAGTTCCTGTACAATCTTCTACAAGACACCGTTCCAGAACAATTTCTATAGACACACAGTTCCAATACAATCTTCTACAAGGACAAGTTCCAGTACAATCTTCTACAAGATACAGTTCACAGTCACAATCTTCTATAGACACACAGTTCATACAATCTTCTACAAGACACAGATCCAGTACAAATTCTTCTACAAGACACACAGTTCTAGTACAATCTTTACAAAGACCACAGTTCCAGTACAATATGTCTACAAAGGGCACACAGTTCCAGTACAATCTCTACAAGACACACAGTTTCAGTACATCTCTACAAGGACCAGTTCCAGTACAATCCTCTCAAGACACATTCAGTACAATCTCTACAAGACACACAGTTCCAGTACAAAACTTCTACAAAGACACACAGTTCCAGTACAATCTTCTACAAAGACACACAGTTCAGTACAATCTCTACAAACACACAGTTCCAGTACAATCCTCTACAAGACACAGTTCCAGTACAATCCTCTACAAGACACAGTTCCAGTACAATCTTCTACAAGACACACAGTTCCAGTACAATCTTCTACAAAGACACACAGTTCCAGTACAATGAATTCACAAGACACTACAGTTCCAGTACAATTTCACAAGACACACAGTTCCAGTAACAATCTTATACAAAGAACACAGTCAGTCAATCCTTAAAGACACCAGTCCAGTACAATCTTCTACAAAGACACAGTTCCAGTACAATCTTCTACAAGACACCAGTTCCAGTTTCAATCCCTACAAGACACCACAGTTCCATACAAATCCTCTACAAGAACAGTTCCAGTACAATCCTCTACAAGACACAGTTCCAGTACAATCTTCTACAAGACACACAGTTCCAGTACAATCTTCTACAAAGACACACAGTTCCAGTACAATCCTCTACAAGACACAGTTCCAGTACAATCTTCTGCAAGACACAGTTTCAGTACAATCTTCAAATAATCACATAATACTGCAGTCCTTATTTAGCATTGTTTATACTTAGTAATTCCATGTAATTGTAGAATTTATATAGAGAGAGGAGAGAGAAAAAGGAGAGAGAAATAGAGATGAGAAAGAGAGAGGGAGAAGAAAGAGAAGAGAGGAGAAAGAAAAAAGAGAGAAATAGGATAGGGAGAAAGAAAAGAAAGGAGAAAAAGAGAGAACGAGGGAGAGAGAGAGAGAAGAGAGAGACGAGAGAAGAGAATAGATGTGACGTAAGAGAGAGAGAGATACCCAGAAGAGAGAGAGAGAGAGAGGCCCAAAAAAGACCCTCAGTTCATACAATAAAATAGCTTTCAGAATGAGTGGGTAGGGTAACAGCTCTTAAGCGATGTCAATACATGTTGATCCTTAACACTAAATAGCTTGTCAAAGCTAGGGATCGCTTAACCTGCCCCTGTGAATGAGAGGTAGACTAGAGTGAGAGAGAAAGCAATATAAGTAGTGATTTCTGTAATTGCTTATCCGGGTAATGATAAGTATATAGGTTTACAGGTAGTATTCGTTAACAGTAATATTGAGTTATAGGTACTTAATGTATATCAGGAATCTATTACGATTTAATCGGTTCCAATATGCTCGCAACTGATTTGTCGTTCGACATACCTCATTATAATTTTTTGAAACAATGTCAGTGGAATTCGGCTCATAATTCGCTATATCAATACCAATTATTCATCATCTAACTTAAAAACTAATGGATTTATCTAAAATGAATAATTACTATTCACGTAGTTTTGTGCGTACTGAGAGTTTGTCTGAACCGGGAAATAGTTATAATAATGCTAATATCATCTATACGGCTTATTATTACTTGATTTACTACTCGTCAATAAATGATTCTGTGGCGTATTTATTATTTTTGAAGATAAACACACACAACTTAAGAGACTCCTGAGAGAGAGAGAGAGAGAGAGAGAGAGAATTCTTTACAGAAAACCAGCTCGAATTTATGGATGAAAAAAATCTTTAACGAATTTGCTAGAATTCAACGACAGCGTTATAGAGCTCTGACTAGAAAGACATGGTTAGACGGACTGAATTTTTTTAAGACTGCAAAAAAATGAAAACGTTTGTTGCAGTAGCACAGCAGAGATTTATCCGGAAATGAGAAGAACAAGCAAGGTTCAAAGACAGTGCTGCACAGGTGGAGCAGCACCTGCGTGACTCAAGACCGAAGAATAAGACATCAGTCAGAATGAGAGTAACGACGCAAGTAACTAGTAATCTGACGATAGCACAATTTTTGCCGATATGAAAATTACCAATACAATCAAAACTGTAATAAAGTTGATAGAATTACCGACAATATGTAAAGTAAAAGGACACAAGTGCAACTAATGTGACATTTTTATTGTGGCAACGTTTCGCTCTCCAGGAGCTTTGTCAAACCATTACGGTTTGACAAAGATCCTGGAGAGCGAAACGTTGCCACAGTAAAAATGTTACATTAGTTGCACTTGTGTCCTTTTACTTTACCATCAAAATTACCCAATATTCACCAAGTGCGAAACTTGGGCACACACACCCACTCGTTTACTCTGCTAGCATAAGTACATGACTGCATCACTGCAAATGATGTAACATTAATGAAAATAATAAGAACAAGGGAAGACAAAGAAAATTCCCTGGAGACCTAAACAGATTACAGATGTGGTCACAAGCGGCGTCTCAAGTTTAACCAAAACAAATGCAAAGTCATGGAGAAGAGCACCGATCCGTTACAAAATGGGAAGAGAGAAGCTATATCAGAGAATGGAAAGAACCTGGGAGTAAATACAATACCAAGCATAACACCAGAGATACACAAACCGTATATATCTGGTGATATGCAAACCTCAGAATAACATTTAGGGAATTTAAACAAAGAATCCTTCAGAAACTTCTAAACAACATGCATGTTAGGCCAATTATAGTATGCAGGCCCCAGCATGGGACCCACACCTGGTCAAGAATGTGAGGACGCTAGAAAAGGTCCAAAGATTTGCAGTCAGGCTAGTACAAGAAGTGAGAGAAATGTTCTATGAAGTGGAAGGAACTAAACCTGAAAACCTAAGAGGAGAGAAGGCCAAGGGAAGACATGATTACTACGTACAAAATCTTCAGAGGAATTTATAGGGCTGGCAGGGAGAGACTGAATTAAGACGACCAGGATCAATGGGACAAAGGGAGAACCGGAAGACACAGATGAGACAGAGAAGTAAGGAAGTATTTCCTTAAATACAATACCCAGCTTCAAGAACAAATATGGTATGGCAAAAGAAACCAAAATTCAATGATACTGATCAAAGTAGTTTACGAGACTGTGTCGTATGGGGTTCGGTAGGAGAAACGAGGGTTGAAGGGAGACACACTTGTTGGATGGTAACACTATGTATTGTCAGACTGTGATGAGAGGCGGGAGCCCAGGCCTGCCTGCTGCCTGGAGGTATGTCTATCCGTTGAGTGAGAGCGAGGCAACTCGTCTCACTGACTCATGCTGTATCCCGTGACGTCATACAGTCACAGGCCTAGGGAGCTTCTATATAAAGCACATGGATGGTACTATGATACTCAGCTAATCTATATAACACATATAAGGGGATCAGCAACTATGCTGACAGCTCGGTCATGTTACGTATGTCGTCTCGACATACACTACTATACTATAGGCTGAACAGGCAGGTGGTTCTGGGCTGATTCTATACAATAACAAATTCATATATAACTTAGAACTAATGGATGGTATCATAATGGATGTTAACATAACGAGTTTTACGTAGTGGGTGTTAACGTAATGAGTTTTAACGTAATGCATTACAGCTTACAAGAACAAATCATTGTACAATATGGATGGAATTGATCGATCGATCGATCTATATTCATGCACCCTACTGATTCTGAGGAAGAATAAATATATATATACAAGGTGAAATTAACAGCAAAGGCATCTGGTGCACTCAGATCATTACTGTCAAATTCTCAGAATACGGAGGGAACGTGAACACGAAAGAAAAAAATTTCTGAAAAAACTGATCAGTTAATAACAAAGCACACAGTTGACAATTTCCTTCATCTCGGTCATCTAATTATACAGACTATGTACATTTAAACCCAATTCTGCGAGGGTGAGGTTTACATATGCAGAATGGTTATCATCTCTGGGAGGATCGAATTCCTCTGCAATGGCTAACACATGCCTTGACTGAGGAAGATCTGAACGAGTATCTACAAAAGATACTTGTGGGTTTCTCATTACTTGTCGAGTACGCAAAGCATAGAGACATTCAGGTTGATTATCTGACTGAGTATTTGAGGTAGAGGGTACAGAGTCAAGAGGATTTTCAGCATCTGTCACATTAGTCTGGGTAGCAATATCATCAACATCGCATACTAATTTCATATGATCTAAATGCAATTCTTTGTACTTACCAGTACTCATTTCTCTAACCTTATACTTATTGCCAGAGATATGTTCTACAACTCGATAAGGGCCAACAAACTTTTGATCGAGCTTAGGCATTTCGGATGTTTTGTTGAAATTTGTCAGCATTACTCTTGAACCTACTTTAACTTTTGACGGCTTAGCACGGCTATTAGTTACTCGAGTAAATTCTGCTGTTGATTTATGAAGTGTTTCACGGATTCTTCCAAAAACACTCTGAGCTATGCTGGTACGAGTTGCTATGAAATCATCAGGGTTGTAATTAGGTTTCGGAGTGGAATATAACAACTCATAGGGTAAACGCTTGTCTACACCATACAATGCATAATGTGGAGTATCACCTATGGAAGCATTGTAAGCAGAATTTATGGCACATTGAACATCCGGTATAACTTCATCCCAAGTTTCACTATTGGGGTTGATAGTGGCTCTGAAGACATCAAGTACTTTCTTATTGGTTCGTTCAGCTAACCCATTGCTGGCAGGATGATGAGGAACAATGGTGGATTTAGAGATCTTGTACAAAGTACACAAATTTTCAAGAATCTCATTACAGAATTCACCTCCATTATCTGTTACTAAGGACTTAGGGGTGGTATGCCTGCAGATAATGCGTTCTTTAAACGCTTTAGCTACTGTCTCTGCAGTCTTATCTGCAATAGGAACTAACTCACAATATCTGGTGAAATGGTCTACCATAACACACAGATGTTTGTTGCCTTGGAAGGAACATTTAAAATTGGTTAACAAATCAAGGGCAACTCTTTCCCACGGTTCGCTAGTGGTTGGGTACACTTGGATTTAATTAGGACCATTGACATTTCCTTTATGTTGCATACAAACACTACATTTCTTAACATACTCTGAAATGTTAGTTGCCATACGTGGCCAAAAGTACTTCATTCTGGCTTGTTTCACAGAACGGTCCATACCAGTGTGTGCAACACCTGGTGCATCATGAACTAGCTGTAGAGCTACGTTCACTAGTGACTGTGGAATTACTAACTGGTACACTCTTCTACTTGGAGTACCCAACTCGGCTGTTCGATACAGTAACTCTTGGCTCATTACAAAGTCACTGATGGGCTAGCAGGGAGAGACTGAATTAAAACGACCAGGATCAATGGGACACAGGGAGAACCGGAAGACACAGATGAGACAGAGAAGGAAGTATTTCTTTAAATACAATACCCAGCTTCAAGAACAAATATGATATGGCAAAAGAAACCAAAATTCAGTGATACTGATCAAAGTAGTTTACGAGACTGGGCCAGGAGATAAGTCTCAACCCCCGCAAACACAGCTCAGTGTACACACACACACCTCTATCCTCAAAAGTCTTCCAGAGTGTAGACAATATTCCATCCACCTCCAAGACTCAAGTTCGGTTAGCCGGTTTCCAAGAATCTTTTGGATTTTTTAACACATTGGCTCTCCTATTGAGATAGGGTGACAAAAAAAATAAAAAGAAAAGAAAACACATTCACTCTCATGTTATCTTGCAAAAAGCGAAAAAGAAAACCATGTTGACATCACAATTCAGATGACCTCCAGAGTGCAACATTGTACTTCCCACCTCCAGGACTCAAGTCTGCTAACAAATTTCCAGAATTCTTTTATAAATGTTACTCACTCCAACAGCACGTACAACCATAAAAATCATTTGGTTCCACTCTAATCTAACAGCTTACAGAAACCTCGTGCCTTTACCGATAATGTGCTGCAACCATATTCTTTAAGATAGTTAACTTGTGGGTACACTGACTCGCGAAATCGTAATGACACGATTGCAAACAAACCATACGACGGGTGGGGTTTGAACCCGCGGTCAGAGAGTCTCAAAACTCCACACCGTCGCGTTAGCCACTGGACCAGCTAGCTTCAATAAGATTCATCCAACTAGGTATATTTCTACACCATAGGAAAGTTAGCATAGGCACCACTGTGTTCATAAATGCAAGATTTTACAGACGAATCTCCCGCTAGCACGGCCGTGACGAACTCTAGCTCAGGTCCCCTCAAAGCTGCCAACAGTGGCCTAGTGGCTAACGCGACGGTCTGGAGTTTTGAGACTCTGACCGCGGATTCAAACCCCACCCGTGGTATGGTTTGTTTGAGGTACACTCGCAGTGTGATGTTAACATCTTCATCTTTATTTCTACAAGTACACGTACAAGGTCTACAGTCCTAGCTGACATCAATGACATACTATTACATAAAATGCCCTTTGTCATGCAGAGCATTTCGATAAAAATTAGGTCAATTTTGTCCCAGGATGCGACCCACACGAGTCGGCTAACACCCAGGTACCCATTTTACTGATGGGTGAACATGGACAACAGCTGTAAGGAAACACGTCCAATGTTTCCACCCCTGCCGAGAATCGAACCCTGACACCCATCAGTGTGTAAAGTGAGAGCTTTGCCTACCGGGCCACGAGCCACCAACATATTTTATGTAATAGTGATAGTGTTGGAAAAAAAAAAAGTTGGCTGTTTTCCCTGCTACATTCCCCTACACTGGATGGATTTCCTACACAAGGGAACGAAATCTGTCATCCTGAGCTGGAAGATTTTCAGTGGGGCGATGAGGTAACATCAAGCATTCCACTGTGTGAAGCATTAGACATGTCCGACATCTGGGTAGCTTTGTCATCCAGTGGCTTAATCAACACTATATAAGGACATAATATGTACAACTATATACAAAGATGAGGTAATCAGTCCCTTGGAGTTAATGAAGAACACCGTAGTCAAGAAGAATGTGAAGCGCATGCACTAAGACTGGCGACTTGTGCTGAGGGACTGATTACCTCATCTTTTGTAGATAGTTCTACACATTATGTCCTTGTATTGTAATGATAAAGCCACTGGATAACGAAACCTCTACAAATAAAGATACCCAGATACCATTTATGTACATTCCACTGTATTCAGCAACTACGACAGCTGCAAAGTTTTCGCTCCAGCAGAGCTAAACTTTATATTATTTAGGCATTACCGCACAGACGCATACATAATCACTCACGTACATGAATGTCAACGCTCGTATATGCACGTATTTCCATGCAAAATTACCAACTATGTTGCATAATCATGAAACTAATATATCTGCAATCATTGTCACTATTGCATCACTGACGATAAACTGTTTGCAGCCTAGATGACCAAATTACGTCATTCATCACAATGTTTATGGTCAATTCGGTAGAGATAAGCCTCTGAGTGCCATATTATAGATCATTCGGAATGGCTACACATTCAATCGCCAAATTTCAGTAATTTCCAAACTTTTAGATTTAAGAAAGACAAATAACAGAAAGTTCCAAAAGTTCGAGCCTCAATATGCCAATAGCATATGCAAATTTTGATTATTAGCGTCTCTGATCAGCAAATTACTGGCACTACGAGAGGACTTGCATCACTGGCAGCTAACTACTATAACAAAGCTTTAGTTGTTCTCCAAGCTTTGTACTCAACCTGGTCGAAGCTTCATCAAGGCGACAACTATGTTGTAACACAATATAATTACATCACCGGTTTATTCTCTGTGAACTTGGGATAATCGGTTATGGTCATTGTCTGGTATCCGTCTGGGCCAGTGTTCAGTGGTCAGTCGTCACGTGAGGTCACAGACCCTGAGCTGCTTTGGGGATTAGCGTGGACGGTTACAAAGCATGGCTTGCTTCTGCAGTGTTTTAAAAACTGAGTTTGGAGAGTTGAAGGAGGAGGTCTTGCTTCTCCAGGAGGAGATTAGGAGGCTGAAGGTCCACCTCAATGGGCCTGGGAGAGAGTGTGAGGTGGTTGGAGATGTGGGGAATGAGGCTTCTAGCAGTGAGGTGCAGTCTGTCTCTCACTGTGAGGAGGCTGTAGGTGGGGAGGTAGCAACGGGTACCAGCTGTGAGGTGCAGCCCAGCACCTGCTACAAGTGGCGAGTTGTTCACAGTAATGGGAGGCCATCAGAGTAAGGAAAGTTAAGAGTGAAGATCTGAAGGTAGGAAATCGCTTCTCTGTTCTCCAGGATGAATGTACTTCAGTGGCCAGTGAAGGTAAGGGTACTACTGCCCCTGCTAATGAAGGTAAAGCGCATTCTTGTGGTTGGTGACTCTCAGGTAAGATATGTTGACCGTGCTTTTTGTAATAGGAATAAGAAGATGAGAGATAGAGTGTGCTTCCCTGGAGCTGGTGTTGGGGACATTGTCAACAGGCTGGATAATATCATGTCAGGTAATGGGAACAAGCCCATTATCTGTCTCAGTGCTGGTGGAAATGATATTGGGAAGGGTAGGAGAGAAGAGCTGCTAGATAAGTACAGGTCAGCTATAGATTTCATTAAGTCTAAGGGAGGGATCCCAATCATATGTAGCATCTTGCCTAGAAGGGGAGTAGGAAATGAATGGTTGTCTAGGGCAATTGGTGTAAATTGCTGGCTAGACAGATACTGCAAGGAACTTGCAATCCCATTCATTGACAACTGGAACAACTTTTATGGCAAACATGATATGTATGCAAGGGATGGGGTTCATCTCTCTGGGGCTGGGGTGGTAGCACTTGCAGACTCGATTGAGAAGGCCATTGGTGAAATGCCTATGATTTTAAACTGATGGAAGATAGAGGTATGGGTGTGGTGTGGGAAACAAGCAGGTTGCAACACTAGGGTTGGAAACAGTAAATGTATAAAAGGCATTCAGCATGAAGTTATAAATAAAGACAATAGAACAGGTCAGAAAACAAAGGGGGACAGCAGAGGGCAGCAAGGGACTAGCTCCCTTAAGGTTTACTATACTAATAGCAGGAGTGTTAGAAATAAGATAGATGAGCTAAGATTAATTGCAAGTGCAGGAAACATAGATATTATTGCTATAACAGAGACCTGGCCCAATCTGAAAGATAGAGAGATGCCATCTGAATGTCACATACAAGGCTATAAATTATTCCACACTGACAGGGTCAACAGGAAAGGTGGTGGAGTAGCGATGTATGTCAGAGACAATTTAAATTGTTGTGTTAGACAAGATATTAAATTAGAAGCGTCAGCCACTGAATCTGTTTGGTTACAGCTTCTCGAGGGCCGAGAAAAACTAATTTTGGGTGTGATTTACAGGGCCCCAAATCTTGATAGGGAGTGCAGTAAACTTCTATGGGACGAAATTCGTAAGGCATCTACATACGAAAATGTTGTGCTAATGGAGATTTCAACTATAGACAGATTGACTGGAGCAATTTGACAGGAAATTTAGAGTCGGGTGACTTTCTTGATACGATCCAGGATTGTTTTTTAAAACAGTTTGTGACAGAGCCAACTAGGGGAAATAACCTCCTTGACTTGGTTCTTGCCAGTAGGGAAACACTAATTAATAATCTTGAGGTTAATGATGAGCTTGGGGAAGTGATCACAAATCACTCAGTTTTAACATATCATGGAATTCCCCTAATAATGGCAATCAAGTCTCCGTCCCTGACTTTCGCTTGGCTGATTTCATAGGACTGAAAAATTACTTAGGTGGGCTGAACTGGAATGACCTGACTAGGGGTCAGTAGGTGGTGATGGTTGCCGATATGATGCTTTCCAGGGCATAGTTCTAGCTGCTCAGTCAAATTATGTTCCAAATAGGGAAATCAGATCAAACAAAAATGATCCTAAATGGATGAACAATAGATTAAAATATCTGATTGGTCAAAAGAGAGGCATATATAGGCAAATCAAAAGAGGAGAGGGGCAATTAAGAAATCGATATATTCAGTTAAAGAGAGAAATAAAAAAGGGAATTAGAAAAGCAAAAAGAGATTATGAGGTTAAAGTTGCAAGAGAATCGAAGACTAACCCAAAAGGATTCTTTCAGGTATACAGAAGTAAGATCAGGGACAAGATAGGCCCACTCAAAAGTTCCTCGGGTCAGCTCACTGACAGTGATAAGGAAATGTGTAGAATTTTTAACACATACTTCCTCTCAGTTTTTACACAGGAGGATACCAGTGATATTCCAGTAATGATAAATTATGTAGAACAGGACGATAATAAACTGTGCACTATTAGGGTCACAAGTGACATGGTCCTTAGGCAAATAGATAAATTAAAACCTAACAAATCCCCAGGCCCTGATGAACTGTATGCAAGGGTTCTAAAGGAATGTAAAGAGGAGCTTAGCACACCTTTGGCTAACTTTTTCAACATATCACTACAAACTGGCATGGTGCCAGATAAGTGGAAAATGGCAAATGTGATACCTATTTTCAAAACAGGTGACAGGTCCTTAGCTTCGAACTATAGACCAATAAGCCTAACCTCCATAGTGGGAAAATTTATGGAATCAATAATTGCCGAGGCAGTTCGTAGCCACCTTGAAAAGCATAAATTAATCAACGAATCTCAGCATGGTTTTACAAAGGGACGTTCCTGCCTTACGAATTTATTAACTTTTTTCACTAAGGTATTTGAGGAGGTAGATCATGGTAACGAATATGATATTGTGTATATGGACTTCAGTAAGGCTTTTGACAGGGTCCCACATCAGAGACTATTGAGGAAAATTAAAGCACATGGAATAGGAGGAGAAATTTTTTCCTGGATAGAGGCATGGTTGACAAAGAGGCAGCAGAGAGTTTGCATAAATGGGGAGAAATCAGAGTGGGGAAGCGTCACGAGCGGTGTTCCACAGGGGTCAGTGTTGGGCCCCCTGCTGTTCACAATCTACATAAACGACATAGATGAGGGCATAAAGAGCGACATCGGCAAGTTTGCCGATGACACCAAAATAGGCCGTCGATTCATTCTGACGAGGACATTCGAGCACTCCAGGAAGATTTGAATAGACTGATGCAGTGGTCGGAGAAGTGGCAGATGCAGTTTAATATAGACAAATGCAAAGTTCTAAATGTTGGACAGGACAATAACCATGCCACATATAAACTAAATAATGTAGATCTTAATATTACGGATTGCGAAAAAGATTTAGGAGTTCTGGTTAGCAGTAATCTGAAACCAAGACAACAGTGCATAAGTGTTCGCAATAAAGCTAATAGAATCCTTGGCTTCATATCAAGAAGCATAAATAATAGGAGTCCTCAGGTTGTTCTTCAACTCTATACATCCTTGGTTAGGCCTCATTTAGATTATGCTGCACAGTTTTGGTCACCGTATTACAGAATGGATATAAATTCTCTGGAAAATGTACAAAGGAGGATGACAAAGATGATCCCATGTATCAGAAACCTTCCCTATGAGGATAGACTAAGGGCCCTGAAACTGCACTCTCTAGAAAGACGTAGAATTAGGGGGGATATGATTGAGGTTTATAAGTGGAAGACAGGAATAAATAAAGGGGATGTAAATAGTGTGCTGAAAATATCTAGCCTAGACAGGACTCGCAGCAATGGTTTTAAGTTGGAAAAATTCAGATTCAGGAGGGATATAGGAAAGTACTGGTTTGGTAATAGAGTTGTGGATGAGTGGAACAAACTCCCAAGTACCGTTATAGAGGCCAGAACGTTGTGTAGCTTTAAAAATAGGTTGGATAAATACATGAGTAGATGTGGGTGGGTGTGAGTTAGACCTGATAGCTTGTGCTAACAGGTCGGTTGCCGTGTTCCTCCCTTAAGTCAATGTGACCTGACCTGACTAGGTTGGGTGCATTGGCTTAAGCCGGTAGGGACTTGGACCTGCCTCGCATGGGCCAGTAGGCCTTCTGCAGTGTTCCTTCGTTCTTATGTTCTTATGTTCTTATGTATTGTTAGTGTCCATTCCTTCCTCTATGTAAATTGCATCGGGAAACGGCTCACCATTAGCAAACAACAAAGAAAGTGTTCAAGGACTGATCCTCAGCTCAATCCTGTTCATCGGTTCCATAATTCTTCTAAATTTGAAACAGACGCTTAAAATTGCAAAGTCTGTGAACGACACGAAATTAGGAAAAGGCTCGCCTGTGTGGAGGAGTGTGGTGGAGCAGTGGTAGGGGGCCTTGAGATACCCTTCAATGCGAAGGACTGTGGTGGAGCAGTGGTAGGGGGCCTTGAGATACCCTTCAATGTGGAGGACTGTGGTTGAGCAGTGGTACGGGACCTTGAGATACACTTCAATGTGGAGGACTGTGGTTGAGCAGTGGTACGGGACCTTGAGATACACTTCAATGTGGAGGAGTGCACCAGTAATGCATTTTGGCTAAATCAAAGTCACATATAAATATAAAATGTAGAGAGACTCACTCGCCGGGACAAAATAACAGAAGGACTTGGAATGCCTATCAGCAATGATATGAAGCATATCTAATACCTAGTTGAAAGATGATTGCTACGTTTTATAAGTTATAAATCTTGAGTAAAAAAAAAAAAAACCCTAAATTTTGCTAACACCTTATAACATACGTTACACCTCACCTTCAATATTATATCCAATTTCGGAACACAAATCACAAGACGAAGATAAGCAACACAACTCATGAAGGAACAATATTTGAGGAAAGATTCAAAAAACTAAATTGCTTCTCACTTAGAAAAAAAAAACACAATATTTCATTCATACCTTTAAAATGCTAAGTATGTTCAACACGCTAAGAAAAACTACCTGATTTGCAAGGTTATACCATAACAAAGGCACGAAACTCCAGAGAAGTGCAACACAACTGTACGTATTATTGTTATAAAACTGGAAGAGATGTCCTCTGAAATTAAGGTGAAATTAATTAGTCATGTTAAATAGAATTTTCCAACCATAGGATTAAACTAGATAGAATACAAGTGGTGACTCTATACAATGTAGTGTGGCTGAGATGATACAGTGGGGGATAGGGGGTGGTGAAGATTCAGTGGGTGGGGCTGGTGGTGGCCACTGGAACCTTGGCCATCATCAATACACAGTATGGGTGGTAACTAGGGGTGTGTCAAGGTAGTGGTTGTATCTGATAATTGTTATAGTATTTGTATCCATCAAAAATTGAGTATTTGGTAAATTTTTTGGTATCCTCCCATCATTAGCAGCAGCAGCACTAGTAGTAGGAGCAGCAGCACCACCACTAGTAGTAATAGTAGTAGCAATTGTAGTGGCAGCAACGGAGGCAGAGGTAGCAGCAGCAACAGGATGAGGAGGAGGAGCAGGAAGAGGAATATAGCAGCAGCAGCAGCAGCAGCAGAAAGAGGAATATAGCAGCAGCAGCAGCAGCAGCAGCAGCAGCAGCAGCAGCAGCAGCAGCAGCAGCAGCAGCAGCAGAAAGAGGAATATAGCCATGACGTATTTTTTTTTCAAATCAGCATGGCTATATTCTTCTTCCAAAACACATTTTGTTCAAACCGGCAGTGTGGTTGGAAGGAGAGTAGGAGAGCAAGAGAGCCTTTTGCTATACTATCCTTACCTCAACTATCTCAAAACAAAGGAAGCTCGAGCTTCAAAATGGCCTGTAAGGTTTTCCGTTATCTGCCTTCCCTATATACTCCCTGTCACTCTTTTTCTCCCCTTTCTTCTTCCCATCCTCCTCTAATATGCCCGTAACCTATTTCGAGAGTTTTCCTACTCCCGCAGCCCGGCCCTAGGCCAAGCTTGTCCGATGTCTTCCTGGTCAACCAGGATGTTGCTGTTGTCGGCCTGCTAGCACACACATCCATCACAGTCTGCTTGATCTAACACTTGACGGAGGTCCTGATCGAGTATCCTCTAGAAAACATCACCACATCCTCCTATACATTCTCATTCTCTCTCTCTCTCTCTCTCTCTCTCTACGATAGCTGGTTAACGTCTACAGGTAAAGTATATTTATGTTCACCTGCAGCAACATTAACATAAAATGTGCTCATATACATTCCAGGTGTGAGTTTAAAGAGCTACATTGGGCACTGACGGTATCTAACACAATAAAAGCAATTGGTTATAAATGACCATTATTTTTAAAGGGGTGGACCGGTAAGCCAGCGGAAGGCCTCGGTCAGATGACCAAAGCTCCAAAGGCGGGTCATCATCTGACTAAGACCCGCGTAAGGAAACACTTGTCCTGTTTCCTGATAAACCTTACCTAACCAGTATCTAACAACACGGTGGCTACCACTGAAACATGATTAGTTTTAAACTGTATTTAAACAACTAGTTATTTCCTTAGAAATGTGGTGGAATATGGGCAAGAGAGATGTAGGGAGTGATGTTAACAAGAGGCAAGAGGTGCCTGAGAAGAGGAAGTGTATGAGCTTCCACCTGACCTTCAACATTACAGTATCTGCTTACCCTTATATTGTGAAGGAGTTGATCATGTCCAATGGTAGACGAGGGTGTTTGTGTAGCTGGCTTGAACAGCGATCACCTAAATGAGCGGAGGGGTGGAGAGGAAGGGAGGGACGGAAGGACGGGGAAGGGGAGACAGACAGATACATAGATAGATAGATAGATAGATAGATAGATAGATAGATAGAGAGAGAGAGAGAGAGAGAGAGAGAGAGAGAGAGAGAGAGAGAGAGAGAGAGAGAAATATGTACTCGCCTAGTTGTGGTTGCAGGGGTCGCGTCATAGCTCATGGCCCCGCCTCTTCACTGACCGATACTAGGTCACTTCCTGTTCCATGAGCTTTATCATACCTCTTCTTAAAGTTATGTATGGATCTTGCCTCCACTACATCACTTCCCAGACTATTCCACTTCCTGACACACACACACACACACACACACACACACACACACACACACACACATACACCACACACACACACACACACACACACACACACACACACACAGCAAATCTCCAGGTTACATATATTCTGTAAAGTGTTTTCTTATCACAGAGTAGAGGCCACAAAGGTCATTCAATAACCAGTCATGTAGGCGTTAGTAATTACACAAAAAAGTTGACAACATGGACAACATAAACGCAATACGGACACAATAACAACAAAGCTTTGTCCAGCCCTGTTAGTTAGTAAATGTATTTGATTAATTCAAGCCCAACTTACAGGCAATATTGACAACAAAAATATAAGCTGCAAACAGAATGTTCGTTGATGTGACAGCAACACTCGCTCTTGTGTGTGTGTGTGTGTGTGTGTGTGTGTGTGTGTGTGTGTGTGCAACACTCGCTCTTGTGTGTGTGTGTGTGTGTGTGTGTGTGTGTGTGTACTGGTGTACTCACCTAATTGTGGTTGCAGGGGTCGAGACTCAGCTCCTGGCCCCGCCTCTTCACTGATCGCTACTAGGTCCTCTCTCTGTTTCCTGAGCTTTGTCATACCTCGTCTTAAAGCTATGTATGGTTCCTGCCTCCACTACGTCACTTGCTAGGCTATTCCACTTCCTGACGACTCTATGACTGAAGAAATATTTCCTAACATCCCTGTGACTCGTCTGAGTCTTCAGCTTCCAATTGTGACCCCTTGTTTCTGTGTCCCGTCTCTGGAACATCCTGTCTCTTTCCACCTTATCTATTCCACGAGGTATCTTGTATGTCGTTATCATGTCTCCCCTGACTCTTCTGTCCTCCAATGTCGTCAGTCCGATTTCCTTCAACCTTTCCTCGTACGACATTCCCCTGAGCTCTGGGACTAGCCTTGTTGCAAACCTTTGTACTTTCTCTAACTTCTTGACGTGCTTGACCAGGTGTGGGTTCCAAACTAGTGCTGCATACTCCAGTATGGGCCTGAAGTACACAGTGTACAGTGTCTTGAATGATTCCTTATTAAGGTATCGGAACGCTATTCTCAGGTTTGCCAGGCGCCCATTTGCTGCAGCAGTTACCTAGTTGATGTGTGCCTCCGGAGACATGCTCGGTGTTACGGTCACCCCAAGATCTTTCTGCTTGAGTGAGGTTTGTAGTCTTTGTCCACCTAGCCTATACTTTGTATGCGGTCTTCTTTGCCCTTCCCCAATCTTCACGACTTTGCATTTGGCAGGGTTGAATTCGAGAAGCCAGTTACTGGACCACGTGTCCAATTTGTCCAGGTCTCTCTGTAGTCCTGCCTGATTCTCATCCGATTTAATTCTTTTCAAGTTCACATCATCTGTGAATAGAGACACTTCAGTCTATCTTTTCCATCATGTGTGTGTGTGTGTGTGTGTGTGTGTGTGTGTGTGTGTGTGTGTGTGTGTGTGTGTGTGTGTGCCATCATGTGTGTGTGTGTGTGTGTGTTGGTGCGTACTCACTTAGCTGTGGTTGCAGGGGTCGAGTCACAGCTCCTCGCTCCGCCTCTTCGCTGGCCGCTACTAGGTCACTTTTCCCGCTCCGTGAGCTTTATCATACTTCTTCTTAAAGCTATGCATGGATCCTGCCTCCATTACATCACTTTCCAGACTATTCCACTTCCCAACAACTCTGTGACTGAAGAAATACTTCCTAACATCCTTGTGATTCATCTGAGTCTTGAACTTCCAACTGTGGCCCCTTGTTGCTGTGTCCCATCTCTGGAACATCCTGTCTCTGTCCACCTTTTCGATTCCTCTCAGTATTTTGTATGTCGTTATCATATCCCCCACCCCCTCTCTCTCTTCTGTCCTCCAGCGTCGTCAGGTCGATCTCTCTTAACCTCTCCTCGTAGGACATACCTCTTAGCTCCGGGACCAGTCTAGTTGCAAACCATTGCACTTTCTCTAGTTTCTTTACGTGCTTGGCTAGGTGTGGATTCCAAACTGGTGCTGCATATTCCAATATGGGCCTAACGTACACGGTGTACAGGGCCCTGAACGATTCCTTATTAAGATGTCGGAATGCTGTTCTTAGGTTTGCTAGGCGCACATATGCTGTAGCAGTTATATGGTTGATGTGCGCTTCAGGAGATGTGCCTGGTGTTATACTCACCCCAAGGTCCCTTTCCTTGAGTGAGGTTTGTAGTCTCTGGCCCCCTAGACTGTACTGTCTGCGGAATTCTTTGCTCTTCCCCAGTCTTCATGACCTTACACTTGGTGGGGTTGAACTCCAGGAGCCAGTTGTTGGACCAGGTCTGCAGCCTGTCCAGATCCCTTTGTGGTTCTTCCTGGTCCTCGTCCGATTGAATTCTTCTCATCAACTTCACATCATCTGCTCTGGTGGCCTGGTGGCTAACGCTCTCTTTCACACGGCGAGGGCCTGGGTTCGATTCCCAGCCAGAGTAGAAACATTGGGCGTGTTTCTTTCCACCTGTTGTCTATGTTCCCCATCAGTAAAATGGGTACCTGTTTGTCAGTCAACTGGTGTGGGTTGCATCCTGGGATACTGACCTAATTTGCCCGACATGCGGAACATAACAAGGGGCTTTCTATGTAGTAGTATGTCATTGTTGTCAGCTAGGACTGTATACCTTGTACATGTACTTGTAGTAAATAAAGATATTATTATTACTATTAAACAGTGCCACTTCGGAGTTTATTCCTTCCGTCATGTCATTCACAAATACCAGAAACAGCACCGGTCCTAGGACTGACCCTTGTGGAACCCCGCTCGTAACAGGTGCCCACTCTGACGCTTCACCACGTACCATGACCCGCTGTTGTCTTCCTGACACGTATTCCCTGATCCATTGCAGTGCCTTCCCTGTTATCCCTGCCTTGTCTTCCAGGTTTTGCACTAGTCTCTTGTGTGGAACTGTATCAAACGCCTTCTTACAGTCCAAGAAAATGCTATCTACCCACCCCTCTCTCTCTCTCTCTTGTCTTACTGCTGTCACCCTGTCATAGAACTCCAGTAGGGTTTGTAACCCAGGATTTCCCGTTCCTGAAACCGTGCTGGCTGTCACTGATAAGCTCATTCCTTCCTAGGTGTTACATATCTCTTCTCCTGATTATCTTCTCCATGACTTTGCATACTATACATATTAGTGACACTGGTCTGTAGTTTAGTGCTTCGTGTCTGTCTCCCTTGTTAAAAATTGGGACTACATTTGCTGTCTTCCATACCTCAGATAGTCGTCCTGTTTCTATAGATGTGTTGAAGATTGTTAGTGGTACAAAGAGTGACTCTGCTTCCTCTCTCAGGTTTCATAGACAGATGTCCATCCCCATCACCATTGAGGTATCTAGCTCGCTTCGCAGCCTCTTCACCACCTCCTCAGTTGTATGTGTTGTGTCCAGCACTTGATGGTGTACCCCACCTCTCCGTCTTTCTGGAGTCCCTTCTGTCTCCTCTGTGAATACTTCTTTGAATCTCATGTTGAGCTCTTCATATACTTCTCGGTCGTTTCTTGTGATCTCCCTTCCTTCCTCAGCCTAATTACCTGGTCCTTGACTGTTATTTTTCCCCTGATGACTGTACAACAGTTTCGGGTCAGATCTGGCTTTCGCTGCTATGTCATTTTCGTATTGTCGTTGGGCCTTCCATCTTACATGTGCATATTTATTTCTGACTCTACGACTGCTCTCCTTATTCTCCTGGGTCTTCTGCCTACTATACTTCTTCCATTCTCTCTTTCTCTAGCACTCTTGGTTTTGGTCTCTCCACACTTTAGGGTAGAGAGGTTTGTACACCCTTGGGTACAAACCTCTTCAGCTTCCTTGCATATTGTTGTCACATATTCCATCATCTCATTTACTAACTTCCCTGCCAGTTCTCTGTCCCATTGAGCCTCGTGCAGGAAATTCTTCATGTCTGTGTAGTCCCCTCTCTTGTAGTTTGGCTTCATTCGTCCTGCCCTTCCTGCTTCCCTCTCCAATTGTAACTCTATTATGTGTGTATGTGTGTGTGTGTGTGTGTGTGTGTGTGTGTGTGTGTGTGTGTGTGTGTGTGTGTGTGTGTGTGTGTGTGTGTGTGTGTGTGTGTGTGGTGTGTGTGTGTGTGTGTGTGTGTGTGGTGTGGTGTGTGTGGTGTGTGTGTGTGTGTGTGTGGTGTGTGTGTGGTGGTGTGTGGTGTGTGTGTGGTGTGTGTGGTGTGATGTGTGTGGTGTGTGTGTGGTGTGTGGTGTGTGTGTGTGTGTGTGGTGTGTGTGTGTGTGTGTGTGTGTGTACTCACCTAGTTGTACTCACCTAGTTGAGGTTGCAGGGGTCGAGTCTAAGCTCCTGGCCCCGCCTCTTCACTGGTCGCTACTAGGTCACTCTCCCTGAACCATGAGCTTTATCGTACCTCTGCTTAAAGCTATGTATGGATCCTGACTCCACTACATCGCTTCCCAAACTATTCCACTTCCTGATTACTCTGTGGCTGAAGAAATACTTCCTAACATCCCTTTGATTCATCTGTGTCTTCAACTTCCAACTGTGTCCCCTTGTTACTGTGTCCAGTCTCTGGAACAACCTGTCTTTGTCCACCTTGTCAATTCCTCTCAGTATTTTGTAAGTCGTTATCATGTCCCCCCTATCTCTCCTGTCCTCCAGTGTCGTCAGGTTGATTTCCCTTAACCTCTCCTCATAGGACATACCTCTTAGCTCTGGGACTAGTCTTGTTGCAAACCTTTGCACTTTCTCTAGTTTCTTTACATGCTTGGCTAGGTGTGGGTTCCAAACTGGTGCCGCATACTCCAATATGGGCCTAACGTACACGGTGTACAGGGTCCTGAACGATTCCTTATTAAGATGTCGGAATGCTGTTCTGAGGTTTGCCAGGCGCCCATATGCTGCAGCAGTTATTTGGTTGATGTGCGCTTCAGGAGATGTGCCTGGTGTGTGTGTGTGTGTGTGTGTGTGTGTGTGTGTGTGTGTGTGTGTGTGTGTGTGTGTGTGTGTGTGTGTGTGTGTGTAAAATATTTTTACACACACACAGTGATCAATAACATGGAAAGTCGTACATGGACGGAAATGAAAACACAAAATGGTAAGGAAGTTAATATTTGTGCCTCAGTCACAGATCCTATCTGATGCAGTGTGTTACGCTGCTACCATCACCACCACCACCACCACACTGCACCACCACCACCACAGTGCACCATCACCACCACCACACTGCACCACCACCACCACCACCACAGTGCACCATCACCACCACCACACTGCACCACCACCACCACAGTGCACCACCACCACCACAGTGCACCACCACCACACTGCACCACCACCACCACCACCACAGTGCACCATCACCACCACCACACTGCACCACCACCACCACACTGCACCACCACCACCACCACCACAGTGCACCATCACCACCACCACACTGCACCACCACCACCACAGTGCACCACCACCACCACAGTGCACCACCACCACAGTGCACCACCACCACCACACTGCTCCACCACCACACTGCTTTCTAATATTTTCTCTTATACACTGATATATATATTTTTTATGTTAATGGAAACAAAAGAACATTAGAAAACTTACCTCAGCTTATTATAACAAGCGCAATTTAATTTAGCCTAATCGAACTAAATATATTTTAGGTAAGTTTACAATAATTTAATAACAAACAAACGCGATGAAATACATTTTTTTTCCTTAGGATTAGAATGATTTTTGCGAAATAATGGCATGCACAAATTTTCGCTTGCCTTATTCGGCAAGAAGAGCGTCGGAAGTTTTACCTATTCGGCACGATATATATATATACATATATGGTGGTCAAGTGGATAGAGGGATGAATACTTTGTTCAGTTCACACAGGGCTGGGCATGGGAACGCAGGATCGAGTCCTGGCCAAGCCGCAGTTCTGTTTATGATTATATATATATATATATATATATATATATAATATATATATATATATATATATATATATATATTATAATATCAAGCAGCCCACTAGCTAGTAACTACTAGTTAGCAGTCGACGCATTATTAAGTAGCTGATAAACTAGCAACTACTCGCTAGCCCAATACGTTAACAAAGGGCTTACTAAAACCAGTGACAGCACTAGCCAGCACGAAAAGTTATAAAACTGTTGACAATAGTAACTGAACTACCGCAATACGTTATCAGATTCCTCAACTCGCATTTTATGCGAGTGTGTTGACTAATAACCCTTGACTAAGTGCACAAATAACCTGCACATAAGAGAAAGAATCTTATGATGACGTTTGTGTCCGACTTGGACCACTAAGTCACACCAGTCACACTGTGACTAGTTAATGATGATTAAGATACATGTGCAACAGTTGGGTATCTTTACTGTTGAAACCTATTTCTCCAAGGTTGATGCAACTGATGACATCATCTTTATCTTGCTACTACACCTGCTGCCTCATTGTCTGACTGAAGAAGTCTGCTGTGTAGGCGACATGTTTCAACAAAGATTCCCAACTGTTGCACCTGTGTCTTAATCATAAACCTGTCGGTAATTTATACCATTTTCAACATGACTGGTTACTGGTTCAAGTCGGAGCGAAACGTGGTGGTAAGTTTCTGTCGCCTGTGTGTTCCAGTCACGGTGTTCCACCTTTTTGTTCTTCTTCTTAACAAGTGCCAACAAGGCCGAATATAATTAAAAGATAATTAACAGAAAACAGTTAATCTTTACACCGTATTTCCAGTCCCGTAGTTCTGTGTTGCGTCCCTCTGCGTCCTACGGTGTTACTGTGCGTCCTCTGGCTTGCTTCCCCAGGCTTCCCACTGCGTCCCGCTGCATCACTAATCTACACACTCACGAGGAGCGAAAATCATGAGTTAATGTGTTACATGTGTGGTGGTTTGATCCAGGTCATCGGGGAATACAGGCCACCAAGCTGCCGCTGCCACCAAGCTGCCGCTGCCGCTGCCGCTGCCGCTGCCGCTGCCACCAAGCTGCCGCTGCCGCTGCCACCAAGCTGCCACTGCCGCTGCCGCTGCCGCTGCCGCTGCCGTCGCCGCCGCCGATATCGTGGCCAAAACTATTTTCATCTGATCAATTTTTATGTTATTAAAACAAATGACAAAATGTTGGGCATAAATTTATATAATGACTAACAATTTAATTATCCTTTTTTTCTGTGCAAAACATTAACAAATATTAAAAAAATGCGTGAACTTCATAATAAGAATCGAAACAAAAAAAATTATTAATACGGAATAAAAAAAAAAAGCGTAAATTGCTACGAGGGTCAAAATAACCAGCAATTAACTCCGAATCAACAACAAAATTACGCAGAATTGAGCTTCATAAACAACTTGCATGTTCTCTGAGCACGCAAGCTGCCGACACCACCAGTCTGATAGATCAGGGTATTATACGAGCTTTCAGGGAGGGGGAGTAGGGGAGAGATGGGCGAGACATGGATGGGGGGAGTAAAAAGGAGTAACTGGAACCCAATTCTCTCTCTCTCTCTCTCTCTCTCTCTCTCTCTCTCACACACACACACACACACACACACACACACACACACACACACACACACACACACACACGATAAAGCTCATGGTTCAGGGAGAGTGACCTAGTGGCGACCAGTGAAGAGGCGGGGGCAGGAGCTTGGACTCGACCGCTGCAACCTCAACTAGGTGAGTACAATTAGGTGAGTACACTCGGGCACATCTCCTGAGGCGCACATCAACCATATAACTGTTGCAGCATATGGGCGCCTAGCCAACCTAAGAATAGCATTTCGACATCTCAATAAGGAAGCGTTCAGGACCCTGTACATCGTGTATGTCAGACCTATATTGGAATATGCAGCACCAGTTTGGAACCCACACCTAACCAAGCACGTAAGGAAATTAGAGAGAGTGCAACAAGACTAGTTGAAATTAAGACACATGTGCAACATCTGGGTATCTTTATTGTAGACGTTTCGCCATCCAGTGGCTTTATCAATACAAATTCTAGGACATAACTTGAAGACAGTAGAACTATGTACAGAAGATGAGGTAATCAGTCCCTCAACCTAGGAGTAGGTGCGAAGAGCACCATAGTCGTGGAGATTCTGAAGCAGAAGAAAGGAGCCTGACGCTTATATAGTAACGTCAGGTGCAGCAGACGAGGGCATAGTCACTGGTAGGCGGGATTCCCCAGTGGAAGTAGGTCCTTCCCAAAGAGATGGGTTAGTTGTAGTAGTAGTTGTCGTAGTCGTGAAGGTTATGTACATGTCCTCAGAATTAAGATTCCATTCGTACACAACTTGTCAGACACTGCAACATCATGGAATCTTAATTCTGAGGACATGTACATAACCTTCACGACTACGACAACTACTACTACAACTAACCCATCTCTTTGGGAAGGACCTACTTCCACTGGGGAATCCCGCCTACCAGTGACTATGCCCTCGTCTGCTGCACCTGACGTTACTATATAAGTGCCAGGCTCCTTTCTTCTGCTTCAGAATCTCCACGACTATGGTGCTCTTCGCACCTACTCCTAGGTTGAGGGACTGATTACCTCATCTTCTGTACATAGTTCTACTGTCTTCAAGTTATGTCCTAGAATTTGTATTGATAAAGCCACTGGATGGCGAAACGTCTACAATAAAGATACCCAGATGTTGCACATGTGTCTTAATTTCATCTTGTCGGTATTATATACCATTCTTACACAACAAGACTAGTCCCGGAGCTAAGGGACATATCCTACGAGGAGAGGCTAAGCGAAATCGACCTGACGACATTGGAGGACAGGAGAGATAGGAGGGATATGATAACGACATACAAAATACTGAGAGGAATCGAAAAGGTGGACAGAGGCAGGATGTTCCAGAGATGGGACACAGCAACAAGGGGTCACAATTGGAGGTTGAAGACTCAGATGAATCACAGGGATGTTACGAAGTATTTTTTTTTTTAGTTACAGAGTTGTCAGGAAGTGAAACAGTCTGGGAAGTGATGTAGGTGAGGGAGGACCCATACACAGCTTTAAGATGAGGTTTGATAAAGCTCATGGAGCAGGAAGAGTGACCTAGTAGCGACCAGTAAAGATGCGGGGCCAGGAGCTGTGACTGGAACCCTGCAACCACAACTAGGTGAGTACTCACACAGAAGAAAGCTTCCTGGACCAGTATAGTACTGCTGGTGGAGGGAGAGTGCAGTTGTGCGTCAGTGTCAGGTACTGTGGAGGACTGACTGGTGGTAATCCCAGTGGAGGTGTTTCCTTTAACCTGTCTCCCACTTTCGACCCCCTGATCACTGGCGTTACTCTCAACCTTCACTACTCATACACTATTATACACACCCACCAATACAGTACACTACTCACACACTGTTACACACTCATACACTGTTACACCATCAAAGTACACTACTCATACAGTTATACACACCCAGCATCAGTGGTACACTACTCATACAGTTATACACACCCAGCATCAGTGGTACACTACTCATACAGTTATACACACCCAGCATCAGTGGTACACTACTCATACATTGTTATACACACCCAGCATCAGTGGTACACTACTCATACAGTTATACACACCCAGCATCAGTGGTACACTACACATACATTGTTATACACACCCAGCATCGGTGGTACCCTACTCATACATTGTTATACACACCCAGCATCAGTGGTACCTACTCATACATTGTTATACACACCCAGCATCAGTGGTACACTACTCATACATTGTTATACACACCCAGCATCAGTGGTACACTACTCATACATTGTTATACACACCCAGCATCAGTGGTACACTACTCATACATTGTTATACACACCCAGCATCAGTGGTACACTACTCATACAGTTATACACACCCAGCATCAGTGGTACACTACTCATACATTGTTATACACATCCAGCATCAGTGGTGCACTACTCATACATTGTTATACACACCCAGCATCAGTGGTACATTACTCATACAGTTATACACACCAAGCATCAGTGGTACACTACTCATACATTGTTATACACATCCAGCATCAGTGGTGCATTACTCATACAGTTATACACACCCAGCATCAGTGGTACACTACTCATACATTGTTATACACATCCAGCATCAGTGGTACACTACTCATACATTGTTATACACACCCAGCATCAGTGGTACACTACTCATACAGTTATACACACCCAGCATCAGTGGTACATTACTCATACAGTTATACACACCCAGCATCAGTGGTACACTACTCATACATTGTTATACACACCCAGCATCAGTGGTACACTACTCATACATTGTCATACACATCCAGCATCAGTGGTGCATTACTCATACAGTTATACACACCCAGCATCAGTGGTACACTACTCATACATTGTTATACACACCCAGCATCAGTGGTACACTACTCATACAGTTATACACACCCAGCATCAGTGGTACACTACTCATACATTGTTATACACACTCTCAGTATCATAATACACTACTCGTACACTGTTACACTCAGTATCATAATACACTACTCGTACACTGTTACACTCAGTATCATAATACACTACTCGTACACTGTTACACTCAGTATCATAATACACTACTCATACACTGTTATACACACCCAGTATCAATGGTAGCTTTCTTAAAGAATTTACTTACGTCTGGTTCTGAAAGAATTAAGTAGCGACTTATTTATTTTTAATTATTTTAAATTAGGTTTCGCTACGTTACATAATGTTACTTTACATTACGATACTAAATTTACGTATATTAACCGCCCAATAACAAATTTGGGGCTTGTTACGTTGAAAACCTAACGTTCGCTATGTATAAACACCAGTACGCAGGAAAGAGAGCTGGTAACACTGGTTACAGTGCTGGTAACACTGGTTACAGACAACCAGGTGCTGGTAATACTGGTTATAGACAACCAGGTGCTGGTAACACTGGTTGTAGACAACCAGGTGCTGGTAACACTGGTATGAGAGCTGGGTGGTGGAAGTGTAGAGCAGAAATCCTACTTATTATATATATATATATTATATATATTTATATATATATAAAATATATATATATATATATATATTATATATATATAATGTCGTGCCGAATATGTAAAACTGGTCAATTAGCAAGAACTCATTTAAAATTAAGTCCTTTCTGAAATTTTCTTTTATACGTTTAAAGATATATTTTTTTCATTAATGTTAATGTAAAAATTTTTAATTATGCACCAAAATAATCTTAGAAAACTTACCTAACCTTATTATAACAAGAACAATTTATTTTAGCCTAACCCAACTAAATATATTTTAGATTTGTTTACAATAATTTAATACTAAACAAGTACAGTGAAACATATTTTTCTCGTTAGGTTTAGTATGATTTTGGCGAAATTATTGCATATACAAATTTTCACTTGTCCTATATGGCAAGATGAACGTTGCTATATATATATTATTGTGCCCACGAACGAGTGGTGTTGATCAACAACAACATTGCACTAGCCAAGGACTCGAACCCATGCTGCTTTGGCTTGCCTCATGGTGGGCGAAAACTCATGACGCCTTAATCCACTGGACCATACAACCCTTAAGAGTAGTGCACCCAGCGGAACTGGATGTTGTACTCGCTACCCAAAGACATACGATGGTGTGGATGACTCTAGGCTAATTTCATTCTAGTCCCTGTTTAGTTTACTAGTACAACGAGCAGTATTTTTATATTATTGTGCCCACGAACGAGTGGTATTGAGGCAGGCCAAAGCAGCATGGGTTCGAGTCCTTGGCTAGTCGCAGTGTTGTTATATATATATATATATATATATATATATATATATATATATATATATATATATATATATATAAGAGAGAGAGAGAGAGAGAGAGAGAGAGAGTTGAGTTTCTACAATTTGTTATATTCAGAGATGAGGTGTGAGGATTCATCGTAACGCCTCTGGAATGATGAAGCCTCTGTATGAAACCTGGAGCAACAGTCTCTGAGTGACAGCTGGAGTGGCGAACCCTCTGAGTAAAGCCTGAGTGGAGAAGCCTCTGAGTGAAGCTGGAGTGGTGAAGCCTCCACCATTACATCAAGGGAAAGCGTTACAATAATAGGGGTCATACAGCCCATAGGGTAATGAGAATTAGATTTAATCCAAAGGAAGGGGAGCTCCAATTACTTGGATCACGAGCCCTTCACCAGTATCAATGCACCCTCCCCCCACCACTCCTTGAAGCCTGGTTATAAACACGTTCTCTGGGTGAAGGTGGATCACGAACACGAAGAATAATGTAGCTTCACCTGGCTAGGCAAGCCAGAGGGAGGGGAAGGGGAGGGGAAATAGGGGGAGGTGTTAAGGTAAGGGGAGGGGGGAGGGTAGCAACAAGGTCTCAGAGAACCCAGGCAAGTCAGATTCTTCCTCATACTCTCAGGCGGCATCAAGATATTGCGATACAATCATGCGAAACAATGGTATGAAACTCCTTGGTGGGTCATCATGTCACTAAGACCCACCTCAGGAAACGCTTGACCTGTTTCCTGACAAACTTACCTAACCCGAACCTAACCTAACCAGGGAAGTTATGAGCGCCAAGTGAAGTCAATCTTCGATGGCCTGACTTCACTTTACAAACAGAGGATTCAACTAATTAAAGTCCATTCCGTGTAGTGACCATCGGTATCCCAAGCTGCATAGCATGTCAGCTTGTTCGCATCCGCCTCCAGCACAGTATCTAGAAACAGAACTATTGTTACACACAGCTCTGTGGATGGTAGCGGAGTAACACTAATAGCTGTGGTAGAACCACTGGTACACAAAGCTCTGTGGATGGTAGCGGAGTAACACTAGTGGTAGAACTACTGGTACACACAGCTCTGTGGATGGTAGCGGAGTAACACTAGTAGCTGTGGTAGAACCACTGGTACACACAGCTCTGTGGATGGTAGCGGAGTAACACTAGTGGTAGAACTACTGGTACACACAGCTCTGTGGATGGTAGCGGAGTAACACTAGTAGCTGTGGTAGAACCACTGGTACACACAGCTCTGTGGATGGTAGCGGAGAAAGACTCGTAGTTGTGGTAGTGGTGGTACCATACAGTTAAGGTAGTGTATAGACCTTACCTTCCGTTCACTCCTATATATTTCTTTCCTCTATCCAATATGTTTTTTTCCCCGCGTTTCATATGAAGGCTGCAGCGACCGGACGGAGTGGAAGGTAGTGAAGTAGCCTTCTGCTGTACTATCTTTCCCTCGACCATCTAGATAACAGTAGTCCTCCTGGTTGGACAGCCTTAGTGCGGACTCAAAAAAAAAAATGCTGATAGTAACAGAAGACTAATGTACTCCCATGTACTCATACACGTAGTCATTTGCACTCATACACTGACATACACTCTACCCCCTCGCTTCTCCAGCCAGACTATACCCAGCAATAGACCACAAATCATGGTTATACATGAACGTTATATTGGGACACGATTCGTAGCTGTATTTTTTATTTTTTTTTTGTTTTGACTTCCATCGTTTCCATTTGTTTATTTTTTTGTTAGCAATGCAAATATTTTCGGACACTCTTTTCACTTTAAATGTTATACAAGACTCGTTAAATTTCCATACGATGAGGATCTGTTTTTGGGGGGATATCCTTATGCCTTGCACTAGAACTAGTCCCACGTCCTGGACTAGAAACAGTCCCACGTCCTGGACTAGAAACAGTCCCACGTCCTGGACTAGAAACAGTCCCGCGTCCTGGACTAGAAACAGTCCCGCGTCCTGGACTAGAAACAGTCCCGCGTCCTGGACTAGAAACAGTCCCGCGTCCTGGACTAGAAACAGTCCCGCGTCCTGGACTAGAAACAGTCCCGCGTCCTGGACTAGAAACAGTCCCACGTCCTGGACTAGAAACAGTCCCGCGTCCTGGACTAGAAACAGTCCCGCGTCCTGGACTAGAAACAGTCCCACGTCCTGGACTAGAAACAGTCCCACGTCCTGGACTAGAAACAGTCCCACGTCCTGGACTAGAAACAGTCCCGCGTCCTGGACTAGAAACAGTCCCACGTCCTGGACTAGAAACAGTCCCGCGTCCTGGACTAGAAACAGTCCCGCGTCCTGGACTAGAAACAGTCCCGCGTCCTGGACTAGAAACAGTCCCGCGTCCTGGACTAGAAACAGTCCCCGTCCTGGACTAGAAACAGTCCCGCGTCCTGGACTAGAAACAGTCCCCGTCCTGGACTAGAAACAGTCCCACGTCCTGGACTAGAAACAGTCCCGCGTCCTGGACTAGAAACAGTCCCGCGTCCTGGACTAGAAACAGTCCCGCGTCCTGGACTAGAAACAGTCCCGCTCCCGGACTAGAAACAGTCCCACGTCCTGGACTAGAAACAGTCCCGTCCTGGACTAGAAACAGTTCCACGTCCTGGACTAGAAACAGTCCCACGTCCTGTGAGTGTGGTGAAACCTCGCCCTCTGGATAAACTCGCCCTGACTATAAACACCCGCCCTCTTCTCTATAAAACCTCGCCGCTCTTCATAAACATCCCTCGTCCCTGACTTCATAACACCTCGCCCTCTAAACACCTCGCCCTCTTCATGAGACACCTCGCCCTCTTCATAACACTCTCGCCTCTCTTAAACCCCCCCATACCCCCCCTCTCATAAAGTGACATTTCATATGCTTCATAACACTTCGATGCTCTCGATAGATATAACACTTGGATCTGATCTTCAAGAACAACGAAGAACTAATCAAACACAACCACAAAAACATTATGTTTTCTGATCACAACATCATAGAAGTACAAACAAGCATATATACAGAAGGCAAAATTTCCAGAAATAATGTACGAGAAGGTGTGTTCAGTAAATTTGGCTTCAAGAATCAGAGAATTGATTGTGACAAAACAAAGAACTACCAGACATACCTTGAGCAACAATCATGAGCACCTTAAATCCTCACCAAACCTTGGAAAAGCTGAAAACAGAAGCATACAAGATTTGTATAAAATATATTCCGCTGAGAAAGCCTTAAAGAAAGCCAGATATAGAAAGAGGCCGATGAATAATGTACATACGAAGAAAAGGAATTTCCGAAGTGATTAAAATATGAATATGTCATAACGTAGTACGAAATTTTAAGTTTTCATACCAGCCGGAAGAAGTACAAAGGAAACAAAAAAACTGTCCATGACAAGAAAACCCAAATATTTCTATACATCTGCAAAATCTAAATTAACAACTGTATGTAGAATAGGACACTAATGGCAAAAAAAAAAAATGGCAAAATTCTAGAAGACCAATATGAATCAATGTTCAGCAACTGACTACAGAAAATACAGAAAATTTTTCATTACCCCTGACATCTCCACAACCTTCTTAACTATTACTGACCTGTCCCACGGGTATGACCTACTTCCACCGGGAAATTCCGCCTACCAGTGACAATGTCTTCGTCTGCTACACATCCCTCACCCTCTGACGCCAGTATATAAGCGCCACCTCTCTTGTCAGATGACCAAAAGCTCCAGTGGCGGGTCATCATCTGACTAAAACCCGCGTCAGGAAACACTTATCCTGTTTCCTGATAAATCTTACCTAACCTAACCTTGTCCAGTGCTTCAGATTCTTCATCTCCAAAGCTGACAGGACTGATCACCACAAAACTATTACTTAATGTCATCCACCATCTCTAATATTAATTCATAAATGTAATTTCAGGGATTAACATTTTGAAGCTTAGGCTTCCCTAGACACACAACTGGATATAGAGAATATTTTCCATCTCATTTTCCTTACGACATGAAATATTCACATGGGATTTTCACGTCGCCTTCCAGACACAGCAGTGATTTTCACGTCGCCTTCCAGACACAACAGTGATTTTCACGTCACCTTCCAGACACAACAGTGATTTTCACGTCGCCTTCCAGACACAACAGTGATTTTCACGTCGCCTTCCAGACACAACAGTGATTTTCACGTCGCCTTCCAGACACAGCAGTGATTTTCACGTCGCCTTCCAGACACAGCAGTGATTTTCACGTCGCCTTCCAGACACAGCAGTGATTTTCACGTCACCTTCCAGACACAGCAGTGATTTTCACGTCGCCTTCCAGACACAGCAGTGATTTTCACGTCGCCTTCCAGACACAGCAGTGATTTTCACGTCACCTTCCAGACACAGCAGTGATTTTCACGTCGCCTTCCAGACAGCAGTGATTTTCACGTCGCCTTCCAGACACAGCAGTGATTTTCACGTCGCCTTCCAGACACAGCAGTGATTTTCACGTCACGTTCCAGACACAGCAGTGATTTTCACGTCGCCTTCCAGACACAGCAGTGATTTTCACGTCGCCTTCCAGACACAGCAGTGATTTTCACGTCGCCTTCCAGACACAGCAGTGATTTTCACGTCACCTTCCAATTACAGCAGTGATTTTCACGTCGCCTTCCAGACACAGCAGTGATTTTCACGTCGCCTTCCAGACACAGCAGTGATTTTCACGTCACCTTCCAATTACAGCAGTGATTTTCACGTCACCTTCCAGACACAACAGTGATTTTCACGTCACCTTCCAGACACAGCAGTGATTTTCACGTCGCCTTCCAGACACAGCAGTGATTTTCACGTCACGTTCCAGACACAGCAGTGATTTTCACGTCGCCTTCCAGACACAGCAGTGATTTTCACGTCACCTTCCAATTACACCAGTGATTTTCACGTCACCTTCCAAAGAGGACATCCCACAAGCAGTGATTTTCGCGTCACCTTCCAATTACAGTAGTGATTTTCACGTCGCCTTCCAGACACAGCAGTGATTTTCGCGTCACCTTCAAGATATAACATGACACAGCAATGATTTTCATGTCACCTTCAAGATAACATGACAGGACTCACGAAATCGTAATGACACGATTGCAAACAAACCATACCCCGGCCGGGATTGAACCCGCGGTCATAGAGTCTCAAAACTCCAGCCCGTCGCGTTAGCCACTAGACCAGCTAGCCACAATAAGATTCATCCAACTAGGTATATTTCTACACCATAGGAAGGTTAGCACAGGCACCACTGTGACCACAAATGCAAGTTTTTACAGACGAATCTCCAGCTAGCGTGGCCGTGACGAACTCTAGCTCAAGTCCCTTCACTGCCGTCAACATGACTCACGAAATCGTAATGACACGATTGCAAACAAACCATACCCCGGCCGGGATTGAACCCGCGGTCAGAGAGTCTCAAAACTCCAGCCCAGTAAAAACTTGCATTTGTGGTCACAGAGGTGCCTGTGCTAACCTTCCTATGGTGTAGAAATATACCTAGTTGGACGACTCTTATTGTGGCTAGCTGGTCTAGTGGCTAACGCGACGGGCTGGAGTTTTGAGACTATGACCGCGGGTTCAATCCCGGCCGGGGTATGGTTTGTTTGCAATACAAACTTGAAAAGTACAGCTAGGAGCAGAAACTAGGAGTACAACCAGGTGAACACAGCTAGGAATACACAAACTAGGTGAGTACAATTATATAATTACAGCTAGTTGAACTGAACCATGAGAGTGCAGCTAGGTGAGAACTAGGCGAGTACATCTAGTTGAGTACAACATAGTACAACCGAGTACAGCTAGGTAAGTGCATCTAAGCGAATACAACTAGGTGAGTGCAATAACTAGTTGAGTACAACAGACAGTCGAGTACAACTATAGTTGAGTAAAACAAGAGTACAACTGAGTACACAAGGGAAGGCACGCAGGTTAAAGGCAAGAATGCAATAACAACATAATGAAACACTAGGCATCCCGCCCCGCGGTAATGTCTTTACACCCACCCACCCATTCCCACTTTATTCTCTATTCTTAATTCCTTCTTCCCATTCCCACTTTATTCTCTATTCTTAATTCCTTCTTCCCATTCCCACTTTATTCTCTATTCTTAATTCCTTCTTCCCATTCCCCCCTTTATTCTCTATTCTTAATTCCTTCTTCCCATTCCCACTTTATTCTCTATTCTTAATTCCTTCTTCCCATTCCCACTTTATTCTCTATTCTTAATCCTTCTTCCCATTCCCACTTATTTTCTATTCTTAATTCCTTCTTCCCCTTCCCACTTTATTCTCTATTCTTAATTCCTTCTTCCCATTCCCACTTTATTCTCTATTCTTAATTCCTTCTTCCCATTCCCACTTTATTCTCTATTCTTAATTCCTTCTTCCCCTTCCCACTTTATTTTCTATTCTTAATTCCTTCTTCCCATTCCCACTTTATTCTCTATTCTTAATTCCTTCTTCCCATTTCCCACTTTATTCTCTATTCTTAATTCCTTTTCCCATTCCCACTTTATTATCTATTCTTAATTCCTTCTTCCCCTTCCCACTTTATTCTCTATTCTTAATTCCTTATTCCCATTCCACTTTATTCTCTATTCGTAATTCCTTCTTCCCCTTCCCACTTTATTCTCTATTCTTAATTCCTTCTTCCCATTCCCACTTTATTTTCTATTCTTAATTCCTTCTTCCATTCCCACTTTATTCTTATTCTTAATTCCTTCTTCCCATTCCCACTTTATTCTCTATTCTTAATTCCTTATTCCCATTCCCACTTTATTCTCTATTCGTAATTCCTTCTTCCCATTCCCACTTTATTCTCTATTCTTAATTCCTTCTTCCCATTCCCACTTTATTTTCTATTCTTAATTCCTTCTTCCCATTCCCACTTTATTCTCTATTCTTAATTCCTTCTTCCCATTCCCACTTTATTCTCTATTCTTAATTCCTTATTCCCATTCCCACTTTATTCTCTATTCTTAATTCCTTCTTCCCATTCCCACTTTATTCTCTATTCTTAATTCCTTCTTCCCATTCCCACTTTATTTTCTATTCTTAATTCCTTCTTCCCATTCCCACTTTATTCTCTATTCGTAATTCCTTCTTCCCATTCCCACTTTATTCTCTATTCCTAATTCCTTATTCCCATTCCAACTTTTGTATTCCCACTTCTTTATTTTCATTCCACTTCCTTATTTTCATTCCCACTTCCTTATTTTCATTCCCACTTCCTTATTTTTATTCTCACTTCCTTACTGCCATTTCAACTTGTGCAAGAAAGGTACAGAATACCGACAATGAAAGTTTACACACATCTGCAACATTTGGATATCTTTATTGTAGACGTTTCGCCATCCAGTGGCTTTATCAGTACAGATTCTAGGACATAATTAGAAGACAGTAGAACTATATACAAAAGATGAGGTAATCAGTCCCTCAGCCTTGGAGTTAGTGTTCACAGCATCGTGGTGGTGGAGAATCTGGAGCAAAGGCAAGAAGACTGGCGGTTATATAGGCGTCAGTGGGTAGGGACGTGTAGCAGACGAGGGCATAGTCACTGGTAGGCGGGATTCCCCAGTGGAAGTAGGTCCTACCCAAAGAGATGGGTTAGTTGTAGTAGCCGTGAATATTGTCTTGTGTCTAACTTTCATATTGTCGGTATTTTGTACCTTTCTTGCACTTGTCAGACACTGCAACATCATGGAATCTTGGTTCAGGGGACATCTACATGACCTTCACGGCTACTACAACTAACCCATCTCTTTGGGTAGGACCTACTTCCACTGGGGAATCCCGCCTACCAGTGACTATGCCCTCGTCTGCTACACGTCCCTACCCACTGACGCCTATATAACCGCCAGTCTTCTTGCCTTTGCTCCAGATTCTCCACCACCACGATGCTGTGAACACTAACTCCAAGGCTGAGGGACTGATTACCTCATCTTTTGTATATAGTTCTACTGTCTTCTAATTATGTCCTAGAATCTGTACTGATAAAGCCACTGGATGGCGAAACGTCTACAATAAAGATATCCAAATGTTGCATATGTGTCTTAACTTTCATTTCAACTTACTTATTTTCATTTCCACTTCGTCTCTTCTCCGCATTCCTCATCTCTTTTACAGAGAACTTTCACTACATATATAAGTCCTGTCAAGCACCTTAATTACTGGGAACGTCTGAAGCTCCTTGACCAGTATTCCTTGCAAAGAAGGCGAGAAAGATGCATCATAATTTATACTTGGAAAATCTTAAGAGGCATTGGTCCTAAATCTGCACACACAAATCACTTCCTATGTAAACAAAGCTGAGCAGACGATGCAATGTACACCCAGTGAAAAGGCAGGGTGCCGAGAGTACACAGAAACAAAACATAAGTGTAAGGGGCCCAAGACTATTTAACCGCCTCCCATATACATAAGGGGGATTACCAATAGAAAACTGGGTGTCTTTAAGAGGGCAATGGCTAGGTTCCTGAAGTCCTCTAGAGGTTCTGTCTCTTATTCTCTTGCTTCTTGGCTGGCCAAAACCCTCACTCCCTTTCTTGGTATTTTTTCTCCTGCTCACCTTCGTCACTCTCAAGACTTCATCGAACGTGTTCGCTCTCTCCCGACCTGTAAGATGCTCAGTCTTGACGTTGAGTCCCTCTTCACTAATGTCCCTCTTGATGATGTCCTTAATTTTATCTGAGAGAAGGCCAATGAAGGGTTACTTCATCTCCCTATACTTACTGATGTCTTTCTTGATCTCATCCGCCTTGGTGTATATTCTAATTCCTTTTCCTTCCAAGGCAAATATTCACAAACCTTCGGTGTCGCTATGGGCTCTCATCTACCTCCTGTTCTTGCTAATCTTTACATGGAATACTTCGAGACTGCTCTTCTGCCTACTACTGATGTGCACCCTTCACTCTGGCTCCGCTATGTAGATGACATCTTGGCTCTTTGGCCTCATGACTTAGTCTCTTTCAACCACTTCTTGATACCCTTAATAATCTTGCCCCTTCCATTAAGTTTAAAGCTGAATGGGAATCTTAATTCCTTGCTGTCTTTCTTTGATGTTTATGTCCACAGCTCAGATACAGGTTTTGCTTTTTCCGTGTACCGCAAGCCTATGCACAATGGCTTGTACATTCACTACTTTTCTTATCATGCACCAATCTAGTTCATATCTCTCCTCCCTCTACAGTTTTTCTTGGTATCTATTCTATTTCTTGTTCATCTTGTCCTCTTCAATACTTTGGAGAAACTGGCCGATCTCTTTCTGACAGACTCATGGAGCACAAAAATAGTTAGGCTTGCCAACACCAACAATCCTCTTTTCTGTCACGTCAGAGATCACAGTCATCCAATCGACTGGTCTGCTAAAACTGTCTACCCTACTTCTAACTTTCACAGTCTCCGTCTGGTTGAATCCTCCATTATACACAACTTTCCTTGTATGAATCTTAGTCGTGACTTTGTCTCTGTAGATGCCTTCCTTTCCCATCACACTGTAGATGTTCTAAACTTCAGAACAACCGTGACTTAACCTGATTCCTCCATTTTATTCTTCTCCTCTTCCCCTTTGTCCTATGGGTTTTCTTTGTTCTGCCTTGGGTATTTGGTCCATTATTGTTATTAATTTTATTATTATTATTATCCCCCTCTTTGTGGGCCCCTAGCCTCCTTACATTGCTCTTCTTTATTAATATCTGACTGACTCAACGACTACTACTTCTACCTCTACCACTACTACTCACCTTCCTCTACTACTTCTCTTGTCCCATCCTTCCTTCTCTCCTTTCTGTCAGTATGACTGTAAATAGTCCAAGTCGGACCGAAACTACGTCCTAAGCTCCTCTCTCCTATGTGCGGGTTATTTGTGTATTGTTCCAGTCACGGTATTGTGCATTTTTGTTATTTATGCATTTGACCAGCAGTGACAGCCTAGCTGATCAGACCTGATCCACAAGGAAGCCTGGTCATAGACCGGGCCGTGGGAGAGTTGACTCTCTGAGAACACTGCAAGTAGGTAGAACCCTCTTCATCCCGTTTTCATCATTTCACTTTACATCCCTCTCCCAGTACCCTACCGCTCTTAAAGAATTTGTATGAGGGGACTCACGCAGCCAGGTAGGACCAGAGCAGGGGCCAGCGGACTGGCGAGGCAAGGAGCCGAGACTCGACCCCTGCAACCACACATAGGTGAGTAACCTCCAAATACTCCATCACCCTTAGCCCTCCCTCGACACTGTTACAGCTGCTCAACAAATCAACCGCAATACGTTGTATTGATATACTTGACAATGATACAGTAAGTGGCCAGAAAGAGTGGCAAGTGTCACTCTGGCAACTGCATCATCCTGCATTAAGTGGTGACTCGAGTCCCGCCTCTCTCACAAACAAATCGGCTCAAAATTACACTGTATTCAGGTATATACACACACATAACGAGGCGGAGCCTGGAGCTGTGAATCGACCCCTGAAACTACAAATAGGTGAGTGCACGCGCACACACACAGGACTATGCATAGGTGCTAAGTAAAGCCTCTCGGCTGAACATTACATAGCAGAAAAATCTAAAACAAAATCAAAACTACTTCATATGTAACTAGGAAAAACAACGCCTGTAAAGATAAGACTAAAGAAAGAATGAGGAACACTCACAAAAGATGATAGAACTCAACAAAATATCCAGGACAATGTTTATACTGGAACTATAGTTTTCTTTTCAACGTAGCAGCCAGGACAGTGTGGAGGACACATCAACACACTAGAACACACAACACATAAGGGAGTGTAGAAGATAATAGTGAAATTTAACAAGTGCCAAAAAACCTGATAAAATATTACCATGGTGCTGAGACGTGGAGTAGAACTACTGTGACAGTCCATGGTGCTGAGACGTGGAGTAGAACTACTGTGACAGTCCATGGTGCTGAGACGGAGTAGAACTACTGTGACAGTCCATGGTGCTGAGACGTGGAGTAGAACTACTGTGAGAGTCCATGGTGCTAAGACGAGGAGCAGAACTACTGTGAGAGTCCATGGTGCTAAGACGTGGAGCAGAACTACCGTAAGAGTCCATGGTGCTGAGACGTGGAGCAGAACTACCGTAAGAGTCCATGGTGCTGAGACGTGGAGTAAAGCTACTGTGAGAGTCCATGGTGCTAAGACGTGGAGCAGAACTACTGTGAGAGTCCATGGTGCTAAGACGTAGAGCAGAACTACTGTGAGAGTCCATGGTGCTGAGACGTGGAGCAGAACTACTGTGAGAGTCCATGGTGCTAAGACGTGGAGCAGAACTACTGTGAGAGTCCATGGTGCTAAGACGTAGAGCAGAACTACTGTGAGAGTCCATGGTGCTGAGACGTAGAGCAGAACTACTGTGAGAGTCCATGGTGCTAAGACGTGGAGCAGAATACTGTGAGAGTCCATGGTGTTTGAGACGTGGAGCAAACTACTGTGAGAGTCCATGGTGCTGAGACGTGGAGCAGAACACTGTGAGAGTCCATGGTGCTGGGGACGTGGAGCAGAACTACTGTGAGAGTCCATGGTGCTGAGACGTGGAGCAGAACTACTGTGAGAGTCCATGGTGCTGAGACGTGGAGCAGAACTACTGTGAGAGTCCATGGTGCTGAGACGTGGAGCAGAACTACTGTGAGAGTCCATGGTGCTGAGACGTGGAGCAGAACTACTGTGAGAGTCCATGATGTAAAATTCATCCGGGTTGTTACTCAGGAGTGTTCAACGGCTCACTGAACACTGAGTGGCAGTGTTTCTTCAGTATTTCGCTTGTATGTGTTTTTTATTTCCACCAGTGAAAGTTTGATCACGTCAAACGAAGACCCAATAATGCAGGTGATTTTCACACTGGATTTTGCATAAGAGAAAAAAAGTATTTTAGGTTTCTTTCACTTTCGCTGATGGTTTTTTGTTGTTGTATTTCCGCCTCTGCACTGTACGAGGCTTTTACCTTTGCCTCGATTTTTCTATTTCTTTAACAAGTATTTCGCTTTATTCTTAATGTTTGAAACCTTTCAGAAGTTTTGCAACTTTTCCTAAGCCTGTATAGTTATTCATTCCTTTGTTATCTCTCTCCCTTTCTCTTTCCTCCCTCCCCCCCCCCCTCTCTGTTAATGGCTTTAGTGTGAAGTACTCAGAGTTCTAGTGACACTACTGGAGAACTCTCCAGACACTGATTTACATTTAAGTTACTCATGCTATATTTTCAGATTATCCCAGTAAGGTAATAATGTGTTCCCAGAAAATAGTTTTAATATTCAAATTAAATTAATTGCGAACACCCTTGCAATGTTTCGTGTCTGCTTCTTCAGGTCTGGTGTATGTGGCAATGTTTCGTGTCTGCTTCTTCAGGTCTGGTGTTGTGGCATGTTTGTGTCTGCTTCTTTAGTTTGGTGTATGTGTTTTCAATGTTTTTTTTGTCTGCTTCTTCAGGTTTGGTGTATGTGGCAATGTTTCGTGTCTGCTTCTTCAGGTCTGGTGTATGTGGCAATGTTTTGTGTCTGCTTCTTCAGGTCTGGTGTATGTGGCAATGTTTTGTGTCTGCTTCTTCAGGTTTGGTGTATGTGGCAATGTTTTGTGTCTGCTTCTTCAGGTTGGTGTATGTGGCAATGGGTTTTGTGTCTGCTTTTCAGGTCTGGTGGTATGTGGCAATGTTTCGGTCCCCTTCTTCGGTTTGGTGTATGTGGCAAGTTTTGTGTCTGCTTCTCGGTTGGTGATGTGGTAAGGTTTTATGCTTGAATTTTTCAAGTCTGGTTTTTTTGTGGTGCATCAAGTACGTCCTTTACAACAAATAAGCAGCAACAAGGAGGTCTGGCCCACGGGTAGCTATTCCTGGAACCATCTACGATCTAAAAACTGCTACGCATCTTTGCACTAAATGGTGTGGAGGGACTATCAGTTGTTTCCCTCATACAGCATACCGTAAAACTGCTAGATTTCTAGACTTTGCTTCCATCATACATAACGTAAGGGAACGAAAATATTTTTATACCACACTGTAAAAGTATTCGCAATGGACACAAATCCCATAAACGCCCGACCATAGTGTATTAAATGCTTAATAAAATACATTGATAAAATGGGTACTGATGCTACCTTGCAACTAAATAACATCTATAGAAGCGTAATTATTTTTTTACTATATTAAATATTACCCCAAGAGATCTTAATTTATCCAGTCTGAGTATAAAGTCTTTATAATTTAAGTTTTTTTATTCCAAACCTGAATCAGGAGTGACCCATCTCGTCAGCTCTTCTGGCTACAGAATTTTTTAGGCATTATTAAAAAACGAAGCATACTGTACAACCACACGCTTGAAGTACAGTATGTGTATCCCGGCTCGTCAACAATACTCTAAGTGGGAATCTTCATTGTGATAGTAACACAATATATTGACAGAAGACAGGAATACAAATATTGACGAGCACTGCAGAGTCTGCAGTGCTCGTCAATATTTGTGTTCCTGTCTTCTGTAGAGATTCTGAAGCACAGACAAGGAGACTGGCGCTGATATAGGCGTCAGTGAATAGGAATGTGTAGCACACGAGGGCATAGTCACTGGTAGGCGGGATTCCCCAGTGGAAGTAGGTCATGTGCAAGTCCCACTCAAATCCAACCCCTCTCACTCATGTGTTTATCCAGCCTAATATGTTTATCAAACGCTATTTACATCCCCTATATTAATTCTTGTTTTCCAGTCATTCACCTCCACAGTGTGAGTGACTGTGTGAGTCTCACACACAGTCACAGTCTCACACACACACAGTGGGACTTACATATGGGTAGTTTCAAATTTAGGTTGGATAAATACAAGGTTGGATAAATACAAACCGCATTAATGGATTCAAATTAGATAAGTTTAGATTTAGAAAGGATATAGGAAAGTATTGGTTTAGTAATAGGGTAGTTGATGAGTGGAACGGTCTGCCTAGTAGGGTTATCGAAGGTAAAACCTTGGGTAGTTTCAAATTTAGGTTGGATAAGTACATGAGGGAGAGGGGTTGGAGTTGAGAGGGACTTGCACGTGAGTAAATGGAATTGTGAAGGCTTATTGCTTAGGTAGCGTTTATTCTGTTAGTGGGTTGGATTGTGAAGGACCTGCCTAGTATGGGGCAACAGGCCTACTGTTGGGAAATAAAAATACAAGCTCTGTAATTTAGGTTATATCTGCCACATCCTCTTTGTTTGGCACGGATGCGGATACAAATGCGGATATTTAATTAATCGTGATTACGGATGCAGATGCGGATATCTCATTCAAAAAAATAAGGATGTGGATGGGGATGCAAGAAATTGTGCCGATGTTCCGCGGATGCGGATATGGATATCCGATACATCCCTACGGCAGACAACCTACTGGTCCACGAGGGCTAAATCTTGAGACAGTCATATTAAGTAGTGGAAGTAGTAGTAGTAGTAGTATCACTAGTAGTTGTCAACTACATCTTGTCGGTCTTTCCACTGCAAGTATATTATACAAACTCGTTAGTCTACAGTTACATACAGACATTTAAAATCACGAACAATAACGTTAGATCACAAAAGTTAACTTCATAACTACCATTTAAGAAATTCAACGTCGTCGAGAATTGTTCAAATTTAATATCCAATCGAATTTGTCTTGGAAATGTTTAAATCTTTTGGGAGCAGCATCCTGAAGGTTTACTCCTGATATCAGCATCTTGGAAGGTCAATATTTTTGAGGCTTATCTTCTTAATACGACATATGTTGTCTCTAAGGGTAAAACGTTATAACAACAGACTATTTTAGCCATCAGGGGAGAGAGAGATTGAGAGAGTGTACGTACGTACTCACCTAATAATTGTGGTTGCGGGGGGGGGGGTCGATTCACAGCACCTGGCCCTGCCTCTTCACTGGAGAGAGAGAGAGAGAGAGAGGGAGAGAGAGGGAGAGGAGAGAGAGAGAGAGAGAGAGAGAGAGAGAGAGAGAGAGAGAGAGAGAGAGAGAGAGAGAGAGCGAGAGAGAGAGAGAGAGAGAGAGAGAGAGCGAGAGAGAGCGAGAGAGAGCGAGAGAGAGAGCGAGAGAGAGCGAGAGAGAGCGAGAGAAATTCTATAGGGTGTGAAAACAGGCCAGCTTCGCTTCTCACTCACTCCTAACTCTAACACAGTAAGGTAAATTTTCATCTTAGTGAAAAAAGGACAGATCTAATGCAAATTTATAATCGTCTCCATGGTTTATCACCAGTCACTGTAGGGTGCCAACATCAAGTGTTGCAGTGCTGAAGATCAATTGTGTCTTGTACCACCAGTCACTGAAGGGTGCCAATATCAACAGTATTGCCTGCGTTTTGTAGTGGTTAAGGCATCGCAGGCACCATGGCCTCCTAGAAAAGTTACAAGCATCAGATGTTGTTGCCTCTACACCTCTTTAGTAAATGGATTCAAATAGCGTACTTCCGGCAATACCGAAAAGAGAGGCATTGCAGAATGAGCTTTCATTGGGGTAGCGTTTCGCTATGTTAGAGCGATAAATATTAAACAAAGTGAAACGTTGCCCCAATAAAACCTTTTTCTTCAACGAGTATGTTTTCTCCCTGAATGATTTCTCTAATGATCGAGCTCTTGAGTACGTTTCGATGGAGCGAAATGCAAAAACTAACCCAATCGACGAAATGTTTCGCCTGTGCAGCAGTGTTCTTCAATCGAATACAGAGGCAGCTTTCATACTGAAGACATTGGAAGAAAGGGAGAGGTAATTTTTAAGGTGTCCAGTCGCTTAGCCTTGAAGAAGTGAGAGGTCTTCAGTGAGTTTCCTCGTTCTAGGTCTCTTGTTACGGAATGATTATTTCAACTACCGACTTTATCTAGCCCCTCAAACTCGTACCTACCTAACTACTGCACTCTAAACATTACATTAATCATTAACTAACGGCTTAACCCGCCTGGGGGTACGCGAGGGATGGTTACAACTTTCAGATAAATGATTCAGAGAACCGATAAATTAGGTATGTGATACACTTACACGTGTGTCCAATTTATCATGGTTACACTTGTTGCTCTGTGTCCATTTACTTAACAATTGTTACTCTTAAAACCACGATGTAACTACGGGCATTTGTGAAGCATGATTAAAAGAAACTTAGGATTTACAAAGCTCAAAAGGTTTAATTCACATCTCGTAGCTTCTGGAAGGCAGTGTGCGCAAAACAGTGTAATGATGAAAGATAAGTCGGACCACTCTCCTCGGTGTGTAAACATCTTTCCCCTCCAATCTATGATTCTATATTTACTTATCTATATATTCAACATTTTCCCGGTCTCCATTTTCCAAATACTCTCTTTTCGTTTCATACCCTTTCTCTTTCATGCTCTCTCCTTTTCCCATTAGTCCTATTCACCTTATCCTTTATCCTTCACATTCTCTCTCTTCATTAGCTCCTCCGTTTTCACCCCACATTATCCCCACCCATTTATTCCTCAGCATATTTTTATCTTCATCCTTTCATTTTCCTCCCCATCTCACATTGCAGTCTTTGTTCTTTCTCTCCCTCTCAATCACCCTTTACACTAAATGTGTTTCCTCTTTTCCATACAGAGGCAAAACCCCCTCCTTCTCCACACACTTCGCAGCCCCCCCATCTTCATCAAAGAAACCCCCATCACGACACTTGACATATTATACTGTTTTTACTGGCAGTGTGTGTGTGTGTGTACTCACCTATTTGTGATTGCAGGGTCGATTCATAGCTCCTGGCCCCGCCTCTTCGCGCGCGCGCGCGCGTGTGTGTGTGTGTGTGTGTGTGTGTGTGTGTGTGTGTGTGTGTGTGTGTGTGTGTGTGTGTGTATGTATGTGTGTATGTGTGTATGTATGTGTGTATGTATGTGTGTATGTATGTGTGTATGTATGTGTGTATGTGTGTGTGTATGTGTGTGTGTATGTGTGTGTGTGTGTGTGTGTGTGGGTATTCACCTAGTTGTACTCACCTAGTTGAGGTTGCAGGGGTCGAGTCCAAGCTCCTGGCCCCACCTCTTCACTGGTCGCTACTAGGTCACTCTCCCTGAACCATGAGCTTTATCGTACCTCTGCTTAAAGCTATGTATGGATCCTGCCTCCACTACATCGCTTCCCAAACTATTCCACTTCCTGACTACTCTGTGGCTAAAGATATACTTCCTAACATCCCTTTGATTCATCTGTGTCTTCAACTTCCAACTATGTCCCCGTGTTGCTGTGTCCAGTCTCTGGAACATCCTGTCTTTGTCCACCTTGTCAATTCCTCTCAGTATTTTGTAAGTCGTTATCATGTCCCCCCTATCTCTCCTGTCCTCCAGTGCCGTCAGGTTGATTTCCCTTAACCTCTCCTTATAGGACATACCTCTTAACTCTGGGACTAGTCTTGTTGCAAACCTTTGCACTTTCTCTAGTTTCTTTACATGCTTGGCTAGGTGTGGGTTCCAAACTGGTGCCGCATACTCCAATATGGGCCTAACGTACACGGTGTACAGGGTCCTGAACGATTCCTTATTAAGATGTTGGAATGCTGTTCTGAGGTTTGCCAGGCGCCCATATGCTGCAGCAGTTATTTTGTTGATGTGCGCTTCAGGAGATGTGCCTGGTGTTATACTCACCCCAAGATCTTTTTCCTTGAGTGATGTTTATAGTCTCTGGCCCCATAGACTGTACTCCGTCTGCGGTCTTCTTTGCCCTTCCCCAATCCTCATGACTTTGCACTTAGTGGGATTGAACTCCAGGAGCCAGTTGCTGGACCAGGTCTGCAGCCTGTCCAAATCCCTTTGTATTTCTGCCTGGTCTTCGATCGAATGAATTCTTCTCATCAACTTCACATCATCTGCAAACAGGGAAACCTCGGAGTCTATTCCTTCCGTCATGTCGTTCACAAATACCAGAAACAGCACTGGTCCTAGGACTGACCCCTGCGGGACCCCGCTGGTCACAGGTGCCCACTCTGACACCTCGCCACGTACCATGACTCGCTGCTGTCTTCCTGACAAGTATTCCCTGATCCATTGTAGTGCCTTCCCTGTTATCCCTGCTTGGTCCTCCAGTTTTTGCACCAATCTCTTGTGTGGAACTGTGTCAAACGCCTTCTTGCAGTCCAAGAAAATGCAATCCACCCACCCCTCTCTCTCTTGTCTTACTGCTGTCACCATGTCATAGAACTCCAGTAGGTTTGTGACACAGGATTTCCCGTCCCTGAAACCATGTTGGCTGCTGTTGATGAGATCATTCCTTTCTAGGTGTTCCACCACTCTTCTCCTGGTAATCTTCTCCATGATTTTGCATACTATACATGTCAGTGACACTGGTCTGTAGTTTAATGCTTCATGTCTGTCTCCTTTTTTAAAGATTGGGACTACATTTGCTGTCTTCCATGCCTCAGGCAATCTCCCTGTGTGTGTGTGTGGTGTGTGTGTGTGTGTGTGTGTGTGTGTGTGTGTGTGTGTGTGTGTTGTGTGTGTCTGTGTGTGTCTGTGTGTGTCTGTGTGTGTCTGTGTGTGTCTGTGTGTGTCTGTGTGTGTGTGTGTGTGTGTGTCTGTGTGTGTGTGTGTGTTGTGGTGTGTGTGTGTGTGTTGTGTGTGTGTGTGTGTGTGTGTGTGTGTGTGTGTGTGTGTGTGTGTGTGTGTGTGTGTGTGTGTGTGTGTGTGTGTGTGTGTGTGTGTGTGTGTGTGTGTGTGTTGTGTTGTGTGTGTGTCTGTGTGTGTGTGTGTGTCTGTGTGTGTGTGTGTGTGTGTGTGTGTGTGTTGTGTGTCTGTGTGTGTGTGTGTGTGTCTGTGTGTGTGTTGTGTGTGTCTGTGTGTCTGTGTGTGTGTGTGTGTGTGTGTACTCACCTAGTTGAGGTTGCAGGGGTCGAGTCCAAGCTCCTGGCCCCGCCTCTTCACTGGTCGCTACTAGTGTCACTCTCCTGAACCATGAGCTTTATCGTACCTCTGCTTAAAGCTATGTATGGATCCTGCCTCCACTACATCGCTTCCCAAACTATTCCACTTCTGACTACTCTGTGCTGAAGAAATACTTCCTAACATCCCTTTGATTCATCTGTGTCTTCAGTTTCCAACTGTGTCCCCGTGTTGCTGTGTCCAGTCTCTGGAACATCCTGTCTTTGTCCACCTTGTCAATTCCTCTCAGTATTTTGTAAGTCGTTATCATGTCCCCCCTATCTCTCCTGTCCTCCAGTGTCGTCAGGTTGATTTCCCTTAACCTCTCCTCGTAGGACATACCTCTTAGCTCTGGGACTAGTCTTGTTGCAAACCTTTGCACTTTCTCTAGTTTCTTTACATGCTTGGCTAGGTGTGGGTTCCAAACTGGTGCCGCATATTCCAATATGGGCCTAACGTACACGGTGTACAGGGTCCTGAACGACTCCTTATTAAGATGTCGATGTGTGTGTGTGTGTACTCACCTACTTGTACTCACCTAGTTGAGGTTGCGGGGGTCGAGTCCGAGCTCCTGGCCCCGCCTCTTCACTGATCGCTACTAGGTCACTCTCCCTGAGCCGTGAGCTTTATCATACCTCTGCTTAAAGCTATGTATGGATCCTGCCTCCACTACATCGCTTCCCAAACTATTCCACTTACTGACTACTCTGTGGCTGAAGAAATACTTCCTAACATCCCTGTGATTCATCTGTCTCTTCAGCTTCCAACTGTGTCCCCTTGTTACTGTGTCCAATCTCTGGAACATCCTGTCTTTGTCCACCTTGTCAATTCCTCTCAGTATTTTGTATGTCGTTATCATGTCCCCCCTATCTCTCCTGTCCTCCAGTGTCGTCAGGTTGATTTCCCTTAACCTCTCCTCATAGAACATACTTGCCTCCGGGACTAGTCTTATTGCACACTTTTTATTTTTTTTCTAATTTCTTGACGTGTCTGACCAAGTGTGGGTTCCATACTGGTGCTACATACTCCAATATGGTCCTAACATACACAGTGTACAGTGTTTTGAATGAATCCTTACTGCTGCTGCTGTAGGTATTGTACTGCAGCTCAACATCTGTACATTGCTGCTGCAGGTACTGTACTGCAACTGACCATCTGTACACTGCTGCGGCAGGTATTGTACTGCAACTATCTATACACTGCTGGTGCAAACGTTGTACTGCAGTTCACTATCTGCACGGTAGCCACAGTTATCGTACTTCATCACAAGCGGTACGTTGCCGCGGTTTAATGACCTCTAGACACCATTTTTGTGCAAATAACAAAAGCAAGAAAAGATGGAGGCAAAAAATAGCCACCACCCGTGGAGGGAAGGGGGGGAGAAGGGAAGGGGGAGAAGGGAAGGGGGGATGAGGGAGGGGAGGGACGAGGGAGGGGAGGAGGGAGGGGAGGGGAGGAGGGAGGGGAGGGGAGGAGGGAGGGGAGGGGAGGAGGGAGGGGAGAGGAGGAGGGAGGGGAGGGGAGGAGGAGGGGAGGGGAGGAGGGAGGGGAGAGGAGGAGGGAGGGTGGGAGTGAGAGAGAGACAGCAACACAGAGAGCAAGAGAGCTCAAGAGAGAGAGCAAGACAGCGCGAGAGAGCAAGAAATAGAAAATAAGAGATCGAGATCGAGAGAGAGAGAGAGAGAGAGAGAGAGAGAGAGAGAGAGAGAGAGTCACCATAGCAACATCGTTCCGGGAAATTCTAATTCCCAACTCGCAAAGTTTTGAATGCGTAAACAAAAGCAAAGTAATTATTTGTTATTACACCCAGGAAAGATTTTAATCCTAAAATTACTGAATAGAAACATTATCAGTAAGTATATTTAAAGCTAATTCTTCGCATACCCTAATGCCTGATTATATTTCAAATTACAGCAGCAGATTATTATTATAATCAAGGGGAAGCGCTAAACCCGGAGGATTATACAGCGCCTGGGGGGGGGGTATGTGGAAGGCATTCAGGCTTAATTCGGGGAACTGGAGCACAGATCCAATTCCCTAAATCAAGAGCCCCTCACCAACATCAAGGAACCTTCCTTGAGGGGGACAGCAGCAGAGCCATGCCCGCGGTGTACCCCCACACACATCACCTCTGGCAAGTAAACTGCAGCATCCCGAGGCAGTAAAACACAAACACAAACACACACACACATACATAAACACACACACACACACACAGATGGGACACAGAAACAAGGAGCCTCAATTGAAAGTTGAAGACTCCTACGAGTCAAAGGGACGTTAAGAAGTATTTCTTCAGTCATAGAGTTGTCAGGCAGTGGAATAGCCTAGAAAGTGACGTAGTGGAGGCAGGAACCATACATAGTTTTAAGACGAGGTTTGATAAAGCTCATGGAGCAGGGAGAGAGAGGACATAGTAGCAATCAGTGAACAGGCAGGGCCAAGAGTTATGAATCGACCCCTGCAAGCACAAATAGGTGAGTACAAACAGATGAGTACTCAGAGGTACGATAGAGCTCATGGAGCAGGGAGACAATGGACGTAGTAGCGACCAGTGGAGAGGCGTAGCCAGGAGCTGCTGACTCGACCCCTAGAACCACAAATAGGTAGGTACATACATTTTGGATCTCATTCAAGTTACTGTTCTTTGGCGAAGAAATAAGTTCTCATATCATTTCTTCACTGCTACCTCTTACAGGTTTTAGTTCTGAAATGATCTATTTGCAGCTTCAGGAAGAGCGCTCATTCTCTCTTCAGCCTGAGTGTGCGTACGTTGACGTACCGCATTTTCCGGCATATAAGGCGCACGACAGAAGTATCATAATGGTAAATCAGTAATCATAATCAAGGATTAATTACTCTCTTACTTTACGCTAAAGCGTAACCCAAAGCTATCCTTGACCCTGACCTTGAGCACATAAAGCACAAGATGATTTTTCCAAGACTTTTTGTTGGAAAAAAGGCTAGCTTTATATGCCGGATAATGCGGTATGTACCCACCTAACTAAGTGCGGAGGGAAAGGGATCTGGATTAGATCCTCAGCTCCTGACCCCACGTCTAAACTACATGTCATCACTAGTTATCTCTTACGTGGACCCTGTCGTAACCATCATTAAAACTGTGTATAACATCTGTATCCACCACTGCCTCGTCCTGTTAGTTTCACCTAGTGACGACCCATGAGACTGGAGTATTTCACTGACGCTCCTGGCGTTCATTTACTCGTTTACATTCCATCTATTTCACCTCGGCACCAAACAAGTCCTTCAGACAATCTGTCCCATTCGTCCTTTGAAGTCCTTTGTATGTTTATTATTATATCTACCTTGTTTCTTTTATCTTCGCCGGGATCATCAATACCAAAGATGTATCAGACTTCAGCAAACAGAAGAAAGCAGAGTAAGATTAATTTCGAATCAGGGTAGCTTAAACAAAATAAGTCATTAACAGAATAAAGGTTGGTTAAACAGAAGCAGGGTCACTAATACATAAACAAGGTCACTAACATTCAGGGTAACTAACATTCGGGGTAACATTCAGGGTACCTAACATTCGGGGTAACATTCGGGTAACTAACACAGAAGCCAGGTCACTAACATACAGGGTACCTAACATTCGGGGTAACATTCGGGTAACTAACACAGAAGCCAGGTCACTAACATACAGGGTACCTAACATTCGGGGTAACATTCAGGGTAACTAACACAGAAGCCAGGTCACTAACATACAGGGTACCTAACATTCGGGGTAGCATTCGGGTAACTAACACAGAAGTAAGATTACTAACATTTAAGGTAACTAACACAGAAGCAATGTCACTAACATTTAAGGTAACTAACACAGAAGCAATGTCACTAACATTCAGCGTCACTAACATTCAGCGTCACTAACACACAAGGTCACTAACATTCAGCGTCACTAACACACAATGTCACTAACATTCAGCGTCACTAACACACAAGGTCACTAACATTCAGCGTCACTAACACACAAGGTCACTAACATTCAGCGTCACTAACACACAAGGTCACTAACATTCAGCGTCACTAACACACAAGGTTACTAACATTCAGCGTCACTAACACACAAGGTCACTAACATTCAGCGTCACTAACACACAAGGTTACTAACATTCAGCGTCACTAACACACAAGGTCACTAACATTCAGCGTCACTAACACACAAGGTTACTAAGCCCTTCAGCGTCACTAACACACAAGGTCACTAACATTCAGCGTCACTAACACACAAGGTCACTAACATTCAGCGTCACGAACACACAAGGTTACTAACATTCAGCGTCACTAACACACAAGGTCACTAACATTCAGCGTCACTAACACACAAGGTTACTAACATTCAGCGTCACTAACACACAAGGTCACTAACATTCAGCGTCACTAACACACAAGGTCACTAACATTCAGCGTCACTAACACACAAGGTTACTAACATTCAGCGTCACTAACACACAAGGTCACTAACATTCAGCGTCACTAACACACAAGGTACTAACATTCAGCGTCACTAACACACAAGGTCACTAACATTCAGCGTCACTAACACACAAGGTCACTAACATTCAGCGTCACTAACACACAAGGTTACTAACATTCAGCGTCACTAACACACAAGGTCACTAACATTCAGCGTCACTAACACACAAGGTCACTAACATTCAGCGTCACTAACACACAAGGTCACTAACATTCAGCGTCACTAACACAAAAATAAACGCTGATAATGTGGATAAAAAAATACGCTTTCGAACATCAACTTAAATAAGCACGTTTTTACCATTTGCTTTTTCTTCTGTCTTTTATAAGGAAGAAAAAAAAATATCCTTAAATTTAAAGTCTGTCCACATTTTATTTATTCACTGAATTATTACTATTTTTTTTTTTGCGTTGAAATGTCGAGCGTTAAATACCGAGATTTGTACTTCACTTTTATTATTTTTTAAGTGCTCATTTACGAGTTCGAAATTTTAGTGTGGTCCACTTGAATAATAAGTTAGTGCCACTTGAATAAGTTAGTGCCACTTGAATAATAAGTTAGTGCCACTTGAATAATAAGTTAGTGCCACTTGAATAAGTTAGTGCCACTTGAATAAGTTAGTGCCACTTGAATAAGTTAGTGCCACTTGAATAATAAGTTAGTGCCACTTGAATAATAAGTTAGTGCCACTTGAATAATGTTAGTGCCACTTGAATAAGTTAGTGCCACTTGAATAAGTTAGTGCCACTTGAATAAGTTAGTGCCACTTGAATAAGTTAGTGCCACTTAAATAAGTTAGTGCCACTTGAATAAGTTAGTGCCACTTGAATAAGTTAGTGCCACTTGAATAATAAGTTAGTGCCACTTGAATAATAAGTTAGTGCCACTTGAATAAGTTAGTGCCACTTGAATAAGTTAGTGCCACTTGAATAAGTTAGTGCCACTTGAATAATAAGTTAGTGCCACTTGAATAATAAGTTAGTGCCACTTGAATAAGTTAGTGCCACTTGAATAAGTTAGTGCCACTTGAATAAGTTAGTGCCACTTGAATAATAAGTTAGTGCCACTTGAATAATAAGTTAGTGCCACTTGAATAAGTTAGTGCCACTTGAATAAGTTAGTGCCACTTGAATAAGTTAGTGCCACTTGAATAAGTTAGTGCCACTTGAATAAGTTAGTGCCACTTGAATTAGTGCCACTTGAATTAGTGCCACTTGAATAAGTTAGTGCCACTTGAATAATAAGGTAGTGCCACTTGATATAAGTTAGTGCCACTTGAATAAGTAGTGCACTTGAATAAGTTGTGCCACTTGAATAAGTTAGTGCCACTTGAATAAGCTAGTGCCACTTGAATAAGTTAGTGCCACTTGAATAAGTTAGTGCCACTTGAATAAGTTAGTGCCACTTGAATAAGTTAGTGCCACTTGAATAATAAGTTAGTGCCACTTGAATAAGTTAGTGCCACTTGAATAAAGTTAGTGCCACTTGAATAGTGCATTGAATTAGTGCCACTTGAATAAGTTAGTCCCACTTGAATAATAAGTTAGTGCCACTTGAATAAGTTAGTGCCACTTGAATAATAAGTTAGTGCCACTTGAATAAGTTAGTGCCACTTGAATAATAAGTTAGTGCACTTGAATAATAAGATATTAGTGCCACTTGAATAAGTTAGTGCCACTTGAATAATAAGTTAGTGCCACTTGAATAATAAGTTTGTGCCACTTGAATAATAAGTTAGTGCCATCTGAATAATAAGTTAGTGACACTTGAATAATAAGTTAGTGCCACTTGAATAGGTTAGTGCCATCTGAATAAATTAGTGCCACTTGAATAATAAGTTAGTGCCACTTGAATAATAAGTTAGTGCCATCTGAATAATAAGTTAGTGCTACTTGAATAATAAGTTAGTGCCACTTGAATAATAAGTTAGTGCCATCTGAATAATAAGTTTGTGCCACTTGAATAATAAGTTAGTGCCACTTGAATAATAAGTTAGTGCCATCTGAATAATAAGTTAGTGCCACTCTGAATAATAAGTTAGTGCAACTTGAATAATAAGTTAGTGCAACTTGAATAAGTTAGTGCCACTTGAATGATAAGTTTGTGCCATTCAATAAGAAGTTAGTGCCACTTGAATAATAAGTCTGTGCCACTTGAGTCTCCGGTTGTCTGGTTCAGCTCTGGTTCAGACACCAAAGTGTCGTTCCTAACACCAAGGGCGTCTGATTCAGTTTTTCGCTTCATAAGGTCGTCCCTAGAACTAAGGTCGTTTAATTCAAAGTGTCTCTCAAGGTCATTCCTAACACTAAGGTAGACTAGTTCGGCTCTTCTAGTCTCTTATAAGTCGTCAATCTCGGCTCCACAACCAGTTTCGCCACGAACCTCTACCAATTCTTTATCAGAGATTCTTGATGATGAAGGGCTCTTGGTTCAAGGATCAAGATTCCTAGGATCAAACCTGATTACCTACCTACCTCTATTATTTCCTTATCGTTGTACGACCCTCGTGGGCTTTGCCCTTCCCAATGATTATGATATAATCTGGATCTCTTCAAATTCCATACATGCTTGATGAAGTGTGAGCTCCAGGCTGACCTATTTCTGACCTGCCTGACCTATTTCTGACCTCTGCCTGACATATGTCTGACATATGTGGTGCACACAGCCCTGAATGACTTTGTTAAGGTTTCCGAATGCTATTATAAGGTTCACTAGGTATGCATAACAAACAGATTGTGTTCAGTCGGCGCGTGCTTCCGGGAAAATGTTCGGTGGCGCGTACGGTAATGTGTTCAGTAGCGTGCACAGTAGTACGTTCGGTGCATAGTAATGGGTTCAGTGGTTTACACGGTTCTTCATATTATATGAGGTTTTATATTCTTAGATTAGACGGGTGAAGAGAGAATCAGTGAGGGAAATATGAACACTTAAAGAATACGGAGTCGAATGAATAGTTTTTGTACATTGTCTGCATATACTTACTCCACGGAATTCAACTATTCGACATTTGGGTAAAAGTTTTATTTTCCTCTTTCCTCTCTCTCTCTCCCCTAACTCGTATGCCGTTTTATACTATGACAAATTTGAACGCTGCCAGGATTTCCCCAGACCCAGAGCTGCCATACGTGCAACTGCATTTTGTTTTTAAAATTGTCTTTCTGTGATTATGTATACGTTCTTATTAGTTTATGTAGCCTAACCTAACCGTCTCCCTCCTCGTCAACCTCTGTTACCACATAGTCAGCACTGTCCTGTCTAAAATCTCACTGCCCTGGCACTGCTGGAGATGAACTTCAGTCACTGTTTGCTTTACGTAGCTAGCGATCCTGCAGCCTTTCCCCGATCTCGCCCACCTCTCCTCCCCAACACTTCCAAGGAAACGGCAATACGTGAAATAAATAGGTGGTGATTTATTCTGAAGAAAGTCTCCTTACTGATGTAGTGGTGGGTGGATGGGGATGAATGGCGTTCTGGAGAAAGTCGGTCACAATACCTGGGAGAAAAATGGACTGGCTTGGTAATGGGAGTTGGTGGGAGTGTGTTGGGCTGTAGTGCGTTTGTTGCCCACGCTCAACAAAGCAACTTTGCGAGAGGCGGCCGCAGAAGGTGATGTGGAGCAGGGCATTATAAGAGAAGAAAACGGCTTCTTGATTTCAGAACTAAAAGGAAAATGTGCAAATACTGCTCGCGCGTACACACGTACACACACTTGTACACACTAACGAGTACAACTGTGCAAAGAGGCAAGGATTACATAACATGGCATTCCAAGAGTCGAGCCCCGAAGCTGTGTGCAAAGTCTTCAGCATCTATCTTAATATCATTTTCGTAATTTGTACTGCAAGTCGTCTTGATGAAAAATACTGAGTGGATCTTCTAACAGCATTGAACTCTTACGACTTCATTACAGTTAAGTTGGTTATTTAATTAAAAAAAATACCTACATATTAGTGGAATTTTATTCTTTCTGAATTACCTTCAACAAGTATGAGTATTTCTGTTTCTTCTACATTTCAATTATTTCTCTGCATGAGGCTTCTTAAAATAGTCTGTCATTCAGAGTCTAGGACAGCCTCACTATTTTTTATTTTACAAAGTCTACCGAGTTCTTTGTTTGATCACGTTTCATTCCCCAGTGGAACACGACTTACACAGACAGTGTGAGCTTGTGTATTAAGCTCCTGCAAGCAGTGTTCTGCAGTTTGCTCACAACAGTGTTGCCAGAGCAGGTGCGCTATTTCTTACTTATTTTTCCCAGCCAATACTCCTATTATTGAAGCTGAATTTACTAAACCTTCCTTCACTGTTGTCGTTGTTTTAGGTTGAGTGTTTACGTTTGTACTTTAATGAGGTTGTAACGAGTAAAACTTGTAAATGTAAACTTTAAGTCAATGATAAATTCTTTAAATGTTAAAACAATATCTCTTGTATTATTTACATTAACTGCCTCTTCCAGATACTACACGAATGTCACATATCTGTGATGTTTTAAACAATTTATTTGATCTATTTTACTTCTGTGAACGATTTCTGACACAAAAGTCTTATACACTAATTTCCATATTAAATTTGGTCGATCAAAATCTCTTAAAAAAAAAAAAGATAAAAATTGCTGTAATATTTCGTAATATTTTGAGTAAGTTTTCCTACCCGGTTCAGTAAATCCTTCTGTCATTATGATCATCTGTGGTTTATGTATTATTACCAAGATAATGTTCTCAAACTTGATTCACAAGAATAACACATTTGATGGCTGGACTGATATGAGCCACACCATGTGATGGTCGAACTGACATGAACCACACCATGTGATGGTCGAACTGACATGAACCACAACACTGAAAAATGTGATGGTCGAACTGACATGAACCACACCATGTGATGGTCGAACTGACATGAACCACACCATGTGATGGTCGAACTGACATGAACCACACCATGTGATGGTCGAACTGACATGAACCACACCATGTGATGCGTGACGAACCCCCTGACATGAACCACACCAAAAGTGATGGTCAAACCCTGAGAGGGATAACCACCACCCATGTGATGGTCGAAACCCCCTGACAAACCCACCTGTGATGGCGATAATGACAAACCACACCATGTGATGGTCGAACTGACATGAACCACACCATGTGATGGTCGAACTGACATGAACCACACCATGTGATGGTCGAACTGACATGAACCACACCATGTGATGGCCGAACTGACATGAACCACACCATGTGACAGGTGCACTAACATGAACAGCAAGTGATGGATATACTCACATAAACGATACCATGAGATGGATATACTGACAAACCACACCATGTGATGGATATACTGACAAACCACACCGTGTGATAGATATAATGACAAACCACACCATGTGATGATATACTGACAAACCACACCATGTGATGGACATACTCACATAAACCACACCATGTGATGGATGTATTGACAAACCACACCATGTGGTGGATATATTGACAAAATACACCTTGTGATGAATATGCTCACATAAACCACACCATGTGATGCATATACTCACATAAACCACACCATGTGATGGATATACTGACAAACTACACTATGTGATGGATATACTGACAAACTACACCATGGGATGGATATAATGAAAACTACACCATGTGATGGATATACTGACAAACCACACCATGTGATGGATATACTGACAAACCACAAAATGTGAAGCATATACTCACATAAACCACACCATGTGATGGATATACTGACAAACCACACCATGTGATGGATATACTGACATGAACCACACCATGTGATGGATATACTGACATGAACCACACCATGTGATGGATATACTCACATAAACCACACTATGTGATGGATATACTCACAAAAACCACACTATGTGATGGATATACTTACATAAACCACACCATGTGATGGATATACTCACAAACTACATCATGTGATGGATATACTCACAAATCACACCACGTGATGGATATACTCAAACCACACCATGTGATGAATATACTCAATAAACCACACCATGTGATGGATATACTCACAAACTACACCATGTGATGAATATAATAAACTACACCTTGTAATGAATATACTCACATAAACCACACCATGTGATGAATATACTCAATAAACCACACAATGTGATGAATATACTCACATAAACCGCACCATGTAATGAATATACTCAATAAACCACACCATGTGATGAATATACTCACATAAACCACACCATGTGATGAATATACTCAATAAACCACACCATGTGATGAATATACTCACATAAACCACATCATGTAATGAATATACTCAATAAACTACACCATGTGATGAATATACTCACATAAACCACACCACGTAATGAATACTCAATAAACCACACCATGTGATGAATATACTCACAAACTACACCATGTGATGAATATAATAAACCACACCTTGTAATGAATATACTCACATAAACCACACCATGCGATGAATATACTCAAACGACACCATGTGATGAATATACTCACATAAACCACACCATGTAATGAATATACTCAATAAGCCACACATGTGATGAATATACTCACATAAACCACACCATGTAATGAATATACTCACAAACCACACCATGTAATGAATATACTCAATAAACCACACCATGTGATGAATATACTCAAACCACACCATGTAATGAATATACTCAATAAGCCACACATGTGATGAATATACTCACATAAACCACACCATGTAATGAATATACTCAATAAGCCACACATGTGATGAATATACTCACATAAACCACACCTTGTGACGAACTCACCTGCAAATAAAAGATAATCAGATAAATTTAAAAAAGTAATGAATATATAAAAGCTTATATTTAATAACTGCAATGAACAGTGAACGACAGTTGTCAAAGCTCTAATTTGAACAAAGCAAACAGAGGTAAACATACTGGGTATAAAGAGTATGACCGAATCCTGAAGACCAAGTAGCAGTGGGACCAGCTGTGACTCAACAGCTGCAAACACAACTAAGAGAGAACAGTCAGAGGGACGTACACAGGAAAACTAAAATGGTACAGAGGATATCCGGGAATTTTTATGGAGAAATGTAAAACGTTTTCGCTAGAGTAATATTCCCCAGCCAAAGTTAGAGCGTTAGAACCCTTCTCAGCGAATGAGAGAGCAGTGTGGCCTTACTCGCCCAATCACAGGAGTGTAATACTCCTTAGCCAATGAGAAAGCAGCGTATTTTTTTTTACAAGAGCTCGATTGGCTATTGTGACTTAATACTCCTTAGCCAATGAGAAAGCAGCGTATTTTTTTTACAAGAGCTCGATTGGCTATTGTGACTGTCATGGAAAGAGTGAGTAGGAATGAACGTCCAGATGCCAAGACCTAACTAATCTAAACATTTCATCTTTCCGAGGTCAACAGTTTTTCGAGCGCCACTGAAATGTGAGGCGCTGGCTGAACTTATATAAGCGAGATCACTGAGTAGGAGGAATTGTGGAGGATACATCTCCATCCGCTCAATTGCGGTAATAGCTGCATAAAGTTATTATAAAGTCACGAATAAACAAAATGATAGAATTAATCAACAGAATTAATAAATTAAGTGAAGAATAAACAAAATGAGTTGTCTTGACGATTGGCACAAAATACAATAAGAGAAGAGCAAGCTGCCAAGAGGAGGAAGACAGGTGCAGCTCAGGCCATTATTATGACAATGTTTCACTATCACAATAATTGTGCTCGCACATATGAAAAAATAATTTAATAAAAAAGAAGGGACAATTTTCCCCACTATTGGGGATGATAAGGAGGGAAGAATGTAGCGGCTCTCCCTGGCAACACTTCATAACAAGCCACTGCCAGCAACCTCCTATTAGATGATACATTAGACACATGAGAAACGCTTGGGTGTCTTTATTGTGGAAACGTTTCGCTACATAGCAGCAAAACTATAAAGATTCATGGTCTAGCTAAAATTAAAGTGACTTAACTTATTAATATTATAAAAAATTAATATTTAATTTTCTGTAATTCTGATAAAGTTAATCATTCACATTACCGCCAGCGGCAGTTGGCGATGGTGCCCAAGGTACCTCCGGCTGATAGGACAATTTGGTGTTAGGTGGCCATGGCGGCCACCTAACACCAAAATCACTACAGGAAAAGGCCCAGAGCACCAGGGTGCACATACTTCAGTATACGGAAGTTAATTTGACACAAATTTCGTGATAAGTAACTCGGAAACGGTTCTCTGGCGCGACAACAACGTCAAGTGCGCGTGTGACCTAAGTCCACTTATCCAGCATCCGACCTTAAGGTACGTGAGCGCCCAATCATAAAGGGAGTCAAACCCACCAGCAGTTTACGCTCCACATGGGAAACATAATTTACGGAGATGAGCACCGGTGAATAAATTTCGTGCATTGCCTGGAGTCAACAGACACGGAAAATAGAACTGATAAATCTAAATCGGGCACACAGCTGCCCCCATCAGTTCTCGCATGGTCAGGAATATACCGCTGGCATTTAATATTAACCGATAAACTCTTGTCAGGTAACTGGAACGCAGTGGATAAGCTTCGTTAATTAGAGACTGTGATACGATCACGATAATTATTCAGTGATACCACCAATGAGAGTCCCTGGATGACCACATCGTTACCAGATACCAACCACACAAGACACCCCACTCAGGTCCTGTCTGTACACATACTCACTCGGGCAGGCGAGTCCTAATATAGTCAGTACCTGTCAGTAGTAACGAGACTGCAATCACCAATAACTTAACAAGGTAGCCATACGTGGTTTCCTGTAAATGGATCCAGAGTGGACCGCGGGAGCACATTCGTAACATTCCAATATAAGCCAGGTACACACCACACTGGTTTCACGGTGAGTTTAATTAAAACCGTTAATAACACTGTTTTACACATATCAAGCAGCTCTGGAGAACACTGCAGTCATCACGAAAATTACCACGATCAGTTTCGCCAGGACCTCGACAAAGGTCGCGAGATTTAAGGTTCAACAGGTGATAGCTGGGTTCATTGGTAATAATTAAGGATATTTCCCTGTCGTGCATTTACCTATAATAAGAGTGAAATAATTCGCCACGTATACTCAGTGACCAATTTATTAGGATTCAACAACGTGCTGAAAACATTCCTTATGGAGATTTTGGTCCATGTTGACATGATGGCATCACGCAGTTGCTGCAGATTTATGGGCTGCACATTCATGCTGTGACTCTCCCGCTCCATCACATACGCCAAATTCTGACACTACCATCTGCATGTCGCAGCAGAAATCGCAATTCACCACACCAGGCGACGTTTTTCCAATCTTCAACTGCCCAGTTTTGGTGACCTGTGCCCACTGTAGCCTCAGTTTCCTATTTTTAGCTGACAGGAGTATAACTCGGTATGGTCTCCTGCTGCTGTAGCCCATCCACTTCAAGGTTCGTTTTTCTGTGCATTTCGAGATGTTGTTCTGCATACCATTGCTGTCATGCATGGCTATTTGAGTTAATGTCACCTTACTGTCAGCTTGAACCAGTCTGGCAATTCTCCTAAGACCTCTTTCGTTACCAGGACATTTTTGCTCACAGACCTGCCGCTCACTGGATGTTTTGTGTTCACACCATTGTCTGTAAACCCTGAAAACTTGTGCGTGAAAATCCCAGATCAGCAGCTTCTGAGATACTCAAACCACCTCGTCTGGCACCAACAATCATTCCATGGTCAGTCACTTATATCACATTTCCTATTCTGATGTTTGGTCTGAATAATTTAACCTTTTGACCATGTTTGCAATATTTTTTAGCACTTAAGTTCGACCATGCGATTGGCTGATTAGATACTTGCATTGATGAGCAGATATACCTAATGAAGTGGCGACTGAGTGTATACGTTTTTTACTGCGTAAACAAGAAACCGCTATCAACAAAGACCAAGACCCAGTATCACTGCGTAATATGGAGCAAAGATACTATATCTTAGCTTTGAAAATACCTTTTATATTTCTCATGAATATATAAAATTAAATAATATATGATTAGACGATTATCAACAGCCCGGCTGCTCAGAGAATAAGCCGCGATTAGCTCAAAAATTATCGAAGCTCCACCAATGCAATGTAATAATCAACAACCAAATCAATTCGTGGATAATCACATCAAGTACCAACAGACAAGTAGAATACAAGAACAAATGTCAATCACGCGGAAGCCTTGCCATCAGCTGATTGCCTGGTACAGTTTAGTAGATCAGACTATGCACAAACACGATTTGGATTTACCTTCTTTCCTTAATCAAAGGCACACAAATTATAACTTAAGTGGTAACTCATAAGTGTCATCGGCTCACAACTGCATCACTTGAATGTTTTTATTTGTATAAACTTTTCACACGTACAACAAGCTTCTTCGATCAAATACAGAAGTTACTTAGTAGTGGAGACAGTGAAATAAATATAGAGGTAATTCTGAGGTATTCAGTCCTTCATCCTTGACAGTGGTGTCAGTACTGTATACCAACAACACAACTCTTGACACAGCAACACCATGGTATCTTGGCACAGGGAAAGTCTTCCGCAACTCTATTGCTAGACAATTGTTTGCCACTATTAACTTCCTATAGTGGGCCCCACTCACCTGTAACCTTATCTCCAGCTGCTACATCTCACTTTTAGCTCCAGTAAACAACTCTCTAGTCTTATGCTTCTGCTTTAGTTAAGGACTCATTACATATAAAGACTGACAACCTCAAAATTACCTATCCACTTCTTCAATTGTCTCCAGTAGTAAATCACCTCTGTATTTGAGTGAAGAACCTTGCTGCGCAGGCGAAACCTTTCGACAAGTAAATATACCCAAGTGTTCCACACGTATCTTACTCATTAAATTGTTTGTATTGTATAATAATAATAATAATAATAATAATAATAATAATAATAATAATAATAATAATAATAATAATAATAATAATAATACAAATAATAACACCCCATGTTACAACGTGCTGCAGTTGCACACCACCAGTTTGTTATTCAGTTACTGGCGGTCAACTTTACGACATTCCGTTAATGGAGGTCAACTTGACGTAAAGATTAATTTACACACATCTGACCGAAGCAAGCACAATGTAATCTTTCAGATCGAGGAGAAATAAACGAACTACAATGTGTGCGAAAATGAACTATAATGTATACAAAAATGAACTACAATGCGCGCGATAATGAACTGTGTGCAATGCAAAAATGCGTTCTTACAGTAGTTAGAAAAAGGATTGAGAGACGACCCATGATTGAAAGCATATCAAGTTTCGAAACATCAAGATTCAAAACATCTCAAGGCTCGAAATCAATCTCTATGTAGTCATAATTTTTAAGAAAGGAGACAGACAGCGTTAAACAACAGAGCAATGTCACTGACATGCATAATATATAAATTTAGCTATGGAGATTATCAGAAGTAGCGATGGAGCACCTAGAAAAGAGTGGGTTCATACATGACAATCAGCACGGTTTTTGAGATGGTAAATCTTAATCACAAACCTACTGGAGTTCTACAATAAGGTGACCTAAGTAAAGCAGGTGAGAGAGAGATGGGTAAACTGCATCTTCTTGGACTGTAGGAAGGCTTTTGACACAGTACCATACAAGAGACTGGTATGAAAATTAGAGGAGCAGGCATAAATAGCAAGGAGAGCATACCAATGAATCGAGGCATACCAAAGTAGAAGGGAAACGTGATTGCCCGTCAAGAGGTGTTGGAATAGGTGCATGTGACGAGTGAGGTTCCACAAGGATCAGTACTAGTACCGGTGCTATTTCTTGTATACATAAACGACATGACGGGAGGAATAGAATCCGAGGTATCCCTGTTTGCAGATGTGAAACCATAAGTTAAATCCAAGCAGACGTGGACCAGGAAAGGTTACAAATGGATCTGGGCAGGCTACAGGTCTGGGAAAGGGCAAGGAAAGCCACAGATAGGATAAAGGTTCGGGGGCGGAGAAGGGCCGGAAAAAAACCTTGGGGTGAGTAATGTGCATAGCATATTGCCTGAGGCAATATGCTATGCACATTACTCACCCCAAGGTCCTTTTCCGGCCCTTCTCCGCCCCCGAACCTTTATCCCATCTGTGGTTTTCCTTGCTGCAGGAAATGCGCGTCTGGCAAATTTTAGAAACGCTTTTAGACATCTAAGGAGTCGTTATTCACATTATTTAACCACACCTGGTCAAGCATTTAAAGAAATTGGAGAAAGTGTAGAGGTTTGCAACGAAACCATACCCCCGGCCGGGATTGAACCCGCGGTTTGCAACGAGACTAGTCCCAGGGCTAAGGAGTATGACCTATGAGGAGAGGTTAAAGAAATTCAACCTGATGACACAAGAGGACAGAAGGACTAATGCGTGATATGATAACACCGTACATAATATTGCGAGTGACTGATAGGGAGAATAGGTAAAGTTGGGAAACAGGAACATGGGAGCACAGCTGGAAGCTGAAAAGACAGATGAGTCACAAAGACGTTAGGAAGTATTTCCTCAGCCTTAGAGCGGTCAGGAAGTGAAACGACTTGGAGAACGAAGTGGTAGAGACAGGATCCATACACAGCTTCAAGAGGTACGATAAAGTTCTCAAAGCTAGTAGTGTGTGAACCTAGTAGCGACCAGCAAAGAGGCGTGGGCCATGAGCCGAGAATCGACTCCTGCAACCACCACTAGATGAGTACACACACAAGCACTTACTCAGCACTAAGACTCCACACATGTGTGTACTGAGAAGTGGAGGCGGGAGTGCAGCTTTGAAGGAACACCCCAGTGAACCACTTCAGACAAACTACATTAAGGTAGTTGTCTCTCCCCCCAGGTAAAGAATCTAATTGTGAAGAGCCTAACGCAGTTTTCATAATAGAATACTCAGAGGCGCCGCCTGCCTCCTTTACCCCCCCCCCCATCCCACATATCCCCTATCTTCCCCACTCCCATCCCCTCTCCCACACTCTTCCTTCTCTTTCATCATCTTTCCCTTGCACCTTTCCCCACTCGTCGTAATGGAGGTCTCGTTTATTAATTTGTCTGACCTTTCCTTGAAGATACTGGAGTTATCTTTCTGACCTTTCCTTGAAGATACTGGAGTTATCATCTTTCTGACCTTTCCTTGAAGATACTGGAGTTATCATCTTTCTGACCTTTCCTTGAAGATACTGGAGTTATCATCTTTCTGACCTTTCCTTAAAGATACTGGAGTTATCATCGCCTTAGTATTATATATTTGTTAAGACAAGTGGGAGGTGCCACGCGCACCTTGCTGGAAATGTGCAAGATTACTTAAGTCTTCTCCAGTAATATCTCTCACTTCTAAATTTCCTTTCCTCCGTCTCTCCCTATTTCTGCCTCCTTTCCTCTCTCTCTCTCTCTCTCTCTCTCTCTCTCAGCACTTGCTAAGCTTCAGGTGACAGCGTGAGAGCAATAACATGTTCAGAAGTAAATGCTCCATATTATATTCTGGTCGTACCAACACAGTCCGCTATATTCTTTTTGTCGTTGTTTCTCAACAGGATTACATACACCAGAAAATGTTTCGTAACAAAATATGCTTTCAATTTTTCGTCCAGTATTTAGTTCACATTAAACTCTGAATGACAATGGTTACACGAGGTTCTCTGATCAACAATTCTTTTGGTGCTTATAGTAATGAGCATAAGCACGGAACTAGCTAGGTAAACGTCTTATGCGAGAGTAAACGTCTGTTATAAAATCTTGGAAAGTTACAGCCTCGATTAGCGTGTAACAATGTTACAGGAAATTCTCTGATCAACCGGTATATTGGTGTTTGTAACTATCAAGTTTGGAGAAGGATTTTCTGCTAGACTTCGAAGCTGAACTAAACTAATTAACAGACTCTTGTATCCACGAGAAATATTTGTGGTTACAAGAGCAGAGCAATGTTTGTGTTCTGTTTACACCTACAGCAGATCCAGCTAGACCAAATGCAGCTACAGCAGATGCAGCTACACTAGATCCAGCTACAACAGATAAAACTACAGTGGATCCAACTGCAGCAGATGCAACTACAGTAGATCCAGCTACAACAGATACAACTACAGTAGATCCAGCTACAACAGATACAACTACAGTAGATCTAGCTTCAGCAGATATAACTACAAGAGCAGCATTTGAGTTTTAGTGCCCAGGATGCGACCCACAAGAGTCTCCCAACACCCAATTACCTACCTCTTTACTGCCAGTTGAACTGGGGCAGCGAACGTAATGCCTTCCCACGTCTCGCCCTACCCAGGGATTGTACCCAGCACCTCTAGGTTGTGCGCCGACCACAGCTCTCATCAAGATACAACTTACTATTGCACTGGGAAGTCTTAAGATGCTATTACACACAGGTGTTCATGTGCAGGTAGACTGTATTCAACCTCTCCCTCTCCCCCATCACATTCAACATTCATATCAGGCAAAACAAAGGATATAATCATGAGGAAGAGATAAATCTGCAGGGGTCATACAACCCCTGGGAAATGAGAGATACCTCTGATATACCTCGGATGAGTTTCGACAGTCTCACTACTCTTGGGCCAGTCTCGTCTGGTGCTTGATGGCCAACCAGGCTGTTGATGCTGGAGGCCCGCTGTCCAACATATCCATCACAGCCTGGTTGATCTGGCATCACGTAAAGATACTTGTCCAGTTTCCCCTTTAAGGCTTCTACACTTGTTCCAGCAGTATTTCTGATATCTTCTGGTAAGATGTTGAATAGTCTTGGGCCACGAATGTTGATACAGTGTTCCCTTATTGTACCCACCGCACCCCTGCTCCTCACTGGGTTTCAAGGGGTACGAGTAGTGAGACTGTCGAAACTCATCCGAGGTATATCAGAGGTATCTCTCATTTCCAGGGGTTGTATGATGTTATGACAGTGTGAAGATTTGGGACCAGGCCCTCGAGTACTTTCCAAGTATATATTAACATATATTAACTCTCCTCAAGTTCAAGACTTTAAGGCGTTCCCAGTAATTTAAGTGCTTAACAAGCTGTGTGTGTGTGCCGTAAACGATCTCTGCATTTGTTCCAGCTCTGATATTTCTCCTGCTCTGAATGGAGCCGTCAACACCGAGCAATATTCCAAATGAGGGAGTACTAGAGATTTGAAGAGTGTCACCGATGGCATTATTTCCCTTGTTTTGAAAGTTCTTAATACCCACCCCGCCATCCTCCTGGCTGTCGTGATCTTTGTCTTATTATGATCTTTGAAAGCTTGCCTGACATAATTATTCAAGTCTTTTACGTGTTCCTTTCGTTCTATTTGGTGACCCTCTTGAGTTTTGTATACGGTGTTCCCTTGGAGCTCTTCATTTTTCTAAACCTAAACAGCTGGAACTTATCACCATTGAACGTCATGTTGTTCTCCACGGCCCACGGAAAACACTGCTTATGTCTTCCTGTAATTTTTTCAGTGTCTTCTACCATAATGACTTTCCTGCTTATTTTAGTGTCATCTGCAAATGATACAAAAGTGTGACGGTTCTTTTTTATCTATGTCTGCTATGAGAATGAGAAACAGCAGAGGTGCCAGAATAGTGCCTTGGGGAACTGAGCTTCTTACCTCGCTGATGCTGGATTTTGCTCTGTTTACTACTGTTTGTGTTCAGGTATGATCCAAGGAAAGGGAAAGTGGCTCCAATTCCTTAGATCAAGAACCCCTGGCAAGCATGGATGCCACCCTCCTTCCAGGGAACTGTAGGAAAAGGGAAGGTAAGGGAATAAATGTTGCAATTATTAATGACATCCTCCTCCTCCTCCTCATTCATCCTTCTCCTCCTTTCTCTCCCTCCTGCAGCTACCTTCTTCAAGCACAGATAATGAGGAAGCTTAGACGACGACGGCAAAGATCAAAGTTGTTGTATGCTTACCCAGAGAGAGGGAGAGGGAGAGGGAGAGGGAGAGGGAGAGGGAGGGAGAGGAGGGAGAGGAGGGGGAGGGAGGGAGGGAGGGAGGGAGGAGGGGAGGGAGGGAGGGAGAGGAAGAGGGGGTGTGTGAGAGAGAGAGAGAGAGAGAGAGAGAGAGAGAGAGAGAGAGAGAGAGCAACTACATCAAGAAGAGGCAGACCATAAGCTGCCACGACACAGTAAGAGATGAAAGCCTCTAACTCTGCAAGAAAAAAAATTAAGTTGATAACGATCTCCCTGTGTGTCCTACCTGCTGTTGATGAGGGAGCGATGGCCCCCGCGCCTCGCTTCCACACCAGGCCTACTTGATAGCCTCATTAATTCAGCTTCGCTAGCAGTATGCGGAACGAGGTACCGCTATTATTTTAATTAAGGAGAATGATTAGTCAAAATTCTCGGAATAAATTTGGAAAAAAAAAAATACGCAATCAAAGCAAAAGTTTTCGAGAGGAAACTGGGACCATTATCTGCTACGAGTGCTAGATCAGCCAGGCTATGCTGCCTAGCAAGGCTTGCGAGCCACTAGCAGCAACAGCCTAACTGAGCAGGCCAAAATGAGGGTAGAAGACCTCAAAACCGAGGGTAGGTATGTCACAGGAATGACGTCTAACACAGAACTCAAAAGAAAACACGACACAGAAATTGTCGAGAAATATGAAAGTTTAAAGCATATACCAGAGAGGTACTACCAGACTGTTTTAAGCATGTACACTGGAAGCTTGCTAAATGTTGTACACTCTGCACGACTGCGGCTCTTTTCTGGGTCTGATAAACTTTTAGATAGCAACTGAATCTTACTTTCACTATACATTTATATTTACTGTCTAAAGCTTTTATTGACACTTTTTATTCATGTAATCCGTCATTTCCTTTCCAACCTGAGACCTGGTCTGAGGCCGGGCCGCGGGGGGCGATCATCCCCGGAGACATTAAGACGAATTTAAATCCAGAGAGATGAATGCTACGATCTGACTGTTTGGAGATATAATAGCCTGAGTGCCTCAAAGCACTTGAACGAGTGCCTCAAAGTATTTGAAGGAGCGTGAGTGCATCAAAGCCCTTGAAGGAGCGTGAGTGCATCAAAGCACTTGAAGGAGCGTGAGTGCATCAAAGCCCTTGAAGGAGCGTGAGTGCATCAAAGCCCTTGAAGGAGCGTGAGTGCATCAAAGCCCTTGAAGGAGCGTGAGTGCATCAAAGCCCTTGAAGGAGCGTGAGTGCATCAAAGCCCTTGAAGGAGCGTGAGTACATCAAAGCCCTTGAAGGAGCGTGAGTGCATCAAAGCCCTTGAAGGAGCGTGAGTGCATCAAAGCCCTTGAAGGAGCGTGAGTGCATCAAAGCCCTTGAAGGAGCGTGAGTGCATCAAAGCCCTTGAAGGAGCGTGAGTGCATCAAAGCCCTTGAAGGAGCGTGAGTGCATCAAAGCCCTTGAAGGAGCGTGAGTGCATCAAAGCCCTTGAAGGAGCGTGAGTGTATCAAAGCCCTTGAAGAGCGTAGAGTGCATCAAAGCACTGAAGTGTGAGTCTCAAGCCTTGAAGTAGCGTGATATAAACCTTGAAGGACGTGAGTGACATCAAACCTTTCAAGGAGCGTGATGCATATAGCCCTTGAAGGAGCGTGTTGCATCAAAGCCCTTGAAGGAGCGTGAGTGCATCAAACATTAAGGAGCGTGAGTGCATCAAAGCCCTTGAAGGATGCAGTGCATCTAAAGAACTAACGATGTGAGATGCCTCAAGCACACAGTTACTCAGAATAAAAGCTTATATACTTAGAACTGGAATGACGTTCCAAGAACATTCACTGCAATACTCGTTTAGCTAAGGCAGGTAAACGTCGCAAAATATTTCGATATTCAAACTGAAGGTTATAATACATTAGACTACAAACAAAACCGAAGTAATTACTGGTTTAAACTGACAGTTAGGAGAGAAACGATTTCACGAGTTACGCTCAGCAGGTGAACGTTTAGAATAAAAGTTGTACGTCTTTAAGTGTTTTTCAGATGACGTAACAAATGCTCAGTAATTATAATCATTTATCAAGACCTACATTTCATGTTTATCACAATTTTAACAGACAAAAATTGTTAAATAATAACTCGATTTTACTCTACAATTTTCAGTGAATTTAACATCCATTAATACAGCTGAAGTATGTGATGCGTACATCACAAAGTACAGAATATACGTACATCACAAGTACAGATAATATACGTACATCACAAAGTACAGATAACATACGTACATCACAAAGTACAGATATAGACGGCACAATACCGTAAATAAGACACATAAGTACAGAAATAATCGTACATCACAATGTCTAGATAAATACGACTCACAAGACAGTATATACGTACCTCACAAAGTTTAAGAGAGATTACGTACATCCAAAGTCCTTAAATACGTATCATCAAAGTCCCAGATGATATAGTGCATCAAAGCCCAGATAATAGCGTGAGTCAGATAAATAGTACTCCATTGAAGTACAGGCATCAAAGTACCTACGAAGTACGATAGTGCATCAAAGACATAAGGAGCGTACATACATCAAATACTCATCAAAGGAGCGATGAGAAACATCAAAGTCCATTGAAGGTACATGAAGTGCATCATAAGTACCATGAAGTAGCGTAGTACATCAAAGCCATGATACACTAGTACATCAAAGTAATTAATAGTAGTATACCACAAAGCACACCATTGTACATCACCAAAGTACATATATACTCTAAAGATACTGGAATGACTTCCACTGTAATACCATCAGTTAAATGCTGCAGGCAAGCAGTTAACGACACACAAATAATTCGATAATTACTAAACATAGCACGTCTAAAACTACATTAAGATCACTAACACATCACAAATACGAATAACAGTACTGTCTTACAAATGACAGTAGAAGAAAACGATTTGACGTTACACACAAGTCAGGTAAAACGTCCTTAAATAAGATTATACGTTCTTCTAAAGTGTTTTCTCAATGACCAGAAAACAAAGCTCAAAGTAAATAATATATCATTTATCAAAGACCTACATTTACCAATGTTTACTCACCAATTTTTAACAGAAAAAAATTGTTAAAATAATAATGATGTACTCTAATCAAATATTAGTGAATTAAATCATAATTAACCCAGCAGAAGTTGTAGTGATGCGTACATCACAAAGTACAGATAATATACGTACATCACAAAGTACAGATAATATACGTACATCACAAAGTACAGATAATATACGTACATCACAAAGCACAGATAATATACGTACATCACAAAGTACAGATAATATACGTACATCACAAAGTACAGATAACATACGTACATCACAAAGTACAGATAATATACGTACATCACAAAGTACAGATAATATACGTACATCACAAAGTACAGATAACATACGTACACCACAAAGTACAGATAACATACGTACACACAAAGTACAGATAACTATACGTACATCACAAAGTACAGATAATATACGTACATCACAAAGTACAGATAATATACGTACATCACAAAGTACAGATAATATACGTACATCACAAAGTACAGATAATATACGTACATCACGAAGTACAGATAATATACGTACATCACGAAGTACAGATAATATACGTACATCACAAAGCACAGATAATATACGTACATCACAAAGTACAAATAATATACGTACATCACAAAGTACAAATAATATACGTACATCACAAAGTACAGATAATATACGTACAACACAAAGTACAGATAATATACGTACATCACAAAGTACAGATAATATACGTACAACACAAAGTACAGATAATATACGTACATCACAAAGTACAGATAACATACGTACATCACAAAGTACATATAATATACGTACAACACAAAGTACAGATAATATACGTACATTAGTGATATACGTAATCAAGTAATACTGTACTACAAGTAGATAACATACGTACATCATAATAAAGTCAATTTAACGAGTTAAAGAGTCATATCCATTATCTAATCCAAAACAAAAGCTATACTGGATTATTAGTAAGTTTCTTAAGGGCTTAAATTTGATGTGACCCAGCCACCATGACAATGTGACCCAGCTACCACGATGTGACCCAGCCACCATGATAATGTGACCCAGCTACCACGATGTGACCCAGCCACTATGATTGTGTGACCTAGCCACGACAATAATGTTACCAAGTCACAATAATGTGACCAAGCCACCACGATAATGTGACCCAGCCACGATAATGTGAACCAGCCACAATTATGTGAACCAGCCACAATTATGTGACCCAGGCACCACGATGTAACCCAGCCACGAGAATAATGTGACCCAGTCACGACGATAACGTGACCCACCCACGACAATGTGACCCAGCCACAACAATAATGTGACCCAGCCACCACGATGCGACCAACCCACCACCATAATGTGACCCAGCCACGATAATGTGACCGAGCCATAATTATGTGGCCCAGCCACGACAGTGACCCAGCCACGATGTGACCCAGCCACGATGTGACCCAGCTACTATGATAATGTGACCCAACCACCACGATGTAACTCAGCCACGAGAATAATGTGACCCAGCCACGATGTGACCCAGCCACGACAGTAATGTGACCCAGCCACGACAATGTGACCCAGCAGTGAAAGAAACTAGTACTGATATAATTAAGTATAAATTTATGAAAGTCGTAAGGAAAATATAAATAAAGTAATGAAATTATAAAACAGGATAAACCTCAACGTCGAGGTTAAAACAAACTCTCACTCTCAGGCTCCAGCACTCTCACTCTCAGGCTCCAGCACTCTCACTCTCAGGCTCCAGACTCTCACTCTCAGGCTCCAGCACTCTCACTCTCAGGCTCCAGCACTCTCACTCTCAGGCTCCAGCACTCTCACTCTCAGGACTCCAGCACTCTCACTCTCAGGACTCCAGCACTCTCACTCTCAGGACTCCAGCACTCTCACTCTCAGGCTCCAGCACTCTCACTCTCAGGCTCCAGCACTCTCACTCTCAGGCTCCAGCACTCTCACTCTCAGACTCCAGCACTCTCACTCTCAGACTCCAGCACTCTCACTCTCAGACTCCAGCACTCTCACTCTCAGGCTCCAGCACTCTCACTCTCAGGCTCCAGCACTCTCACTCTCAGGCTCCAGCACTCTCACTCTCAGGCTCCAGCACTCTCACTCTCAGGCTCCAGCACTCTCACTCTCAGACTCCAGCACTCTCACTCTCAGGCTCCAGCACTCTCACTCTCAGACTCCAGCACTCTCACTCTCAGCTCCAGCACTCTCACTCTCAGGCTCCAGCACTCTCACTCTCAGGCTCCAGCACTCTCACTCTCAGGCTCCAGCACTCTCACTCTCAGGCTCCAGCACTCTCACTCTCAGACTCCAGCACTCTCACTCTCAGGCTCCAGCACTCTCACTCTCAGGCTCCAGCACTCTCACTCTCAGGCTCCAGCACTCTCACTCTCAGGCTCCAGCACTCTCACTCTCAGGCTCCAGCACTCTCACTCTCAGGCTCCAGCACTCTCACTCTCAGGCTCCAGCACTCTCACTCTCAGGCCCAGCACTCTCACTCTCAGGCCCAGCACTCTCACTCTCAGAGCTCCAGCACTCTCACTCTCAGGACTCCAGCACTCTCACTCTCAGGCTCCAGCACTCTCACTCTCAGACTCCAGCACTCTCACTCTCAGACGCCAGCACTCTCACTCTCAGACGCCAGCACTCTCACTCTCAGACGCCAGCACTCTCACTCTCAGACTCCAGCACTCTCACTCTCAGACTCCAGCACTCTCACTCTCAGACTCCAGCACTCTCACTCTCAGACTCCAGCACTCTCACTCTCAGACTCCAGCACTCTCACTCTCAGACTCCAGCACTCTCAGACTCCAGCACTCTCACTCTCAGACTCCAGCACTCCTAGACTTGCAATTGACCACCTATCAACACTGACGCAATACATGTAACGATGCAGAGATCTACTGAGGTACAGCATCAACATCAGTCTCAAGTGACTTGTACAGAACCGTCGAACCAGCGACATAACATTAGAAAGGTAAATATTATATATTTAAATAATTCATCCACTCCCACACACATGCACGCCTGCTTGCGCTCGTTTGCTTGCTTGTTTGCTGGCTGGCTGGTGCTCTCTCTCTCTCTTCTCCTCCCTCCCTCACCCAGGCCACCCTCATAAATGGAAGAAAATTAGAGCAAACACGTGACGATCAATAACATAAAATATTTGCAAGGATATTCGTCGTTCACGTGGAAATCCACTTAATGAGCCTTATCAACAACACAAAATCTACTACTTTTTTTGAACCAGTGAGAAAGAGGAAGGGGAGGAAAGAAAATGTGTGAGAGAGAGAGATAGAGAGAGAGAGAGAGAGAGAGAGAGAGAGAGAGAGAGAGAGAGAGAGGAGAGAGAGAGAGAGAGAGAGAGAGAGAGAGAGAGAGAGCCTTACCATGTCGAGGATACAAGTGTAACTTAGAGTGTAGCTTCAACTTTAGACAGTTGAAGTTGGGATAATACACAAGGTTCTTTACCCCGTTCCCGAATTTTCCCTCTCCCCAGTTTTGGCTTCAAGAGGGTGACGAGAATTGCCCTCCCCTTTACCTTTGGTATACATTTGACGGATTTCCAGTCTTCCTACTCTCACAGCCCGGCCTTTGGCTAGGCTTGTCTGGTGCTTCCTGGCCAGCAGCAGCAAAAACGATATGTTCACATGTCCATCAGTCTGGTTGATCTGGCATTTGGCAGAGGTACTTGTCTAGTTTTCTCTTTAGGACCTCTATACTTGTCCCGGTAGTGTTTGATACCTTCTGGTAAGATGTTAAAAGTCTAGAGCCACTGTCAGTGTCGTATAGTTGTTAGAGTGTCAAGGCTTAGAAATGTTAAGATCACTGACGACCTCCAGTTCAAAATCCTGGCTCTCCGCAGTCCGACTCGCCAGAACATACATAGTCAGGATGTAGGACACGATAAAGTATTCTGCCAGACACCACCTTACTACAATAAATGCCGTGAGAGCGTAGTGTATCACTCCACAGGATTACGGCGTTTCGAAACTCAAACCTCAAACCACCACGAATGTTGATAGTGTTCTCATTTTATCTGCGGCATCCCTGTTTTTCACTGGGTTTATTTTGCACATTCTCCCATATCTCATTCTGGTACGTTGTTATGGTAGTGTGCAGATTTGGGACCAGGCCCTCAAGCACTTTCCACACATGTATTATTATACATCTATCTCTCCTTCGCTGCAGCGAGTACATAGTTAGAACTTTGAGGGGTTCCCAGTAATTTAACAGCAAGAACAGAAGTGATTTGAATAGTGTCGTCATTGGCATTATTTTACCTTGCTTCGAAAACTATCATTTTCCTGGCTTTCGTGATATTTGTCTATTGTGGTTTTGAAATGAGAGAAAACCTTTCATTATTACATATACGTCCTTCATATGCTTTCTTAATTTTGCGTTTCGTATACAGGGCCCATTTTGAGTTCCTCTTTCTTTCCATATTTAAGCAGCTGGAACTTGTCATTATGTTAACATCTGCTGTCCACTGATAGATTTGCTTACATCCTCTTGTAATTTTCATGCTTATGTAGGTATGGTCTACAAACTAAGATGTGGCTAGTGTTTTTAGCTATGTCCACTACGAGGATAAGAAACAAAAGGCGCCAGCACCGTGCCTTGGGGTACTGAGCATTTTACTTTGCTAATACTAGACTTTGCTTTGTTTACTAGTACTGTTTGTTTCCTATTTGTCAGAGTTTAACATCCATATTCCTACTTTCCCGATATACCTTTTCCCCTCATTTTATGTGCAATCATGATGGTATTTGCTCAAAACCTGTTTACCTTCCATTCTTAAGACTCGTTATTCCTATGGGTTTAACGCTTCGGTGTATATTAGCATAAAACATGTCTACCCTACCTCGGAGTAGGCTTACCAATTAGTAACGTATGACACAACTACCCACTGATCAGCAAGGCTGTGGGGCCTACGCTGGACTACGTGCTGCCAGCACAAACAGCTTCACTGATCAAGCCATCAGGAGGCCTGGTCTGGGACGGTGCTGCGGGGAGGTGGGGGGTGGGAGGGTCACCCCTGGAATCAACTACAGGTACAAGTAAAAAAAAACGAGAAAACAGGACAGAACACACTCAGGCAGAAGAGAGGAAAACGAAGAAAGAAAAAGGAAAAAAAGGAAAGGAGGAGTGGAAAGGACCAGGACAAGTCACAAGTGTTCTCAAGTTTGGAGAATTTGGCAATTTAATGAGAAAGGAAGGCATCAACAGAGACAAAGCCAGGACCAAGATTCATACAATGAAAGTTGCATATAAGGGACACTTCAACAAGACGATGACTGTGAAGGCTAGAAATAGGGCAGGCAGTTTTACCATGAGACAGTCATTTGGATGACTGTTATCTCTAACATGACAGAAAAGAGCATTATTAGCGTCGGCAAGCCTAACAGTCTCTTTGGTCCCATGACTTGGGTCTCTTCAAATTATTTCTCGATGCCCTTAATCTTGCTCCTTCCATCAAGTTTACAGCTGAATGGGAATCTAATGTCGTGGGGGTTCGTTAGGAGACATTGGAGTAAGAAATACACACGCTGGATGTCTGGAGGCGTATAATTAAGAGAGTTGAGGAGAAGCCAGGAGCCTTGCCTTGTCCAGTCTAGCCTAGCACTGAACTGAGAGGGAGGCCTGTGGCTGGCAACACACATGTGCGGGACTCGTGACGTCACGAAAGAAAGAAGCTTATCAAAGTAGCTGGGATTATCTAAGTATATTACACAAATACACAGTAACACTGACACTCTTTGTTTCCTTTCCTTAATGTACATGTCTACCACTCGACTACAGGCTTTTCTTTTTCCCTTTATCACAGACCTATGTACAGTGGTATGTACAGTGCTAGTCACGGTATAATGCCGCCCCTCTCGCATACACGTAATAAACACAAATACATATCAAGATTATAATATATATATATATATATATATATATATATATATATATATATATATATATATATATATATATATATATATATATATTTGCACACTTACTGAGGTTTTAATACTTGGTGCTGCGTCATCTACGCTCAATCACGTCCCTCTGCCGTGTAGGAAGACTTGCACAAATTCTTGAGGGTTTGGGGAGGTATATTATTCCATGCCTCATGTAGAGCAGCTTCCTGCTGCAGGATGGAACTGATATCCTTGCCAGTAAACTTCATTTCACTATTGACCAGAGGTTCTCAATAGGGTTTAGGTCTGGGGAATTGCCTGGCCAGTCACTAAAAACCTCACTTCACAGCCCTTAAGCCAATGAACTACAGATCTGGCGGTATGACAACGGTGCACCGTCCTGCATAAAACCCGTAGCTCCACACTTGTCAAATGCCTCAGGTAAATTGTCATACAATAACTCCAGGTAATTATACTGGTTCATATACTTGTTTTTGGGAAGCACAATGAATTCACCAACACTCTGAGCACTGAAACACCCCCAAACAATGAGCGAGCCTGGGTGTTCGGTGGTCACACAGGTGTAGTGTGGGCTTAGCGGGTCACTACCTCTGGGCCGGTACACACGTCCCCCATGGTTACAGGTGACGGTGAAGGTTGCTTCATCACTCCAAAGTACTTCAGACCACTATTGAGGATTCCAGTGAAGATATTTCTTTGCATAATCCAGCCTATGTTTCTTCTGTGGCTTGGAGAGGATCGGTTTCTTAACCTGGCAGTGACTACTGTAGCCCAGTTCTGACACACCAGTTCTTACAGACACCTCTGAGAGAAGATGTGGGTTCTTTTCTTTCGGTTCTCTAGCAGTTATCTCAGGTGTACTCTCTAACTGCTTCTTTAACACAGTTAAGGTACGAACAGATGTCTTCTTCGAGGGGCAAGGCCGAGGTTTGGCAGACGGTAATTCAACACCGCCACCAGCCTTCAAATGCTGCACCCAGTTCCTCAATGAACGCTCACACACACCAACATTCTCCACTATTTCTTTTATCTGGTGCCCAGCTTTGTGAAGCCCTATGATCTGAGCTATAATTTCAGGTGTTAAAGACTTCCTTTTACCCATAATCAAACATGTATGGCCGCAAAACCAAAGACAAAAGTGCAACAATTCCTCTCACCACGGCAGCCACGTGAGCACTGAGGAGTCACCGTGGAGTGTGGCGGCAGACTGTGACGTCATGTTATAATGGGTTTGTTTGGTAGCTGGTAGCAGGTGTGAATGATATACTTCTTCGGAGGCTTCTTACTTTATTGTTAAGTAGTGTGGGTTACACAGCTTGTGTGTTTGCCTGGCCGGGCAGGCTCAGCCCACGAGAGAGAGCTGGAGGCCTTGGTGTTGAGCTAGGCCCCTGTTGAGTGAGGGAGGCATGGCCGGCAGCTGGCGTTGCCTACCTGAGGCCTGTACAGAGGGCAGCACCTGGTGACGCGAAATATGAACTACTGGCACACAGATGGATCTGTTGTGCAGACATACAGGCTGTCTACATACGCTCGGCCACATACCGCGCGTCGTCCCGACGCGACAATACTTGTGATAAAAGAAACTCGTCTCTTCTGTAGAACAGGGCACTAGACACAAAATAAAACATATATATACATTATGGACATGGCAAAAAAAAAACTTCTACAGGGAGGGAAGATTAAAAACATGTGGGGTGTGCTAAAATCTTGCGTCATAGGCTAGTAGAGTCGTCGAAGGGCATCACTGCACGCCTTCCTGCGTCTGGACATATACTGCAACACAGGAGACATCGCTGCGGCTGAGCTGTGACGTAACAGGTTACGGTCTCCTCTGGAACGGTGAAGCAGACATCGTAGGAGTCGCTGCAGGTTTTCACTCAACCTGGGGCACGACATGCTGGTGCCCTCGAGTGAGGCCTCTAGGTAGGCACGCCAGGGGCACGTAGAGGTTCTTAAATGGAGATATCGTAGGGTTGAAGGTAGACACACTTGTTGGATGGTAATATATATTGTCAGACTGAGATGAAGGGGAATGGAGCGGAGCCCAGCCTTGCCGTGTTCTAGTCTGAATGGTCTGCCGCCTAGTGAGAGCGGGGTAGAGGTATGAGCCTACACATGCGCATCCCGTGACGTCACACAAAGTCACAGGCCTACAAGGGATCTCATATCTAAAGCACATGGATGATACTAATATGCTATGCTATATAACACAGGGATCAGCAACTATGCTGACAATGTTAACGGCTGCTACCCAGCATAATGCACTGACAAAAAAGACCCCCCTTATTGGTAGGCCTTAGATTTTAGTCACGGGATTATGCCGGGGCGCTCACCCGGCATAATGCCGTGACTAGCACTGTACATCCACTACTCTTCTTACCATGCTCCGTTTGTCAAGAAGTGTTCTTATTTCTCTCTCCATGCCCTCCACATCTGTGATCCCAGTTCCTTGAATCGGAAATTTCTACTCTTCGTAATTGGTTCTCTCGTCTTGGCTACCTTTTCGATTTCATAAACCCTGCCTTCTTACATGCTAAACGGGCTTTCTTCTCTCCCAAACTCATTATTCCATTTAACCTCCCTTTTCCTGCCTTACCTTTATTTCTAGTCTTTCTAATCTCAACAACTCTCTCTCCAATCCTTAGACATCAAAGTTTTTGTCAAACACTCTTCGCAGTAATCTAGTTCGTACCTCTCCTCCTGCTATAGATGCCCCTGGTGTATACTCTATTTCATGCTCCTCTTGTCCTCTCCAATACTTTGATGAGACTGGCCGCTCTCTAACAGACTCAAAGAGCACAAAAAAGTATTAGGCTTGCCAACACCAATAATGCTCTTTTTTCTCACGTTAAAGATCACGGTCATCCTACTGGCTGGTACTATGCTAAAACTGTCTACTCCTTCACAGTGGCCGTCTTGTTGAATCATTCCTTATATACAACTTTCCTTGTGTGAATCTTAGTCCTGGCTTTGTCTCTGTAGATGCCTTCCTTTCTCATTACATTGTCAAATGCTCCAAACTTCAGAACATTCGTGACTTGACTCGATCCTTTCTACTCCTCCTTTCCCTACCTCTTCTTCTTTCCTATTTTTCCCTTTTCCTGTTTTGTCTCCCTCTCTTCTGCCTAAGAGTGTTCTGTCCTTCTGTCCCCCCTCCCTGTGTTTCTGGTCCTACACCTTGTGGGTCCTTAGCTCTCCTGAGGTACAGTAAATCTACACAGTTATTATCACCAATCTCCAATTTCCCTCCTCTCCAGTCTTTCTTCACCTTGCGATATTGTCTTCTTTTTCCTCTCTCTATTTTTCCCTGGTTTCATTATAGATTTCTCGCGTACACTCTAACCTTCCCTTCCATCCTCCCCTTCCCATAGTCTTGCTCTCCCTCTCCCTTCCTGGCCAGGAAATGAATCTGCCTGGAAAATGTTTCACTACTTCACCATTGTTGACGAATCATTGAAAGGGGGGGGGGGCAAGAAAAAGGAAGATAGGAGAGAAGGGTGAGCGAGGGAGAGAAGGAAGAGCGAGGGAGAGAAGGAAGAGCGAGGGAGAGAAGAGCGAGGGGTACAGGAAAACAGGGGGTGAAGAGGAAGATAAAAGAGGGAGGGAAAAACAAGGGGTAAGGAGGAAGATACAAGGAACAGAACGGAGAGAAAGGGATAGACTGAAGACTACAAGCAGGTAAGAAGGCATAAACGGAAGAGGGAGGTAAGGTGAAGTATTGTGAGGGAGAGAGTGTGATAAAAAGGGAAAAAGAGTATATAAAGTGGAATAAAAGATAGATAAAGAAGGAACTAGAAGAAAGGAGTCTATGGAAAAGATGTACAAAGGAAAAGGAGAGGGGGGTGTAGAGTGAGGAAGATGGTAGAGAAGAGGAAGGTAAAACAGAGCGGTGCAGAGGAAAAGACAAAAGAGGTTTCACGAATTGATAAAAGGGGGTAAAGGAAGATTAAAGATAAGAAAAAAAGGAAGGAAAGAGGTCTAGGAAGAGGCGATGAGAAATAAAAAGAGCATGAAAGAGGGAAGGAAGACGCAGAAAGAGGAAGGAAGTGCAGGAAGAGGAAGGAAGGGGCGAAAGAGGAAGGAAGCGAGGGAGGAAGGAAGGTGCAGGAAAGAGGGAAGGAAGGGCAGGAAAGAGGAAGGAAGGGCAGGGAAGAGGGAAGGAAGGTGCAGGGAAGAGGGAAGGAAGGGCAGGAAGAGGTGAACGAATGAGGTAAGGAAAAGGAAGGGCACGAAAGAGGAAGGAAGAGAAAGGTGCACGAAAGAGGTAAGAAAGGTAAGAAAGAGGTAAGTGCAGAAAGGAATGGGGACGAAGGTGCAGGAAAGTGGGGAGAAAAGGAACAGGTAGAAGGAAGGAGTAGGAAAGAGAAGGGAGAGTGAAGAGGTAGGAGAGAGAGGGGTAGAAAATAAAATTAAAATAGGTAGGAAAACTTGAGAGAAGGGGAGAGAAAGAAATATTTGAGAGGGAGAGAAGAGAGGGCAGAGACCACCAACCAGCTGTCTTATGAAATACGATCGATCTTTAATTATTCTGATGTGGTATTAGTGAGCTGGAGACAGCTGATGAACGCAAGCACCCACCACCACACTAATGACTTCCTCACTCTTTCTATCTGTAATTTTTCTGTCTCTCACTGTACTCTCTCTCTCTCCCTCTCTCTATGCACCTTTCTTATTCTCACTGTACCTCTTTCTTTTTTTCTCTTTTAGTTTATACCTCTCTCATAACTCACGAAATTGTAATACGGCTGCAAACTAATCACAGAACTGGTGGGGTTCGAACCCATGGCAGGTGAGTCTTAAAACCCACAGGCCAATGTGTTAACCACTGAGCCAACTGGTCCAGTGGTTAGCACAGTGGATGGAGCTGGACTATGTAGGAAATGGTTTATACTGATATTCTTGGGCTTAACTGTTACAAATTCTGTTAAGCAGTATTGTTTAAAAAAAAATCTTTGTACAAATTGCTAAGTATTGGTGAGAGAGGTTTTCCCATTGTCATACCAAACTTCTCAGTGTAAAACTCGTCATTAGCTCAAAAAGAAATTAAAATGAAAGTTAGACAATCTAATTGAAAACAGTAACTAAACAAGCAATAACTTTGTAATTAACTTATCAGATGAAACATTAGATTAAAAACACAACTACTGCTCTACGTTTCAATGTATGGTTTGCAACCTCTTAAAAACTCAATAATGTGGAAATTGCAAAAGATTTTCGTAACTTTGAAAAATCTACTGATTTATCCATTGATGAAATTAGTATAAGTTCCATGATAAAACAAATATTCCCAGTTGCCCTTGGAATTTTTTTTTTTCGTAAAATTTGCATATTACTAAAGCAGACAATTAACGCAGCAGTAATTTTGAAAAAAAAAATATTACCGACTTACTATTATTATTATTATTATAAAAAAGAAGCGCTAAACCTACTAGGGTTATACAGCACTGCAGGGTAGAAACTGATGCAGGATCAAATTATAAGTAAGGGTGGAGGGGACAACAAAGGCTAAAGTTAGGAAGGGCGGTGAGGAGTGTTAAAGAAAAGATTATCAAAGTTTGTGTAATAAATGAGTTTCTGTCAAAAAGTCGAAGAGGTAGTCTGTGTCAAGGGTGGGGCCGTCAGCAAGGAGGGAAAATAAAATAAGGGTGTTAGAGCGGTGACGATGTCGATGTCGAGGAAAATTCTGCGTGCTCGTTGATAGACAGGACAGTCCAACAGAATATGGGTAATTGAAACTGGAACTAGACAATTCTCACAAAGAGGAACAGGACGCCTCTCCATGAGATACCTATGATTTAGAGGAGTGTGTCCAATGCGAAGTGTCTCCCCATCCTCGGTATCGATGACAAGGCCAGAAACCCAAACTTGGTTTGATAGAATGTCATTTGTTATGAGTCATAGCAGACCAACCTTGTTGCCAACGATTGCGAAGGTGAGCAGAGATTACAGCAAAACATAGAATGGAATACCTCTATATGAAACTGGTAAGCCATGTACTGCAGATCGCGCAGCAAAGTCTGCCTGCTCACTGCCCTGAACATCAACACGACCAGGGACTCATCAAAAAACGATTTCTTTATTTTTGCCAGTAATGCCGCGCAACCAGTTGTATACGAAGAACTAAGGGATGAGGCGAATCATTTTTTTTAATAGCTTGTAAGGCACTAAAGGAATCTGAGACGATTACAAACACTGAAGTAGGCATAGATGCAATACGGATAACTGCAATGAGAATAACATACAATTCAGCTGCAAAAATACCAGCCAAGTCTAATACATGATCTCGCACCACACTATCAGGAAACTGCTGTAAACCCAACACCATCAGAGGATTTAGAACCATCAGTGTACACTGCAACGGCATGAGAATGAGATCAGAAGTGATTAAGAAAAGAGAGCGAGAAGCAACTGTAGGGATTTGGGCTTTCGAGCAGGGCAGTGGGGAAGAACAGACACTAACTGTCGGAACTTCCCAAGGGGGAAGTGAAAAGTTAGAAGCTAGATGGGCATATAAAGGGGGCAAGTGCAGAGAAGACAAGAGCGATTAAAACGAAGAGAAAAGGGATGGAGTAAACAGGGGCGGCGAACAAATGATGGACTTCTGCTAACGTCTGTTAGTATCCTGTATGTAGAAGGATCGTGAAGGTCATGAGAGCGGACAAAATAGCGGAGGCAATGAGCAACGGGACAATAGTTCAAGGATGGGACATTTGCTTCTGCATAGAGGCTCTCAACAGGTGAGGAGTGAAAAGCACCTAGACATAAACGTAATCCCTGGTGATGGATGGGATCGAGTTTAGAAAGAGTTGCAGTAGAGGTCGCAGAATATATCTGGTCACTATCATCTCGTCTCGATAAAATTAGAGCTGAATGCAGTCGAAGGCCCCTATGAAATATGAGAGAGGGTTTTAAGGAGGTTCAGACGGCTATGGAAAGTTCTTTCAGGAAGTTAATGTGAGGTTTCCAAGATAACCGGCGATCAAAACAGTAGGCCGAGAAATCTGACCGTATCACGATCAGGGATTCGTGAGCCATATAGGTACAGTGGTGCATCAGGGACGATTAAAAGTCTGGTGCAAGTAATTTGGTGTGTTTTAGCATTAGAAAATTTAAACTTATGAGAAGTGGCTCAGTGGGAAACACTGTTGATAACATTCTGGAGTGGGGCTGCTACTAGGCGACAATCAGCGCCTGCACAAGCTATAGAAGTCATCAACATAGAGTTATGACCAAATATTAGATGGAAGAACAGACGCATAATCTCTTGAATGATACAGATATTTATTGCAAACTTAGAATGAATCCCTTAGATACCAACCTATCTATACCATACATGTATTAACAAAAACTCATTAACCAGGTAATCCAGCCAGGCCCAGTAGCCTACAAATTATCCAAATGGGTAGTAGATACACTGAGCTCAATTGCAGGCAAAGTTTCTAACTTTAAGGTTAAATAATTACAATATAGTTTTGATGCCACATCGTTGTTTACAAAAGTTCCAGTCTTCGTACCTGAAGACCTGTGTAATTTTGATTTAACATTACCTGTGCCAACAATCATTAAAGCTCATGAAAACTTTGCTCTGATGATGCAAAGTTTGTTTTTAAGGGAGAGATTTACATTTCAGAAGTTTGGTATGGCAATGGTAAATCCTCTCTCAGTAGTCCTTAGCAATTTGTACATGGAATTTTCTTAAACAAGACTGCTTAACAGAATTCTTCCTAATAAAGCAAATGGTAAATATTTGTGGACAATGTTTTATGCTTAATACCCAAGAATATTGATATAAACCATTTCCTAGTTAAATTGTCTAGCTCCATCAATAAAATTTTACTGTTAGAGCTTTTACGAAATAAAGTTTTTAGATATTTTAATTATTAAGGGAAACCAAGAATTTAAATTAGAAATATAGAGAAAATCAACACATAACTGCTCTTCACATCATGACAGAGCTAAAGGTTTTGTTTGCTCCTCCATGTTTTTGAGAGTTCTGCTCATTTGCAGCCCAGAGTTTACATATGAGGAAATATTATAAAATATATTTTGTGGCAATTTTAAAAATAAAAAGCAAAAAAAAAAAAAAAAAATTCAACCAACAATATGTTGGCTCTATCTTACCATGAAAAGTTCCTTGGTATACTTTCTCTAAAGAATTTCAAAAACAAAGTTGTGTTTAAAAATCTTGATACGTTAAAAAAAAAGTATTTGAGTAAGACTTCCTCAAAAATGTTGATGGCTGTGTATATATAAGATTCCCTATAAAATGTAATAAAAGTTTATTTTGGTCAAACTGGAAAAAACCTTGAAGTAAGATTACAACAACATAAATATAGCACAAACTGGACAAGAGTCCAATGCTCTGTTCATTCGTGTAAAATACTTTAACCACCTAACTGGCTTTGAAAAGGCCGAAAAGGTTGTATCAAGCAAGTCCATGTTGGAATGAAATATAGTCGAATGAAACTTCATAAAAAATAGTAACGACTTCAAATATGAATATAAGTTCAGGACTGTATGAATTTGATTCATTTATAATGAAGAGAATTTGTGAGGACTTTAAACTACGTTTGGCATGTAAATCTTAATTTTTTACTTGACATGTAACCCAACTATATCGTCGTTATACTACCACACTCAGTAGGGTCACTTGGGAGGTCACATCTCAGTTTTGTAAATTGTCCCATTATTTTTACTATTACTTGATAATGTGAGGAAATCACGAAAGCGCTTGGAATTACACTTCTTTCACTGTGGTTATTTTGTATACTGTGATATCACCTGTTTACTATGATCTTATTGCTGATATATATGTACACACACACACACAAAAACACACACACACACACACACACACACACACGAGACATCAACCCCCTAGACGAAAGAAGACGAGAGACGAGAGACGAGAGACGAGAGAGAGAGAGAGAGAGAGAGAGAGAGAGAGAGAGAGAGAGAGAGAGAGAGAGAGAGAGAGAGAGAGAGAGAGAGAGAGAGAGAGAAAGAAAACTTAAAACCTCCATTATTCAGCGTTGGAACAAAATAATGGACACTCCAAAATAACACATTTAACTCTTACTGAAATTTGGTGAATTTTATGCAGTGGTTACGTTTGTGACTTAGATGGCAACAATTTACATAATTTACATAGTGTATAATTCTAACAGTTGAAGAGCAGTTGATGTTGGGGGCTTTCCAATTTCCATACTAAAGCAAATGGAGTTTATACATGCGTGAACGCTTGTTGCTTTATGCTGCTGGCCAGCCGGTGACTTGCAGCTCTTTACGAAATCACGGGAAAATACACGTAGGAAGGCAGACAGGCAGGCAGGCAGACAGGCAGGCAGACAGGCAGGCAGGCAGGCAGGCAGGCAGACAGGCAGGCAGGCAGGCAGGCAGGCAGGCAGGCAGGCAGGCAGGCGCGCGCACGCACACAACCTTCCAACATCTCCATACACGAAAAATTCCCATCACACTTTCACACACACCCGTCAAATGCACACAAACAGTTCCCCCCCCCTCCCCTCACCCCAAACCAACATATACACATGGAAAACACATCAACAGAAAAACAGACTTTTACTGAAGATACCTGAAGATACAGATCTATACAGAAGAACTAGGAATGATTATGCAAGCTTAAGAACAGAAGCAAAAAGATAAGTAAAACATGGCATAGCACCAAACGTCAATCGAACGTGATGCATAGATGAAAGGAACACGATAATAAGATTGGAGGGGGAAGTAAAGTGACAAAGGATAACAGGAAGATACGTGTAGAATTGAACGAAAACTTCAAAGAGAACTTCACTGAGAAACTGGGAAAGATGCCAAGTGAGGAAGATGAAAGAACGAGTGATAAAGACTAGAGGAAATGAAAACGTGAAGGGGTTCTGAAGGAAATGAGATACAATGACAGCAACTGGGTCCTTTACCGTCGATACTTTTGAAGAGTTTCGAGAGTTTCACTACTTTCGAAGCCAGGCCATGGGCCAGGCTCGTCTGGTGCTTGCCTGGTCAACTAGGCTGTTGCTGCTGGAGGTCCCCTGCCCCTCATATTCGTCACAGCCTGGTTGATTTGGCACCTGGTGAAGATACTTGTCCAGTTTCCACTTGAAGGCGTCTACACTTGTTCCAGCCATGTTTCTGATATTTTCCGGTAAGATGTTGAATAGTCTGGGACCCCTTATTGTGTCCACTGTACCCTTGCTCCTCACTGGGTTTATTTTACACTTCTTCCCATATCTCTCACTCCAGTATGTTGTAGCAGTGTGCAGATTTGGGACCAGGCCCTCCAGTACTTTCCAGGTATATATTATTATGTATCTCTTCTCCACTCCAACGAGTACTTGGTCAAGACTTGAAGGCGTTCCCAGTAATTTAGGTGCTTTACTGGCTCAATGTGAGTCGTCAACAATCTTTTCATTTGTTCCGGCTCAGATATTTCTCCTGCTTTTAACAGGGGCCATCAGCACTGAGCAATATTTTAAATGAGGGAGCATTAGCGATTTGAAGTGTCATCATAGGCATTATTTCCCTTGTTTTGAAAGTTCTCAATACCCACCCCGTCATCTTCCTGGCTGTCGTGATCTTTTAAGAAAGGTCATCTGACATAATTATTCCCAGGTCTTTTATGTGTTCCTTTCGTTCTATCTGGTGACCCTCTTGAGTTTTGTTAGTATTTTTTATTTATTTATTTATTTATTTTTTTTTTTTTGGGGGGGGGGGGTTCTTCATTCTTTCCATACCTAAGCAGCTGGAACTTATCACCATTGAACGTCATGTTGTTCTACACTGCCCACTGGAAAATTCTGCTTATGTCTACCTGTAATTTTTCAGTGTCTTCTACCGTAGTGACTTTCATATATATTTTAGTGTCATCTGCAAACGATAATACAAAAGTTTGATGGGTGTTTTTATCCATGTCTGCTATGAGGATGAGAAACAGCAGAGGTGCCAGGACAGTGCCTTAGGGCACTTGGCTTTTGACCTCGCTGATGCTGGATCTTGCTCTGTTTACTACTACGTTTTGTATTGTGTGTGTTAGGAACCCAAAAATCCATCTGCCTACGTTCCCCGTAATGCCTACGGCCCTCATTTTGTGCGCTATCACTCCATGATCGCATTTGTCAAACGCCTTTGCAAAATCTGTGTAAACCACATCCGCGTTTTGGTCGTCTTCCAGTGCCTCCGTAATTCTGTCATAATGGTTCAGCAGCTGTGACAGACATGATCGTCCTGCTCTAAAACCTTGCTGGTTCAGGTTCTGTTGGTTTTGCTGGTCCATGAAATTTGTAATCTGCTGTCTCATCACTCTTTCGAAAATGTTTATGATGTGAGGAGTTAGGGCTACTGGTCTGTAATTTTTAGCTAGTGCTCTACTACCTCCCTTATACATAACCATTAAAAAAAATCTCAACACTCAGAAAATTCCTTGACCAGTGTGATCTATAGCGTCAAGCTGTGACCAGCATACTATTATCCTTTATCTTCCCCTCCCTCCCCAAATGAAAAAGAAAACTTGCATTTCTTTGAATAGTAATGATGATGCATATTGTGTGTCAAACTGATCCATATAAAATTTTAAGACAAATTTTGTTAAGGAAATTTGAATTAGAACCGAGTGGCAAAACCTCTCTTACGAATCATTCAAGAGAGTAACGTAAATATAACATAAATGCAGCCTCATAGACAAAGTAGCTGATTTACTGCTACACCTGAGGCTGATGAACTTTAACAAGAAGAGCAGGCAGGGGAGACGTGAAAGGCACTCATGTGAAGACTAGAACACCTAGAGGATAGAAGGCAGTGGGAAATAAGTTAGAATGTTCACAGGTGAAAGGAGCAGTCCTTCAAGGATGTGGGTAGATCTAGTCCTCCAAGGATGTGGGTGATGAGAATACTCCAAGGATCTAAGCCTGGACTCCTGATGCTCCGGATAAACCACACATTCTCACACCACCAGAGATAAAAGTTCACATTAAAACGTTGCCTGCCTTTCCGTCCGCCTCGTTGTCAGACGTGTTGAGGCCATTTTTTTTAATTTGGTTATTCGTGGATAAATACACACTGTTTATGGGTTTTTATAACAGTCACTATAAAACATACTAAATGTCAAAGTAAATAAACAGAAATCTATATGGATTGTGAAAACATTCAATTATATTAAAATTTATAACGAGCACGAACTGTATCACTGTTGACAAGAGTATTCCACCCCCTCCATGAAATCTGTATTAATTTAATATAAAATATCTGGAAGTCCTTCCCAAAAAGCTCATCTCTAGTAACCACTTAAATCGCTAGCAAAAACAACTGCTTAAGAAATTTTTCGTTTAACTGTTAAAAATTACATATTATATACATTTATGGAGCTCAGCTGGACTCGTCTCACTAGTTAGCAATTATATCAACTATAATGAGTTAGGCATAGGAATTAACAAGTGGGATTCCACATTACAACTTGTTTGTCATCCTAAGACAATAATGGCTTCGAATTTAACTTATGACAACGACCTTGATTCCTTGATCATTACTGATTCTATATCACTCTCTTAAACATTATGTGTTTAGCTGTACACATATTGAGGAATATAGAGATAGTATAATAAGCTATGTGATATAACAAGGTAACTTGTTATAAAAAAATAAGATAGAGGACACTTAAAGTTAATACCCTAAATCTGTTTGCAATACATGAAAATGTAAGTATAAATCCAGATGTAATCCTTTCAACACTTTCGGGGCCCAGCGCCATCACATTGTGTACATACATACTGGTATACTCTTGTGGTGCCATCTATATGGTGGATATAGGATTCATATTAAAGTAGCAACTTCGAAGGTATTAAAAGAACTTAACTCCCCTACCACAATGCAATCTATAATTAAAAATAAAGAAAACATGATATGAAAAACCACTGCGGAAGCATTAATAAGTTGGCGTTGAGTCAATTCCTCATTGTACTACGTCAAAAAATAAATGTAGTAAAATGAGGATAAGACGGATAAAAATAAATGACCTGACGGATACATTTGTACTTATTACTGTTTGCAAGTGATGTGAAACTAATGAGAATAACAGGAGGAGGTTGAGGAGGAGTATAACATGAGGAGAGGGAGAGGCTCCAAGATAACGTGACCAGGCTACAAACGTCATTATGAATCCTAAGTGCAAAGTAATGATAAAAGGGAGTAAGGAACTGAAAGAGGGTAATTTATGTGTCAGCAGAATAAGGAAAATTTCTGCTGACGCAGGACTTAGTAACATGATGAATCACACAGTGGAGCTTTTGTTTATTTGATTGAGGCCTTCCCATGGCTTACTGCTCCGCCACCCCTCCAGTAAATTATATTATATATATATATATTATATATATATATATATATATATATATATATATATATATATATATATATATATTATTATATTATGTCGTGCCGAATATGTAAAACTGGTCAATTAGCAAGAACTCATTTAAAATTAAGTTCTTTCTGAAATTTTCTTTTATACGTTTAAAGATATATATTTTTAATGTATGTTAATGTAAAAAAATTTTATTTTGCACCAAAAGAATCTTAGAAAACTTACCTAACCTTATTATAACAAAATCAATTTATTTTAGCCTAACTCAACTAAATATATTTTAGATTTGTTTATAGTAATTTAATACTAAACAAACACAATGAAATGTATTTTTTTCGTTAGGTTCGGAATGATTTTGGCGAAATTATTGCATACACAAATTTTCACTTGTCCTATATGGCAAGATGAGCGTTGCTATTTAAGCCAAGATCGCAAGTTCTGCCTATTCGGCACGACATATATATATATATATATATATATATATATATATATATATATATATATATAGGGAGGTACCACCTCTAGAACTGTTATAGGGACCCTCATCCTCAGAGAAAAGAATAAACTTGCATCAGGGAAAACTCAAGGTTCTCCCTGAAGCTGTTTGAGAATTTTCTCCTGCCACCCCCTATATTTCAAGTATGTTTTATTTAAAGACAAAATACAGTGGTCAAACATTCACAAAAATACAACAGAAAGTAAAACAACATAGGTAACTCAGAGCTACATCTCGAATACTTCGTCCAGCTCCCCTGCGGTGGGCCGCGTGCCCAGAATGCTGCAGGCATTTCCTCTCTGGATCGCAACACTGAGTCTCTGAAAGAGGAAGCTGGCCGCCCTGTGGTCCTTGGTTTCTATGATGAGGTTTTCACCCAGCTCTTTGAGGAACTTTAGAGCACACTTGCCCCATGCTCCAAGGGTCTCCGACCCTATTGGAATGAAGTTATAGCAAGGGGGAAGGTCTTCATATCTTCGGATCTTCTGGGTCTCCCTGTGGCTGGCAGCTCCACCCCCTTCCACTACGGAGTATGGCAAGTAGGTGTCTGCCAATGTGGCAGCACAGGTGTAGTCCCAGGCAATCTGCTTTCTATCATTCCAGGGTAGCATAGTGGCTCCATCAGGACGCTTTTGACTTCCATCAGACCTCTGTACTTGGGGTTCCCGTTGAGCTGGGCAACGGGCTGTGGCGAGGCTTCTCTTTATGATGTCATTGACCTCCTCATGTCTGGCATACTTCCCTTCTGCTGTGTGACACACGAGACCATGAAGTCCGAATTGATCAGCTGTCAACCTGCCGCAAATACACCTATGTTCGGTGAGGATGGGGGCGGCTAGGCGAAGAGCAACACCAATCCGCATGGCCTGTGGGTCGAGACGGGTGCCCAGGGAGGAATTGGGAACAGCTAACAGGAAATCTCCTGAGTGTGGTGCCTTCACTGCCAGGAGACGAGCTTTGTCCTTTCCTGAAGCATTGGAGAGCATTGTGTTGGCGATTTTTTCCATGATCGGTTTGTCCCAGTGGGACTGTTTGTGCTCTTTGGGAGGAGCTGGTCTACTGGAGGAGTTTGTAAGGGTGTCCCACCGAATCGCTGCTTCAGTAAACCTGGGGTCTTGAGCTCCTACCACGTCTCTCAAGCGTTCGGGAACTATCTTCTTGACTAATGCACTGGAAGCCAAACACGAAGACAGAAAAGCAGGTAAAGCAACATGCGTTGCTTTGCGCGCCCCTATACCTCCCAGTCGCACTGGGAGGGTTGCCTGATCCCATTGCTCATCTTCTAGTGACAGGTTCAGTGCCTTCTTAAAAGCTGATCTCAGGTGTGCGTCATATTCATCAAGTGTTGGGTTGTCAAAAAGAGGGTGCACACCTCAGGAAGTGAGTGAGTATTGGCATAGTAAGACACCTTGTGAGGGAGATACAGAGCATCATGGGCATCAAGATCGCTTATTCTCTCCTCCATTCTCATCAGCTCATTCAATTTGTCCCTGAGGACAGTGTCGATGGCCTAGTGACCCAGCGGTGCTCCCAAGAGGGTACTGTTGGACAGTGGTAGTTGAGACTTCTGGGAGGATTCTTCGCACAGCACTGATTATTTCCTGGTTCGCTGTGATGATTTCACACTTGGAGGGATTGAGGACGAGTCCCAAGTCTTCTCCCTGTGTTTTCACCAGTTGTAGGTCCCCCACGAGGGACTCTTCAGTACCTGCCAGAGTGCCGTCATCCAGGTACCAGATATTGAGCTCACTGCATAGGCTGGAAGTTAGTTCTCTTACTGCCAAGCAGAAGAGAAGTGGAGCGAGTGGGTCACCCTGCTGAACACCCTCTGATGATTGAATTTCATGTTCTCCAAACAAAAGAATTGAGGGTTTGCTGTACCTGGCTGAAATGAAGGGAAAAAGACTGGGGAACCGATCCTGAACAGCTGGCAAAACAGCATCTCTCTACACCATATTAAATGCCTTTCTAAAATCAAGTTTGACAATGGCCTTGTCTTCTGGTCGGTCCCTGACGTAGGCCCTTGCGGCATGAGCTGCGGCTTCACTGCCTTGAGAGACCCAGTTGGTGTGGCTGGAGTAAAGTGGCAGCTTCTAGGCGAATGTTTCTCACTGCTGCTTTGGCAAGGAGACGGCGAAGAGTGTTTCCAACTGCAATGGGTCTGATTCCCCCATCCCTCTTCTTCAAAGCACATAGTGAGGCTCCAAAAAAGAAAGGTTTAATTTCTTCTGGGATTCGCCCAGCCAGGCAATTGTTGACAAAAGTTGTTAACTCGGTGAGAAGAATTGATGCAGATTCACCGAGTACTGGATTTACCATGTCTTTGAGGTGCTGAGGTCGAATTCCAATGTAACCTCCTGCAGATCCTGCTGGAAATGACACGATCGCCTTATAGACTTCCGATTCTGGCAAAATTAATTGTTCAGTGATGGGGGTCTTCCTCAGGGTTGTCGATGATGGCTATGGTGTCCCTGGTTGGATGCTTGTCTCTTAGTGCTTGGGCCGTGGTCTCATCCTTGGGGGCTACAGTATCGTCACTTGTAATTATTCTTATTGCTCCCACTGTGTTACCTTCTTCGATTTTTTTGCTAACCTGTGCGCAAATTTTCTCGTTTTCAGTGGGACTTTTCTTGGGTGTACCTCTTTGATTCCTGCGATGATGGGGCAGAGGGACACAATTATCCGTTCTTGGGTAGTTGCGTAAGTTGTTGGAACCTCCATTCACCCGCTTAAGAAGGTCTGTGAATTTCCCTACTGCATATGGGCAAGCCGCTTTAGGGATGTGGGATAATGTACTGCTAGCAGTGGATCTGAATGCCAGCAGAAGGTTATCGCAAGTGACGAGGTTGCCATTGGAATTGTCATATGCCTGTGGAGGCTGTGGGCTGCTCTCTGCTGGGGGCATATGTGACCCCTCACACCCATTGTGTGCACGAATGCGGCCATCCCTGTTGCGTGCTCGAAACTCTCCACACACCTGACATGTGCCTCTTCTTTCATTGTTGGGTGCATTGTTTCCCTGGCTTTAATATATATATATATATATATATATATATATATTATATATATATATATATATATATAATATATATATATATTATATATATATGTCGTGCGAATATGTAAAACTGGTCAATTAGCAATTGAATTAAGTCCTTTCTAAAATTTTCTCTTATACGTTTAAAGATATATTTTATTCATTAATGTTAATGTAAAAAAATTTAATTTTGCACCAAAAGAATCTTAGAAAACTTACTTAGCCTTATTATAACAAGAACAATTTATTTTAGCCTAACCCAACTATATATATTTTAGATTTGTTTACAATAATTTAATACTAAACAAATACAGTGAAATATATTTTTTTCGTTAGGTTCAGAATGATTTTGGCGAAATTATTGCATACACAAATTTTCACTTGTCCTATATGGCAAGATGAGCGTTGCTATTTAAGCCAAGATCGCAAGTTCTGCCTATTCGGCACGACACACACACACACACACACACAACACACACACACACACACACATATATATATATATATATATATATATATATATATGCATATATATATATATACATATATATATATATATATATATATATATATATATATATATATATATATATATATATATATATATAATGTGAGAGTGAGTGAGTGAGTTTGAGTGAGAGTGTGTACTTGCCTATTTGTACTCACCGATTTGTGGTTGCAGGGATCGAGTCACAGCTCCTGGCCCCGCCTCTTCACTGATCGCTACTAGGCCCTCTTTCTCATTGCTCCATGAGCTTTATCAAACCTCGTCTTAAAACTTTGTGTGGTTCCTGCCTCCACTACGTCACTTTCTAGGCTATTCCACTGTCTGGCAACTCTATGACTGAAAAAAATACTTATTAACGTCCCTTTGACTCATAGGAGTCTTCAACTTCCAATTGTGACCCCTAGTTTGTGTCCCATCTCTGGAACATCCTGTCTCTGTCCACCTTGTCAATTCCTCGCAGTATTTTATATGTCGTTATCATGTCTCCCCTGACCCTCCTGTCCTCCAGTGTCGTCAGGCCGATTTCCCTTAACCTTTATTCATAGGACAATCCTCTTAGCTCTGGGACTAGTCTTATTGCAAACCTTTGCACTTTCTCTATTTTCTTGACGTGCTTGACCAGGTGTGGATTCCAAACTGGTGCTGCATACTCCAGTATGAGCCTGACGTATATGGTGTACAGTCTTTTGAACGATTCCTTACTGAGGTATCGGAACGCTATTAGGTTTGCCAGACGCCCGTATGTTGCAGTAGTTATCTGATTGATGTGCGCCTCAGGAGATGTGCTCGGTATTATACTCACCCCAAGATCTTATTCCTTTAGTGAGGTTTGCAGTCTTTGGCCACCTACTCTATACTCTGTCTGCGGTCTTCTTTGCCCTTCCCCGATCTTCATGACTTTGCATTTGGCGGGGCTAAATTCAAGGAGCCAGCTGCTGGACCAGGCTTGTATCCTGTCCAGGTCTCTTTGTAGTCTTGCCTGATCCTCGACCGATTTAATTCTCCTCATTAACTTCACACCTTCTGCAAACAAGGACACTTCTGAGTCTATCCCTTCCGTTATGTCATTTACATACACCAAAAACAGCACAGGTCCTAGGACTGACCCCTGTGGAACCCCGCTCGTCACAGGCGCCCACTCTAACACCTTGTCACGTACCATGTGTGTGTGTGTGTGTGTGTGTGTGTGTGTGTGTGTGTGTGTGTGTGTACGTACACGCCAGTGCCTGCGTGCGTGCTCACCTATTTGTGTAGATCGGGACTTAGCTCCTGGCTCTGCCTCCTAGACTCTGAAATCACAAATTTCTGGCCTCTTGGATTGTCAGGTCTACTTTTGAAGCTGTGTGTTTAGTCTGCCTCCACCACTGCCTCACGCACGTCATTACAAATTTCGACCGCCCTAAGACTTCAGAAATACTCTTTTATATCCACGTGGATCATCATCTGCGATTTCAGCTTCCACTTCAAGTCCCCTTAATCATGGTTCTGTTAATTCAAATCTTGTTCTATCCGTATAATGGAAACAAAAGTTAGGTATGTTTCCCTGTCATATTCCATCACACAGATTCCGTAGTTATGGAACCATCAAGGGTTTCACTCCAAAGCCGCGGTTACAGTTACTTGCAAATTGCTCTCTGTTATGCAGAAATGTGGGATACCTGGAGTCTAGAGCCTTGTCTAAGGGCAAAGGTAAAAGTTACACACATCTCAGGCATAAACAGGCCACCCAGGGCTATCCCAGTCAAAACAGAAAGCGCTAAACCAGCATTTCTTACTTCAAAGGGTTGGTTAATAGAGGGTTAGACAAAATTCCTAGTTAGGAAAATACATATTTATTCGTCATAACACTATATACACACTCTAGAAAACACCTTCATATATCTCCTATCCTAAACTCCCAAATAATGGTACACAAAAAAGAACAGGCGGCTGGAGGTCCAGCAAACCATAAACATTCGGCCTAACCAGCGCCCGACCTTCACTACTCCAATACCAACCCCATTTCTTATTTCCTCACTTATCCCACAGCACCCTGACCATGTCAGAGCCTAGGTGAGCATACAGGTAAACCATAGAAAAGCCTATGGCTTGAGTTAGCTAAACAAAAGAAGTACACAACTACAAAACTTAGCTTAAATACACGGCATCTCCCACGCCTGCCTCCAAGCCATGCTGACCACATGTGACTACCCAAGCCACGCTTATCTACTAACCAAAACACAGATGGAAACTAAATCAATGGCAGGATTTCCTTATAATTACCATTTAAGTACTTTACAGTACCCTCAAATGCACATTATGAATTATAAAATTATGCTTTACAATTATAACATTCATACTATTATGGCACCCTTCTCTACTGTATATACATTACAATGTCATGCAGAACCCTGCATAACACCCCCACCCCCAGACCATAGGTCTCACTCTGCTAGGCAAAAGGAAAAAGAAAATAAATCCCACACTAAGGTCTGAGGCAAAATAACTGTGGAATGACCACCATACAATCACAATCTTTTGGTACTACAAATATGCAATATTAACAAACTGAGGTACTAGACTGCGGACATGTGAAACTCGCCGAACATAAAAGTGATCAAGTTCTATGCCAAACGAGCCCACAGTCACGCTCTTAAACAACTGTATTAGGAAAAGGCACCATCACAACACAGCGCTTGCCAGGCACTGGCGTTGATGCATTTGACCTAAATTACATCAAGCAACCTTATAAACTAGCAAGTTAACTTTGTACATAAGTGCCCTGAGAAGTGCCGTTTTATGAAGTAACACCAAAGCTCAGTATACAGCAAGACATACCAAACTATATATGCCACCAAGAAAAAACAATTAAACAGTACATTTTCCAGGAGGAGTTCAAAGAAAAAGAAAAACAGATTTTACATGTTAAATTCTACTTAGAAAGCAACATCACAAGCGCACACACACACACACACACACACACACACACACACACACACACACACACACACACACACACACACACACACACACACAAGGAAAAGGATCTTGGGGTGAGTATAACACCGAACATATCTCCTGAGGCGCACATCACCCAAATAACTGCTGCGGCATACGGGCGACTAGCAAACCTAAGAATAGCACTGCAATATTTCGGAAAGGAGTCGTTCAGGACTCTGTACACCAAGTACATCAGGCTCATATTGGAGTATGCAGCACTAGTTTGGAACCCACACCTAGCTAAGCATGTCAGGAAATTAGAGAAAGTGCAAAGATTTGCAACGAAACTAGTCCCAGAGTAAAGGGGCATGTCTTACGAGGAGAGGTTAAGGAAAATCGACCTGACGACACTAGAGGACAGGAGGGACAGGGATGACATGATAACATATAAAATACTGAGAGGAATCGACAAGGTGGACAGGGACAAGATGTTTCAGAGATGGGACACAGCAACAAGGGGTCACAATTGGACGCTGAAGATCTGATGAGTCACAGGGATGTTAGGAAGTATTTCTTCAGTCACAGACTTGTTAGGAAGTGCAACAATCTGCAGAGTGATGTAATGGGAGCAGGATCCATACACAGCTTTAAGAAGAGGTACGAAAATAGCTCTTGGAGCAGTGAGACAGCAGACTTAGAAGCGATCAGCGAAGAGACGGGGCCAAGGGCTGTGCCTCGACCCCTGCATCCACAAATTAAGGTAGAAAGCGCGCGCGCGCACATACACACACACACACACACATGCCCATACTGGAGTATGCAGCACCTGTTTGGAACCCCACACTTGATCAAGCACGTCGAGAAATTAGAGAAAGTGCAAAGGTTTGCGACAAGGTTAGTTCCAGAGCTAAGGGGAATGTCCTACGAAGAAAGGTTAAGGAAAATCGCCCTGACGACACTGGAGGACAGGAGGGTTAGGGAGGACATAATAATGACATACAAAATACTGCGTGGAATAGACAAGGTGGACAGAGACAGGATGTTCCAGAGAGGGGACACAGAAACTAGGGGTCACAATTGGAAGTTGAAGACCCAGATGAGTCAAAGGGATGTTAGGAAGTATTTCTTCAGTCATAGTCAGGAAGTGGAATAGCCTAGCAAGTGAGGTAGTGGAGGCAGGAACCATACATAGCTTTAAGATGAGGTATGATAAAGCTCATGGAGCAGGGAGAGATAGGACCTAATAGCACTCAGTGAAGAGGCGGGGCCAGGAGCTGAGTCTCGAGCCCTGCAACCACAATTAGGTGAGTACACACACACACACACACACACACACACACACACACACACACACACACACACACACACACACACACACACACACACACACACACACACGTACGTCTAATCGACATGTGCCTAGGATAAAATGGTTACTAACACACACAGGAAATGGATTTTATGAAGGTACCAAGAATAAGCAAGATAACACTAAAACAGTTTTATATATTGTGTTTCGAGTGTGTATGTAGATGCAGTGGAGAGAGTAGGAAAGGCAGTTATCTGTGTTTATCTTGTATTGTCACGAAAGATCTGGTATGAACCACAAATACTTCCGGAGACATTTTAATAAATTACTGAGCAACACATTACCAACATATCGCCACAGCGCCAACACAACAATAAAACACAACACCACTATTACCACGCTTCAAAACACCACACTTAACTACACCACTAACACCCAAAAACCACCATTAACACCACAACATAAACTGCACAATCCAGCAACACACCACCAACACGATGAACACACCACAATACATATAACAACACGAGGGCTGAAGGCGTCTCCCCGACATATCTCGTCATCTACTTTAGCAACAGCGAGAACTACACAAAAGTTGAATTTCTATGTAAATGTATGCAAAAAACTGAGGAACGTGTGTTGATGCCCCACGACATGTCCTCACAACTCTCTCTCTCTCTCTCTCTCTCTCTCTCTCTCTCTCTCTCTTCTCTCTCTAATATGCTAATTATCTCTCATTTTCACACAACCTTCATTACCATCTCTCATTTCCACTCATACGTAATCTTCATTGCCACCTCTCTTTCCCACTCACACGTAACCTTCATTACCACCTCTCTCATTCCTACTCACATGTAACCTTCATTACCACCTCTCTCATTCCCACTCACACGTAACTTTCATTACCACTTCTCTCATTCCCACTCACATGCAACCTTCATTACCGCCTCTCTCATTCCCACTCACATGCAACCTTCATTACCACCTGTCTCATTCCCACTCACATATAATCTTCATTACTACCTCTCATTCCCACTCACACGTAACCTTCATTACCACCTCTCTCATTCCCACTCACACGTAACCTTCATTACCACCTCTCATTCCCACTCACACGTAACCTTCATTACCACCTCTCTCACTCCTACTCACACGTAACCTTCATTACCACGTCTCCCACTCACACGTAACCTTCATTACCACCTCTCTCATTCCCACTCAAACGTAACCTTCATTACTACCTCTCATTCCCACTCACATGTAACCTTCATTATCACCTCTCTCATTCCCACTCACACGTAACCTTCATTACCACCTCTCATTCCTACTCACACGTAACCTTCATTACCACCTCTCATTCCCACTCACACGTAACCTTCATTACCACCTCTCTCATTCCCACTCACATGTAATCTTCATTACCACCTCTCATTCCCACTCACACGTAACCTTCATTACCACCTCTCATTCCCACTCACACGTAACCTTCATTACCACCTCTCATTCCCACTCACACGTAGCCTTCATTACCACCTCTCTCATTCCCACTCATATATAACCTTCATTACCACCTCTCTCATTCCCACTCACGTGTAACCTTCATTACCACCTCTCTCATTCCCACTCACATGTAACCTTCATTACCACCTCTCATTCCCACTCATGTAACCTTCATTACCACCTCTCTCATTCCCACTCAAACGTAACCTTCATTACCACCTCTCTCATTCCCACTCACATGTAACCTTCATTACCACCTCTCATTCCCACTCATGTAACCTTCATTACAACTCTCTCATCCCCTCACATGTAACCTTCATTACAACCTCTCTCATTCCCACTCATGTAACCTTCATTACAACCTCTCTCATTCCCACTCACATGTAACCTTCATTACCACCTCTCTCATTCCCACTCACATGTAACCTTCATTACAACCTCTCACATTCCCACTCATGTAACCTTCATTACAACCTCTCTCATTCCCGCTCACATGTAACCTTCATTACAACCTCTCACATTCCCACTCATGTAACCTTCATTACAACCTCTCTCATTCCCACTCACATGTAACCTTCATTACAACCTCTCTCATTCCCACTCACATGTAACCTTCATTACAACCTCTCACATTCCCACTCATGTAACCTTCATTACAACCTCTCTCATTCCCGCTCACATGTAACCTTCATTACAACCTCTCATTCCCACTCATGTAACCTTCATTACAACCTCTCTCATTCCCGCTCACATGTAACCTTCATTACCACCTCTCATTCCCACTCACATGTAACCTTCATTACCACCTCTCATTCCCACTCACGCACTTATGAAAAGAAGTGGTACGGAAAGGGGCTGCACTACCTTGCACATACGTGGGGCAGTGGTGGTGTGGAAGAGGGCTTTCCTTTACACTCATACGAAGGGTAGAGGGGAGGTGCGAGTCTTCCCTCCCTCTCTCCCACACACACACACACACACACACACACACACACACACACACACACACACAGGTATGATGAAGCTCATGGTGCAGGGAGAGTGACCCAGTAGCGGCCAGTGAAGAGGCGGGGCCAGGAGTTATGATTTGACCCCTGCAACCACAACTAGGTGAGTACACACACACACACACACACACACACACACACACGCGCGCGCGCGCGCGCGCGGGGAAGAGGTGGTGTGGGAGTCTTCCCCATCACATACGAAAGGAAGAGAGACAGTATGAGAGAGGGTCTCCCTTCACATATACGAGGGGACGAGACAGTAAGGAAGGGGGTTCTTCCCCTCACACACACATACGAGGGGAAGAGGTGGCAGCTGCAACATTTTAGGGGATTTGTATCATTACATCCCAGATGTGAGGAGTGGGTAATCAGGTGTAGTTTCCTACCCATCAGACTGCAAACATCAACATCCAGTTTGATCAGTGACAGCAGCAGCGATGGGGGCAGAGAGGGAGCGGGGAAAGTATGGAGTAGGAAAGGAATGGGAGTAAGAGAGGGAGGGAATGACGGTGTAGAAAGGAGAGATGGAGTAGAGACAGGTTGAAACACAGGTGGTGGTGTTGACAGCCATCAACACGGGTGGCGGTGTTGACAGCCATCAACACGGGTGGCGGTGCAGATAGCCATCAACATGGGTGGCGGTGTAGACAGCCATCAACACGGGTGGCGGTGTTGACAGCCATCAACACGGGTGGCGGTGTAGATAGCCATCAACACGGGTGGCGGTGTAGATAGCCATCAACACGGGTGGCGGTGTTGACAGCCATCAACACGGGTGGCGGTGTAGATAGCCATCAACACGGGTGGCGGTGTAGATAGCCATCAACACGGGTGGCGGTGTAGATAGCCAACAACACAGGGTGGCGGTGTTGACAGCCATCAACACGGGTGGCGGTGTTGAGATAGCCATCAACACGGGTGGCGGTGTTGACAGCCATCAACACGGGTGGCGGTGTTGACAGCCATCAACACGGGTGGCGGTGTAGATAGCCATCAACACGGTGGCGGTGTTGACAGCCATCAACACGGGTGGCGGTGTAGATAGCCATCAACACGGGTGGCGGTGTAGATAGCCATCAACAGGTGGCGGTGTAGATAGCCATCAACACGGGTGGCGGTGTAGATAGCCATCAACACGGGTGGCGGTGTTGACAGCATCAACACGGGTGGCGGTGTAGACAGCCATCAACAGGGTGGCGGTGTTGACAGCCATCAACACGGGTGGCGGTGTAGATAGCCATCAAACACGGGTGGCGGTTTGACAGCCATCAACACGGGTGGCGGTGTAGATAGCCATCAACACGGGTTGGCGGTGTAGATAGCCATCAACGGCTTGCGGTTGTAGATAGCATCAACACGGGTGGCGGTGTAGATAGCCATCAACACGGGTGGCGGTGTTGACAGCCATCAACACGGGTGGCGGTGTAGATAGCCATCAACACGGGTGGCGGTGTTGACAGCCATCAACACGGGTGGCGGTGTTGACAGCCATCAACACGGGTAGCGGTTTGTAGATAGCCATCAACACAGGTGGCGGTGTAGACAGCCATCAACACGGGTGGCGGTGTAGATAGCCATCAACACGGGTGGCGGTGTTGACAGCCATCAACACGGGTGGCGGTGTTGACAGCCATCAACACGGGTAGCGGTGTAGATAGCCATCAACACAGGTGGCGGTGTAGACAGCCATCAACATGGGTGGCCATGTAGATAGCCATCAACACTGTTGGTGTAAACATCGTGTACAGCTGGTGTATACAAACATCTCGTATAGCTGGTGTACACAATCATGTACAACTGTACATAAACATCGTGTACAGCTGTGAAGCTTGACTGTTCAAGCTGACCTTCTCACTCAGGATGAACTTGTTTTGTTATTTCATGTGACTTAAGCGTGGATCTACGTAGCTTGCTTGCTTGTTTAATTGTTTGCTTGTGTGTTCGTTTTCTTGTACTCGCCAGGTTGTGCTTGTGGACTATTTTGATTGGTGTCACTGATTTCTGGCCTCGTGGGCCTTTTATATTTACACTTGAAGCTGTGTATGGAGTTTGCCTCCACCACTGCCTCATCCAAGTAATTTCACTTTTCAACTAACCCGAGACTAAAGAAATACTTCCTTATGATTCATTCATCTGCGGCTTTAACTTCCACTTGTGTCCCCTTGATCCTAGTCCTCTTGATTCAGTATGTCCTCATCTGCCTTATCAATTCCTCTGAAGATTTTGTACGTCGTAATCCTGCCTCCCTTGTCCTGGTTCAATTCTTTCAACTTTTGGGCATGTCGAGCTTCCTGTACGTGCTTGACCAGGTGTGGGCTCTGCCGGGGCCACATGCTCAATGTGTTAGATACGAAGTTCTGAACGACTCTCTATTATAGTTCCTGAGTGCTACTGTGACGTTTGCTAATGTTACAGTCGACGTACTAGTGATGTCATCCCAAGAAGACATCTTCACTCATAACACTTCATTTTTTTTTAATAAAGAAGTTTGTCATCTCTAGAAATAATTTACCTTTCACAACTATATTTTACAATTTCCAAATTCTCTCATATATAATTATAATATTCGTAATTATAACGGTAATATATCACGAGGAAGCACTTACACCGTAAGGGTCATATAGCGCCTGAGAATGGGAGGTAATTAGATTTAATGAGAAAAGGAAAAAAATAGCACCAATTTCCTGGATCAAAAGCCCTGCATCAGTCTTTTACCCTCCCCCTCCCTCCCTCAAGATCACATAATAAACACTATCAAAAACTTTGATCGAATCGACTACAATTTACACATGTCTTTCATTAAGTAGCAATGTCTATCATAACTCGATAAATACGCAGCATTTTAGAAACAAAAAACATATATTATTCAGTAGACTTTTGCGCTACAAACATTTTAATCACTTAATCCCTTTCCTTAAGTGTAGCCAGTGCACTTGTCAGTGCAGCAGGCGTACACTTGCCGGAGTGAGGCACAGGTGCCAAACTTTGTGGTGTGGAAGTCACTTGCCGGAGAGGCAGGCAGTGGCCCCAAACTTTCTGATGCCACCCACTATTTACTTAATCTTATTGCCTTTGATGAAATTTTCACTTTCCATTAAAAAATCTGAAAAATTAAAAGTCTAATTTCGGAAATTTTCCTCTTAAAATGGACCTCGGAAAGTGACTAATTCGGAATGAAGTCTTAATGTCACCTGATACGCTGCGTCTATTTCCCTTGCTAGATTATAACTTTCTTAGAGAGAGATAAAAGAGTCTTTAATAAACGAAATTAATATTTGTTGAGTTTTTCACTTACATAGATTGAAGCCATTAACTGGGAGAAAACAGATTAATAAAATGAAGTGTTGCAGATGCAAATAATATACTTCCATCTGTCCAGGCGCAGATAATCCACAGGAAAGTTATGAAGTGATTTATCCATGTTTGAGAGACGAGTAAGCGCAATGCACTAGAATTTAGATCAATGGTTTCCAGTTTTTTCGAGTATAAAGACCCCTCCTTCCTTTTTTTTTAACCTCTAAAAAATTGCTGACGTCCTCATATGCTGAAATCGCTCCTTAAGTGCTGGTTGGATGGGTAATACTTGCTGAACAAGTTGCAGAGCCCTTGGAATAACCGAAAGCTCTTGCTTCACATGATGAGTGTCTGGTTCGATTCCCGGCGAGGGTTGAAACACTGGGCGTGCTTCCTTACAATGGTTGTCTATGTTCACCCATCAGCATAAAATGGGTACCTGGTTGTGGGTCGCATCCCGGGATTAAACTGACCTAATCTGCCAGAAATGCTCTGCATAACAAGGGGCTTTCTATATAGTAGTATGTCATTGATGTCAGCTAGGACTGTATACCTTGTACATGTACTTGTAGAAATAAAGATATTATATTAACAGCCATCCAGAGGTCCGCGGGGTACAGGTCTGGAACCACTGCACTACATCAGGTGGCGAAGGTGAACACTACAGAATTTCAAGAATAGATATGAAACATTCCTAAGGCCACGAATCAGTAAAATTGGTCTTTTTAAAAGTTACGAGCTGTGCCCAGACATCTCCAACACAATTGTCATCAAAGATTTAAGTTATACCATGAATTAAAGAAAGATCTAAGACTTCACCTTACGAAACAGACAAAGCAAATGCGATAGCAATTATGGACAAGATAGATTATAGTGGAAAAAATGAGCATGTTATTGCAAGACGGGGGAACTTAAGTGCCTCTTAAGAGTACAGGTGTAGGTATACCACCTGGGTAACTCCGCTCAATTCCACATTATTCCTGCTTCTCACACAAACACACACACAAAATACGCTTTTCTCAGTTCATCCTCCTTATTAAAATGTATTTCACTGTGACTAAAGACGGTGGGATAGTTACACGAGACTTAAAGATTAACTCTGACTATTTTAAAGCGGGCTTTCTGTTTGCGCGTCAAATTTGCATCACAATGTTATATTTCATATACTGGAGACGTGGTGTTTTAAGTGCTTAATTATAACTTAACCTGCGTAGCTTAAATCGAGAATTTCTTTAGTGGTGGTGGTGGTGGTGGTAGTAGTAGTAGTAGTAGTAGTAGTAGTAGTATATGAGAAATCTATTTAGAAACTAGAAGAACGGGTTGCACTTCCACATGATGATGCAGCCTGAGGTAAGTTCCACACACATGGGGTGTGCACACCTGTGGATACCTGTTAATGGTTCCAGGGATCATAGACCAGGTCTAGTTCACTGTATCGTCAGTGAGGATGATTGTGCTTGCTGCACACAACCCATGTAGGCACCAACAGCCCCGTTGATCAGCAATCACTTACAGGAATTTAAAAGTCACGGAGGGTGTTGATGTCTTGAACGGTAAGTGGCACTCTTGCCCTCGCTGGGGGACTTGCTTCATATTTTTTTTTGTACATCTTTATAAAAATCCTCGTGTATCTTCGTTCATTATGAAACAAAATTTCTTGTTGACATGTTAATTACAGCTAAAGTATAACTAGTCACTGGTTTATCTGTTCTCGTCTGTGTCAGCTTCCGTGTCAGACTTGCATGCTGCTTCACGACTGGTCACTGGTTTATCTGTACTAGTCTGTGTCAGCTTCCGTGTCAGTCTTGCATGCTGCTTCACGACTACCTTATCATTCAGGCTCCTGTTGCTTTCCATCCTCAGGCTTACATAGCTAATTCTGACTCCTGCCGTTTTGTACGCTGGTAATACTGTACTTTGGTACATTCTGTGTTGGTATAGTGGCCACTGGTACATTGCTTGTCTGTACATTGTACCCTGGTACATTGTACGCTGGTATATTAAAAGCTTGTAGAGTGTACACTGGTGCATTATACGTTGATACAGCTTCTTTCACCCTAAAGTAGAGTCTTGATGCTGGTTAAGGGTTTTTGGGACAACGAACTGAAGCTCTCCTCCCTTGGATCAATACTGATTACCTTCCAGTCAGTTCGAAATCAGACCCTTTCACTTGTAATGCGCCTATGTATAGTCGAATGTCCACCCGTGCCAGTGATGATAATGGAAGCGTTATGAACACCTAATTGATACTGAAGCGTATCCCACACGTAGACTAAGAAAACAGCAACTGAAATAAGACTGTATTTCAACTCTTAAATGAAATGGACTGATGAGGACTCCAGTTGGAAGTCAAAATATAGTCACATTTCCATTTTGCTCTTCTCTTGTCTACAAGTAAGATATACTTCAGTGTTCGCCGTCTAATTTACTGATGACATACCCTGGTTTTTAATATGCTTCTCACAGTACACGCCATCACTGTCTAAATTGTATTCCGATGTGACGGTGGCGAATTAATGGGTGGAAACATTTTTTAGACGGTAATGGGACTCGTCAGAGCAAATTTTTTTTTTGTCATAGACCCATACTATTATAATGAGGTTGCATACAAGTTTTCTGGATTTGCCAGAGAATACAGCCATTCAAAACTTAATGCAAGGATCCTTGAAATCCATCTTTTGGCAAGCATCTCTATATAGTTATCCCAACTTTTTTTTGTTTTTGGTATATTTAACAAAACTGGATATCTAAGTGTGCTGCTACCCTACTGTACGTAAGTTACACAGTACGAACAGGAACAAAAACCATGTTATCACTGTCATATCCTGATTCCCAAACGGAAGAGGAAGCTAGTATCACTTAGTTGTAAAGAAAGACTCCCTCTGGTTACAAGTGTGTAATGCTCTAGTACCACTCAGTTACAAGGATCTAATCTGACATTTTTAACTTCATGCATTCGCCAGTTACTGAGCAGAATCTAACAAAATTCGCACCTATATACATACATATACATTTCATTCACTTCATACGATGCTTCAGTCGTTATCAGCTGTGTCTTGTGGAGTGGCTATTCCCGTCATTCCCCAGTGTGTTTAGTAAACTCAAACATTGCACAGGAGCGAAGTTACATTTTTCAAACTGGCACTTACTCAATACAATAACAATCCGAAACTTCTCAACGTTTCAAGCTTATCGGATTAAGCATTCATAAATTGTCGCATAAAAATCAATATTTAAATTGTCACAATTTTCAGTTTTTAAATTGCACAAATTCAGTTGATAAATTTTTGAAACAGATCAGAAAAGGTATTCTACAGTTATTGCATGGAAACAAACCAATATGTTAAACAAAACTGGCAAATTACAACGTACGCATCCCAATGCGTACGTTGTGAATGTCCACTAACGCTGAAAGTTTAAAGCTCATTGAAAGAGATATTCTCCAGTTATTGCTGAGAATCCAACGATTCCAAGTTTATTAATTGTTTTAGCTGTCTGATTTTAATAAAAACAGACTTAACTTACTGGGTACCATCCTATCCCTAAGATGAATCATGAGTTCAAGACTGAAGGTGAAATAAGACGTGCGTAGTACTAGGATATTGTAATGATGAAAAGTTTCGCCACGAATGACGGAACGTTGGGTCATTAAAATATCCTAATATTGTGCATGTGTCATATTTCACATTGTTGGTATTTTATACCACATCTTACCAAAGTACAATGAAGTATATTTAACGTTATTTAACGGGGTAAAAAGTAAACTTAATAAAAACACTACCATAATATAATAATATAAACAGTACCATAACATCCTCAGCATTTTTCTAAGGGACAGACCAGCGTTGAATGTTCGGAGCCGATCAAAAGAGGTTTTCTGAGGCTACTGAACTAGTTCCAATAAACCTAGAACGGTCTAAGTAACAATGACAATAGATCAACTGCACATATCAATAGTTACTACAACTCGTTATATAGTATATTTTGTGTTATTTTATTGCTATATGTAGGGTTTATCTTGTGCACAATATTTGTTTACCTAATATCATAAAAATTGTACTATCGTCATCCTATACAGGAGCTACAATAGTAATACTTATGATATTAGTATTAAGTTGTGTATGATTTACATGGTTTATATCGTCGGAGCGAGTGAGGATGCAACAACTGGACAAACTCATAGATGTAATCTTCATTTTATAATTTTCCATGCTTTTCCTAATGTTTTGAGAGCGTGGCCTTTACATATGTGTGTAATTATTTATCGTTGTATGACATACTTTAAATATTAATTATCGTTCACCCATGCCAGCTTAGAAATTTCTGGAAATTTTTTAGAGGAGCGCTGTCTCACTTTGGTCTGTCGTTTGTTGGCATAGGTTCAGTATGGACGGGCTACTGGCTGGCTGATTCTTTAAAGTGTTCTTTAATGGTTTTGTATATTCTTAAACATCTGTGGTGGTTAGTCAGAATATACTGGTGTTCTTTTGGCCTTTACCTCACATGGATCAGATGTAGGTTCCATGTTCATGTCTTACGGATGATTGCAAGATATTCCTGGCATACCCTTTTGTCCAGAGCTTGGCTCTATATAATTCTTCAATGTTGGCCATTGATGCACTGCTACAGGCAGGGCACATGGAATTACAATTCATAGCATTGTAACTAGGATTTTGCTTTTGGTTTTAGGACCAATGTATGTCCACCTTTGGATGTTAAACAGTCACTGTTGCTGTCCCATGTTGACTCTTGTCTGTCAAGGTACTGACTACTATTTCATAACGTTGTATTTTGGTATCGAGGCTATTTGGTTCCTGTGAATTCATATACAGCGTATGTATCATGCATTTTCTCCACAGTGTATAAAGTTTTTTTTTTCATTGTAAATATACAATTCTGCAAGTATCTGAGAAATGAGGGAGAACATTGGGTTTTGCTTACTAATAAGCACTACTTAAATATACAAATAACCCGTACATAGAAGACAGGAGCTTACGACGACGTTTCGGTCCGACTTGGACCATTTACAAAGTCGCACTAACGAAAAGGAGAGGAGGGAGTATATATAGGCCAGGAGGTGGTAGTGGTAGTAGTGGAGGTAGAAGGTAGTAGTGGGGAAGGTAGTATGGTGGCAGTGGAGCCAGTCAAATACTGAGAAAGAGGAGCACTGCAAGGGAGCTAGAGGCCCACAGAGGGTAAGAGCTAGAACACAGAGGGGATAAAAATAAATAATGAAGGAACAAATACCCAAGGCAGAAGACAACCCAAAGGAGAAAGAGGAAAGGGGAAGAGGCAGAAGAAGAAAAAAGGATCAGGTTAAGTCACGGGTGTTCTGACGTTTGGAGCATTTTACAATGTAGTGGGAAAGGAAGGCATCTACAGAGATGAAGCCAGGACGAGATGGCGACTGTTAAAGCTGGAAGCAGGGAAGACAGTTTTAGCAGAAGACCAGTCAATAAGATGACTGTGATCTCTGACGTGGCCGATCTCTTTCTGACAGACTTAGGGAGCACTAAAGTAGTGTTAGGCTTGCCGACACTAACAATGCTCTTTTCTGTCACGTCCCTGCGCTGAATCTGTACTGGAAGACGCTCAGTGACAGACAGACAGACAAACCTGAGACACGACATGACTACTGGACCTCTCTCCTTGACGAAGACATTCGCAGACCCACAAACCAACACAACCTTTTCTACTCGTTGCATGATCCTGCTCCTAACCCTATTTACAAATAACCTTTGGATTCGTGTCAGGTACCTTGCTATGTTCGTTCTCTGACCCACGTTTGCCTTTGCTGCTGGGTTAAGCCCTGGCTCAATTTCTACACTCCTCTATTGCGCTAATCTTCGCCTGTCCCGTCTTCCCCGCTCATCCTACCAACAGAAGAGCCTGCTATTCCTGCTCTCAATATCTGTCCCACGATAGCCTTAGCTGCTGGGTTAAGCCCTGGTTCTATTTCTACAACTAAGAACACTCCTCTCCAGGGCTATTCTTCGTCTGTCCTGTCTTCCCCCGCTCATCCCATTGGGATCTTACCTGCACTTGTTGGTGGTTCGTTCGTCCTTTTCGTTAGTGTGACTTTGCAAATGGTCCAAGTCGAACCGAAACGTCGTCGTAAGCTCCTTTCTTCTATGTGCGGGTTATTTGTGTATCGTTCCAGTCACGGTATTGTGCCTACTTAATTCTTTAGATATGTACACCATCCAGAACAATTTTTGAGGGTTTATTACGTACGCTTGTTCATCCTTTGTGGTAAAACATTATTGTGGAAACAATTATTACGGCCTGCATAGGTGTCTCAGTGATTCGGATTGTAAAACTCATTCCAATGGCGTAGGTATAAATACATAATAGGCTACAAGATTCTTTGCCTCCTCCCTCCCTCCAACCCTCGCTAAGCTTTTATTTGACCAAATGAACTGCTCCCCATTGCCATCAACTGCACCCCTTTTAGATTTTTATGTCTTGACGTACTGTTGGAGTGTGAGCAAGTTAACATTTATGAGGGTATTCAGGGAAACCGGCAAGATGGACTTGAATTTTAGCGTTGGAATGTGCAGCGTGTCATATAGGGTGGTCCACTGATAGTTGGGTACAAACTTTTTTTTTCTTCTTTCCTCTCCCCTTCGTTGAGCTCTATTTTTGGCTATAAATATTTATGTAAAGTTTTATGACGCCTGAACTTCACTTAGAGGAGCCCCAACGACACCATTGTTCACCCCTCCACTTACACAGGCTAGGAAATTGATTTCTGAATTTCTTTCCCCTCTCCCCTTCGTCGTTTTTTTTTTTTTGGGGGGGGGGAGGGTAGGCTAAAAATTATTAGTTTTAGGTTGACGATTGGACTTCATTTAAAGGTACCCCAACGACAACAAAAACAGAATTCTCGTTTATTATTATTCATTATTTGTTTTGTTATAATAATGCTGCCAAAAAAAAGATATTTCAGTTCCTCTTGACTAAGTTTTTCCCAAGAGAGAAAACAATAATTCCCGTTTTATGGGAAAGGAGGAGTGAGGGGGTGCAAGTTTCAGGTCACTGGGGCACTCCTAAATAAATCCCAAAATTCGTAAAACTTAACATATGTTATTTCTTTGAGTGGTGTCATAACGACTGGCCGAAACAATAAAATTTCAACTTTTATTTCTGTAGACCACCCACCTGCCTTGTTGCCCTTACCGTGAAGTGTATAGCTTAAAGAGCAGCGAAGAGGTTGGTGCTAACAACAACAAAAAATGCTGTAAGCACCCTCCCTTCACTTTCCTCTCCAAATGCCGCCACCCTCCAAATCTTGCCCCAAACCAACTAATGTCGCCCTCGTTTCCTCCCTTCAGATGTTGCCGCCCCAAAATGTAGCCTCCCTTCAGATGCTGCCGCCCCAAAATGTAGCCTCCCTTCAAATGATCCTTCCCTAAAATGTAGCCTCCCTTCATATGTTGCTGCCCTAAAATGCTGCCACAGTAGCCAGCCGTCTAACTCGCCTAATGGGTTACGCCCGCCCTGTTCCCCTCGATTCTCATTTTGTTCACCACAAAACATTTAAGAAAATAATGACCAAACTTAATGAAATATTTTGTCAGTTATTTACGTGCCAACTAGATAAATTATTTTACTTCTCTTTTTCCCCCCTCCCCCTTTTTCCAACCTCTCTCTCCTGCTCCCTCTCACTGTTTTCTCCCTCCCCTTCAGTCTCTCTTCCCTTTCCCTCTCTTTCTCCCCTCCCTCTATCGCGTGAGCAGGGTGTAACTCCCCACTAACAATGGGTAGCTGAAAGTGCTGCACCTGGCAACGAGTACACCTATCACCATTTTTAAGATGAGCGACATTCTTTTCTCCTCGTTCTTCCTCCCCACCCCACCCCGCCGTGTTTCCTGTGCAGCGCGAGCGGCAGTAAATACCAACTTCTGCGGCCACTCGTGGCTAAGAGAGCGACCCTCGCGAGATAGTGTTTATCGTAGAGACGTGGCCAGCACCTCAAGCGCGACCCCCACCCCACCCTTGCTACTCCAGCGTGAGCCCCACCCTTCCTACTCCAGTTTGACCCACCACCCTTGCTACTCCAGTGTGACCCCTCACCCTTGCTACCCCAGTGTGACCCCTCACCCTTGCTACCCCAGTGTGACCCACCACCTTTGCTACTCCAGTGCGACCCCACCCTTGCTACTCCAGTAAGACTCCCACCCATGCTAATCCAGTGTGACCCCCACCCATGCTACTCCAGTGTGACCCACCACCCTTGCTACTCCAGTGTGACCCCTCACCCTTGCTACTCCAGTGTGAACCCACCGGTGACCACCACTTGCTACCCAGTGTGACCACCACCCTTGCTACTCCAGTGACCCACCACCCTTACTACCCCAGTGTGACCCCCACCCTCGCTACTCCAGTGTGGCCCACCCACTCTTGTTACTCCAGTGTGACCCCCCACACTTGCTATTCCAGTGACACCACCACTCTTGCTATTCCAGTGTGACCCCCAACCTTGCTACTCCAGTGTGACCCACCCATGCTGCTCCAGCGTGACCCCTCACCCTTGCTACTCCAGTGTGCCCCCTTTGCTACTCCAGTATGGCTCACCCACCCTTGCTACTCCAGTGTGACCCCCACCCTTGCTACTCCAGTGTGACCCACCCACCCTTGCTACTTCAGTGTGGCCCACCCACCTTTGCTACTCCAGTGTGACCTACCCACCCTTTCTATTCCGGTGTGACCTCCACCCATGCTACTGCAGTGTGCCCCACCCACCCTTTCTACTCCAGTGTGACCCCACCCTTGCTACTCCAGTGTGACCCCCACCCTTGCTACCCCAGTGTGACCCCCACCCTTACACAACGCGTTTCTACCAAAACTTGATCCACCAAGGCAAGAGAGTTGACGCTGAGTTTCAATACATCCTTAACCTAAATCTGATATTGTAGACAATTCGTAATACAACTCGTTTTCGCACCACACATGATAATCGTAGATATCTGAAAGCTTTCCCGATACGCTCTACCGCTTTGTTGCTTATTTATGCCTAAAAATACGGTCTTTACAGGTTTATGTCACTAATCCAACGTACCCTTACTCGAAATAAAAAAAATAATATTTCTAAGTGTAAAGGAAGCGTGAAGACCCCGACTTCGGGAACCACGTAAGAAAATGTAGTGGTAAGATGAGGGTAGTGTCTTGAGTCAGGCTGGTGATGAGTCTAGTGGGACTCGGCAAGAACTTTCACTCACGACACAAGACGCAGGTTCTTAGTTTCATTCGACATATGCGTCACCTACTTACTAGGAGACAGAATCCAATGAAGGCTGTACGCAGTGTGCAATTATAACATGACCCACAGTAAGGTAACAATGTGGTACAAGTACTGTATACAGGAAATATTAAATTTTAATATACGAATTAGTTTTTTTCATGTTTCTGCCATTCAGTCCCTCTCCCTCTCTCTATATATGTTTTCCCCCTTCCTATCTCATTTCCGTTCTTCTAATTCTCATGCTTTCTCTCTCTCCCTCCTTCCTCCTCCTGTTTCCTTTCCGCCTCCTCTCTCCCTCTTGTGTTTCCTCACTGCCCTCCTCCTCTCTACTGCTCCTCCTCCCTCCTGCTGCTTTTTTCTCCCTCCCACTTTCTCTTCTCCCTCTTTCTTTCCACGCTGTAATTTTATATATAAAGTCTGCACGCTCCAGCACTCCACACAGAGCAGAGACCAAGGGCACGCCCGCCCACAATTACCTAAACAACACTAAATGTAAACTATCCTCAAACACCAACTCTAAACCATCCTCAAACACCAACTGGAAACCCTCCTCAAACACCAACTTTAAACCATCCTCAAACACCAACTGGAAGCCTTCCTCAAACACCAACTGGAAACCTTCCTCAAACGCCAACTTTAAACCATCCCCAAACACCAACTTTAAACCACCCTCAAACACCAACTTTAAACCATCCTCAAACACCAACTTTAAACCTTCCTCAAACGCCAACTTTAAAACATCCTCAAACACCAACTTTAAACCATCCTCAAACATCAACTTTAAACCATCCTCAAAAACCAACCTCAAACCGTCCTCAAACACCAACTGGAAACCTTCCTCAAATACCAACTTTAAACAATCCACAAAAATCAACCATAAACCATCCTCAAACACCAACTCTAAACCATCCTCAAAAACCAACCTCAAACCATCCTCAAACACCAACTGGACACCTTCCTCAAACACCAACTGGACACCTTCCTCAAACACCGGCTGGAAACCATCCTCAAACACCAAACTGAAACCACTTACTACACATACCCCTAAATATAAAAGCGAATCAAAAAGAAGCAAAATAAAATATTCGTTTTTAAAACTGGGAATGGGGGGAAAAATAGGGAAATTGAGAAATGCAATAACTGCGCTGCGGATGGGAAAAAAAAAGTCACAAACTTCCCCAAATCCTGCCAATACTTGGCCAGAACTTTGCTCCTGACGACTCCCCTCCTTCCCCAGGACGGACGGCGACCTTTCCCCCAGGGTCGAGGACGACCTCTTCCCCAGGGTCGAGGACGACCTCTCCTCCAGGGCTGACGACGACCTCTCCCCCAGGGCCGAGGACGATCTCTCCCCCAGGACTGACGATGACCACTCTCCAGGGCCGACAACGACTTCCTCCATGATTGACGACCCCTCCCAAGTCTGACGACTCCCCTCTTCCAGGGTTGATGACTTACCCTACAGGACTGACTACAACCTTTTTCCTGGGGCTGAAAACCACGACTCTCCAAGGTTGATAATCACACACACACACACACACACAACCACACACACACACACAACACACACACCACACACACACACCGTTCCACGCTACAAAAATCGTTTAAATACACAAAAATAAACAAGTCAGTAAAAAAAAGTTAGAAAACTTGCAATCAAACAAGTTAGGAAACGTAAAAACAAACCAATTAAAAAAAACATGTCAGTAGAAAACTTAAAAACAAACTAGCAGAAAACTCAGAAACAAGCCTGTAAAGAAAAAAAGTTGAAAACTCAAGGATAATCAAACAAGTCACCAGACAACACAAATCAGTGGAAAAAAACAAATACAGTTTGAAACACACAAAAATGGAAAAACGACAAACAATGGATGAACGGCTGAGACTGTTACTGCATCAATATTCCAGCCATAACTGCGGGATTGATACTCCGGAAGCCAGAATGAGAAGACTTGGCTCAGACACAATCCATAACCCTTTCCTAGAGTATACATTCCTCCTTCAGAAGTTATATCTTTCTTCCTTCCTTCAGAGGTTACACATTCCTCCTTCCTTCAGAGGTTATACATTCCTCCTTCAGAAGTTATACATTCCTCCTTCCTTCAGAGGTTATGCATTCCTCCTCCAGAGGTTACACATTCCTCTTCCAGAGGTTACACATTCCTCCTCCAGAGGTTATATAATGGTCTTTGCAAAGAACACTAGACAAGTGAGCAACAAACTGGTAAGAACAAGTGGAATGAATAACAAGTGTGAACAATGTAAAGTGAATATCGGTGTGAACAAAGTTAAAAATGAGTAAGTGTGAAGTGAACAAAGTGTTTAAAATTAGCAATTACCTCAAATGAAGAACAAAAGCGAGTGTGTGAACAAGTGAACAGTTTATACGTGAAAATATGAACAGACAAAAATGAACACGAGCTAAGACTGAAGAAGTGAACAGTGTGAACAAGGACATCATGAAAACGCGAAATGGATAAACAAACGAACAGTGAACAGCAAAGTGTAAAAAGTGAAAAATAAAACAATGTATGAAGAAGTGAACAATAATGTGAACAAGAGTCTCCTCGTACAGTCAACAAGTCATACAGACACACCGGGACCAGTAAGACTCACAGGCCGCAACAATTATTGGAAAATCCTGCAAGATTCCCCCCCCCCCCCAACATTGCCTGGTCCAGGACCCAGCTGCGGGAGCAGGAAAAAACTCGGAACCCATCACAGGTGCATCAAAGATACTGCAATGATCACAAACTCCTATAATACACTCTTTAAAGCAATCTGTGCCATCTTGCCCACCATACTATTCTAAATTTATGCTCAGACTGATCTCCGCTAATTAATGGAAAAATTTTTTTTGCAATTCGGCAAATAACATCAGGCCAAACTCAGCCTGACATTACATATACATATATATGTGTGTTTGTGTGTGTGTGTGTGTGTGTGTGTGTGTGTGTGTGTGTGTGTGTGTGTGTGTGTGTGTGTGTGTAATGTCGTGCCGAATAGGTAAGACTTGCGATTCTGGCTTAAACAGCAACGCTCTTCTTGCCGAATAAGGCAAGCGAAAATTTGTGTATGCAATAATTTCGCCAAAATCATTCTGAACCTAACGAAAAAAATACATTTCATTGTGCTTGCTTATTATTAAATTATTATAACTTATCTAAAATATATTTAGTTGGATTAGGATAAATTAAATTGCGCTTGTTATAATAAGGTTAGGTAAGTTCTCCAAGGTTCTTTTGGTACACAATATATTAATTTTTACATTAACATAAATGAAAATAAATATATCTTTAAACGTATAAGAGAAAATTTTAGAAAGGACTTAATTTTAAAGGAGTTCTTGCTAATTGACCAGTTTTACCTATTTGACACGACATTATTATTATTATTACATATATATATATATATATATATATATATATATATATATATATATATATATATATATATATATATATATACGCTTCTAATGTTACATGTGTTAATGGTCTAGGGTGTTATTGCCCCCCGCTACCCGGTCTCAGACCACACATCCAGAATTAAAAAGGAAATATTACAGGTATAAGAAGTACTAAGTAAAGTGTACTCTAAATGTAAAAAGTCTGTAAAAAGTTTACAATCTTAAGTCTTCATGAGACACAGGAAAGAACAACAATCCAGCCAGAGTGCAAAACGTTTAACACGCTCCGGTTTCCAGTATTTTAAAATATAGATCGTCAGGTACTGATTAAATGAAAAAAATGCTTGTCAGAAGCTATATTTGGCCGAGGGTTCACAGTGAAAAGTCATTTTCCTTTCAGCTTTCGAAATACTTTTTTTTAAGCCATTTTGCTTTCGACCTTATAGTCTCTCCTGTTTCTTTCATTGCACTGCAACTCGTCAAACAGCTTATCAACCATTTCCATCTATTTTGCACCAGATTTTAAAAGATCTAATTCATCCTAACAATTTCTTTAACATTTCAAACGCAACTTTTGTGTGCTTTGCTCAAGGACCATAATTAGTAGCTGGTGTCACATTAATGAACAATTTATGTGGGTTGACAATTATTCCTAATTTTAACGACTCGCTCAACACAAGAATCGTCTCTAATGCGACAAATTTTCGAGTGTAAACTAATAAAAAAGAAGGGCGCAACACCGTTCAAATAACAGTAAAGCTACTATTTAAAAAAAAAAAAACATTCTTCTGGCTTCACGGCTAGCAAACAACTGATGCCATTAAAATTAGATTTTCTTGCCAAAGCACCTATCATTACAAAAACATAAACTGCTTAGTCCGCTCAGACACATAGTTGATCTTAGCACATATTGTTTTTCTCTTCCCAGAGTACTCGAGGTGTTCTCAATCTGTAACACTAGGAGTAAAAAAAAAAAAATTGGCACAGTGCATAAATCTGAAAAATGAAAGGGCGGAAAGTTTCTCTCATGTTTTCCTAATACGTTTAAAATGCTGCTGAGGTCTAAATCCAGGTATTTCAGGAATCCTTCAGAACCTCTGGAAACACACGGGGCTCCCCGGGTAGAAAACGGCAGTGCCTTCCTTCCCTTGAGTGTGCCCCTGGCAACACCTCCCTCCTTCAATACCGATCATCCAACGCGCTCATAAAAACAGGGGAGAGCGACATTTGTGAGCTACTGAAATCATGCGTTCCCAGGGAAGTGCCATGGTAGTGCCAGGGAATTGCCAGTGTCTTCCCTATGTGTGCCACTGCCAGCGTAGTGTCCATCTGTGCCACTACTACGGTAGTGCCCATGTGTGCCACTGCCAGGGGAGTGTCCATGTGTGCCACTGCCAAGGGAGTGTCCATGTGTGCCACTACCAAGGGAGTGTCCATGTGTGCCACTGCCAAGGGAGTGCCCATGTGTGCCACTGCCAAGGGAGTGTCCATGTGTGCCACTGCCAGGGAGTGTCCATGTGTGCCACTGCCAGGGAGTGCCCATGTGTGCCACTGCCAAGGGAGTGCCCATGTGTGCCACTGCCAGGGGAGTGTCCATGTGTGCCACTGCCAGGGGAGTGTCCATGTGTGCCACTGCCAGGGGAGTGTCCATGTGTGCCACTGCCAGGGGTGTCCATGTGTGACACTGCCAGGGGAGTGTCCATGTGTGCCACTGCCAGGGGAGTGTCCATGTGTGCCACTGCCAAGGGAGTGCCCATGTGTGCCACGGTCAGGGGAGTGTCCATGTCTGCCACTGGCAGGGAAGTGCCCATGTGTGCCACTGCCAGGGGAGTGTCCATGTGTGCCACTGCCAGGGGAGTGTCCATGTGTGCCACTGCCAGAGGAGTGTCCATGTGTGCCACTGCCAAGGGAGTGCCCATGTGTGCCACTGCCAGGGAAGTGTCCATGTGTGTCACTGCCATCGGAGTGTCCATGTGTGCCACTGCCAGGGGAGTGTCCATGTGTGCCACTGCCCGGGGAGTGTCCGTGTGAGCCACTGCCAGGGAGTGTCCATGTGTACCACTGCCAGGGGAGTGTCCATGTGTGCCACTGCCAGGGGAGTGTCCATGTGTGCCACTGCCAGGGGAGTGTCCATGTGTGCCACTTCCAGGGAGTGCCCATGTGTGCCACTGCCAGGGGAGGGTCCATGTGTGCCACTGCCAAGGGAGTGTCCATGTGTGCCACTGCCAAGGGAGTGCCCATGTGTGCCACTGCCAAGGGAGTGCCCATGTGTACCACTGCCAGGGAGTGCCCATGTGTGCCACTGCCAGGGAAGTGCCCATCTGTGCCACTGCCAGCCAAGGGAGTGTCCATGTGTGCCACTGCCAAGGGAGTGTCCATGTGTGCCACTGCCAATGGAGTGCCCATGTGTGCCACTGCCAAGGGAGTGCCCATGTGTACCACTGCCAGGGGAGTGCCCATGTGTGCCACTGCCAGGGAAGTGCCCATCTGTGCCACTGCCAGCCAAGGGAGTGTCCATGTGTGCCACTGCCAGGGGAGTGTCCATGTGTGCCACTGCCAGGGGTGTGTCCCTGTGTGCCACTGCCAGGGGAGTGTCCATGTGTGCTACTGGCAGGGAAGTGCCCATGTGTGCCACTGCCAGGGAAGTGTCCATGTGTGCCACTGCCAGGGGAGTGTCCATGTGTGCCACTGCCAGGGGAGTGTCCATGTGTGCCACTGCCAGGGGAGTGTCCATGTGTGCCACTGCCAGGGGAGTGTCCATGTGTACCACTGCCAAGGGAGTGCCCATGTGTGCCACTGCCAAGGGAGTGCCCATGTGTGCCACTGCCAGGGGAGTGCCCATGTGTGCCACTGCCAGGGGAGTGCCCATGTGTGCCACTGCCAAGGGAGTATCCATGTGTGCCACTGCCAAGGGAGTGCCCATGTGTGCCACTGCCAAGGGAGTGTCCATGTGTGCCACTGCCAGGGAGTGCCCATGTGTGCCACTGCCAAGGGAGTGCCCATGTGCGCCACTGCCAAGGGAGTGCCCATGTGTGCCACTGCCAGGGGAGTGTCCATGTGTGCCAATGCCAGGGGAGTGCCCATGTGTGCCACTTCCAGGGAGTGCCCATGTGTGCCACTGCCAGGGGAGTGTCCATGTGTGCCACTGCCAAGGGAGTGCCCATGTGTGCCAATGCCAAGGGAGTGCCCATGTGTGCCACTGCCAGGGAAGTGTCCATGTGTGCCACTGCCAGGGGAGTGCCCATGTGTGCCACTTCCAGGGAGTGTCCATGTGTGCCACTGCCAAGGGAGTGCCCATGTGTGCCACTGCCAGGGGAGTGTCCATGTGTGCCACTGCCAGGGAGTGTCCATGTGTGCCACTGCCAAGGGAGTGCCCATGTGTGCCACTGCCAAGGGAGTGCCCATGTGTGCCACTGCTAGGGGAGTGTCCATGTGTGCCACTGCCAGGGGAGTGTCCATGTGTGCCACTGCCAGAGGAGTGTCCATGTGTGTCACTGCCAAGGGAGTTCCCATGTGTGTCACTGCCAGGGGAGTGTCCATGTGTGCCACTGCCAGGGGAGTGTCCATGTGTGCCACTGCCAGGGAGTGTCCATGTGTGCCACTGCCAAGAAAGTGCCCATGTGTGCCACTGCCAAGCGAGTGTCCATGTGTGCCACTGTCAGGGGAGTGTCCATGTGTGCCACTGCCAAGGGAGTGCCCATGTGTGCCACTGCCAAGGGAGTGCCCATGTGTGCCACGGCCAGAGGAGTGTCCATGTGTGCCACTGCCAGGGGAGTGTCCATGTGTGCCACTGCCAGAGGAGTGTCCATGTGTGCCACTGCCAGAGGAGTGTCCATGTGTGCCACTGCCAAGGGAGTGCCCATGTGTGCCACTGCCAGGGAAGTGTCCATGTGTGTCACTGCCATGGGACTGTCCATGTGTGCCACTGCCAGGGGAGTGTCCATGTGTGCCACTGCCCGGGGAGTGTCCGTGTGAGCCACTGCCAGGGAGTGTCCATGTGTACCACTGCCAAGGAAGTGCCCATGTGTGCCACTGCCAAGGGAGTGTCCATGTGTGCCACTGCCAATGGAGTGCCCATGTGTGCCACTGCCAAGGGAGTGCCCATGTGTACCACTGCCAGGGGAGTGCCCATGTGTGCCACTGCCAGGGAAGTGCCCATCTGTGCCACTGCCAAGGGAGTGCCCATGTGTGCAACTGCCAGGGAAGCGTCCATGTGTGTCACTGCCAGGGGAGTGTTCATGTGTGTCACTGCCAGAGGAGTGTCCATGTGTGCCACTGCCAGGGGAGTGTCCATGTGTGCCACTGCCAAGCGAGTGCCCATGTGTGCCACTGCCCGGGGAGTGTCCATGTGTGCCACTGCCAAGGGAGTGCCCATGTGGGCAACTGCCAAGGGAGTGCCCGTGTGTCACTGCCAAGGGAGTGCCCATGTGTGCCGCTGCCAGGGGAGTGTCCATGTGTGCCACTGCCAAGGGAGTGCCCATGTGGGCAACTGCCAAGGGAGTGCCCATGTGCGCCACTGCCAGGGGAGTGCCCATATGTGCCACTGCCAGGGAAGTGTCCATGTGTGCCACTGCCAGGGTAATGGCCATGTGTGCCACTGTCAAGGGAGTGCCCATGTGTAACACTGTCAGGGAGTGCCCATGTGTGCCAGTGAGTGCCCGTGTGTCACTGCCAAGGGAGTGCCCATGTGTGCCACTGCCAGGGGAGTGTTCATGTGTGCCACTGCCAAGGGAGTGCCCATGTGTGCCACTGCCAAGGGAGTGCCCATGTGTGTCACTGCAAAGGGTGTGCCCATGTGTGCCACTGCCAAGGGTATGCCCATGTGCGCCACTGCCAGGGGATTGCCCATGTGTGCCACTGCCAGGGAAGTGTCCATGTGTGCCACTGCCAGGGGAATGGCCATGTGTGCCACTGCCAAGGGAGTACCCATGTGTGCCACTGCCAAGGGAGTGCCCTTGTGTGCCACTATTACTACGGTAGTTTCTATGGAACACACTCGCCTATGTTCAAGGTTTAATAATTTGACAGAAAGGTAAATCCGTCTTCCCTCCTCTCTCCTTCCCACCTCCAACCTCCTCTTCCTTACCTCCATCACGACTCCAGCCTCCTCTTCCTTACCTCCACGACAACTCCAGCCTCCTGTTCCTTACCTCCACCACAACTCCAGCCTCCTCTTCCTTACCTCCACGACAACTCCAGCCTCCTGTTCCTTACCTCCACCACAACTCCAGCCTCCTCTTCCTTCCCTCCACCACAACTCCAGCCTCCTCTTCCTTACCTCCACCACAACTCCAGCGTCCTCTTCCTTCCCTCCACCACAACTCCAGCCTCCTCTTCCTTACCTCCACCACAACTCCAGCGTCCTCTTCCTTCCCTCTACCACAACTCCAGCCTCCTCTTCCTTCCCTCCACCACAACTCCAGCCTCCTCTTCCTTACCTCCACCACAACTCCAGCCTCCTCTTCCTTACCTCCACCACAACTCCAGCCTCCTCTTCCTTACCTCCACCACAACTCCAGCCTCCTCTTCCTTACCTCCACCACAACTCCAGCCTCCTCTTCCTTACCTCCACCACAACTCCAGCCTCCTCTTCCTTACCTCCACCACAACTCCAGCCTCCTCTTCCTTACCTCCACCACAACACCAGCCTCCTCTTTCTTACCTCCACCAGAACTCCAGCCTCCTCTTCCTTACCTCCACCACAACTCCAGCCTCCTCTTCCTTCCCTGCACCACAACTCCGGCCTCCTCTTCCTTACCTCCACCACAACTCCGGCCTCCTCTTCCTTACCTCCACCACAACTCCAGCCTCCTCTTCCTTACCTCCACCACAACTCCAGCCTCCTCTTCCTTCCCTCCACCCCAACTCCAGCCTCCTCTTCCTTACATCCACCACAACTCCAGCCTCCTCTTCCTTCCCTCCACCACAACTCCAGCCTCCTCTTCCTTACCTCCACCACAACTCCAGCCTCCTCTTCCTTCCCTCCACCACAACTCCAGCCTCCTCTTCCTTACCTCCACCACAACTCCAGCCTCCTCTTCCTTACCTCCACCACAACTCCAGCCTCCTCTTCCTTACCTCCACCACAACTCCAGCCTCCTCTTCCTTACCTCCACCACAACTCCAGCCTCCTCTTCCTTACCTCCACCACAACTCCAGCCTCCTCTTCCTTACCTCCACCACAACACCAGCCTCCTCTTTCTTACCTCCACCACAACTCCAGCCTCCTCTTCCTTACCTCCACCACAACTCCAGCCTCCTCTTCCTTCCCTGCACCACAACTCCAGCCTCCTCTTCCTTACCTCCACCACAACTCCGGCCTCCTCTTCCTTACCTCCACCACAACTCCAGCCTCCTCTTCCTTACCTCCACCACAACTCCAGCCTCCTCTTCCTTCCCTCCACCCCAACTCCAGCCTCCTCTTCCTTACATCCACCACAACTCCAGCCTCCTCTTCCTTACCTCCACCACAACTCCAGCCTCCTCTTCCTTCCCTCCACCACAACTCCAGCCTCCTCTTCCTTACATCCACCACAACTCCAGCCTCCTCTTCCTTCCCTCCACCACAACTCCAGCCTCCTCTTCCTTCCCTCCACCACAACTCCAGCCTCCTCTTCCTTACATCCACCACAACTCCAGCCTCCTCTTCCTTACCTCCACCACAACTCCAGCCTCCTCTTCTTACATCCACCACAACTCCAGCCTCCTCTTCCTTACATCCACCACAACTCCAGCCTCCTCTTCCTTACCTCCACCACAACTCCAGCCTCCTCTTCCTTACCTCCACCACAACTCCAGCCTCCTCTTCCTTCCCTCCACCCCAACTCCAGCCTCCTCTTCCTTACATCCACCACAACTCCAGCCTCCTCTTCCTTCCCTCCACCACAACTCCAGCCTCCTCTTCCTTACCTCCACCACAACTCCAGCCTCCTCTTCCTTCCCTCCACCACAACTCCAGCCTCCTCTTCCTTACATCCACCACAACTCCAGCCTCCTCTTCCTTCCCTCCACCACAACTCCAGCCTCCCCTTCCTTCCCTCCACCCCAACTCCAGCCTCCTCTTCCTTACATCCACCACAACTCCAGCCTCCTCTTCCTTCCCTCCACCACAACTCCAGCCTCCTCTTCCTTCCCTCCACCCCAACTCCACCCTCCTCTTCCTTACATCCACCACAACTCCAGCCTCCTCTTCCTTCCCTCCACCCCAACTCCAGCCTCCTCTTCCTTACATCCACCACAACTCCAGCCTCCTCTTCCTTCCCTCCACCCCAACTCCAGCCTCCTCTTCCTTACCTCCACCACAACTCCAGCCTCCTCTTCCTTCCCTCCACCCCAACTCCAGCCTCCTCTTCCTTACATCCACCACAACTCCAGCCTCCTCTCCTTCCCTCCACCCCAACTCCAGCCTCCTCTTCCTTACATCCACCACAACTCCAGCCTCCTCTTCCTTCCCTCCACCCCAACTCCAGCCTCCTCTTCCTTACATCCACCACAACTCCAGCCTCCTCTTCCTTACATCCACCACAACTCCAGCTCCTCTTCCTTACCTCCACCCCAACTCCAGCCTCCTCTTCCTTACCTCCACCACAACTCCAGCCTCCTCTTCCTTACATCCACCACAACTCCAGCCTCCTCTTCCTTACCTCCACCACAACTCCAGCCTCCTCTTCCTTACCTCCACCACAACTCCAGCCTCCTCTTCCTTCCCTCCACCACAACTCCAGCCTCCTCTTCCTTACCTCCACACACAACTCCAGCCTCCTCTTCCTTACCTCCACCACAACTCCAGCCTCCTCTTCCTTACATCCACCACAACTCCAGCCTCCTCTTCCTTACCTCCACCACAACTCCAGCCTCCTCTTCCTTACCTCCACCACAACTCCAGCCTCCTCTTCCTTACATCCACCACAACTCCAGCCTCCTCTTCCTTACCTCCACCACAACTCCAACCTCCTCTTCCTTACCTCCACCACAACTCCAGCCTCCTCTTCCTTCCCTCCACCACAACTCCAGCCTCCTCTTCCTTACCTCCACCACAACTCCAGCCTCCTCTTCCTTACCTCCACCACAACTCCAGCCTCCTCTTCCTTACATCCACCACAACTCCAGCCTCCTCTTTCTTACCTCCACCACAACACCAGCCTCCTCTTTCTTACCTCCACCACAACTCCAGCCTCCTCTTCCTTACCTCCACCACAACTCCAGCCTCCTCTTCCTTACATCCACCACAACTCCAGCCTCCTCTTCCTTACCTCCACCACAACTCCAGCCTCCTCTTCCTTACATCCACCACAACTCCAGCCTCCTCTTCCTTACCTCCACCACAACTCCAGCCTCCTCTTCCTTACCTCCACCACAACTCCAGCCTCCTCTTCCTTACCTCCACCACAACTCCAGCCTGCCCCTTGCCTCACCCCAAAATTGCAACCTCACACTGATGTAAATAGAAAAAGTTCACTCCATTGTATTTTAGAGAAAAAAAAGTTGTAAAATTACAAGAAAGAAAGAACCACAAAACACAGTGTTGAGTCTCCAAACTCCCGCTGGGGTTTAGACGTCACGGTTTTTGTTGCAGGTTCAGTTTAAGTTAAGCAAGTCAAAAGAGAATAGATGCAGCTAATGTTCTGTAACTTGGATACAATCCAAACTTATGAACGGCAGCAATCTTAACACCTCACACCTCATTCTCGAACCTAACTTGAGTCCTGCAGTGGACACTTCGAGTCGTAGAACTAGAGAAGCTGCACAATTTGACTTGAGTTAGAGTCGTAGAAGAAGAAGTGACAAAGCTGGAGCTTTTTGTTTCCCTCCACAACCTAGAGTGACGAGCCAGCTGTGAATAACTTTTGTAAAAAAAAAATATACTCGAGATATGCCTGTGACCGTTTTCGATGGTTTTCTACCCTCGCAACTCGGTGTGAAAGGATTCTTTCCGGTTGATTGCTTAGTTGATGTGGTCCTGCAGAGAGGTAGTGATCCAGTTTCCTCTTCAAAACTTCTATACTTGTACCGGCAATACTTATGAAATTAGCTTATAGCAGATTAACTAGTCTTGGACCACAAATATTGACGGTGTTTCTTGTAGCGTCTATATTACCGTTGTTTTTCACTCGACGTATTTTACAGTCGACGTATTTTACATTTCCTCCCATGTCTCACTCCAGTACGTTAAGAAAATATTTCAATTTTAACCCATTTCAATAAGACTTATTCCTGTCATACGCATACCGACTACAGCATGGGAGAAGACAGGCTGCAAGTATTACGGTAAACAATAATGGGGTGAATATAACAACCATATAAGGTCAGCAGCATATATAACAACAAACAGTAGACCTCTCAATATCATCCAAGAGCCTGAATACGATATCATTCAGATCGTTAAATGCGTTCGACTAATCACTGAGCACACGGCCACAGCATGGAGCTCACACCTGGTCACTGAGCACACGGCCACAGCATGGAGCTCACACCTGGTCACTGAGCACACGGCCATAACATGGAGCTCACACCTGGTCACTGAGCACACGGCCACAGCATGGAACACACACCTGGTCACTGAGCACACGGCCACAGCATGGAGCTCACACCTGGTCACTGAGCACACGGCCACAGCATGGAACACACACCTGGTCACTGAGCACACGGCCACAGCATGGAGCTCACACCTGGTCACTGAGCACACGGCCACAGCATGGAGCTCACACCTGGTCACTGAGCACACGGCCACAGCATGGAGCACACACCTGGTCACTGAGCACACGGCCACAGCATGGAGCACACACCTGGTCACTGAGCACACGGCCACAGCATGGAGCTCACACCTGGTCACTGAGCACAACGGCCACAGCATGGAACACACACCTGGTCACTGAGCACACGGCCACAGCATGGAGCTCACACCTGGTCACTGAGCACACGGCCACAGCATGGAACACACACCTGGTCACTGAGCACACGGCCACAGCATGGAACACACACCTGGTCACTGAGCACACGGCCACAGCATGGAGCTCACACCTGGTCACTGAGCACACGGCCACAGCATGGAGCACACACCTGGTCACTGAGCACACGGCCACAGCATGGAGCTCACACCTGGTCACTGAGCACACGGCCACAGCATGGAGCTCACACCTGGTCACTGAGCACACGGCCACAGCATGGAACACACACCTGGTCACTGAGCACACGGCCACAGCATGGAGCTCACACCTGGTCACTGAGCACACGGCCACAGCATGGAGCTCACACCTGGTCACTGAGCACACGGCCACAGCATGGAGCTCACACCGGTGAATAACACTTAAAAGATTCCAAACTTCGCAACAAGGTTAGTACAAGAGCAGAGAAATTATATAATTATAATCAAGGGGGAGCGCTAAACCCGTAGGATTATGCAGCGCATGTGGGGGGAGGAGATGGAAGGTACTTAGGCTCAATTCGGGGAACTGGAGCACAGATCCAATTCCCTAAATCAAGAGCCCCTCACCAGTGTCAAGGAACCTCTCTTGAGGGGGAAGAATAGAGAAATGCACCATGAGGAGAGACTGAAGAAACTTAACTTCACGAAAACGATCAGGAGAAATAGTTACAACATACTAAATCACAGGGAAAACTGATAAGAATGGATAAAAACACAACGAGTAGACATGATAGGGAACCGTTAAATGACTGAATTATTCTGAAGTTAAGCAGCAGGTCCAGGAGCTGAGCCTCAATTCCTGCAAATATATCTCAGCGAGTACAACTTGCCCAGTACGAGCGCAAGTACCTGTGATTTTATATATAACCGGTTAATAAGCCTGTGATTGCAGCCCGGCCTGAGACCAGGCTTCCCTGTTGACCACCTGGTCAAGCCGGCTGTTGGTGTTAACAGGCCTGAAGGCCCCACATTACCATAACCCGGCTGATCCAGCACTTGTAGCAGGAAGCTGTCCAGCTTCGAACTTCTTAAGAACATCTATCTTCTGTCTGAGAGAGATCTTCCACCTCACCTTCGACATTATTTAGGCCCTGTTCTCATGCTTCAGCTTCATATCGGTCCAGACCATGGAGCTGAACTCTTCTCCAGGCTGACAGATTTTTTTTTATTTTATTATTAACACATCGGCCGATTCCCACCAAGGCAGGGTGGCCCGAAAAAGAAAACCTTTCATCATCATTCACTCCATCACTGTCTTGCCAGAGGGGTGCTTTATACTACAGTTATAAAATTGCAACATCAACACTCCTCCTTCAGAGTGTAGACACTGTACTTCCCATCTCCAGGACTCAAGTCCGGCCTGCCAGTTTCCCTGAATCCCTTCATAAATGTTACTTTGCTCTCACTCCAACAGCACGTCAAGTATTAAAAACCATTTGTCTCCGGTCACTCCTATCAAATAAGCTTGTGCACACTTGCTGGAAGTCCAAGCCCCTCGCACACAAAACCTCCTTCACCCCCTCCCTCCAACCTTTCCTAGGCCGACCCCTACCCCGCCTTCCCTCCACTACAGATTTATACACTCTCGAAGTCATTCTGTTTTGTTCCATTCTCTCTACATGTCCGAACCACCTCAACAACCCCTCCTCAGCCCTCTGGATAATAGTTTTGGTAATCCCACACCTTCTCCTAATTTCCAAACTTCGAATTCTCTGCATTATATTCACACCACACATTGCCCTCAGACATGACATCTCCACTGCCTCCAGCCTTCTCCTCGTTGCAACATTTATCACCCATGCTTCACACCCATACAAGTGTTGGTACAACTATACTCTCATACATTCTCTTCTTTGCTTCCACGGACAAAGTTCTTTGTCTCCACAGACTCCTAAGTGCACCACTCACCCTTTTCCCCTCATCAATTCTATGATTCACCTCATCCTTCATAGACCCATCTGCTGACACGTCCACTCCTAAATATCTGAATACATTCACCTCCATACTCTCTCCCTCCAATCTGATATCCAATCTTTCGTCACCTAATCTTTTTATCCTCATAACCTCACTCTTTCCTATATTCACTTTTAATTTTCTTGTTTTACATACCCTACCAAATTCATCCACCAACCTCTGCAACTTCTCTTCAGTATCTCCCAAAAGTACAGTGTCATCAGCAAAGAGCAACTGTGATAGCTCTCACTTTGTGTTTGATTCTTTATCTTGACCACCTCAAATACCTTTTCTCCAAGGTTAATGGACTGATTACATATTTATTTCACTACTATTGCACCCTCTGTATTTGACTGAAGAAGCCTACTGTGTATTCGAAACTTTTCATCAATGACCATACCCAACTGCTGCACATGTGTCTTAATCTTCAACATCTTCGTACCGGCAGTATTTTATATCTGCTGTTACTGTTGAAGAGTCTTCGTCTACTGATGTTGACAGTGCTCCTGTACCCATTCTACCCTGCTCTTCACTAGGGTTATTCAATACTTCTTCTCACATCTTTTACTCCAGTAAGCTGTTACAGCAGTATGCAGGTTCGGGACACGTCCCTCAAGTATCTTTCATGTATATATTAGCAGTTCTCTCTCTATCTTTCTCTCTTCTCCATTCGAGAGAGAACAATCCGCGACGGGCTGGAGTTTTGAGACTATGACCGCGGGTTCAATCCCGGCCGGGGGTAAGGTTAATCCAAGTTCTCAATAGTTGATTCAATAGTTACTTGATTCTGTGTGGGAAGTAGGCGACCTCTGTACATTTTTCCAGCTCTGCTATCTCCTGCTCTGAGAGGTGCTGAGAGCACAGAACAATATTCAGGTCATGATCATGAGAGGACAAGTAACTTGAAAACTGCCATCATTTGTACTAAGTCTGTTTGTTTTGAATGTTCTCACAATGCAGACTTGTTATTTTCATAGCCTTGGCTGCATTTCCATTAGTCTGTTTTCAAACTGTCTGAACCTCTAACATAATTATTTCCAAGTTTTTGCCTATTTCTTGCGCTTAATATAGTCTTCCTACGTTCCACTGTGCTAGTTTTAACGTTGTTATGCCTTCAATACCTAAACAGTTGAAATTTATTATCGTTCAATGCCATGTTTTATTTACCCGTTGGAAGACTGTTTATACCTGTTTGAAGTTTTTGTCTTCTAGTGAGGTGACTTTCATACTAACTTTGGTATTGTCTACAATACCAGTAGTATTGTAGACAATAGCGCACTGGTATTGTCTACAATACCAGTGCGCTTGTCCACGTCTGTAATAATGGCGCTATTATTCCATGGTCGCATTTGTTACATTCCTTTGCAAAAAAAAAAAAAAAAAAAAAAAAAAAAAAAGTTTAGATTGCGTGAGAATGTTTTCTTTCCAAGGCGTCCGTAATTTTTGTCACAGATGTAATAGGCAAGATCTTCGTGTTTTCAAGGTATGTTAAGGTGGACTGTGTAGCTCACGGTTCTTCATAAGGTCAGTAATATGATATCTCGCAACCTTATTTTTAAAGATTTTTATGAGTACGTGTTATTACATTATTTCTACTGTTTTGCTGTCCCCTTTGTGACGAGTGGCCATATTTATATACATGCGTCCATAGACAGGAAAAGGAGATACCTACGTACACAGCGCGCGCACACGCACACATGTATACGTACATACATATAAACATGCTGTTTGTATTCGGGGTTTCAGGTGCACACATCCATAAGTACATGGAAGTATGCATGCATGCATTATATATGCTGCACACGTACACATGAGTTATATGCCAAGCCACACCAGCCACGCCAAGTGTACTCCCCACAGGCGTCAGGGAGTAGTACTGCATCTTCCTCACAAGTCTATTTCTTACCCCCCACCACTCCTCGTCCTCGTTCTCGTCCCAGCAGCGGTCAACGATGACGATGATGACATCGTCGTCGCCCTCCTCTTCCCCCTCCCTCCGTACCTACAGCTTGTCCTTCCTCTTCCTCTCCCACAATTCACCCATTACCCACAACTCCCTTCCCCCTCCCCACTACCACAACCACATTTTTCTTCCCCCTCCTTCACAACTTCCCCATTTCTTCCCTCCCCTCAAACTCCCATTCATCATTCCCCCATCTCCTTCCCCTACCCTCCACATCTCCTTCCCCCTCCTCAAAATCTTCCCCCTCCCCGCCCCCTCCCAAAGAAAATATGCACTTGATAATTTCCCCGGAGGGTCGTATGGCTTCACACTCTATTACTAAGGTAGCTACCCCAACTTATTTTATTTTATTTTTTAGCCGGGAGCGTGATAGATGTAGTGGTGGTGATGGTGGTTGTGTTTGTGGTGGTGGCTGTTGAATTTGTAGTGGTAATGGCTGCTTTATTCGTGGGAGTTGTTTTATTCGTGGTGGTGTAGGTGGTGGTTGTATTTGTGGTGGTTTAGGTGGTGGTTGTATCTGTTAGTGGTGGCGTGATGGTTATACTGATGGTGGGGGGGTGATGGTTGTTACTGGTGGTGAAGTGATGGTTGTATTGGTTATGATGATGGTGGTCGTTGGGTGAGGTTGTACTGGTGGAGTTTTGGGTTGTTTTGGGTTTGGTGGGGGGGTTGGTTGTGCTTGTGGTGGTGGGGTGTTGGTTGTACCGGTGGTGGTGGTGGGGTAATGGTTGTATTATGGTGTGGTGGGGTGATGGTTGAAACTTGTGGTGGTGGTGGTGGGGTGATGGTTGTACTTGTGGTGGTGGGGGGGTGATGGTTGTACTTGTGGTTGGTGGGGGGTGTGGTTGCACTTGTGGGGTGGGGGGGTGATGGTTGTACTTGTGGTGGTGGTGGGGGGTGATGGTTGTACTTGTGGTGGTGGTGGGGTGATGGTTGTACTTGTGGTGGTGGTGGGGTGATGGTTGTACTCGTGGTGGTGGTGGGTGATGGTTGTACTTGTGGTGGTGGTGGGTGATGGTTTTACTTATGGTGGTGGTGGGGTGATGGCTGTACTTGTGGTGGTTGTGGGGGTGGTGGGTGAGGCGTACTTGTGGTGGTGGTGAGGTGATGGTGCACTGGTGGTGAGGTGATGGTTGCACTGGTGGTGGGGTGATGGTTGTACTTGTAGTGGTGGGGTAATGGTTGTACTTGTGGTGGTGGTGGGGTGTGGTTGTACTTGTCGTGGTGGGGTGTGTTGGTTGTACTTGTCGTGGTGGTGGGGTGGTGGGGTGATGGTTGTACTTGTGGTAGTGGTGGTGGGGTGATGGTTGTACTTGTGGTAGTGGTGGGGTGATGGTTGTACTTGTGGTGATGGTTGTACTTGTGGTGGTGGTGGTAGTGGTGGGGGTTGTGGGGGTTGTGGGGTGATGGTTGTACATGTGGTGGTGGTGGGGTTTTGGGCTGTACTGGTGGTTGTGGTGGGGTGTTGGTTGTACTTTTTGGTTGTGGGGGTTGGGTTATGGTTGTACTTGAGGTGGGGGGGTTGCGGGTTGTATTGGTGGTGGTGGTGGTGATAGGTGATGGTTGTACTTGTGGTGGTGGGGCTTTGGGTTTTGTATGGGGGGCGTTGAAATGTTGGCTGTACTGGTGGTTTTGGTGGGGTGGGGGGGGGTGAGGGTTGTTCTGGTGGTGGTAGGGTGTTGGTTGTACTGGTGGTTTTGGTGGGGTGTTGGTTGTACGGGTGGTTTTGGTGGGGTGTTGGTTGTACTGGTGGTTTGGTGGGGTGTTGGTTACTGGTGGTGGGGTGTTGGTTGTACTGGTGGTGGGGTGTTGGTTGTATGGTGGTGGGGTGTTGGTTGTACGGTGGTGGGGTGTTGGTTGTACTGGTGGTGGGGTGTTGGTTGTACTGGTGGTGGTGGTGGGGTGTTGGTTGTACTGATGGTGGTGGTGGGGTGTTGGTTGAAACTGATGGTGGTGGTGGGGTGTTGGTTGTACTGATGGTGGTGGTGGGGTGTTTGTTGTACTGATGGTGGTGGTGGGGTGTGGTTGTACTAAATGGTGGTGGGGGGGGTTTTGGTTTGTACTGAGTGGTGGTGGGGTGTTGGGTTGTACTGATGGTGGTGGTGGGGTGTTGGTTGTACTGGTGGTGGGTATTGGTTGTACTGGTGGGTGGTGGGGGTGGGGTGTTGGTTGTACTGGTGGTGGTGGTGGGGTGTTGGTTGTACTGGTGGGGGGGTTTGGGGTGTTGGTTGTACTGGTGGTGGTCGTGGGGTTTTGTTTGTACTGGTGGTGGTGGGGTTTTGGGTTTTGTACTGGTGGGGGGGTATTGGCTGTACTAGTGGTGATGGTGAGGTACTGGTTGTACTGGTAGTGGTGGGGTGATGGTTGTACTGGTGGTGGTAAGGGGTTGTTATGCTCGCCAGTAATAGGTAGATTAATCCACAGTAATCTATTATGACTCGCACATGCCCTTTTCAAGTAATTAATATTGATGGTCAGGCCCTTTTTAATGTGTCGAGAGTAGCGTGTGAGTGGATGCAATTGTCACATCAATGGTTGTTAGCCTTTACAATAAAGACTGTTACACGTCACTCTCAATAATATATAATTAATGTAAACAACTATACATGTCGCATTATCTAAATCGTGGTAATTAGACTCAATAGGTACAGTTTTCTATTAGCTGTTTAGTGGGTGTTGTGTAATGTGTGGCGACGTGAGTAACCCTCCTACCCTAGGTGAACCTCCCAGAAATATTATTCCGATTGTGATTCAGCACTTGGTGGAGGTCTTATGTCAGTGAGCTCAGATGTGGGAGCACCTGATGACTGAGGATTTTGTCATTGATAACTGACCTCTGTAAGGTTTGTGTTTTTGCTTCAGCTACCAGCTAAGTTTACACTACTAATATTATAGTTACTATTTATATCAGTCTTAATGTAGGCCTTTAGTATTCTATTATTTTGAAGGATTGGGTACTGCCGTAATATATAACTTTTCAATTTACCATTCAAATAAAAAAAAAATAAAACTATTCATTATTTTTTACTGTGCGTTGCATATTTCATGCCCCTAGTAAAGTATATAATTGTAAACCCTAAGTGGCGGTGATAGTAGTATTAAAATAGAATTTGTACGTTTCCAGGAAACATTCCTAAACCTTAGAAATCTTTTAATGACACGTTGTCATCAGCATGGACCCACCATGAGGCCTGGTCTGGGACCATGCGGGGGCCTTGGCCCCCGGAAAATGTTCTTAAGATATCTAGATCGTGTGGTTCTGAACCAGGGGTACTGTACTCCCTGGGAGTACGAAAAAGCAAAGCTGGGAATAAGAGGCATACTGATTGTAGCATCCTCAGAAAAAAATGACGCAATAATTTTTTTTTTCATCTAATATTATAATGCTAACGTTAATAAACCATACCCCCGGCCGGGATTGAACCCGCGGTCATAGAGTCTCAAAACTCCAGCCCGTCGCGTTAGCCACTAGACCAGCTAGCCACAATAAGATTCATCCAACTAGGTATATTTCTACACCATAGGAAGGTTAGCACAGGCACCTCTGTGACCACAAATGCAAGTTTTTACAGACGAATCTCCAGCTAGCGTGGCCGTGACGAACTCTAGCTCAAGTCCCTTCACTGCCTTCACGCGACGGGCTGGAGTTTTGAGACTCTATGACCGCGGGTTCAATCCCGGCCGGGGGTATGGTTTGTTTGCAATCGTGTCATTACGATTTCTTGAGTCATGCTAACGTTAATAGCTAAAGTGAAAATATCATGGGTTATATTATTTGTCTTATATCTTTAGCTTGCGAATATAACTGTATACCTGGAGGGTGTTCCGGGGTTCACCGACCAGTCCATGACCAGGCTGTAACAACTGCATTACACTATGCTCATCAAAAGGAGTTTGGATTGGCTACCCGTGCTACAAACTACCTGCTCGCTTGTTTGATTTCTGGTAGGTGTGGTAAGCCGGCGGACGACACCTGAAATGGGATCTGTAGCTTCTGTCTCTCTCGCTGGATTTCTTTGAGGCAACACCTCACCTCTTTGCTATGAGTCAACGCTGTTCTTTGCTCGTGTCATGTAGACTGTTTTCTGGTAAAGTATGTTTCCGTTGGTGAGCCGGAACATCTCGTAACTGAAACGCTGTTCACAGAGACTTATTCAGAGCTAGTAATTTCTGAATTTTTTTTGAGGTGTCGTAAGACACTGCTTCAGGTTCCAAGTTTAACTCTAGATGTACCTTGTTGTGACTGGCATCTACGCACTGTCGTAGTGGGGTTTGGAAGTTACTGAATTCGGTTTCAGCAATTTTTTTTTTCTTGTATGGAAGAGTTATCGATTATCCTCAGTCAGGGTCGTTTCGTCTCCTTGCCTGACGCTGTGCTCCTCACGGCTGCTTTGCGCATTTTGCTGTTTGGCAAACTGGTCGCCTTACTGTTCAAGGACGCTGTTATATTGCCTCTGTATGGTTTAGAAGTTAGCTTATCTAGAGAACTGCTTTATCAGTCACATTCAAAGTCGAGTCTAGCTGAGCATACCACACTCCCACATACACACATTAATCGTACTTTTGAGTAAATTTCAGTGCAGTAACAAACCAGATAGTACAGTTTCTTGAGAGCATTTCTGTGTATAGTATCATAAATAAAGTGTCGACAGCACGGTTAAATTAAATATACAGAACATAAAATCCATAAATATTTACAGGAGCTATAAACCAAGTGGCGTGTAGAAGCCTAGTTTTATTTTTAAGTTTACATTTAACTGTAAATATTGAACCTAGACACTTTTGTTATTATAATTCTCAAACTTTTATTCAATAGTTTTAATTCAGGCAGTTGTAATCCCAAAGCGCTATGAGAACCTCAATATGGTACAGGATAACTTTTCTTGAATTCTTACTAACGAATTCCCCCTCAAGGGAGGTTCCTTGACGCTGTGAGGGGCTCTTGATCTAGGGAATTAGATCTGTACTCCGGTTCTCAGAGTTGAGCCTGAATACTTTTCATCCCCCCCTCCCACATGCGCTTCCCCATAATTATAATAACTAACGAATTGTTACGAAGCGAGAAACAGGCTAGATGCTACAACAGTGTTTTTAAATCAGGGTGCCGTAGCACCCTGGCGTGTCACTGATAGTGCCAAGGGGTGCCGCTGACAAAATTAATGTTCTGATAGATAAATTATGAATTTGGAATGTTAAAGTGAAGGAAGGCAACATGGATACGTTCCTACATATTGCTGCAACATGAATAAAAGGATCATGCCACTGATTTTTGAGCACCTTTAAGTACAGGCAGAAACTACTCAATATTTCCTAAAATTACGTACTTAAGACTATGACTGGATGAGAAACTCTTACTGCGTCAGTATCAAGACCGTCGAAACTCAGTCTCACAGAAGAAGAATTAACTGAAATGCGTAATGATGGAAATCTGAAATTTAAAGCATAAGGAAGTGCCTTTGGACGAGTTCTGGATGAAGATTAAGAATGAATATCTTCAAGTTGAGAAAGAAGCTGTAGTAATTCTCATGCAATATTCCATATCTTATCTGCGTGAGCTGGGATTTGCTGTGCTCACAAACATAAAAACTAACAGGGAAAGGCTACAATCTGTCGAGGAAGATATGAGGGTTTGTCTGCCCAATATTCCACCAAACAAAAAAAATCTCGCTAAGAAAGTTACAGAAAAGTTAGTTTCTGTGTTCATTTTATTGGGATCTACGCAGCCCCTCAAGGGAGGTTCCTTGATGCTAGTGAGTGAAGGGCTCTTGATCTAGGGAACTGGATCTGTGCACCAATTCCCTGAATTGAGACTGAATGCCTTCCATCCCCCCACAGCGGTATATAATCCATACGGGTTTAGCGCTCCCCCATGATATTGAGATCTATAATAAGCTTGCTTATTTTATATTTCGTATGCGTGTTTTATGCGCTTCTATATTAGTAAGACTAAGTGCTCTTGGGAAGTGATTAATAGAAAATTGACTAGGGGTGCCACAGAATGTTACTTGAGGGTAACAGGTTGAAAAACCACTGTGCCAGAGGGATCAATAAGTTGATATTGCAGTATTCTCTGGTAGATGTCTCTGCTAATACATGTATCGTATTTTGTTACAATGTCTGTGAAAAACTTTGGATTTTTTTTTTTTTTTTTGCTGTAACAAATTCTATTTATTTACTACTTAAAGTGAAGTGTTGTATGACGTTTTCGTCTGAGCGCTTCATACACCGTCTTTACTCATACAGTCGTTGTATGACCCTTGTAGGTTTAGCGTTTCTCATACAGTACATGGTTAGTTGCACAACCGGCACAGTTCCTTGGAAATCGTATTGTAGATTCTTAATCAGCGGTGCTGTGAGTGCCGGTGTACCAGGTGTGTACTGTGCTGTTAAAATCAGGTAATGTATTGTATAAAATGACGAATAATTATGAAAATTATAAATATAAACTTACAATAATTTTAAAATTAATTATGATATAATTTCTCGGTATCAGCGTGATCTGGACCTGACTTTCTATGTTTATAATTGAAGGTCCATCATAAGTTCTTGCTCGTAACTGTGTCAGGATCTACTTCACATTCAATATTCATTCTTACAGAACAAGCAAATACGAAGTTTTGCGAAAAAATAAAAGTTTTAAATTATTTTTGTCAGGGATATGAAAAACAAGAAGTGATGGGGCGGTATAGGGACTTAGGAAGGTTAAAAGCCACATGTAGAGGCTCGCTACATGGACAAGTGCCAGGTCCAGCTGTGGCACCTGTGGGGGTTACAGGTCTAGCGACAGGACCAACAATGGCTAAACCCATAAGGGTCAGTGGTTGGAGGGTGCGAGGTAATCATCTTGTCTTCAAGAAGTAGGGGATTAACTTAAATTCCTTGGAACAAGAGTTTTTCACCAGCATCACCAGAAGCATTGTACAAGATAAAGATATAGCTCCTGGTCCAACCGTTTAACATATATGAAACAGCTTTACCAATTACTGCCTTCAAGGATTCTGTCATTCCTACTCTTGAAGCCAAACGAGGTGTTTGATAAAAATCTAGGCACAGTATGACGCCTAATTTTAATAACCACAGAATTGACTTGGAAAAAATAAACCAAGAGCTATCGGACATATCCTGGGAATCAGACATGAGCGCCATAAATCCAAACCGGTATGAAGCACGTACCATTGAGGAAACCCAGATCAGACAGAGTGCGCGTAGGAGATGGTACAGAAGAAAACGGGTTATTGAATTGCTTAAAAAACACAAATATGTTGCAATAGAGGAAAGTTAGTCTCAGCCGAGAGATCACTGAATTAGAGCAAAAACTTAGTATGTCATACCTAACAGAAGTACAAAGGGAACAAAGGGCCATACAGGTTATTGCAAGAAATGCAAAATATTTCTATTCCTATGCAAAATCCAAGCTAAGAACTGACTGTAGAATTTGACTATTATTGAGAGAAAATTCGTATACTGACGATGAACAGGAAATAATTGAAATCCTAAAAGAACATTATGAGTGTGTTCTGCAACCCAGTAAATGGCAGTAAGGTAGAAAATGCAGAAAAAAATTTCATTCCGGCAGAAGGCCGCGCAGACCAACTGACACGAGTACCAATCCCATAGGTTTCGAAAAAGAAATGGATAACATGCTCACTCAGCACCTGGACCAGAGTCATGGAATACTGTAATTATAAACAAGTACAAAGTATCACTAGCACGAGCCCTCAATATTCTCTGGAGAAAGAGTTTAGATCTAGGTGAAATACCGGAGGCCTTAAAGAGTGCAGAAATAGCTCCTTTGCATAAGGAAGGTATCAGAGCACTAGCTAAAAATTACAGACCAGTAGCCCTAACTCCTCACATGAGACGGCAGATTACTAATTTCATGGACCAGTACAACCAGCATAACCCGAACCAGCATGGTTTTAGAACGGGGCGATCATGCTTGTCACAGCTGCTGAACCATTATGACAAAATTACGGAGGCGTTGGAAGACGAGCAAAACGCGGATGTGATTTACACAGATTTTGCAAAGGCGTTTAACAAATGCGATCATGGAGTGATAGCTCACAAAATGAGGGCCGTGGGCATTACGGGGAAGGTAGGCAGATGGATTTTCGGGTTACTAACACACACGACACAAAAAGTAGCAGCGAGATCAAAAGCTCAGTGCCCCAAGGCACTGTCCTGACACCTCTGTTGTTTCTCAGCCTCATAGCAGATAAAAACACTCGTCACACTTTTGTATCATTTCCAGATGACACTAAAATAAGCATGAGTCACTACGGTAGAGGACACTGAAAAATTACAGGAAGACATAAGCAGGATTTTCCAGTGAGCAGTGTAGAACAACATGACGTTCAATGGAGATAAGTTCCAGCTGCTTAGGTATGGAATGAAGAACTCAAAAGGAACACTGTATACAAAACTCAAGAGGGTCACCAAATAGAACGAAAGGAACACGTAAAAGACCTGGGAATAATTATGTCAGCTGACCTTTCTTTTAAAGACCATAATAAGACAAAGATCACGACAACCAGGAAGATGACGGGGTGGGTATTGAGAACTTTCAAAACAAGGGAAACAATGCCAATGGTGACACTCTTCAAATCGCTAGTGCTCCCTCATTCAGAATATTGCTCAGTGCTGATGGCCCACTTCAAAGCAGGAGAAATATCAGAGATGGAACAAATACAGAGATCGTTTATGGCTCACATTGAGCCAGTAAAGCACCTAAATTACTGGGATCGCCTTCAAGTCTTGAACATGTACTCACTAAAGCGGAGGGGATATACATGATAATATATACCTGGAAAATACTCGAGGGCCTGGTTCCAAATCTGCACACTGTTATGACATACTGGAGTGAGAGATATGGGAGGAAGTGTAAAATAAACCCAGTGAAGAGCAGGGGTGCGGTGGAGACAATAAGGGAACACTGTATCAACATCAGGGGTCCTAAACTATTCAACATCTTACCAGAAGATATCAAAAACACGGCTGGAACAAGTGTAGAAGCCTTCAAGAGGAAACTGGACAAGTATCTTCACCAGGTGCCAGATCAACCAGGCTGTAATACATATGTGGGGCAGTGGGGCTCCAGGAGCAACAGCCTGGTTAACCAGGCAAGCATCAGACGAGCCTGGACCACGGCCGGGCTCCGACAGTAGTGAAACTCTCGAAACTCATATATATTATATATATAATATATATATATATATAAAATATATATATATATATATATATATATATATATATATATATATACAGTGGGCCCCCGCATAACGATCACCTCTGAATGCGACCAATTATGTAAGTGTATTTATGTAAGTGCGTTTGTACGTGTATGTTTGAGGGTCTGAAATGGACTAATCTACTTCACAATATTCCTTATGGGAACAAATTCGGTCAGTACTGGCACCTGAACATACTTCTGGAGTGAAAAATATCGTTAACCGGGGGTCCACTGTATATAGTGGACCCCAGCATAACGATCACCTCCGAATGCGACCAATTATGTAAGTGTATTTATGTAAGTGCGTTTGTACGTGTATGTTTGGGGGTCTGAAATGGACTAATCTACTTCACAATATTCCTTATGGGAACAAATTCGGTCAGTACTGGCACCTGAACATACTTCTGGAGTGAAAAAAATATCATTAACCGGGGGTCCACTGTATATATTTATATTATATATATATATATATATATATATATATATATATTATATATATATATATATATATATAATATATAAATATAATGGTTTAGTGCTTCTTTATTATAATAATTCAAAGGTAGGAGTAGTATAACCCTATTAACCCCGTTATGGGGCTATAGGACCCAACATGTATTTATGTATTTGTAACAGTTATTCTGGAATACTTAATTATATTGAACTGATGGGAGGCACAACTGCTTTGTCATAAGGGCAGATCACTCTTATGGCTGAGTCTCAGTTGAATCAAGCCTTGTTTTTTCAATATAATAGGTTGTACTATAGACACACACAATTAAAATAAGTAGTTTATAAAGTTGTATTTCTTTCTGTATAAATAAGGAATGGTAATGGGAAAAACAAAATTATTGTGGTAGCTAGAGAATTGTGCATGTCGACATTCTTTTGGTTGTTTTAGTGGGTGAAAAGGAGGAGCCTAGCTGAGCCTCTCTCTCTTCTCACTCTCCTTAGTGGTTCCAAGTTGGTAGGAACTGCTTCTCCTTCTTCATGTGTCTGGGCAGGATGTGAGTGCCCCAGAGGTAAGATATGTGCTAGAAAATGATGTAACCATTATACCCAGGGTGACTACAGTGTTTCAAAACACTGGGTTAACGTCATCAAGAGCAAGAGAGTAGTAATTGTGGCAGGTGGACCATGTGATTGCTGGAGCAGCTAAGGGTGTGCATGCTTGTTATGAATAGGAAGATGCTAAACCTGTATATTCTGTATATATCTGTCTAGAATGTATCCCTATTTTTTGTAATAGTTTAAATAACCTGTTGAGAGAGTTGGTGAAAAGATTTCGGAGACTGAGAATGACCAATCATGAATGTATTACCCTAGACTTTATAAGGACTTTATGGTAACTACCCCCACACTAGAACATGTAGCGAGAACCATACCACCAAAGCAATATAAGGGGAAAATAACACAACAAAACCCTACGAGTCTAGCACTTCCAACAATAATGTAGCACTTAATCATCTAGTTGGCTCCATTAACTACTATGAGGTTGATCATGTATGGTGTGCACCAGCTGTCATCTACACCCACTGGCACTATCCTCACTGTCTAGTAACCTCAATATTTTGCATGTACACATAATATCCTCATTGATTCTGTACAATCCATATGATTTTAAAACTTTTTTTTTTGTGAATATAATAATAATCTTTATGTACTAACCCCATCGCGAACATTTCTCTCTCATGTTTATTTAAATTCAATATTACGTGATTGCTCCATGTTGGCGGTGCATACTCCAGGACAGACCTGACCTATGTTGCGTAAGTCGTCCTGAACTCCTAAAGAATTTGTTGTTGAAATTACTAGCTGCATTTTTTGGGGGGTTTGCTAGCTTCATTTATGGTACGCGAGCCTGCAGGCTGCTAGCAACAACAGCCAGGTCGACTAGCTAGTCAAGAAGAAAGTCTATCCTCGGGCCGGGATGAAAGAATAAAGCCCTTGAAACCGGACACAGGTTTTATGCTGGATGTGACATTTATTCCCAGATCTTACTCCTACAGTAGGTTGTGTGCAGCACATCTATTAGACTGATTTTCTTTGTCCTGTTTTCTTTATTCCTCCAAATCTTATCACTATGCACTTATCGTTGCTGAATCTAGTTGACACTTACCCGAGTGTGTGAACAAGCGTGTTTGTGGACATGTTTATTTTTATTGTGGCGGTAGAGGCAAGTCTCTCGTATCCAATTGGAAATTGTGTTGCCAGAAACAAAATAGACAGACACAGCCAGCCAGACACAGCCAGAAATAACGAGAAAGCCAGGATGAGCCCTTGGTTCACCCAAAGGTGTAGAGAGGCCAAAACCAAGTGTGCTAGAGAATGGAAGAAGTATACAAGGCAAAGGACCCAGGAGAACAAGAACAGCAGTTGCAGAGGGAGAAATGAATATGCACAGGTAAGAAGAGAGGCCCAACAATACAAAAATGACATAGCAGCAAAACCCAAATCTGACCTGAAGCTGCTGTACAGCCACATCAGGAGGAAAACAGGTTAATCAGGCTAAGGAAGGAGGAGAGATCACAAGAAACGACTGCGAAGTATGTGAGGAGCTCAAAATGAGATTCAGTGTTCACAGAGGAAACAGAAGGGGCTCCAGGAAGACAGAGAGGTGGGGTACGACATCAAGTGTTTGACACAATACATACAACCGAGGAAGAAGTGAAGAGGCTGCTAAGCGAGCTAGATACCTCAAAGGCAATGGGGTCGGATAACATCTCTCCATGGGTCCTGAGAGAGGGAGCAGAGGCAATAACAATCTTCAACACATCTATCGAAATATACCTGGGGTATGGAAGACAGCAAATGTAGCCCCAATTTTTAAAAAAAGGAGACAGACATGAAGCATTAAACTACAGACCAGTGTCAATGACATGTATAGTATGCAAAGTCATGAAGATTATCAAAAGAAGATTGGTGGAGCACCTAGAATGGAATGAGTTTATTAGCGACAGCCAGTACAGTTTCAGGGATGGGAAATCCTGTCACAGACCTACTGGAGTTGTATGACAGGGTGACAGCAGTAAGACAAGAGAGGGGTGAGTAGACTGCGTTTTCTTGGACTGTAACAAGGCATTTGACAAAGGTCCACACAAGAGATTAGTGCAAAAGCTGGAGGAACAGGCAGGGATAACAGGGAAGGCACTGCAATGGATCAGGAAATACCAGTCAGAAAGACAACAGCGAGTCATGGTACGTGGCGAGGTGTCAGAGTGGGCGCCTGTGACGAGTGGGGTTCCACAGGGGTCAGTCCTAAGACCGGTCCTGTTTCTGATATTTGTGAATAACATGACGGAAGGAATAGACTCAGAAGTGAAGACGGTGTGAAGTTAAGAATTCAATCGAACAAGGACCAGGCAGAACTACAAAGGGATCTGGACAGGCTACAGGCCTGGTTGAACAACTGGCTCCTGAGTTCAACCCTTACCAAGTGCAAAGTCATGAAGATTGGGGAAGGGCAAAGAAAACCGCAGACGGAGTACAGTCTAGGGAGGCCAGAGACTACAAACCTCACTCAAGGTAAAGGATCTTGAGGTGAGTATAACACCAGGCACATCTCCTGAGGCGCACATCAACCAGATAACTGTTGCAGCATAAAGGAGACTAGCAAACCTCAGAACAGCATTCCGACAACTCAATAAGGAATTGTTCATGATCCCGTACACCGTGTACGTTAGGCCTATAGTGGAATATGCAGCACCGGTTTTGAACCCACACCTAGCCAAGCATGTAAGGAAACTAGAGAAGGTGCAAAGGTTTGCAACAAGACTAGTCCCGGAGCTAAGGGACATGTAATACGAATAGAGGTTAAGGGAAATCGACCTAACGACACTAGAGGACGGAAGAGATAGGGCGGATATAATAACGACATGTAAAATACTGAGAGGAATCGACAAGGTGGACAGAGACAGGATGTTCCAGAGATGGGACACAGCAACAAGGGGTCAAAGTAAGACTCAGATGAATCACAGGGATGTTAGGAAGTATTTCTTCAGTCACAGAGTTGTCAGGAAGTGGAATAGTCTGGGAAGTGATGTAGTGGAGGCAGCATCCATATACAGCTTTAAGAAGAGGCATGATGAAGCTCATGGAGTAGGAAGAGTGACCTAGTAGCGGCCAGTGAAGAGGCGGGGGCAGGAGCCGTGACTCGACCCCTGCAACCACAACTAGGTGAATGCAGCCAGCCAGACTCAACCAGCCAGGAAGCCAGCCTTTCCATTATGAGAGAGGGGGAGAGGGAGGAGTGAAAGGGGGAGAAAGAAGAAAGGGGAGGGAGAGAGTGAAAGAGAGTCGATCGATTAAGCGGACTATGCCTGCTTAACTGAAACGTTCAATATAACGGAATTTTCAGCAAATCTGACACCCCCTCCCCCTACTAGTCCGTTTCATCAAACTTTTACTGTAATAATAAAATTTGGAGTAATAATAATAATAATAATAATAATAATTAATAATAATAATAATAATTTGTGAACTTAAGTCAACTGCGATTTCGCAATTAGAGAAAGTGTGGAAAAAATCACGTCAATCAACAAATAAAAAGCTCCAAGCATTTACGAGTCACAGTGACACCACCCTGGTCATCCAGCGAGTCACAGTGACACCATCCTGGTCATCCAGCGAGTCACAGTGACACCACCCTGGTCATCCAGCGAGTCACAGTGACACCACCCTGGTCATCCAGCGAGTCACAGTGACACCACCCTGGTCATCCAGCGAGTCACAGTGACACCACCCTGGTCATCCAGCGAGTCACAGTGACACCACCCTGGTCATCCAGCGAGTCACAGTGACACCACCCTGGTCATCCAGCGAGTCACAGTGACACCACCCTGGTCATCCAGCGAGTCACAGTGACACCACCCTGGTCATCCAGCGAGTCACAGTGACACCACCCTGGTCATCCAGCGAGTTACAGTGACACCACCCTGGTCATCCAGCGAGTCACAGTGACACCACCCTGGTCATCCAGCAAGTCACAGTGACACCACCCTGGTCATCCAGCGAGTCACAGTGACACCACCCTGGTCATCCAGCGAGTCACAGTGACACCACCCTGGTCATCCAGCGAGTCACAGTGACACCACCCTGGTCATCCAGCGAGTCACAGTGACACCACCCTGGTCATCCAGCAGTCACAGTGACACCACCCTGGTCATCCAGCGAGTCACAGTGACACCACCCTGGTCATCCAGCGAGTCACAGTGACACCACCCTGGTCATCCAGCGAGTAACAGTGACACCACCCTGGTCATCCAGCAAGTCACAGTGACACCACCCTGGTCATTCCAGCGAGTCACAGTGACACCACCCTGGTCATCCAGCGAGTCACAGTGACACCACCCTGGTCATACAGCGAGTCACAGTGACACCACCCTGGTCATCCAGCGAGTCACAGTGACACCACCCTGGTCATCCAGCGAGTTACAGTGACACCACCCTGGTCATCCAGCGAGTCACAGTGACACCACCCTGGTCATCCAGCAAGTCACAGTTGACACCACCACTGGTCATCCAGCGAGTCACAGTGACACCACCCTGGTCATCCAGCGAGTCACAGTGACACCACCCTGGTCATCCAGCGAGTCACAGTGACACCACCCTGGTCATCCAGCGAGTCACAGTGACACCACCCTGGTCATCCAGCGAGTCACAGTGACACCACCCTGGTCATCCAGCGAGTCACAGTGACACCACCCTGGTCATCCAGCGAGTAACAGTGACACCACCCTGGTCATCCAGCAAGTCACAGTGACACCACCCTGGTCATCCAGCGAGTCACAGTGACACCACCCTGGTCATCCAGCGAGTCACAGTGACACCCCTGGTCATCCAGCGAGTCACAGTGACACCACCCTGGTCATCAGCGAGTTACAGTGACACCATCCTGGTCATCCAGCAAGTCACAGTGACACCACCCTGGTCATCCAGCGAGTCACAGTAACACCATCCTGGTCATCCAGCGAGTCACAGTGACACCACCCTGGTCATCCAGCGAGTCACAGTGACACCACCCTGGTCACCCAGCGAGTCACAGTGACACCACCCTGGTCATCCAGCGAGTCACAGTGACACCACCCTGGTCATCCAGCAAGTCACAGTGACACCACCCTGGTCATCCAGCAAGTCACAGTGACACCACCCTGGTCATCCAGCAAGTCACAGTGACACCACCCTGGTCATCCAGCAAGTCACAGTGACACCACCCTGGTCATCCAGCAAGTCACGTGACACCACCCTGGTCATCCAGCAAGTCACAGTGACACCACCTGTGTCATCCAGCAAGTCACAGTGACACCACCCTGGTCATCCAGCAAGTCACAGTGACACCACCCTGGTCATCCAGCAAGTCACAGTGACACCACCCTGGTCATCCAGCGAGTCACAGTAACACCACCCTGATCATCCAGCGAGTCACAGTGACACCACCCTGGTCATCCAGCGAGTCACAGTGACACCACCCTGGTCACCCAGCGAGTCACAGTGACACCACCCTGGTCATCCAGCGAGTCAGTTACAGTGACACCACCCTGGTCATCCAGTGAGTCAATTACAGTGACACCACCCTGGTCATCCAGTGAGTCAGTTACAGTGACACCACCCTGGTCATCCAGTGAGTCAGTTACAGTGACACCACCCTGGTCATCCAGTGAGTCAGTTACAGTGACACCACCCTGGTCATCCAGTGAGTCAGTTACAGTGACACACCCTGGTCATCCAGTGAGTCAGTTACAGTTACACCACCCTGGTCATCCAGCGAGTCAGTTTAGTGACACCACCCTGGTCATCCAGTGAGTCAATTACAGTGACACCACCCTGGTCATCCAGTGAGTCAGTTACAGTGACACCACCCTGGTCATCCAGTGAGTCAGTTACAGTGACACCACCCTGGTCATCCAGTGAGTCAGTTACAGTGACACCACCCTGGTCATCCAGCGAGTCAGTTACAGTGACACCACCCTGGTCATCCAGTGAGTCAGTTAGTTACACCACCCTGGTCATCCAGCGAGTCAGTTACAGTTACACCACCTTGGTCATCCAGTGAGTCACAGTGACACCACCCTGGTCATCCAGTGAGTCAGTTACAGTTACACCACCCTGGTCATCCAGTGAGTCAGTTACAGTGACACCACCCTGGTCATCCAGTGAGTCAGTTACAGTGACACCACCCTGGTCATCCAGTGAGTCAGTTACAGTGACACCACCCTGGTCATCCAGTGAGTCAGTTACAGTGACACCACCCTGGTCATCCAGTGAGTCAGTTACAGTTACACCACCCTGGTCATCCAGTGAGTAAAGTTACAGTTACACCACCCTGGTCATCCAGTGAGTCAGTTACAGTTACACCACCCTGGTCATCCAGTGAGTCAGTTACAGTGACACCACCCTGGTCATCCAGTGAGTCAGTTACAGTTACACCACCCGGGTCATCCAGTGAGTCAGTTACAGTTACACCACCCTGGTCAATCCAGTGAGTCAGTTACAGTGACACAACCCTGGTCATCCAGTGAGTCAGTTACAGTTACACACCCTGGTCATCCAGTGAGTCAGTTACAGTGACACCACCCTGGTCATCCAGGGGTCAGTTACAGTACACCCCCCTGGTCATCCAGTGAGTCAGTTACAGTGACACCACCCTGGTCATCCAGTGAGTCAGTTACAGTTACACCACCCTGGTCATCCAGTGAGTCAGTTACAGTTACACCACCCTGGTCATCCAGTGAGTCAGTTACAGTGACACCACCCTGGTCATCCAGTGAGTCAGTTACAGTGACACCACCCTGGTCATCCAGTGAGTCAGTTACAGTTACACCACCCTGGTCATCCAGTGAGTCAGTTACAGTTACACCACCCTGGTCATCCAGTGAGTCAGTTACAGTTACACCACCCTGGTCATCCAGTGAGTCAGTTACAGTTACACCACCCTGGTCATCCAGTGAGTCAGTTACAGTTACACCACCCTGGTCATCCAGTGAGTCAGTTACAGTGACACCACCCTGGTCATCCAGTGAGTCAGTTACAGTTACACCACCCTGGTCATCCAGTGAGTCAGTTACAGTTACACCACCCTGGTCATCCAGTGAGTCAGTTACAGTGACACCACCCTGGTCATCCAGTGAGTCAGTTACAGTTACACCACCCTGGTCATCCAGTGAGTCAGTTACAGTGACACCACCCTGGTCATCCAGTGAGTCAGTTACAGTTACACCACCCTGGTCATCCAGTGAGTCAGTTACAGTGACACCACCCTGGTCATCCAGTGAGTCAGTTACAGTTACACCACCCTGGTCATCCAGCGAGTCAGTTACAGTGACACCACCCTGGTCATCCAGTGAGTCAGTTACAGTTACACCACCCTGGTCATCCAGTGAGTCAGTTACAGTTACACCACCCTGGTCATCCAGTGAGTCAGTTACATTTTACACCACCCTGGTCATCCAGTGAGTCAGTTACAGTTACACCACCCTGGTCATTCCAGTGAGTCATTACAGTTACACCACCCTGGTCATCCAGTGAGTCGTTACAGTGACACCACCCTGGTCATCCAGTGAGCCCAGTTACAGTGACACCCCCCTGGTCTCCAGTGAGTCAGTTACAGTTACACCACCCTGGTCATCCAGTGAGTCAGTTAGTGACACCACCCTGGTCATCAGTGAGTCAGTTACAGTGACACCACCCTGGTCATCCAGTGAGTCATTTTACAGTTACACACCCTGGTCATCCAGTGAGTCAGTTACAGTTACACCACCCTGGTCATCCAGTGAGTCAGTTACAGTTACACCACCCTGGTCATCCAGTGAGTCAGTTACAGTGACACCACCCTGGTCATCCAGTGAGTCAGTTACAGTGACACCACCCTGGTCATCCAGCGAGTCAGTTACAGTTACAACACCCTGGTCATCCAGTCAGTCAGTTCCATAGCCACGTCCAAGATAAAAAAAAATCAATTCCAAGATCAATAAAAGAAAATAAAAAGAATATCTTAAGTCATTTCTGAAAATTCCTACTAAAAAAACTTGGAGTCTGAATCGTTCTCAAACATTCTGAATAATTTTGTTAACTTCTCCTGAGGAAAAGTTAAAAGTGGAGGCGGGAGTTTTTAGAAAGTTGAATTTGTCCCAAGTTTTTTTTTTTTTTAAGAAATAGGTAAATAGTAGTTGATGTTGATGGTGCTTTTGATGGAAATGGTGACAGTGGTAGTGGTGACAGTGGTAGTGGTGGCAGTGGTAGTGGTGGCAGTGGTAGTGGTGGCAGTGGTAGTGGTGGCAGTAGCCGTGGTTGTCATGATTTGCTTTATCTTAAGGTTAAAATCCTTGTTAATCAAGATATTGGCATACCTACGTTCTCTGTATGTTAATAGCATCTTATTTCTGATACAATGTGTTCTTATTAACTTAAGTATCAGTGACACCACTTACCAAATTTCCTCCTATATTCATTGTTCCCTTAATATTAATGTAAATCAACTATAGCATGCAAATTAATGTATTTATAATTATAACCGGTAAGCCAGCGGAAGGCCTCGGTCTGATGGCCAAACTTCCCACGTCAGGGATGAGGAACTTTTGACTTGTTTCCTGGCGAATCTTACTTTACCTAACAATAACATGTTTTATTGCATGATGATAAGATTCTGTGCTACTCGTTCACAGTTCCAAGTTCATTTTATCACGTATATCTAACTGTAAGCTGGGATGAAAGGTGAATAGCGTTCTCGCTTCCATCTAGCCTCTAGTTGACTTCCCAGAGAAATACCCCCTACCAATAAGAGTGACTGTAAATTCCTTTCAGTGACATTGTGTACGAGTCTTTCCCAGCCTATACTAACAAACCTAACTAGTAACAAAAATGGTTCTACGTGACCATAATTTTTAAAGGGGTGGACCGGTAAGCCAGAGGAATGCAGTATAATGTGATTCTTTATTGGTCAATAAAGGATCACATTATACTGCATGTGTGTTTATATTTTCATTGTGTCGGTATTTTATACCATTTATTTCCAAGCCAGAGGAAGGCCTCGGTCAGATGACCAAAAGCTCCAAAGGCGGGTCATCATCTGACTAAGACCTGCGTCAGGAAACATTTGTCCCGTTTCCTGACGAACCTTACCTAATCTAACCTAACTAACAAACCTCTCTGTCTGGAGTTACTAACCTGACCAACAAATCCTTCTAAGTTTTACCTTTCATTTTACACTGAATCTAGGATTACTTGAAGTTAATTTAGAGTAGGATAAATTGATTATACTGCTACAAAATTTGACTTATTTTTATCAAAATTTATATATTTTTTTGTATCTAATTGCATGCTTATTTTGTATTTACTTTGCGTTAATATTTTTACCCCATCAGAGTAACTTTATTCCGTAATAACAGACGGTACCTGTTGAAGATGTTTAATGACTGGGTCATAGCAGAGCAATTCATCATGGAATACACCAAATGATCTCAGTGTCCAAGGAAGATGATACAAGTTGAACTGTGGGATCATCCTAGATAGTTTCCCCGCTACCAGTCCCTAGCGACTTGTTTAGAAACATGGAGAATAACAGTCTTCTCAACATTAGATTTGCTTCAGGAATTTTGGCATGTTCCATAAGGAAAGCCAACAGCTAATGGCTCTATCGACTCTTACAGGCCATTGCCATTTTCTCAAAATGTCTTTTGGTTTCTACAATTCACCTATCGCAATAGCTTCATGATTCTTATATGAAATGTTCTTATGGTATATTTAGACAATTTGAGCTTGTCGAAAAACGTGCAGTCGCATCTTGAAAGAGAAGATCTGGTACCAAGTTAACCAGTTTAAGCTAATATAAAAAAAAAATCGAAGTGTCAATTTCTGAAGCCACAAATTAAATTCTTTAACAACGTAGTCACTTCTAAGAGTAAAGTAACAACTGTTCAGAATTTTCCAACCCCACAATCTGCTAGTGAAGCAAGATCACTTACTGGCTTTGGTTTCTACAGCGCTTTAATGTCAAACTGTTCGTCTACTGTAGCCCCACTGATTTAACTGTTTAAGCAGTGTACTCTTTTCAACTGGACCGTCAATCAAGAAAGTATTTCAAACATTAAAGAGAAAGTTAGCTTCTGCCCCTAATCTCAAATTTTATTCCCACACGTCTCACACGTATGTCAAGTACTGACACGTCTGACACATCAGTCAAGCACTGGCATATCTGACACATCAGTCAAGCACTGGCACGTCTGACACATCAATCAAGCACTGGCACGTCTGACACATCAATCAAGCACTGGCACGTCTGACACTTCAGTTAAGGACAGACACCTCTAAAATCCACCACTTAATATTTCTTTCGGAGCGTGGAGTGCAGCGTAACCATGGCAACTAAGCTGGGTAAGTTAATTAACGTCACAAACATGCTTGTGTACACGTACACACAGAACACGCACACCCACACATGCGTACACAAAACACATACACACCCCACACACACGCATAACCACAGACCTAATGTCTCCCGATAAGTGCCTTTGACATCTGGTAACTACACACAACCGGAAAATTAAAAATATGCCCAATATACCAGCAAGGGTGTAGCCAAAAGGCACTTGCCTGCCAATATCACTGACAAATACAATGATAAAAAATATTGGAAAAGATAATCAGGAAGAGGCTGGTGGAGCACCTACAGAAGAGGAACACTCTTACAGAAGCACCTATAAAAATTGAACCAGAATTGTTAGGTAAGACACACATGCAACAGTTAGGTATCTTTATTACGAAACGTTTCGCCTACACAGTAGGCTTCTTCAGTCTAGTACAGAAAAGTTGATAGAAGCAGAAGAGACTTGAAGACGATGTAATCAGTCCATCACCCTTAAAGGGTATCTTGGTACAGACCTGAAATCAACTTCGACAACCTCTACTAGTGAGAACGGCTGGATTTGAGAGGGACCTGACCTCACAACATCTGCGTTCTACTAGTGACCTACGTCTCACCTCCTGGCGCTATATAAGGCTCCATCCTGTCACTTCAACTTCATATTGTTTCAGACTTCGGAACAATGCTCTTCTCCAGACTGAGGGACTGACCACCTCAAAACTTTAAGGGTGATGGACTGATTACATCGTCTTCAAGTCTCTTCTGCTTCTATCAACTTTTCTGTACTCGACTGAAGAAGCCTACTGTGTAGGCGAAACGTTTCGTAATAAAGATACCTAACTGTTGCATATGTGTCTTACCTAACAACCTGTCGGTATTTTATACCATTTTAATGTACCAGAATTACTCCCACACGAGAGCTGATCAATTACCCAAATTATTTACCCTAAAGCAAAAAAAAAAAATTGAAAATTACTTCAGTATGTCCGAGTCAGACATTAGAAATAAGAACACAATTAGAAGTCTGACTCGATCTGTAAGTCGCTATAACATGAACGTAGATAAACACCTTTACGGATTATAATCATGGGGGAGCGCTAAACCCGTAGGGATCATATAGCTCCTGTGGGGGGCATGGAAGGTATTCAGGCTCGATTCATGGAACTGGAACACAGATCCAACTCCCCAGATCAAGAGCCTCTCACCAACGTCAAGGAACCTCCCATGAGAGGACATCTTTTACGCAGCAACTTGAAATGTAACGGAATGACTGAGGCTGTAGTAACTAGGCTTAAGGTTGCTTACAAGTACTAATACTAGCTGACACACACACACACACACACACACACACACACGATCAAGCCACATATACCGTGGTCACCTTTACAGTCACTCACGAAGACTTTTGAGCTGCATTGTCCACTTAATTAATTATTGAGAAAACAAAGGAAAGTATTATTAACCTATATGACATGTCAAGGTATTCATGAAAATATGATACCAGACACTAACCAAATATCTTAAATCTGTTTTTAACATATGAAATAGAAACTGTCAACGTATATACAAATGTACTCATATTTGGGGCCTATTTTCTAGACCATTCGTGTATCCATTTGCTTTTGTGTTGCCATCCACAGGATAGATACGAGGGTGCACAATAAACTATCCACTTCAGCTGCAAATCTCTTACAACTAACCAATGTGAGGGATTAACTCTTTATATATCGCCCACCTAAAGTTACTCTTATAAACAAATGACGATGCTGTGAAGTCAACATAAGAGTTACTTAAAAATAAACATTAAATGTTCGCTACAAGCCTGGATGCCTTGTTTACCACGAAAGAGTTAAACCCGTCGGGGTCATACAGCGCCTGGGAGGTAATCAAGTCCTGCCGCCTCACGCCAGACATACATTTTCGTCCTTCAAAATTCTTTTTGAACCTATAGAATGTTACACTTTAATTATCATCATCTTGCTGATTACTACATCAAACAACACAACAAGCAGCAACCATGGTAGTGGCTTAGACTGTTACATCCAACAAGCAGCAACTATGGTAGTGGCTTAGACTGTTACATCCAACAAGCAGCAACCATGGTAGTGGCTTAGATTGTTACATCCAACAAGCAGCAACCATGGTATTGGCTTAGATTGTTACATCCAACAAGCAGCAACCATGGTAGTGGCTTAGACTGTTACATCCAACAAGCAGCAACCATGGTAGTGGCTTAGATTGTTACATCCAACAAGCAGCAACCATGGTAGTGGCTTAGACTGATACATCCAACAAGCAGCAACCATGGTAGTGGCTTAGATTGTTACATCCAACAAGCAGCAACCATGGTAGTGGCTTAGACTGTTACATCCAACAAGCAGCAACCATGGTAGTGGCTTAGACTGTTACATCCAACAAGCAGCAACCATGGTAGTGGCTTAGATTGTTACATCCAACAAGCAGCAACCATGGTAGTGGCTTAGACTGTTACATCCAACAAGCAGCAACCATGGTAGTGGCTTAGATTGTTACATCCAACAAGCAGCAACCATGGTAGTGGCTTAGACTGTTACATCCAACAAGCAGCAACCATGGTAGTGGCTTAGACTGATACATCCAACAAGCAGCAACCATGGTAGTGGCTTAGATTGTTACATCCAACAAGCAGCAACCATGGTAGTGGCTTAGACTGTTACATCCAACAAGCAGCAACCATGGTAGTGGCTTAGATGTTACATCCAACAAGCAGCAACCATGGTAGTGGCTTAGACTGTTACATCCAACAAGCAGCAACCATGGTAGTGGCTTAGATTGTTACATCCAACAAGCAGCAACCATGGTAGTGGCTTAGACTGATACATCCAACAAGCAGCAACCATGGTAGTGGCTTAGATTGTTACATCCAACAAGCAGCAACCATGGTAGTGGCTTAGATTGTTACATCCAACAAGCAGCAACCATGTAGTGGCTTAGACTGTACATCCACAAGCAGCAACCATGGTAGTGGCTTAGACTGTTACATCCAACAAGCAGCAACCATGGTAGTGGCTTAGACTGTTACATCTAACAAGCAGCAACCATGGTAGTGGCTTAGACTGTTACATCCAACAAGCAGCAACCATGGTAGTGGCTTAGATTGTTACATCCAACAAGCAGCAACCATGGTAGTGGCTTAGACTGTTACATCCAACAAGCAGCAACCATGGTAGTGGCTTAGATTGTTACATCCAACAAGCAGCAACCATGGTAGTGGCTTAGATTGTTACATCCAACAAGCAGCAACCATGGTAGTGGCTTAGACTGATACATCCAACAAGCAGCAACCATGGTAGTGGCTTAGATTGTTACATCCAACAAGCAGCAACCATGGTAGTGGCTTAGATTGTTACATCCAACAAGCAGCAACCATGGTAGTAGCTTAGATTGTTACATCCAACAAGCAGCAACCATGGTAGTGGCTTAGACTGATACATCCAACAAGCAGCAACCATGGTATTGGCTTAGACTGTTACATCCAACAAGCAGCAACCATGGTAGTGGCTTAGACTGATACATCCAACAAGCAGCAACCATGGTATTGGCTTAGACTGTTACATCCAACAAGCAGCAACCATGGTAGTGGCTTAGACTGTTACATCCAACAAGCAGCAACCATGGTAGTGGCTTAGATTGTTACATCCAACAAGCAGCAACCATGGTAGTGGCTTAGATTGTTACATCCAACAAGCAGCAACCATGGTAGTGGCTTAGACTGATACATCCAACAAGCAGCAACCATGGTATTGGCTTAGACTGTTACATCCAACAAGCAGCAACCATGGTATTGGCTTAGACTGTTACATCCAACAAGCAGCAACCATGGTAGTGGCTTAGACTGTTACATCCAACAAGCAGCAACCATGGTAGTGGCTTAGATTGTTACATCCAACAAGCAGCAACCATGGTAGTGGCTTAGATTGTTACATCCAACAAGCAGCAACCATGGTAGTGGCTTAGACTGTTACATCCAACAAGCAGCAACCATGGTAGTGGCTTAGACTGATACATCCAATAAGCAGCAACCATGTTAGTGGCTTAGACTGTTACATCCAACAAGCAGCAACCATGGTAGTGGCTTATTGTCACATCCAACAAGCAGCAACCATGGTAGTGGCTTAGACTGATACATCCAACAAGCAGCAACCATGGTAGTGGCTTAGACTGTTACATCCAACAAGCAACAACCATGGTAGTGGCTTAGACTGTTACATCAAACAAGCAGCAACCATGGCAGTGGCTTATTGTCACATCCAACAAGCAGCAACTATGGTAGTAGCTTAGATTACATCCAACAAGCAGCAACCATGGTAGTGGCTTAGACTGTTACATCCAACAAGCAGCAACCATGGTAGTGGCTTAGATTGCTACATCCAACAAGCAGCAACCATGGTAGTGGCTTAGACTGTTACATCCAACAAGCAGCATCTATGGTAGTGGCTTATTGTCACATCCAACAAGCAGCAACCATGGTATTGGCTTAGACTGTTACATCCAACAAGCAGCAACCATGGTAGTGGCTTAGATTGTTACATCCAACAAGCAGCAACCATGGTAGTGGCTTAGATTGCCACATCCAACAACACAAGCAGCAACCATGGTAGTAGCTTATAGATAATTGAGAGAACCATCACATGTACGTGCGACATGTGTACGTGGTTGTTAATGCGACTTTACCTCCAATAAGGTTGACAAGTAATCCGTGACGTCACATGGAAAACCTCGCTCAGTCTCTGATCCTCGTGCAGTCTACAGGCCTCGACCTTCGTGCACTCTTATATTTTGTTTTGTTACAGTCAGAAATGGTAAGGGAACACAGAGTGTGGTGAAGCAGCTGCGGGAAATTATATTATTATCCACTTTAAGCACAAAAGGACCAGTAATCACGGGTTCAGTACCACTCACTGCTAAAAGCACGTCTCGCCTACCACCCCCACCCCCTCCCCCCCCCAGCACTCACACAAGGATTAACTACCATGATCAACCTGTCATATACATAAGACTCATTACTTCCTGAATTTCACCATGAACTACGCCTCTACAATGGTGATAACGACTTTGCAACTTAAATAACTTAAACACAAAAGGAACCTGTACGAAAATTCAATGTTTATTATTCCAAGATATCTTAGGCGAGGTTAAGTCAATTTAACCCATATTTACGTCGAGTTAACAGACATTAACGGAATAAAGTTTCATCTTGTGATTATCCATCATTATTTTATATAATTTTCATTGCTTCTTGTTTGCTATTGTTAACACTATTCTAATTTTTCCACTTATTATTTTTTTTTTTAGTTTTCCTGAAATAGTTTTCCTCCTGATTCCCAGTGTTGTGTTGTATTACATCCCAGGAACAATAAGGCCCGTTATCCTGGGTGTAAAGGTGAGCAATGAGCAGAACAAACACAGCTGAATGACTTTGAATTACATTTTCCGTCACCAAGTGCGATTATAAGTATTTACAAGTATATACACTATATACAGTTGGAAATGTAAGTGTACAACACGGTTAAACAAAGGCAAAGACAACCTGGAGACAGAATGGTCAACCGTGCTCAACCAGCAGCTGGGTGAAAACGACAAGAGTGAAAATGTGAGTGGTGTCCACGTCACCTTCACAACTGCCAGTTCCACAATATGATTGGCTGAACCTAGGTGCTGATTTGACGACGGGGCCCCGAAATCATCAAACTCTTAGCTACCTGTTCTCTGGTTGGGAGGTAGACTTATGAGTGCGTTCACATGCTCCGAATAAAGGTACATACTCTTTGCATGCAATATGTTGGTATGCGAGAGTCATCCCATCCTGATCCCCGGTGTTGTACAGGCATGGCGAGCGTCATCCCATCCTGATCCCCGGTGTTCTGTTCGTAGGGCGAGTCATCCCATCCTGATCCCCGGTGTTGTGCTGGTAGGGCGAGCGTCATCCTGATCCCCGGTGTTGTGCTGGCATGGCGAGTCATCCCATCCTGATTCCCGGTGTTGTGTTGGTATGGCGAGTCATTCCACCTTGATCCCCGGTGTTGTGCTGGTATGGCGAGCGTCATCCCATCCTGATCCCCGGTGTTGTGCTGGTATGGCGAGCGTCATCCCATCCTGATCCCCGGTGTTGTGCTGGCATGGCGAGCGTCATCCCATCCTGATCCCCGGTGTTGTGCTGGCATGGCGAGCGTCATCCCATCCTGATCCCCGGTGTTGTGCTGGTATGGCGAGCGTCATCCCATCCTGATCCCCGGTGTTGTGCTGGTATGGCGAGCGTCATCCCATCCTGATCCCTGGTGTTGTGCTGACATGGCGAGCGTCATCCCATCCTGATCCCCGGTGTTGTGCTGGTATGGCGAGCGTCATCCCATCCTGATCCCCGGTGTTGTGCTGGTATGGCGAGCGTCATCCCATCCTGATCCCCGGTGTTGTGCTGGCATGGCGAGCGTCATCCCATCCTGACCCCCGGTTTTGTGTGGTGCGGCGTCACCCACCCTGATCCCGGTGTTGTGCGGCATGGCGAGCGTCATCCCATCCTGACCCCCGGTGTTTCGGGTTGGGGTAGGGTTTTCTGGTATCCCTATCCTTGATCCCCGGTGTTGGCTGGCAGGGCGAGCGTCATCCATTGATCCCCGGTGTTGTCTTGGACATGGCGAGCGTCATCCCATCCTGATCCCCGGTGTTGTGCTGGCATGGCGAGCGTCATCCCATCCTGATCCCCGGTGTTGTGCTGGTGTGGCGAGCGTCATCCCATCCTGATCCCCGGTTTTTGTGCTGGCTGACGAGCGTCATCCATCTGATCCCCGGTGTTTTTGCTGGCAGGGCGAGCGTCATCCCATCCTGATCCCCGGTGTTGTGCTGGTATGGCGAGCGTCATCCCATCCTGATCCCCGGTGTTGTGCTGGTATGGCGAGCGTCATCACATCCTGATCCCCGGTGTTGTGCTGGCATGGCGAGCGTCATCCCATCCTGATCCCTGGTGTTGTGCTGGCATGGCGAGCGTCATCTTATTCTGCTTAAATTGGTGGCAAGTTTTCCAAGACATTAAATTTGCTCCTATTGGTTCACCTATCATTCGATACAATGGTAATGACTTTCCATACGTACATCGTGGAAGACGAGGAGCAGCACTCTCCCTTGCAAGATGAGTGGCACTCATATTGCAAGACGAGGAACAGCACTCGTTCTGCAAGATGAGGAGCGGCACTCGTGCTGCAAGACGAAGAGCGGCACTCGTGCTCCAGGGCGAGGAGCGGCACTCATAATGCAAGACGAGGAGCGGCACTGATACTGCAAGATGAGGAGCGGCACTCATACTGCAAGACAGGGAGCGGTATTCATCGTACAAGATTGGCGGACGGAAGATCAAGCCTTCATCACTCACTCGAGTTTAGTGCACTACGTGAATACTAATAATAATAATTACAATAATAATAATAATGTCGTCAGTAAGAGACGGGTGTTCAGAGTAATCACAAGTGGTAGAGTGTCCTCACACAACATGCAGACTCAAGGTGCACAGAACACTTACGTTGTCCTCCTACATTAATCTTTTCTCTTTATTTAGAGAACATATTGAATAGAACATATTATCTTTACTTATATTTTAGACAAGACATTATTGTTACACACTGAAATATAACTGTGAAATAAATGGTAATAAAGCGAAAATATGGTAAATAGTATTACCTGAATGTAGGAACAAAGAGAGCACTTGGAAGGAGGAAGAGAGAGAGAGAGAGAGAGAGAGAGAGAGAGAGAGAGAGAGAGAGAGAGAGAGAGAGAGAGAGAGAGAGAGAGAGAGAGAGAAAGAGCTGGGGAGAACGAATGTGCCTACAAAAAGCACCTCCCTCCCTCTCTCTCTCTCTCTCTCTCTCACACACACACACACACACACACACACACACACACACACACACACACACACACACACACACACTCCAATATACGCCATAACAGGTGTATAAATTACTCTCCGGTGATTCTATTAGCGTTGACAAAAATGTAGAATGCTGGCCCTGTGCCTCCAATAAGAAAAATAACTCATCTTGGAAGAATTATGTACCACTCTCCTGAAAGCTTGCGGGTCCTGTCACCATTGATTCAAGATGGTTATATCCCTCTCTAACACCGGCATTTTGGATTTAGACCGTATACCTACCTGCCACAATGGTGAAAGGTAAAGCTGTAGTCCACACCTGGTTCAGACTACTTTTTCACTCCAGTTATACCGTGCGTGTGGTTATTGTCGTCACGTGCGACTCTCCTATCCCTCGTCTAGGGATAATAAGACATCGTGCGGGGCTGAGACTCATCCAGGGACAATTCTGCTGCTCCGTAGATCAAGGTAAACAGGCTGCCTAACTAAACGAGTCTACACAGCGGTGGAATCAAACACACACACACACACACACACACACACACACACTAACTAGGCCTGAGGCGATAAGGTTCATACCAATCAGATGTGGGAAGGTAAAACGAAACGCTCTTGCTTTAATCAAAGCCGCAGAGGGACCAAAAAAATTGTAAAAGCACAAAACCCATATGACAAGAGACGAGGGAGGTAAGGAATGACTATGCAAGAATAAAAAGGAAATCAAAACGTCAATCTGAGGACAACAAAGGCCAAATCGGAGCCGAAAATATTACACAGGCAAATAAGAAGGCTGTAAAAGACCTAGCAATAAGGTTCAAGGAGGGAAAAGTACTTACAAAGTAGTTGGTGACGAATGAAGAAGATTTAAAGAGGTATTCACGAAGACAGGAAGGGTGCTTAAACAGAGTGAAAGGGCAAATCGCAAGGGTAGAATTCACATATCTAATAACGAGGTAATAAAACGACTGGAAGAGTTGAAGACATGGAAAGCTATGGGCCCATGTAGGTAAGGACTAAAAAGCGAGGCATAAGAGCGAGGGGTCATAGATGGAAACTAAATCCACAGAGGAACCACGGGGATGTTAGGTTACACTTTTTCAGGCTCAGGGTAATAAATAGCTGCAATAAGCTACAAGAAAAAAAATAGACGCAAATTCAATACACAGCTTCAAGAGTAGATAAGTCCCATGGGTAAAGTAATCAATAATGCCGGCAATTGTAGTTTAAGAGGCAAGGACCAGGAGCAGAGACTCAACCCCCATCAAGCACAAACCGTTAAGTACACTTCATGTAAGCCCCGATATAATGATCCACGAGCTCATCAACTTTGAAATAAAATACACAAGAGCTTTATTTAGCAAAATGCTTAAGTATTGCCAACATAAAAATCCTCATTTCATAGAAGTCCCTAAAACTTTGAGACCATAACACATGGAATGTCAAGGGAGGAACCTCAATGATTATGGAACGCTCTTGATACAGAAAATTCAAATTATCTTTCCCTGCATCAAAGACACCAGAAATGCAATAATTAGTACTACGCAAAAGAGAGAATTGCAAATCCTCGGAAATTTAGTTCCAAAAGATATCTAATAAAGCGCATTCTGAGTACACGAACGCGGCGCAGCGAACACCCAATAATTAATCCGCGAGTCAAGGTTGAAGCATAGAGAACACCGCAGGTTGTGGTGACTGGTAGCTGTGGTAGTGGATATTGTGGTGTTGGTGGCAGTAGTGGTTCTTGTGGTGTTGGTGGCAGTAGTGGTTCCTGTGGTATTGGTGGCTGTAGTGGTTCTTGTGGTGTTGGTGACAGTAGTGGTTCCTGTGGTGTTGGTGACAGTAGTGGTTCTTGTGGTGTTGGTGACAGTAGTGGTTCTTGTGGTGTTGGTGACAGTAGTGGTTCTTGTGGTGTTGGTGACAGTAGTGGTTCTTGTGGTGTTGGTGACAGTAGTGGTTCTTGTGGTGTGGTGACAGTAGTGGTTCTTGTGGTGTTGGTGACAGTAGTGGTTCTTGTGGTGTTGGTGGTAGTAATGGTTCTTGTGGTGTTGGTGGCTGTAGTGGTTCTTGTGGTGTTGGTGGCTGTAGTGGTTTTTGTGGTGTTGGTGGCTGTAGTGGTTTTTGTGGTGTTGGTGGCAGTAGTGGTTCTTGTGGTGTTGGTGGCAGTAGTGGTTCTTGTGGTGTTGGTGGCAGTAGTGGTTCTTGTGGTGTTGGTGGCAGTAGTGGTTTTTGTGGTGTTGGTGACAGTAATGGTTCTTGTGGTGTTGGTGGCAGTAGTGGTTTTTGGGGTTTGTTGGTGGCAGTAGTGGTTCTTGTGGTTTTTGGTGGCAGTAGTGGTTCTTGTGGTGTTGGTGGCAGTAGTGGTTCTTGTGGTGTGGTGCGTAGTGGTCTTGTGGTGTTGGTGGCAGTATGGTTCTTTTGTGGTGTTGGTGGAGAAATGGTTCTTGTGGTGTTGGTGCGTAGTGGTTCTTGTGGTGTTGGTGGCGTAGTGGTTTTGTGGTGTTGGTGGCGAGTGTCATGGGTTTTTGTGGGGGTTGGTGGCAGTAGTGGTTCTTGTGGTTTTTGGTGGCAAGTAGTGGTTCTTGTGGTGTTGGGGGCAGAAAGTGGTTCTTGTGGTGTTGGTGGCAGTAGGGTTTTGTGGGGGTTGGTGGCAGTAGTGGTTCTTGTGGTGTTGGTGGCAGTAGGGGTTTTTGTGGTGTTGGTGGCAGTAGTGGTTTCTTGTGGTGTTGGGTTTGGCAGTAGTGGTTTTGTGGTGTTGGTGGCAGTAGTGGTTCTTTGTGGTGTTGGTGGCAGTAGTGGTTCTTGTGGTGTTGGTGGCAGTAGTGGTTTTGTGGTGTTGGTGGCAGTAGTGGTTCTTGGGTGGTGTTGGTGGCAGTAGTGGTTTTTGTGGTGTTGGTGGCAGTAGTGGTTCTTGTGGGTGTTGGTGGCAGTAGTGGTTTTTGTGGTGTTGGTGGCAGTAGTGGTTCTTGTGGTTTTGGGTGGCAGTAGTGGTTTTTTGTGGTGTTGGTTGGCAGTAGTGGTTTCTTGTGGTGTTGGTGGCAGTAGTGGGTTCTTGTGGTGTTGGTGCAGTAGTGGTTCTTGTGGTGTTGGTGGCAGTAGTGGTTTTTGTGGTGTTGGGGGCAGTAGTGGTTTTTTGGTGTTGGTGCAGTAGTGGTTTTGTGGTGTTGGTGGCAGTAGTGGTTCTTGTGGTGTTGGTGGCAGTAGTGGTTCTTGTGGTGTTGGGGGCAGTGGTGGTCTTGTGGTGTTGGTGGCATTTAGTGGTTTTCTTGTGGTGTTGGTGCATATGGTTCTTGTGGTGTTGGTGGCAGTAGTGGTTCTTGTGGTGTTGGGGGCAGTAGTGGTTTTTGTGGTTGTTGGTGGCAGTAGTGGTTCTTGTGGTGTTGGGGGGCAGTAGGGTTTTTTTTGGTGTGGTGGCAGTAGGGGTTCTTGTGGTTTTGGGTTTGGCAGTAGGGGGTTTTTGTGGTGTTGGTGGCAGTAGTGGTTCTTGTGGTGTTGGGTGGCAGTAGTGGTTCTTGTGGTGTTGGTGGCAGTAGTGGTTCTTGTGGTGTTGGGGGCAGGTAGTGGTTCTTGTGGTGTTGGTGGCAGTAGTGGTTTTTGGGTGGTTTTGGGTGGCAGTAGTGGTTCTTGTGGTGTTGGTTGGACAGTAGTGGTTCTTGTGGTGTTGGTGGCAGTAGTGGTTCTTGTGGTGTTGGTGGCAGTAGTGGTTCTTGTGGTGTTGGGGGCATTAGTGGTTCTTGTGGTGTTGGTGGCAGTAGGGGTTTTCTTGTGGTGTTGGGGGCAGTAGTGGTTCTTGTGGTGTTGGTGGCAGTAGTGGTTTTGTTGGTGTTGGTGGCAGTAGGGGTTCTTGTGGTGTTGGTGGCAGTAGTGGTTTTTTGTGGTGTTGGGTGGCAGTAGTGGTTCTTGTGGTGTTGGGGGGCAGTAGGGTTCTTGTGGGGGCGGTGGCAGTAGTGGTTTCTTGTGGTGTTGGGGGCAGTAGTGGTTCTTGTGGGTGTTGGTGGCAGTAGTGGTTCTTGTGGTGTTGGTGGGCAGTAGTGGTTCTTGGGTGGGGGGGCAGAAATGGTTCTTGTGGTGTTGGGGGCAGTAGTGGTTCTTGTGGTGTTTGGTGGCAGTAGTGGTTCTTGTGGTGTTGGGGGCAGTTAGGGGTTCTTGTGGTGTTGGGGCAGTAGTGGTTCTTGTGGTGTTGGGGGCAGTAGTGGTTCTTGTGGTGTTGGGGGCAGAAATGGTTCTTGTGGTGTTGGTGGCAGTAGTGGTTCTTGTGGTGTTGGTGGCAGTAGTGGTTCTTGTGGTGTTGGTGACAGTATTGGTTCTTGGTGTTGGTGGCAGTAGGGGTTTTCTTGTGGTGTGGTGGCGTAGTGGTTTTTGTGGTGTTGGTGCAGTAGTGGTTCTTGTGGTGTTGGGGCAGTAGTGGTTCTTGTGGTGTTGGTGGCAGTAGTGGTTCTTGTGGTGTTGGTGGCAGTAGTGGTTCTTGTGGTGTTGGTGGCAGTAGTGGTTCTTGTGGTTTTTGGGGCAGTAGTGGTTCTTGGGTTTGTTGGGCAGTAGTGGTTCTTGTGGTGTTGGTGGCAGAAATGGTTCTTGTGGTGTTGGTGGCAGTAGGGGTTTTCTTGTGTGTTGGTGGCAGTAGTGGTTCTTGGTTTGGGGGCAGTAGTGGTTCTTGTGTGTTGGTGGCAGTAGTGGTTCTTGTGGTGGTTGGGGGCAGTAGTGGTTCTTGTGGTGTTGGTGGCAGAATGGTTCTTGTGGTGTTGGTGACAGTAGTGGTTCTTGTGGTGTTGGTGGCAGTAGTGGTTCTTGTGGTGTTGGTGGCAGTGTGGTTTCTTGTGGTGTTGGTGGCAGTAGGGGTTCTTGTGGTGTTGGGACATAGTGGTTCTTGTGGTGTTGGTGGCAGAAATGGTTCTTGTGGTGTTGGGGGCAGAAAGTGGTCTTGTGGTGTTGGTGGCAGTAATGGTTCTTGTGGTGTTGGGGGCAGTAGGGGTTTTCTTGTGGTGTTGGTGGCAGTAGTGGTTCTTTGGTGTTTGTGACAGTAAGTGGTTCTTGTGGTGTTGGGGGCAGTAGTGGTTCTTGTGGTGTTGGTGGCAGTAGTGGTTCTTGTGGTTTGGTGGCAGTAGTGGTTCTTGTGGTTTTGGGTGACAGTAGTGGTTCTTGTGGTGTTGGTGCAGTAGTGGTTCTTTTTGGTTTTTGGGGGCAGTAGTGGTTCTTGTGGTGTTGGTGGCAGTATGGTTTTTTTGTGGTGTTGGTGACAGTAGTGGTTCTTGTGGTGTTGGTGGCAGAAATGGTTCTTGTGGTGTGGTGACAGTAGTGGTTTCTTGTGGTTTTTGGTGCAGTAGTGGTTCTTGTGGTGTTGGGGGACAGTAGGGGTTTTCTTGTGGTGGGGTGGCAGTAGTGGTTCTTGTGGTGTGGTGGCATAGTGGTTCTTGTTGGTGTTGGTGCAGTAGGGGTTCTTGTGGTGTTGGTGGCAGTAGTGGTTCTTGTGGTGTTGGGTTGGCAGTATGGTTCTTGTGGTGTTGGTGGCAGTAGGGTTCTTGTGGTGTTGGTTGGCAGTAGTGGTTCTTGTGGTGTTGGGGGCAGAAAGTGGTTCTTGGGGGTGTTGGTGGCAGTAGTGGTTCTTGTGGTGTTGGGGGCAGTAGTGGTTCTTGTGGTGTTGGTGGCAGTAGTGGTTCTTGTGGTGTTGGGGGCATATGGTTCTTGTGGTGTTGGTGGCAGTAGTGGTTCTTGTGGTGTTGGTGGCAGAAATGGTTCTTGTGGTGTTTGGGGGCAGTAGTGGTTCTTGGGTGTTGGGGGCAGTAGTGGTTCTTGTGGTGTTGGTGGGCAGTAGTGGTTCTTGTGTGTTGGTGGCAGTAATGGTTCTTGTGGTGTTGGTGGCAGTAATGGTTCTTGTGGTGTTGGTGGCAGTAATGGTTCTTGTGGTGTTGGTGGCAGTAATGGTTCTTGTGGTGTTTGGTGGCAGTAATGGTTCTTGTGGTGTTGGTGCAGTAATGGTTCTTGTGGTGTTGGTAAACAGTAATGGTCTTGTGGTGTTGGTGGCAGTAGTGGTTCTTGTGGTGTTGGTGACAGTAGTGGTTCTTGTGGTGTTGGTGACAGTAATGGTTCTTGTGGTGTTGGTGACAGTAGTGGTTCTTGTGGTGTTGGTGACAGTAGTGGTTCTTGTGGTGTTGGTGGCAGTAGTGGTTCTTGTGGTGTTGGTGACAGTAATGGTTCTTGTGGTGTTGGTGACAGTAGTGGTTCTTGTGGTGGCGGTGATAAATGATGATCTCCCTCAGTACAAGGTCTGGTTGAAAGTGGATTAGACAGTGCAAGGTCAATTTTTTTTATTGCATGCAGTCTCTGTTGCAATATCCTGTCACTAATGCATGCCCACAATCTGTAAATAGCAACTAATGTGACCTTACTATCACTGTACAAATTGGTTATACTGTCTATAAAATAATTCATCACGGAAATAAAACTTATGTCGGTCACAGTTCTCGTTCTGAGCCCACCTTTCAACTCTTATAGACTGCTTTCACATATTCTTAGCATCCAGGGCTCAATCATATCCGCTCTTGAAACAGTGTACCGTTTGCATCCACCACCTCTTCATTTACTGCATTCCTCACTTGTGACTAGAAGAGTATTCAACTACATCTATTGAAGAGGACCACCAAATGTATGAGGATATTTTCACAAACTGAAAAGTTTACTTCTCGAATTTTAAAGAAAATAATAAATATTTTTTTTAAAGAAAGGACTGATTTTAGTTGAGATGATGATGATAATAATTCCAAATTGAAGTTAGCTCTATTAACATTGTGGCTAAAGTGATTAAAAATTGATAATAAAATTGGTAACTATGGTGAGGCGTAGTAGTGATGAGGGTGGTGAAGATAATAGTGACAAGTACAAGATAAACAGTAGTCGTTATGATGCAGTTGTTAGCCGTTTTAAGATGGATCCGAAAAGAGTACTTCCGACAATAGTGTCAAGATATGCTGCAAAACAAGGTGTAACAACAAAAGCTTCTTCTACAACGTGTTTTGTCTTCACTGTGATGCATTGTCACCTGGGCCAGTTGCAGGGGAGGCAAGGAAGCAAGTCGCGAGCTTCCTACGGGTGGACGGGGCTCAGCTAATGACCATCATTCTTCGCCCATCATTACCCTGAATGAACAGATTCGCCGAAGATGGGTGGACGCAGGCTAGGCAGGTGGGGCGTGAATAGCATTAGCCTAATGGATCACACGGCTATTAACGCCCCTGAACACCTCACACGGGACAATTTGTGGAGTCAAAGTCGACGACAGGGTTTCTGAGGACGGTTCCAAACATATTACGTATAGTCTTTGTGGCACATGGGTGTATGCGCTGTATTAGATGCATTCACCTAGTTTTATTCACTTAGTGCCTGCGGTGGTCCAGTTCTAGTTCTTGGATCATCTTTGTTCTTCGAGTAACTTATAGCACAAGGCTATCTTTTTCTCCACAGATTTGTGATATGCTTCGAGGTTTCTGTAATCTTACACACTAGCCTGCGATCAGGCTTCCTGCTGATAATTATCACCATGCTCCTGCTAACTGCAGCCTTCATGCCTACATGGCCATCCCAGCCTGGGTGATCAAGCACATCCTGCAGGAACTTCTCTTTAATTCCTCCTTCAGACTCCTTTGTTCCATTAATATATATATATATATATATATATATATATATATATATATATATATATATATATATATATATATATATATATATAAACTGATACACAGTTAGCAGGTTCCAGTCCTGCTGTGGACGTAGAGACAATGTTTGTAAATAATTTCGCCTATTTGCGAATTGTTAAGCATTTCAAATCTCTTTCGTTGTCCACTGCATGTGGCAAGATTCGACGAAATAACTTTCAAAACGAGCTTGGTGCCCAGGAGTATGGGGAAACATGGCTTAGCTTCGGCTAAGCGCCCATACTTCTTTTGAGTCTAGCTCCGTGGTAAAGTACTGTGGACTCTGATACAGAGTTAGCAGCTTCGCGTCCTGCTGTAGACATATAGACAATGTTTGTAAATAAGTTCGCCTGTTTGCGAATTGTTAAGCATATGCATATATATATATATATATATATATATATATATATATATATATATATATAATATATATATATATATATGCAAGGAATTCGCAAGAGCAGGCGAAATATACACAAACACTGATCTCTGGCTGAAGGAGACTCGAATCTACGAACCTTGGAACAAGGTACGCAGTGCTTTACCAATCTACCCACACTGGACAATACCTTGGAGTCCAGCTTGCGCTAGACTTTGATCCAAGGCAGCCAGCTTTCAGGGAGAAGGCTTACAGCTTTTCATCTCATCCCCTGCATGCATCAGCCTTACTAGAGATATTAACAATCCAAGGGGATGAGATGAAAAGCTATAAGCCTTCTCCCTGAAAGCTGGCTGCCTTGGATCAAAGTCTAGCGCAAGCTGGACTCCAAGGTATTGTATAGTGGGTAGATTGGTAAAGCACTGCGTACCTTGTTCCAAGGTTCGTAGGTTCGAGTCTTCTTCATCCAGAGATCAGTGTTTGTGTATATTTCGCCTGCTCTTGCTAATTCCTTGCATATATATATATATATATATATATATATATATATATATATATATATATATATATATATATATATATATATATAAGCACAAAATAACCACTGTGAAAAATAGTGAAATTCCAAGTGCTTTTGTGATTTCTTTCATCGTTCCTTGATAATGTGAGAAATCATGAAAGTGCTTAGAATTTCACTACTCACAGTGGTTATTCTGCATGTTGTGATATCAATGGTTTACTGTGATATTATTGCATATATATATATATATATATATATATATATATATATATATATATATATATATATATATTTATATATATATATAATATATATATATTTATATTTATTTATTTATTTTTATTAACACACTGGCCGATTCCCACCAAGGCAGGGTAGCCCGAAAAAGAAAATCTTTCACCATCATTCACTCCATCACTGTCTTGCCAGAAGGGTGCTTTACACTACAGTTTTTAAACTGCAACATTAACACCCCTCAGATATAATATATATATATTATATAATATATATATATATATATATATATATATATATATATATATATAAGACTGGGCAGGCGAAGAAAAAAATGCAAAAAATAAAATGTAGGGGCGCCATTGGTACACTAAGGGAAAACACCATAAGTGTCCGGGGCCCAAAACTGTTCAACAGCCTCTCATCAAGCATTAGGGGAATTGCCAATAAGCCCCTGGCTGCCTTCAAGAGAGAGCTGAACAGATACCTAAAGCCAGTGCCGGATCAGCCGGGCTGTGGCTCGTACGTTGGACTGCGTGCGGCCAGCAGTAACAGCCTAGTTGATCAGGTCCTGATCCATCGGTAGGCCTGGTCATGGACCGGGCCGCGGGGGCGTTGATCCCCGGAATAACCTCCAGGTATATATATATTATATATATATATATATATATATATATATACACACACACACACACACACACACACACACACACACACACACACACACACACCACACACACACACAATGGAACCTCAGTTTTAGTGATTAATTTGTTCCAGAAAGTCTGACGAAAACCGAACTGTACGAAAACTGAAGCAATATTTCCCATAAGAAATAATGTTATCCAATTAATCCGTTCCAGATACCCAAAAATATTAACAAAAAATACATTTTATAGAGAATAACTATAGTTTTACATACAGAAAACAATGAGAAATAATTATAAATGACTAACGAAATGGATAAATGAACATTTAACATCACTTTTACCTTTACTGAAGACTCCTGTTGGCGTATGGAAGACGGCGAGGAGGGAAGAGGGAGGAGAGGTTACTGTTTAGAAGGGGAATCCCCCTCCATAAGGACTTGAGGTATCAAGGCCCTATCTGGGGTTACTTCCCTTCTCTGTCTTTTACTGGCACTAGGACCAGCTTGAGAGTCACTGGACCCCTGTCACACAAAAAATGTGTCCAGAGAGGTCTGTTTCTGGAGTCTCTAAGATTTGCCTAAAATGGGACAAGATATTGTCATTGAACATGCTGCAGCCACGGCTTGAGACAGCTTTGTTAGGGTGATATTTCTCCACAAAACTTTGCAACTCGCCTTCTTTATCAAAGGGCTGGCACTCGGAACTTTCTTTACCCCCATGGTGGCTTATTTAGCAGTCGTACTTAATAAACAAGCACTACAATGGAGTACTATGAAGTGTTATCCGAACGCGCAGGGTAATGCTCACTTACCCAGAAACAACACCAGACTGACGCAGAACGCATAGGATGCTTTAGTGGGTGCGGGTAGGCGGACGCGTTTGGTATGGACCATTGTCAACTATGAAAACCGAGTCGTTGTACGAAAACTGGGACAAAATTTAGGCGAAAAAAGTCGTCAAAAACCAAATCCTACGAAAACCAGGGAATACGAAAAAACAAGTGGTTTTGAATCATTTATCAAACTGCGGCAGGCCAGGGTTCAACCCCACGACACATTGTCCCGCTTTTAGTCTCTCTAAACGTTAGCCGTCCTACATAAATAATCCTAGAATTCTACCAAAACAAAAAAAATAGAGATAAATATGTGGTATTCTTCCTGCTGTCTTCACGGTGCTCCTCATAACATCTTGTTGCATTCTCCCTGCTCTCCACTATGGTGCTCCAATTAACAAACTTGCACGTTTCTCACATAAATTGTAATGTAACTTTTACCACCACAATAAAAAATGCATCACCAAGCGTAACGAGTAATTCCACGTCTTAATTAGCTGTTAACGACGCCGGGAATGATAACACAGCAGTCGTCCTCAATAAATTGCAGCGCCCCTTATCCTGTGAGTGGTCATTTTTACTATATATATATATATATATATATATAAATATATATATATTATATATATATATATATATATATATATAATATATATATAATATATATATATTTATGTCAGTCCACGCTAGGATTCGAACCTGCACTCTGTATCCAAGTACACAGTACTTTCGCCACTCCGCCAGATCTGACTGATTGGTGAAAGTACGGTGTGCAGGTTCGAATCCTTCTGTGGAGTAAGAGATAATGTTTGCTAAAAGTTCACCCGTTTGCGAATTCATAAGTATTATATATATATATATATATATATATATATATATAATATATATATAATATATATATTATATATAATATATATATATATATATATATATATATATATATATATGCAAATAAGATGACAGTAAACAGGTGATATCACAATATGCTGAATAAGCACTGTGAAAAAATAGTAAAATTCCAAACGCTTTCGTGATTTTTCACATCAACAGTTTCTCGATAATGTGAGAAATCATGAAATCGCTTGGAATTCTACAATTTTTCACAGTGGTTATTCTGCATATATATATATATATATATATATATATATATATATATATATATATATATATATATATATATATATATATATATATATATATATATATATATATATAGATTATATGGTTTAAAAAGACACGTAAGCAAACACTATAACATGTTTATTAGAAAACGTTTCGGTCCTGGGACCTTGATCACTTCTAACATACAGAACGAACGAACGAACGAAAGTTCAGGTAAGATCCCAAATGGGATGAGCGGGGAAGACGGGACAGACGAAGAATAGTGCTGGAGAGGAGTGTCCTTAGTTGTAGAAATAGAGCCAGGGCTTAACCCAGCAGCTAAGTCGATCGTGGGACAGACATTGAGAACACACATAGCAGGCTCTTCTGTTGGGACTCCGGTGGGTGAGTGGGGAAGTGTGGACAGACGATGAACAGTCGTGAGAGGAAGGTCGATTACCAAAACTGTTGTCCAGAGGGCTGAGGAAGGGTTGTTGAGGTGGTTCGGACATGTAGAGAGAATGGAGCGAACAGAATGACTTCAAGAGTGTATCAGTCTGTAGTGGAA
>NC_069409.1:41249128-41354128 GCF_026875155.1 Cherax quadricarinatus
TCCTATGCATGTCCCTGTTTTCTTATCTTCCCTTCGCGCGCGTCATTCTTCTATCACTTTCCTCTTACATTGTCGCTTTATTTATGTTCTCGCCGCCCTCCTCCCACCCAACACTTTCCAATTCTTCGTTCCTTTGTTTCATAGTAATATCCATATCCACGTCATTGATGTTAGTCAGTTGACAGTCGATGCCGGGTGCCTTTCTCGCCTTCCTTTCCAACCTATTTTTGTACATCTTGGTTTATCTTAAGCGATTCCTGAAGAAAATCACGTTACGTTAGTAAGTAAATGAGTAAGTTTATTCAGTTACAGGTACACATCAGTACACTTACATAAATTTTCATACATAACAGCATATGCGTAGATTACCTAGGATAACCTAAGAAAGTCAGAAAGTGGCTTATTTCCATTGGGGTCGCTATGTGTAAACTTGCAAATATTATCTTATTTTCAGTAAGGTTGGTTTTAGTTGATAAAGACACAAAAGGTAAAAATTGGAAACTATACTTCAGATAACGTTTCGCCTGCACAGCAGGCTATAATCAGACTTAAAAAAGCCTGCTGCGCAGACGAAGCGTTGTCATAACGTTACCCTTCTGATGCTGTATCGATATCTTAGAGTATTATTATGCCCTGTATCTTACAAGTTTTGTTTTGTTTTGGTTACAAATTCTTACCAAAAATATACAGCGAAACACCCAAGCTAATATAAAAAAAAAACGGCCGCGACAATTCTGGCAACGCGGTGCCTGGCCAACAGCTCCAGGAAACATTCGAAATAGAGGAGCTTACGACGACGTTTCGGTCCGACTTGGACCATTTACAAAGTCACACAGTGAGACTTTGTAAATGGTCCAAGTCGGACCGAAACGTCGTCGTAAGCTCCTCTCTTCTATGTGCGGGTTATTTGTGCATCGTTCCAGTCACGGTACTATGCTTTTTTTTTTTTATTTATAAACATTCAAAAGCTTCAAAACTGGTGGTGTGAGAATGGGTTGCTTTCTCGATGCATACTTTACCCCGCGCACTCTGTCGTCTCACCCCCTTCCTTCCCTCGTGGTCTAATCTAGGTGGTTCCTAGGGTCAAATATAGACCAGCGTTCCGCTCTCGTGGTCGGGGTCTTGGTAGTCCCCGAGGTCAGGTTCAGACCAGGTCGGGTCAGGTTCTCGGGAATAAATAAACCAAAGTGTTGTACATGTTTCTCGTTCATCAACCTGTCTGTATTGTGTAACAATGTAATTATGATAGGTTGAGACCAGTCCTTCCCTCGTGGTCTTAGTGGTAACCGGGGTTCAGGTACAAATTAGGGTGTCCATAGTGTATCCTTACGGACTGTTAATGTACCTTTCTCCGACCTTCACCCACGCCGGGAGAGTGGTTATAGTTGTGCTCTGATGGTGGCAGTAAAAGTGATAGTAGGTGATAGTGATGAGGGAAGTGAAAGTGGTGCTAGTGGTGATGGTGATAGCGGTGATGACAGTGAAAGAAATGGTAGTGGTGATAGTTGGAGGGAGGTGGTTGTGATACTGGTGAGAGTAATGAAAATGATAAAAATGAGGGCACTGCAACTAAATGCAACAGAATGGTGACAATCACAGAGCAAGCTGCCCTCGCCCTGTACATGAGCAAACGATGTTTCCAACAACTTGAAGTCACGGTTCGCCCACACAGTGGGCTTTTTCAAGTCACAAACAGATCTGTTTGTGACTTGAAAAAGCCCACTGTGTGGGCGAAATGTTGTCAATAAAGGATCACATTATACTGCACACGTGTTTATATTTCCATTGTGTCGGTATTTTATACCATTTATTTCCAACTTGAAGTCACGATTGGATGTTATTCGCTGTTAATGTCACTCTTCCGTTAGTGACAAGATTATCGGCGGTCGAATATACGAAAAAAAGCTTTGTAATTAAACTGAAGCAACACAACCTACAATGACAATATCCTATTTTCTTCTTAAATCGTTCAGAAATAAACGAACGTAAAAACAAAAACAAAAGAAAAAAGAAACGTTTTGCATACCTTTATTGCCATCACGTACAAAGCTTAGAAAAAACGAAGGGTGCATTTGGAAGAGGAGTTGCAACATAGGTATGGAGTTACGCGTCGTTAACCAGGTGTTGATGCTGCTGCTACTGCTCTCTCTCTCCTGTAGTCCAGGAAGGTAAGATAACCCACAGGGAAGAGTGAAGACCAAAGCCTAACTACACATTACTGTACGGCAAAATATAAACAAAAACACTGGAGAACCTCCACTATTTTACATTCCTTCATTGTTCCTGTTGGTAGCTGATTACCACTTGGGTTTTAATACTTGTCCCCAGTATGCGACTCACAGCAGTCGGCTAACACCTAGGTACCTACTTACTGCTAGGCGAACAGTGGCAACAGGTGAAAGGAAACATGCCCAACGTTTCCACATGTGCTGTGATCGAACCCAGGTACTTCAGATGCCAGCCGATCCTTGACAACTAAACAGGACTTGATGCATTTAGGTTAAGACGCAAGAGATGAGTTAATGTAGGTCAGTATCAAGTTCATGAGACAAGAGTCTCTATTATACTCTTATTTTGTTACACGACCCATAACTTCAACATTTTGTTGATTTATGCGTCTGTTTTCGGATGTGTATGTTAGTTAATTAATTACGTGTACAAATTCGCTTTCGAACAAAAACATTTTCTGCAAGAAAAAAAAATATTTTGCAGTCTGCCAATCTCTATAGGTAAGTTTTTGTTTTGGTTGGTTATTTGGGTTATAAGTTTATAGGTCTGTCACTGAATGACTATTCCGTGGTGCCATCTATATTGAGCCAAGACCGGAACAGATACGGGTACTACCCAAGGTAGCAAAATTTTTGGGTACAAATTTGTTTGTAGAATCCAATGCATGATAACCACTCAGTAGCCGCAGCTTAGCCTTATATTTGCCTCATATTTATTAAACTTACGTGCTGTCTCGCTAATTGTATCTGGTTTCTCATGCTTCATTTGTAAAATGGTCATGAAGGTGATCTGAACGGCTATGTAAACAATGATATTGTTTTCATTCTGATTTTACTTTCAGATTTTAACCAGGATTCAACTGTTGATTTTTAGACAAAAAATATTCATATCTTATGGTTTCTTGAAGAATGCATCAAATTCAAATTCAAAGTTTATTCTCTATAAGGATTACAATGCTGAGTTTACAGAAATTTGGTTATTGTTTGGTTTACATGTAGTAAAATTGAGATTACAGAGTGTACCACTAGAACGCTTAGCATGGCTAGGCATTTCGGGCATACTTAGTTTTATTCTTAAATGTAAAATATTACAAATTATGAGGTAAGTTGGTATTATGGCTAAGTGACTAAATACTATTTTGTGAGTTTAGCAATGAGAATGCTTTTGTTTTGGCACAGTATATAGTTTCAGTATTGGAGTATCACAGGATTCATTATTTTTAAGACTGAATTAATATTTCTGTTTATGGTCAAATGATGAGCGATTGTAAGTGTGAACCACCAGGTGGTTTATTCGTGAAGTTAGTTGACGGGTGTATCAGGGAGATAAGATTTTTCTAATGGTAGTTTTGAAGGTGATAAATGTGTCTGCAGTCTAGAGTTCTCAGGTAGGGTATTCCAGATTTTAGGGCCTTTGACATACATTGAATTTTTGTAAAGGTTTAGTCGGACAGGGGGAAATGTCGTAGAGATGTTTGTTTCTGGTGTTATGCCTGTGGGCTCTGTCACAACAAATCAAGAAAGCGTTTTAGGTCAAGGTTGATATTAGAGTTTAAGGCCCTGTAGATATAGATTGCACAGTAGTAAGTGTGGATGTACTGAACTGGGAGTAAGTTTAGATCTTTGAAGAGTGGGGGGGGGTGTGCTGCCAGGGATGGGATTTAGTGATTATTCTTACTGCAGTTTTTTGTTGGGTTATTATTGGCTTTAGGTGTGTTGCTGCAGTTGATCCCCAAGCACAAATAGCATAGGGTGAGGATGGATAAATAAGTGAGTGGTATAGTGTGAGAAGGGAAATTTGCGGCACGTAGTATCGTATCTGAGAGGATCCCAACCGTTTTGGTACTTTTTGGCTATATGCTAATATGGGTGCTGAAATTCAGGTTATTGTCAAGGATAAGCCTAAGAATTTTCCCCCATTATTTTTTGGTAATTAGAGTGTTGTCAATCTTAATGTTAATTTGTGCATCCCCTGCTCGGGCTACCAAACATAAAATAGTAAGTTTTGTCAGTGTTAAGCGTAATTTTAAATTGGCTGTCATCCAAGTCGATTTTTTTAATCAACCCCTCATTCAAAATGGTGTTAAGGGTGGCAAGATTAGGGTGAGAGATGACATAAGTCGTGTCATCAGCAAAGAAAAATGGGTTTCAGGTGTTGGGATACGTTTGGAAGGTCATTGATGTATATGAGGAAGAGCAGGGGACCAAGGACATTTCCCCTTTGCGGAACTCCAGTATCAAGTGGCCGTGTTGCTGATGCTGTGTCTTTAATGGTGACGTACTGAACCTATTAGTAATGTAAATTTGAAATAAGCAAGCGCAATGGCCTCTTATACCGTAGTGGTAAAGTTTTGTGGAGTAGATTTCGTGGTTTACTGTGTCAAAAGCCTTTTCCTTAGGTCAATAAAAATTCCTATGGATATTCCTTATTTTCCAATTTCTGTGTAAAGCAGATCTAGCAATTTTTATGATTGCATCATTAGTGCTTTTATTTTCTGAAACCAAACTGGCAGGGTTGAGTATGTTTTGAGCCGTTAAAATGAATACAGTCTCCTGTGTACGAGTTTCTCAAGATTTTTGGGTAGCAATGGTAAGTAGATATTGGCCATGTTGTTTAAGTCTGTAGGGTCACCACCTTTATGTATTGGTGTAACCCTTGCCATCTTGAGTAGTTTCGGGAAGGTGCAAATCTCTATTGACTTGTTAAAAAGTAATGAATAGCATGCGAAAGGACATGGGCCCTCGCTTGTACATAATGGTGGGACATGAGACAGATTCCCCGAGTTATTTTTAAGTGACATTATGATCTCAATGACTTCCGGGGCTCAGTTTTGGGGCAAGATAGAAGGAATTAGGGAAATTTTCCATCTAGGTAGTCCCCGGCATGGGCATTGGTATGTGGGATTTTACTGGCGAGATTAGATCCTATGTTTGAGAAGAAGTCGTTTATCTTGTTAGCTGTGTCAGTGGGGTGTAGTGGTGTTTTCATTTGGTTTAGTTTTGGACAATATTCTTGGTTTTTCTCAGTTTGTGGGTCCCTAGAATCTGAGAGAGAGTTTTTTCCCGGTCTTTTTTATATCTCCTCTAGTGTCCCGTGAATCTACTGGAGTAGTATAGTTGTTTGGCTTTTTTTATTACTTTGGTGAGAGCTGATGAATAGTGTTTTAAGAAATCTTTGTGTATTAAGCCTGTCTATATTGCTTTTTTAAATGGTGTTTCTTGTCAATGGATTTCAGAATGGTGCTGGTTAGCCTGGCAACCAGCCGTTTGTTTGTGATCTTTTTGTTTTTTTAGGACAATGTTTGTTGTATAGTCAAGTAAATTTTTTAAGAAAGATGTCTGTCCAGTCATCAATACCATTGGCCTTGGAGAATTCTGGTAGGCCCCCCAAACAACAGTCTCTAGTCCAGCTGTGAACTTCCTTACTGAGGCCTCGTCATGGAGTCTAAATGAGACTTTTTTGTATTCAAGTGGTGGTTTACTAATGTTTGTCAGGAGAAGGTATGGTAGTGGTCTGTAGTGCTATCTGTGATTATCCCTGATTTAAGGGGGGCTAGTATATTGGTCCATAATGTGGGTCTATTATGGGTTTCACTTGTCTCAGTGAGCCTGGTTGGTTTAGTTATTGTTGGTATGAGAAGTGTGTTGTTCATATTGTTTGATGAAATCAGTTACAGGCCCGATCATCTAGTAAGCCAAGGTTGATGTTGAAGTCTCCCCGCTAAGAGAAGGGGGTGCTTATTCATTTGTCTGTTTGTTATAGTGACTTTAATTTCTCACTGAAATTTGGGATGTTTGTGTGAGGTATCCGGTAAATGGCAAACCAATTGTTATAGGCTCTTAAGGTTTTTACAGTAAAATTAGCAAAAATGTATTCCCCATATTCATCACTAAAGCAAGTGGTGCTTAAGACAAAAATTGGTTTTTTCTATAGATTGCAATACCCCCCCCCAACCTGGTTTGTTCTGCAGTTTTGAATTGCTGTGTTCCTGGTAGAGGGGAGATATCTATTGTGTCCTGCTTAAGCCAGGTCTCAGTAAGAATAATGCAGGAGAAGGGTGTCTTTAGTGATTCAAGGAGTGCTAGGAGGTCATCATAGTGTTTGCTTAAGGACCTGATGTTGTAGTTTAGTACTGATAGACTTTAGCATTTTTTAGGATAGTGGTGGCTTGTGATGCTGTGTTTAAAAAAGGCAGTTACTTCCAATAGGTTTTGATTGGGTGTCAGATTTATGGAGGTTTAGATCAGGGTCAACGGATCAATTCATCTTCTAGGTTTAAAATTATGGGTTTTTTTATTCCTGTGTTGTGTTTTGAGTTCTACTACTGATATCTGTAGTGGTTGGAAAGTTTGGGCAAGTATATAGCTAGAGTATTTGGTCATGTAGGGTATAGTCACTACTTTCACATAAGAAGTTGATGTTGTCTGTGTGTTTTTGCTGAATGAACTAAAGTACAACTAGGTATAAACAGTAAAAATAAAAATACAAATTAAAAATAGAACAAGACTCACTTTAATTGCACTTATGGTCTAATAATGACTTTTGTGGAGTCTCTGTTTTGAGCTAGAGTGAGCTAAAGTACAATAGGTTTATCTAATAAAATAAAAGTAAAAATTAAAAATAGCACTATTCCTCACTAGTAATTGCACTGTGGTTAATAAGTGAATTTTGGTATTGACTATTCTTGAGGTAGAATACTAGGGTACAATAAATTTTAATCTAATAAATAAAAATCCAAATTTAAAAAAAAAAACCCTTTCATTTAAGCCCTTTAATTAATATTGAAAGATAAAAAAAAGTTCAAATTTCCCAAAGTTATGAAAATTTCTTTTCCCCGAAGAAAAGGGAAACATTAAGGGATCATACACAGGGTGTCGTACAACGGGCGTGAACGCATCACAAATGACCACCCGCGAAAAAGGTTATGTTTTATAAAAGACTTTACGCTTATATGATTAAAAAACAATATGCAATCAGACCCCTTATTAATTTCTTAAATTCTGAAACTAACCTTTAACTGAATTGAAAATCTGTCGCTGAGCAGGACACTGCAAGAGAGCGAAGAGACACACTTGGATTGACCAACTCTTTTTAAACTCATGATAAAGATTCATACTTTGGGTTTTCCCCTAAAAAGGTTTCCTGGGGAAAAACCCCCTGAGGCGCTAAACAAGACGCCATGTTGAAACTTTTGATATCAAAAAAAAAAAAAAAAAGCTTTAGGAGATATACAACATGTGACCACTACATGAATGTCAAAAAACTTACCCCCAAAAAACCCCTTTTTATTATTTTCTAAAGAATATATGAATAAACGAAACAGAAGTTTCAAAAAAGTCGTTACAGTTTCTGAGGAAAGACGTCGATGAAAAAAAATAACACCTAGAGGCCAAAACGCGACTTAGACACACTGCTTTACGCTAAGAGGGGATGAGAAAACTAGAAAAAATGCAATTAGGAAAATGAACATGACAATGTTGGCCAATGTCATAAGGAAATTGGCACAGATCTACCATAGATCTTGTTACTGTCTGCACACAAAGGATGAAAATGATGCCACCGCTACTGGACCAATGTATGAGGCTGCAGAGAAACAGTTGTAAAGCGAACGATTTATAATTATCAGAGGAGAATCGTTTGTCCAGCTAGCTGCGGTGCCTCCGACTTCACATCTAGACTGGTGCTGGGTATGAATGATTTTGGTGTCACCCAAGTGACAAAGAAGTACATCCAATGCAAGCCGAGACCTGAGCCTGGAGGAACACTATGCTTTTTAAGGATGACCAGGATTGACAACCTATATCCTGAAAAGTTTTTTATGTGTAAGCTTGGAAAGATTTATTACGCACTCACAACAGAATTACAGATTATGAAATCAACCAGGACCGAGAACAAGACATCACTGATAAAACGAGATGACGTCAAGAATGAAGTCAATCATATTCCCACCTAACATATCAGTACTGGAATGCAGAAATAGACGCACTACTGCTTCAGTGGCACAGTTCCTTCACACATTGCTGACAGGAAATTTCAGAGAGTATAGCCGCTTGCCAATTTCTTCGGCCAGAATTTGTCACATGTGGCAAGATAAAGCCAATAAAGTACATTATTCTCCCCTTTCTGTGAAATCTGTGAAGAAATGTGGAGCTGATACACATGCTGAGCTGGCTGGGTTCTAGCCAGAAGAAATTGAAAGAGCCTTTTGTTTGCAGAAGCTGGAATTCTCAGGTGTTTGTGTTGTTCTACCAAGAAACGTACATCCAAAGGTGCTCACCAACCTCAGACTGGAATAAAACTGATAAACGAGAAACAGCGAAAAACAGCTACGGGACATTTTCTAGTCAACGGAAATGAAGTTTTGGCCGGAGAGAACTGCAGCCCTTCAGAAGTTCAGACCCAAGTCTTGGGTTGAGGACACAAAAATGAGGACTATCACCACTGAACCGTTGATGATGCCCACTTACAATGCTAGGTGTGGGTCCACTATTCATCTAAACTGCGGAGGCTGATACTGCAGCGACCATGCAGCAATAAAAAAAAAAGAATCGCGTGGATAATTTCCGAACGTGACTCAAACGCCCATAGCATCAGCAACTGGACTGGCTTCAACATCCTGGTCTGCAATAAGGTTGCAATGGCCCAAGACAGTATCAGATACCAATCAATGCTCCGGCAACCCAGTTGTCTACTGTCTATGAAGTGCTGACCCACTGACATACTATCATGCAATCTCTTGATCTGACACAGTTTTAAGTGTGTCTGATTAAGCACTGTTAAAACTGCTGAAGTAGCATGGAAGCACACCATATGCACACTACTGTCAACCACTGGAAAGGAGGGTCAAAGATGCAGGACTCAGGGACCTGTATGCAGACGCAGAAGTCCTTGCTGATGGCTCCATAGCTGGGTTGGTGGAAGGATGCTAGTACAATCTGGTAGTCAGGTTCCATAACTTGCTTAAGGAGGAATTTATGAGACTGAAATGGTTAGAAAATGAGCACAGTAAAGACCTTTTCCACCTGGAAGAAACATGCGAGGCCATCAGCAATCAGAGAAGATATCTCACCATTTATATTTCATGAGGTGCTAGAGAACAAGTCATGTGCGCACACCTTAAGGTAATGAGATATATCTCAGTCAAGAGAATAAAAGGGTTTTACAGTGTGTAGTCTTCACTAAAACTGCTCCAGGGTGGATGTCCAACTCAGACGTACAGTGATAAATTTACTCCTCAACCTTGTGGCTATATATTATTAGATTAAATTTGTTTTATGACACTCAAAAGTTCATAACCATGACACTGCTGGCACTCAAATACCTATATGGACCATTTCGAAACACTAAAATTTACCACTAGACTGTACCGATAAATGAAAAATCTGATCTAGGCCCACGGCCTATATGGCAAAAGAAAGGTGCAACTACGGTGTATAAAGCCACGTGAGAAGTAGGGTAATGCGTGGTACTATGGCGGACCACAGCAGCAGGGACTGTCAAGTGAAGACAACAAGCAGACATGTGGGTATAAAACTGTAGGTAATGCAGAGGAAACTTTTATTTTAGACCAGGTTTCTATACTGAGTAATAACGTCTGAAATAGATGCTTGCTCACCATTACATCTTTATATACCAGACTGCTGGCTTGCGGGTGCTAGACTCTGTGGTTTGAGTGACAAGTGTTCTTTATTTAATACTCTCCAACAAGTGAGAATGGTTCGGTGAGTACATCCTATCATGACCCAGTAGGCCAACTGCAGTGTTCCTCTATTTCTATGTACAACAATGAAAGTCCATTATATTTCGTACATTACTGTCTCTGTACGTAGAGTGTCAAGCCAGTAATAATCTTCCTGTGCACCTGTCATAGTGATTTCAGCCCCTTCAGAGTACCTCGGTTTTCGCAAATTGTCAATGATTAAATTCGTTGCAGATTTGCATACGAACACGCCAGTTCTATTAATCCACCTGACGCAATGTTCCACAAGAGAAATTCCGTTCCTTGAGGGAGCAGACGAAGAAAGACAAAAATATTTCACCCATCCTGACATTGTTAGAAAATTTATTACTATTGCATTTGAAAAGCTTTAAGAAGGATTCTACTTGACAGAATTATTTAAAATAAACTAGACAAAGGAAAAAAAGTGTAAGTAGTAATAAGTAAGAGTGAGAATAAGATTAACTGAAAATATTAAATAAGTGAGAATATGTTAGATTAAGACAAATAGTGTTTAAATATGGAGGAGCACCTCACCAAGTACTCCCGCAGGAACCCAAGTCATAAGTAATGCCAAGAAATATCAGTCTCTCCATGGTTTCTCCTGGCCAACTGGTCTATGCCACACACCCCACCCCCGTGTCAACACTGGTGCCACACCCTACCCCAGTGTCAACACTGGTGCCACACCCTACCCCAGTGTCAACACTGGTGCTACACTCCACCTGTGTCAACACTGGTGCCACACAAACCTGTGTCAACACTGGTGCCACACACATACCCGTGTCAACACTGGTGCCACACACATACCCGTGTCAACACTGGTGCCACACACATACCCGTGTCAACACTGGTGCCACACACATACCCGTGTCAACACTGGTGCCACACACATACCCGTGTCAACACTGGTGCCACACACATACCCGTGTCAACACTGGTGCCACACACATACCCGTGTCAACACTGGTGCCACACACATACCCGTGTCAACACTGGTGCCACACACATACCCGTGTCAACACTGGTGCCACACACATACCCGTGTCAACACTGGTGCCACACACATACCCGTGTCAACACTGGTGCCACACACATACCCGTGTCAACACTGGTGCCACACACATACCCGTGTCAACACTGGTGCCACACACATACCCGTGTCAACACTGGTGCCACACACATACCCGTGTCAACACTGGTGCCACACAATACCCGTGTCAACACTGGTGCCACACACATACCCGTGTCAACACTGGTGCCACACACATACCCGTGTCAACACTGGTGCCACACACATACCCGTGTCAACACTGGTGCCACACACCCCCGTGTCAACACTGATTATACTTCTTTAGGTCAGGAAGTGGAACGGCCTAGACAGTGAAGTGGTAGAGGCAGAATCCATGCATAGCTTTACGAATAGGTATGACAGGGTTCAAGCAGACAGAAATGAGACCAATAGTGGCCAGCGGAAGCGCGGGGCCACGAGCAGAGACTCGAACCTTGCAATCACAATCAGGTGAATGCACAGGTGCCAACAATACCAGACACACAGGTGCCAACACAGGCACTGGCTCAATCAATACACAATATCCGTTGGATCTAAATGGTGTACTGGTGACAGTAGCGAAGATACGTTGCTGAATAGTGTTTCATTATGACAGTGTTTTGCTCTGCGTAGAGCTTTATATGCACACAGCGCAACCGGCATAGCTAATATTCTCATTCTTGACTTCGAGCTCAGCCCCAGCGACCTAAAAGACGAGGGTCATTACTTCTTCTCCTAATTTCCGTTCGTCTGTGTGTGCGCATTGAAGCACGGGGTCCGGATGTTATTTGTATGATTCATCTGCGGTCGGAGGATCAAGTCTCCGCCTCTTCTGCAGCTGAACGACCCACATGGGCTCTGCACTTCACACATATGTATAAAATATACTTTTCCGGATCACTGAGTTACTGATCGGAAAAATGCAACAGTCTGGGTGATCACGCCAACACAAGGAGTGCTTCATTCACCACCACACGCGGCGGAAAGAGCAAGAACCCACTGCTGCCAACAATACGACGATACACTTCTGGAGGACAGAAACTGGATAAGGTGATTTTTTTGTTTTGTTTTGTTTTGGCTTTATAGGTCTTCATGCTTACCTTATGCGTGCGGCCAACAGCAGTTGGCTGCACGCAGTCTAACGTATGAAGATTGAGACACTTATGCAGCATATGGGAATCTTTATTCAGGAAACGTTTCGCCACACATTCTACAAAATTGATGGACTGAACACATCGACTCCAGGCTAAGGGAATGATTACCTCATACTCCCCCACTCCTTACGCCTCCCTCTTTGTATTGGACTGATGAAGTCACTGTGTGGCGAAACGTTTCCTGAATAGAGATTCCCATATGCTGCATAAGTGTCTCAATCTTCAACTTGTCGGTTTTTCAAACCATTCATCACAGTCTAACGTATGCACAACAGCCCGGAACTTAAGTTTCCTTCTGAAGATGGCCACGAAGGGCGTTGAAGTCGGGGACCTCTAGACATTTATCGAGATCTCTTAGTGTACTCGTCGCGCCTCTAGTTTTTACTGGAGGTACTTTTTAACATCTGACAAGTCTTCTGCTTTTATACAAAAACAATTTCGTGTGCAGGTTTGAGCCCAGTCCCTCCACGATTTTCCAGTTGTAAATTACCATGTACCTTTCTCCCGTACATTCCATAGGACTTCAAGCGTTCCTAGTAGTTCAGATATTTGACTGAATGTATAGGGGCAGTGAAAAGTTCTCTGTACACAGTTTTTTTTTCTTAACTCAGCAATCTCACCTGCCTTAGAGGCTGTTAGTTAACAGCAGGTTGACATCGGTCTGTATGAGAGGTCTTTGCAAGGTCAAACAAACCAGACATGAATGACATACGTACGAAGCTGGCCAGCGCCTCTGTAATCTTTAAGAACAAACCATTGTCTTTCCCACATATTCAGAAGATAATGATACTGTACTACATTCTTTCCGTATCCGTCAGACAAACCAATATACTTTAATTACATGTATTCAAGTCTAGATGTATCGTAACCTTTACAGAGATTAATTTAAACGTGTGGTTACCAACTAAGCATGTACGATGTCTACACGGTGGAAGATATTATTCTCCCGTTTACTTTGCTTATTGGAGGGATTAATTACTGTTAAGGTAACCTAACCTGATTTACAATAATAAATTAATAAATCAGTAAATAATAAATCGATAATTGCAAAAATTAATAAAATTTTGTTTCATTTTAGGTAGGGAAGAAATTTACTACTTGTAGGACGGTTAAAATGATGTATTACACACACACACACACACACACACATATATATATATATGTCGTGCTGAATAGGCAGAACTTGCGATCTTGGCTTAAATAGCAACGTTCATCTTGCCATATAGGACAAGTGAAAATTTGTGTATGCGATAATTTCGCCAAAATCATTCTGAAGGTAACGAAAAAAATATATTTCACTGTGTTTAGTATTAAATTACTGTAAGCAAATCTAAAATATATTTAGTTGGGTGAGGCTAAAATAAACTGCTCTTGTTATAATAAGGTTAGGTAAGTTTTCTAAGATTCTTTTGGTGCAAAATTAAAAAAAATAAACATTAACATTAATGAAAAAATATATCTTTAAACGTATAAAAGACAATTTCAGAAAGGACTTAATTTTAAACGAGTTCTTGCTAATTGACCAGTTTTACATATCTGGCACGACATATATATATATATATATATATATATATATATATATATATATATATATATATATATATATATATATAATATATATACATATATATATATTATATATATATATATATATATATATATATATATATATATATATATATATATATATATATATATATATATATAATGTATGTCGTGCCGAATAGGGAATACTTGCGATTTTGGCTAAAACAACAACGCTCTTCTTGCCAAATAAGGAAAACGAAAATTTGCGTATGCAATAATTTCGCAAAAAATCATTCTGAACCTAACGAAAAAAATATATTTCATTGTGTTTGTTTATTATTAAATTGCTGTAAACTCATCTAAAATATATTTAGTTGGATTAGGCTAAATTAAATTGCGGTTGCTGTCGTATGAACCACAGTCCGGCTGGTCAGGTACTGAAGTTAGGTGCCTGTCCAGTGCCTTCTTGAAGACAGCCAGGGGTCTACTGGTAATCTCCCTTATGTATGCTGGAGGGCAGATGAACAGTCTTGGGCCCTTGACACTTATTATGTTGTCTCTCAGTGTACTCGTGGCGCCCCTACTTTTCACTGGGGGAATGTTGCATCTCCTGCAGTCTTTTGCTGTCATTGGGACTGATTTTCGTGAGCAAGTTTGGTACTAATCCCTTTAGGATTTTTTCAACTGTATATTATCATGTATCTCTCTCGCCTGCGCCCCAGGGAATATAAATAAAGGGACTTAAACCGTTATTAGTAATTTAGGTGCTTTATCGTACTTGTGTGTGTTGTGAAAGTTCTTTGTACATTCTCCAGGTCAATAATTTCGCCTGCCTTGACGGAGGTAGTTAATGTACAGCCTAAACAGAACAAGCGATTTGAAGAGAACCATCATGGGCTTGGCGTCCCTAGTTTTGAAGGTTCTCATTATATAATATATATATATATATATATATATATATATATATATATATATATATATATATATTATTATATATATATATGTCGTGCCGAATATGTAAAACTGGTCAATTAGCAAGAACTCATTTAAAATTAAGTCCTTTCCAAAATTTTCTCTTATACGTTTAAAAAGATATATTTTTTTCATTAATGTTAATGTAATTTTTTTTTAATTTTACACCAAAAGAATCTTAGAAAACTTACCTAACCTTTTTATAACAAGAAAAATTTATTTTAGCCTAACCCAACTAAATATAGTTGAGATTTGTTTACAATAATTTAATACTAAACAAACACAATGAAATATATTTTTTTCGTTAGGTTCAGAATTATTTTGCCGAAATTATTGCATACACAAATTTTCACTTGTCCTATATGGCAAGATGAGCGTTGCTATTTAAGCCAAGATCGCAAGTTCTGCCTATTCGGCACGACATATTATATATATATATATATATATATATATATATATATGTCGTGCCGAATAGGCAGAACTTGCGATCTTGGCTTAAACAGCAACGATCATCTTGCCATATAGGACAAGTGAAAATTTGTGTATGCAATAATTTCGCCAAAATCATTCTGAACCCAACGAAAAAAATATATTTGATTGTGTTTGTTTAGTATTAAATTATCTTAACGTATTTAAAATATATTTAGTTGGGTTAGGCTAAAATAAATTGCTCTTGTTATAATAAGGTTAGGTAAGTTTTCTAAGATTCTTTTGTTGCAAAATTTAAAATTTTTACATTAACATTAATGAAAAAAAATTTTTTAAAGTTAAAGAAAATTTCAGAAAGGCTTAAATTTTTAATTTAGTTCTTGCTAATTGACAGTTTTACATATTGGCACGAATATAATATATAATATTTATATATATATATATATATATATATATATTAATATATTATATATCAGAAAAATCATGAATACCTTATAAAAGAGAAAAGGTTGTTGTGTATGAGAAGCGTTGCACAGATGTACACCATAAAACGTCCCAAGAAATGCTTCTTCAAAGTTAGTCTTTTCTTCTCCTCTAGGAATACATTATGGGAATAGAGAATATTTATGAACACCTTCAGTAAGTTATTAACAACGGCAAGCAGCCTTTTACAAAGCTACGCAGGATTTGTTGCAATTATATAATTATAATTGCAATTATATAATTATAATTGCAATTATATAATTATAATTTAAAAAATAGTGTAACGGCATACTGTTGCAACAGCCAAATATAGAGTTAATAGCACTAATGGCAGGTTAAGTGGCTGCAATGTGGTGTCTTTATGGTGGTGTTCACTCACAAGATGAACCGCACACACCAATGTACACTGATGTACGCCACACCTCACCTTCAATAAGGTGAGTCCATGACTGGCTAAATCATAATAAAACAATTGTAAACAGCTCACCGAAAAGGCGAGTTGTTTACATTTCGTCTTATTACGATTCTGCGAGTCATTAATGACGGCTTGTAAGGGACCTGAGCTAGAGCTCGCCACAGCCATATCGATGTGAGAGTAATCTGTCAAAACCTGCATATGTGGTCACAGTGGTAGCTCATGCTAACCTCCCTTAAGTGTACAGAAATACACCTAGTTCGATTAATTTTATTAGGGTGGCATGGTACAGTGGAAAGAGCATCCCACCTGTTCTCTCTGAAGGTGAGTCAACAATCACTGAGAAGTCACCTGGTTACAATCAACTGAAAGGTGAATGAAGCCTCTCTCATTTCACTACACGTCGTCTGTCACACCTACCAACAGTCTGAGTGATCAGAAAACTGGGCCACATTTAGCGGATCAAGGATACAGCTTCCATCGCTTAGCTCAAATGATGTTCATAAAATACAATAGCTATGCCAATTTAAAGTTAGAAAAGGCTAGCGCAGGACCTAATAAAAAATTTGTTAAACAAATCGAGAAAACACAAAGGACTGTATTAATCAAAACCTTAGTGACCTGGCAGAAATTACACTGGTGGCAGTGGTGGGACTTGAACCTACATCTCCGAAGAGACCTGTGAGCCTAGCAGAAACTGTAACCAATGTATTTGCTCCTCACAACAAAACGAAGACGTTGTGTCTTCTTGGCAGTAGTCACCATTAAGATAAACTGCACTGAACAATACTCAGGAAAATTATTCTTTCCATCAAATCAAACCTACTCACCTCCCATTTCCCAGGCACTGTACGACACTGTATGGGCTCAGTACTTAACAGAATGAGTTAATGCTAACATCTGACCTGATGCAAAATTACTGTACACCAGTCGTGGGTATTCCTCCCTCCAAGACCACCATTCACACCCCGATCACCAAACCAAGAACAGAACAAGTCCTGTCAGTCTTGGCTGAAACAAAGGTGGACATCTTCATTAGGAACCTGACAAGATTCTGGTTCTGACCTGGTTAATTAGACCTGGATGAGAAAGACAAGTAAAAATCATGCCACAGGTCATCCACTCGTCAGCCACAGGTCGACCACAGGGGGAGCGTGCATGTGGCAATGTGGGGGTACCTAGGTCTTCCTCTCGACAAAAACCAAACCAGATATTAGCAGCGAAAACACAATTTGTTTGTATAACAAGGTGTAATGCACTAGAAAATGAGGCTTAATTACAAGGAAGAAGGTCATGCACATTACTGCAGCAAGCCTGGTATGCGTTCAGGAACGCCGGTGTGATGTACCAACTTAACTGTCCAACATGCTACCTACCAACCCTCCCAAACTCTCCTAGGAAAATTAGGGTACCTCTTATTCACTTAATCAAATCAAACATATACTTTTCTCCCATTCACCAGGCGCTGTACGACCTTTATGAGTCAAGTACTTCACTCTGAATAATAATAAAATTGTAATGTGAAATGTGTTTGCGCAAACATGAGCATGAGTTCGTGAACGTGCAAGGGTGTGCGTGCGTGAATATGTAAGCGTGTGTACTCGGTATTGTTTGCTGGGGGTCGTCATAGCTCCTGACCCGGCCTTCTAAGCCTTATCGACCAGTTTCAGATTCTTGGCTTCCAGGGCCCAATCATACCTACATCTGAAACTGTGCATAGTGTATGCCTCCACCACTGCATCATCTACGTCTAGTGCATTCCACTTAACATCGTAAGACTAAACAAGTACTTCCTGAAGTCCCTATGGCACATCTGTGTCCTTATCTGCTAGCTGTCTACTCTGCTTCCCTCTCCTCACATCTCACTATGCAGCACCGCTCATCCCTCTCCCCTCTAGTCCCATGAGCATTTTGTATGTTATCATGATGCTTCCTCTGGTGCTCCTTTCTCCCAGAGCTGTTAGATGTACTTAAGTTTGTTCACTTAGCTCATTTCCCTCATTTCCCGTACCAATCTCATAGTAAAACATCTTGCGTTTCTTTACATGATCAGATGTATGATCCATGCTGGTGCCCCAAACTGAAAGATGGGCCTAACGTACTGTAGGCTGTGTACAATGTTCATAACGGCAGTACACATATCCTAAAAGAAAGCTGCTGAACCCTGTATAACTTGCTGCTAGTCCGTAGGGTCCACTACCCCTCTCAATTCCTTAGATCGAAGTATCAATGCTCCCCTCTTAAGGTCATTACAACAGCCTGAATACAACTTAGCAACACAAAAGGGTGCAACACAACACAGACTCAGAATGCAAAACCAAGTCCGATACTAAAGTCCGGCTCAGCAACATGGCCTGGCTCAGTAGAGTCCACCTAACACAGCAGCCCCGTTCCCTCAACTGTCATACCTTTCACTACAAAGAGGCCAGAGGTAGGTGAAGGTTAGACTTCCCACCGCAACCATTCACTTTACCTACTTACGCTTGCTAACCACCTACTACCACAACTATCCTGCTTACACTGCCTAGCCACCTACTACAACTATCAACCGACACCTACCACAATTATACAGAAAAACTACCATCACAAATATATAAATATTTATTAAGACACCGACAGTTTCTCATCGAGGAGGGTGGGAGACGGCCGGAATCACATTCACTATCATTCATTCAACGGTTGTCTTACCAGAAGCACGCAGATATAATTCAAATCATCATTGGAACTGCAACATGTGATGGAGCATCAACTTACAATGAACACTAGTCAACCAACTCGCATGGAGATAAAAATCAGAATAACTTTCTCTGTCTATTTCAGCTTCGGTCAGAGGTACTCTCCAGTAAAATACAAGGAATGAGTAAAAATACATCATATATAATAGTAACTGGATGGGAGGTGAGGTGAGCTTCTGCGCTAGGTGCTCCTTGTGTTAAGGGCAGACCAGGCTTCAATTATATCTCATCTCTTACTGGTGGTGTTGAGCCTCTTGTGGACGTGTCATGTGTTGAGCCTCTTGTGGGTGAGTCATGTGTTAAGCCTCTTTTGGACGTGTGTGTTGTGCCTCTTGTGGACGTGTCATGTGTTGAGCCTCTTGTGGACGTGTGTGTTGAGCCTCTTGTGGACGTGTGTGTTGAGCCTCTTGTGGACGTGTGTGTTGAGCCTCTTGTGGACGTGTGTGCTGAGCCTCTTGTGGACGTGTGTGTTGAGCCTCTTGTGGACGTGTGTGTTGAGCCTCTTGTGGACGTGTGTTGAGCCTCTTGTGGACGTGTGTGTTGAGCCTCTGTGTGGAAGCTGTGTGTGTTAAGCCTCTTGTGGACGTGTGTGTTGAGCCTCTTGTGGACGTGTGTGTTGAGCCTCTTGTGGACGTGTGTGTTGTGCTGAGAATCTTGTGGACGTGTCATGTGTTGAGCCTCTTATGGACGTGTCATGTGTTGAGCCTCTTGTGGACGTGTCATGTGTTGAGCCTCTTGTGGACGTGTCATGTGATGAATGGTTTTGAAAACCGACAAGTTGAAGAATTGAGACACTTATGCAACACATGGGAATCTTTACTGAAGAAACGTTTCGCCACACAGTGGCTTCATCAGTCCAATACAAAGTAGAAGTGGGTAAGGAGAGTATAAGTTTGAGGTAATCAGTCCCTCAACCTGGAATCGATGTGTTCAGTCCATCACTCTTGTAGGAAGTGCAGCACAGGGCCAGAGAGGTGGCTTATATACTGCGGTGAGATGAGTTGAAGCAGGAGGAGGCGGGATCACAGTGGGACCTGCCACTAGTGTAAGTAAGTCGTCGTCCAAAGGTTGGGCAAGCGTTGAAGTCTTTGTACCAAGATCCCATGATGTTGCAGTGTCTGACAGATGTGATGAATGGTTTTGAAAACCGACTTCTACTTTGTATTGGACTGATGAAGCCACTGTGTGGCGAAACGTTTCTTCAATAAAGATTCCCATGTGTTGCATAAGTGTCTCAATTCTTCGACGTGTCATGTGTTGAGCCTCTTGTGGACGTGTCATGTGTTGAGCCTCTTGTGGACGTGTCATGTGTTGAGCCTCTTGTGGACGTGTCACTGTGTTATGTTGAGCCTCTTGTGAACGTGTCAGCGAGATGGTGTGATAAACTTTCTTAACACACAGTTTATTACCTCGAATTTTAGCCGTCTTTTTGGCATGTTAAAGCTTGGTTGTTATTCGGCTAATGCGGCTTTTTTTTTTTTTTTTTTTTTTTTTGGGGGGGGGGGGTTTACCTAGGCATCATCTGTTTTGTGTTGGAAGATTGCAGAACTTTCTTGTGCAAACCTAGCTGATCATTTGTGTTCTTATCCCAGTTCCGAAATCCTTCCCGCTCTAAAGGATATAAACTAACTGACGGTTATTACAGGGTATTTGGTAAACACCTGGGTGTTACACTGTGGTGACAGGTATCTTCAAGACCACAAAGTCGCAATGCTCATCTGACCTCCCATTCAGTCTCTACTGCTGTATACACGACGTATTTTACCCACTCTTAGTATTCTGCTGAAGAGGACCTCAGTCCGAGGTAAACATGTACAAGTACATTAAATAAGGTTAATATAAAACAATTACATTTGAATCACATGTTTTAAGATAATGCACATTATGTGCCTCCTGGCCAGCAGCCCTAAGCTAGGCAGGAAACTTGAGGACGCTTTGTGACTCAACCTGCCTTGTTCCATTAATGAAATTCCTCTCATTGTGAGCTCATCTATTTTATAAATCTTTTATACCACAAAATTTCCTCATATTATTTCATAAGATAAATTTACCTATGATTTACCTGTAACTGGTTTTAAGGGTTCATCTACCCTTGCAACCCGGCCTGTAGCCAAGTTTCTTCGTTTATTGCCTGTTCAAGGATGTTTCTGTTAGCCACCTGCTGACTCATACAGCCATCACAAACTACTTGATTTTACACTTGGCACAGAGAGTGATCCAGTTTGAAAACTTCTACTTTTGTTCCATTAATTTCTGATATCTCCTGGTAGCAGTTTGAAGAGTTTTGGGCCGCAGATGTTGACAGTTCTCTCCTTTTGCACTCATGGCGGCTCTGTTGTCACCGGATTTTATTTTTTTTTTTACACTTATCCCGTCTCTCTCACTTCAGTATGTTATAATAGTATGTAGATTTGGGATCGGGACCTTCAATTTCTTCTGGGTATATATTATCAGGTATTATTTTCCTCCATAGTATATTCCAAGTGCTTTGAGGCGTTCCCAGTACATTTTTCAGTTTGCCATCTTTCCTGCCTCGACTAGACCATCAACACCAACACTACTTAAGGTGAGAGAACATAAGTAATTTAAATAAAGTCACGAAGGGCAATATCTCTCATGAATGTTCTCATTGTTTGTTCTGTCATTTTTCTGGCCATTGTTGCATTGCTTTATTGTGTTTTCTTAATCACAGATCATTTGACATTATTCTTAAGTATTTTACCTGTTTTTATTATTCAATGAGATGGTCTGCTTGCGCTCTGTATTCTGCGTTCATTTTGGGTTCTTCAGTCTCCCCACAGCTAAGCAGCTGAAATTTGTCACCAGTGAAGCATATTATTTTAATTTGTCCACTGGAACACTTTAATGATATCTGCAGTTTTTCTCTATCTTCTACTGAGGTAATTTTCATACTATTTATATATGAGTATCAGCAAAAGGATGATAGGAAGCTGTGACTATTGCTTGTATTACATCTACTATGAGGATGAGAAACAAAAATGCTAGGACCGTGCCTTGGGGTACCTTACTTTTAACATACTGGATTTAGTGTACAAACAGTGTGCTCTGTTACAAATCTGAACTGTTATACCTATTAACCTCATTTTATCAGCTATCACTCCACAGTCACATGTGTTAAATGTCTTTGGAATATCCGTGCAAATCACATGTGCGTTTACGATTTCTTCCAATGCTTCAGTGATGTTTTCTTAATCCTCTAACTGTTATGGCAGGCATCACCTTCCTGCTCTAAATTCATGATGACTCGAGCTGTGTAGGCCATGTTTTTCCATAAATACAGAAAGATGGTGTCTCGGTACCTTCTCAATGAACTTTGTGATGTTAGCGTTACTGGTCTGTTTTTTTTTTTTTTTTTTTTTTTTTTGTCACAGCTCTGCTACTTACTTTACAAAGAGAGGTTACGTTTGTATTTTTAAGGCCTCTGGAATTTCACTTAATTCTAATCTCCTCCTCCAGAGAACACAGTGCTATTGGTGTTCGCATTTCTTTAGAAATATAAAATTTAGGCAATCAGGCTTAAGGGTTGTGTTCATGGACACTACTTCTTTTCTCGAAGACTTTAGAATTTGTGCTAATCTCAGATATATATAATTTATATGGAAAGCACTGAGAAGAAATTATGTGGGGTCTTTAAATCTCAGAGGAGGAGGAGGAGGAGGAGGAGGAGGAGGAGGAGGAGGAGGAGCAGCAGCAGCAGCAGCAGCAGCAGAAGAGTAGATGATTGATTATTGCTGACTGATGATGATTGATAACGATTATGGAAGACAATCGGGTTCGATCCAAGTAATCTTGCTTAACACTGATTCACACTGGTCTTTCAGGATTTAAATCACTTCTTTACTGATATCGGTGTATGAAACGTCTTTCAGTAGAGGGTCAATACTGCGCTATGTAGGAGTTTTCATTATTTCCTGCATGACTTATTGCTGTTCCGTCTAGTACCAGTACTTTACTTTATGCTCTACATATATAACAGCAATTTATTGGTGATAATATTTTCTTTGTTATATTTGCTGTTTTTTGAGCAAGTTCAGTAACCCTTCTGTTTGTATGTTTATGTCCCACTTAGTTTCACTCAACGAGACACATTTTAAACAGATTTTGTTCGCTTCATCATTGTTTATTTCATCCCATCAATTCCTGAATGGTTTAAATTAAATCTGCTGAACGTCCCCACCCGTTGGCTGTCTCATAGGTTATCCTCACAAGAATTCATGCTTATTTGATAAATTAGACATGTGCAGCACTTGGGTATTACCACACAGTGGCTTCATCAGTCCTATACAAAAAAGAATGGTGAAGATCAGAAAAAGTTTTGACATTATCAGTCCCTCAGCCTGGAATCGATGTCATCAATTCATCAATCTTTAAAAAAAATACAGAGAATTCTTCGCTTGCATAGCCTATAAGTATGGCCTACTTCCACATTTGGGTTTGTCCACTGTGATATCACCTACGACTGCTTCACCTCACCTGTCTACAGATATAAGCCACTTCTTCGCGCATATGCTGTATTCTTTACACGATTGATGGACTGATTACATCGACTCCAGGCTAAGGGACTGATTACCTCCAACTCCTTCTGATCTCCACCATTCTTCTCTGTATAGGACTGATGAGGCCACTGTGTGGCGAAACGTTTCCTCAATAAAGATACCCAAGTGTTACAAATGTGTCTAGTTTATCAACTTGTCGATTCTCTGAACCATTTATCTACATTCATCTTATTTTCATGACTGATTTTAAAATCCTTCATACAACAAAGTTTCACAGTAATAAGCAGTACATAAGATAAAGTGTGTAACTGATACCAGAATGGAAGAGTGCCCCAATTACTTTTAATAACTGATGACAGTGTTACCTATAAACTCGTAATGTGTGATAGTGCTCTTTTTTATTTAATAATATTTAATACATTAGCAATGTGAGATTAACCATTTCTACATGGCGGCTACTTTATGGGAACGCTCCCTAATGTATATAATTATGCACACTGTAAGAACACCCAGAGTTGCTGCCCTAGTGTATATATTTACACTGTAGGAACCCTAATTTGTAATAGTTGCATAGTGGGAAAACCCGCATTGTACTGCTACCTATTATGTACGATTACACTGCAGGAACATCCAGAGTGTGTTGTTGCAATATTATATATAGTACTTACATGGAAACATTTGTAATGTGCTGCTACCCAACTTTATTTTGCATAATGGAAACATTCGTAGTGTGCTGCTACCCTAATTTATATGATAGTTACAAAGCGGGAAGCAAAGCTAGCTATATTTCCTTGTCATGTTCCATCAGACAGGATGGGTGCTAACACACGCTTTGTGGAGGGGGCCGAGCAAGCCTCGTTCATAACGGTGTTAGTAATCCCCAGTGAGAGCAGAGCCGGGGAGGAGTGGTAACGGAATGGCCCGCTGAAGGTGGTCCACTTAAATCCCTAAATCCCCGGCTGCATCCTGAATGAGCAACAACGCTGGTGTGGGAGATTTTTGTGTTCCGAACAAGTTGAAGTGCGTGGTAGCAGCAGCAAGCTGTTTTATGAAGGTGTGGTAGATGGTAGCAGCAGCTACCTATAATATGTAAGTGGTAGCAGCAGCTACCTATAATATGTAAGTGGTAGCAGCAGCTACCTATAATATGCAAGTGGTAGCAGCAGCTACCTATAATATGTAAGTGGTAGCGGCAGCTACCTATAATATGTAAGTGGTAGCAGCAGCTACCTATAATATGTAAGTGGTAGCAGCAGCTACCTATAATATGTAAGTGGTAGCAGCAGCTACCTATAATATGTAAGTGGTAGCAGCAGCTACCTATAATATGTAGGTGGTAGCAGCAGCTACCTATAATATGTAAGTGGTAGCAGCAGCTACCTATAATATGTAAGTGGTAGCAGCAGCTACCTATAATATGTAAGTGGTAGCAGCAGCTACCTATAATATGTAAGTGGTAGCAGCAGCTACCTATAATATGTAAGTGGTAGCAGCAGCTACCTATAATATGTAAGTGGTAGCAGCAGCTACCTATAATATGTAAGTGGTAGCAGCAGCTACCTATAATATGTAAGTGGTAGCAGCAGTTACCTATATTATGAGGGTGTGGTCTACCTACCTGGAGGTTATTCCGGGGATCAACGCCCCCGCGGCCCGGTCCATGGTAGCAGCAGCTTCTAATATTATGTAGGTGTGGTAAATGGTAGCAGCAGTTATCTATGCTATCTTCTCTTGCCTTTCGGCACTGATAGTTTTCCCTGCTAAGGCTGAGTTTCCTCTGTTTACTACTATAAATTTCATTCGTCAGAAAAGCTGAATATCCATCTTCCTACTTGTCCTGTTAAACCTACCGTAGCGATTTTGGTGGACATTCACTCTATGGTCGCATTTCTCAAATGCCTTCGCAAAGTTTGTGCACGCACGCACACACAAACACACACACACACACACACACACACACACACACACACACACACACACACACACACACACATACACAACCAGGAGCTCGGACTCGACCCCCGCAACCTCAACTAGGTGAGTACACACACACATCACATCACATTTGCGTTTCTTCCAAAGCCTCCGCAATTTTGTCATTAATGATCTAGAACATCGACAGCATGTCTTGTGTGTGTGTGTGTGTGTGTGTATTATATATTATATATATATATATATATATATATATATATATATATATATATATATATATATATATATATATATATATATATACATATATATATATATATATATATATATATATATATATATACATATATATATATATATATATATTATATATATATATATATATATCTTTCTTTCAACACACCGGCCGTATCCACCGAGGCGGGGTGGCCCAAAAGGAAAAACGAAAGTTTCTCCTTTTACATTTAGTAATATATACAGGAGAAGGGGTTACTAGCCCCTTGCTCCTGGCATTTTAGTTGCCTCTTACAACACGCATGGCTTACGGAGGAAGAATTCTGTTCCACTTCCCCATGGAGATAAGAGGAAATAAACAAGAACAAGAACTAGAAAGAAAATAGAAGAAAACCCAGAAGGGTGTACATATATATGCTTGTACATGTATGTGTAGTGTGACCTAAGTGTAAGTAGAAGTAGCAAGACGTACCTGAAACCTTGCATGTGTGTATGAGACAGAAAAAAAAGACACCAGCAATCCTACCATCGTATAAAACAATTACAGGCTTCTATTTTACTCTCACTTGGCAAGACGGTAGTACCTCCCTGGGTGGTTGCTGTCTACCAACCTACTACTACTATATATGTATATGTCATGCCGAATAGGTAAAACTCGTCAATTAGCAAGAACTCGCTAAAAATAAAGTTCTTTCTAAAATTTTCTCTTGTACCTTTAAAGCCATATATTTTTTATTTATATTAATATAAAAATTAATGGTATTCTACCAAAAGAACCTTAGGAAACTTACCTAATCTTTTTTTTAATAAGCGTAATTTAATTTAGCCTAATCCAATTAAATATATTTTAGATAAGTTTACAATAATTTAATAATAAACAAACAATGAAATATATTTTTGTCGTTAGGTTCAGGATGATTTTTGCGAAATTACTGCATACACAAAGCTTAGTTTACCTTGTGTACGAATGGTATATAATACCGACAAGATGAGATTAAGACACATGTGCAACATCTTGGTAGCTTTATTGTAGAGGTTTCGCCATCCAGTGGCTTTATCAATACAAATTCTAGGACATAACTTGAAGACAGTAGAACTATGTACAGAAGATGAGGTAATCAGTCCCTCAACCTAGGAGTATGGTGCTCTTCGCACCTACTCCTAGGTTGAGGGACTGATTACCTCATCTTCTGTACATAGTTCTACTGTCTTCAAGTTATGTCCTAGAATTTGTATTGATAAAGCCACTGGATGGCGAAACGTCTACAATAAAGCTACCCAGATGTTGCACATGTGTCTTAATCTCAACTTAGTTTACCTTATTCGGCAAGAAGAGCGTTGCTATTAAAGCCAAAATCGGAAGTTTTACCTATTCGGAACAACATATATATAGTTAGATACACACACACACACACACATATATATACAGATACACACACACACACACATATATATATAGATAGATACACACACACACATATATATATAGATAGATACACACACACACACATATATATATATATATATATATATATATATATATATATATATATATATATATATATATATATATATATATATATATAGATACACACACACACAATAATATATATATATATATATATTATATATATATTATATATATATATATATATATATATATATATATATATATATTATATATATATATATATATATATACCTAATTTGCCAGAGCTCTGCTGCTTCCTTTGTGAAGAGAAGTTACGTCTGCACTTTTTTAAGACACTTGACAGTTCACCAAGACGTACGCTCTTTCTCCAAAGAATACCTAGTGCTCGTGCTAGTGGCAGTTTGCACTTCTTTGAAAAGAAAAGTAAAATCCAAGCACAGGTACTGCATGGTCGAGTTTTGTACATCTTTTTCGAATTCTTAGAGATTTGTGCTTACGTCAGATTTGTCGGGAGAATATGTTGAGCCTCACCTCATGCAGTTTAGTTAATTTTTTAACATTTATTCGTACAGATCTTTCAATTTTTTCACTAATTTTGTTCTCGTCAGCTGTGTATGGAACTCCTGTGAATATTGGGTTAATTCTGAAGGTGATATTTTATTTGTATTTTGCTTAAGTGTAGAAATATTAATTGCCTTTGCAACTCCCTAGCAGATTTAGTTTCTTTGGCGTTTCCTCCGTTTCTGCTGTACATCGGTGACCTCTGAGTTTAGATTCTCATGCCTTTGTTGTGATATGCTCCTTCTGAAGTAGTTCACTAATCCCCTTTCTCTCTGTATATTCTTCCAAGTTCTAGTAATATCTGGTCTATTTGTCTATTTCTAACGGGGTCCTCTCCTAAGTTATGACCAACAACTGTATCCTAGGTCTTAATCAAACTATTCATTTGTAGTAAATGTTAGGAGACTTGGGCACAGGGTTTTCCCAATCCCGAATCAAACCTAAGTCCTTTCCGTTTTAGGTCAAACGCTCTAACAGTCAAAATTTGCAGGATATTTATGCTTAAAGATGAAGAGAATTGATGGCCTCAATGAATAACCAAACACTTGTCCAGATGACAAACAATAAATTTAAGAACTCTCTACCAATATTGCCTTTGTACAGAACTACTCTCTTGACCTTATCCATCACACTGCATGAGACCTGAGCTCTTCCCTCACACCCTCCACCTCCCAACAAACAGCAGGGTAGCAGAGCCCCCCACATGGCACATATCTCGTTATTATTCAACAACTTCCTCTCCCCACCCATCTTCATCACATGTTTTCCCTTTCTCTCCCTACCTAACCTAATTTCCTCCTTGCGTCAGCCTCCCTCCCGCCCTCCTCTTTAAAGCATTCGCCATGAAATTACCTAAGTATTTTTTTTTATTTTTTTTTGTTTCGCTAAGCCTAAAATACTCCTCACCCCAGAAAATAGTAAAATACTGTTAGGCATTTTTTTTTAATTTGCAACGTGGGATCAACAGCCTAACTGATGAGACACTGAGTCGCGATTAGCGGAGGGAGGATCAAGCTTCTCAGGCAACTCCTTGAGGTGAATAACCTACACGGGTTTAGCGCTTCATGAAATGCAATTATCAAACATAATATGCAATAAAATTAATTCAGCAACCCAACCTTACTAAAAAAAAAAAGTTTGCAGGGGTAAGATAGTGGAAGCTTCAGTGACCTAAAACCCTCCACCCCAGGGTGCTACCCTTCAAAACTTAGTCTGTTGCGCTGGACTCCCTGGGAACATGAGTGTGAGAAGGGAGGAAGATAAGGGACGTGTGTGAGGGAAGGTGAGGAATGTGAAGGAAGGAGAGGAGTGTGAGGGAAGGAGAGGAGTGTGAGTCAAGGTGAGGAGTGTGAAGGCAGGTGATAAGTGTGAGGGAAGGCGAGGAGTGTGAAGGAAGGTGGGGAGGGTGAGGGAAGGTGAGGAGTGTGAGGGATGGTGAGGAGTGAGGGATGGTGAGGAGTGTGAGGGAAGGTGAGGAGTGTGAGGGAAGGTGAGGAGTGTGAGGGAAGGTGGGGAGTGTGAGGGAAGGTGAGGAGTGTGAGGGATGGTGAGGAGTGTGAGGGAAGGTGACGAGTGTGAGTGAAGATGAGGAATGTGAGGAAAGGTGGGGAGTGTGAGGGTAGGTGAGAAGTGTGAGGGGAAGGTTGAGGAGTGTGAGGGAAGGTGGGGAGGGGAGGGAAGGTGGAGATGTGAGGGAAGGTGAGGAGTGTGAGGGAAGGTGAGGAGTGTGAGGGAAGGGGGAGTGTGGGGAAGGTGAGGAGTGTGAGGGAAGGTGGGGTTGTGTGGGAGGTTGAGGATTTGTGAGGGAAGGTGGGGAGGCGGGGGAAGGTGAAGGTGGGAGTGTGAAGGAAGGTGGGGGGTGAGGAAGGTGGGAGGTGGGGGAAGGGGGAGGAGTGTGAGGGAAGGTGGGAGTGTGGTAGGGGGTGAGAAGGGGGGAGTTAGGGAAGGTAGGAGTGTGAGGGAAGGTGAGGAGTGTGGGGGAAAGGAGGGTGGAGGGAAGGTGGAGGGGAGGGAAGGTAGAGTGTGAGGGAAGGTGAGGTTGGGGGGGAGTGGGGAGTGCGAGGGAAGGGGGGGAGTGAGAAGTGAGAGTGAAGGAGTGTGATGTGAAAAGGTGGGGAGTGTGAAGGGAAGGTGGGGAGTGTGAAGAAGGTGGGAGTGTGAAAAAGGGTGGGGAGTGTGAAGGATGGTGGGAAGTGTGAAGGAAGTGGGGAGTGTGAAGGAAGGGGGAATGTGTGAAGGTGGGATTTTTAAGGAGGAGGTGGGGAGTGTGGGGGAGAGGTGGAGGAGTGTGGGGGATGGTGGGGGAGTGTGAGGGATGGTGAGGAGGGGAGGGAAGGTGGGGAAGTGGAGGGAGGTGGGAGTTGAGGGAAGTGGGGATTTGAGGGAAGGTGGGGAGTGAGAGGGGGTGGAGGGAAGGTGGGGATTTGTGAGGGAAGGTGGGGAGTGTGAGGAAGGTGGAGTGTGGGGAAGGTGGGAGTGTGAGGAGGTGGGGAGTGGGGGGGGAAAGGGTGGGAGTGTGAGGGAAGGGGTTGGGGGAGTAAGGGGAAAGGTGGGGAGTGTGGGGGAAAGGTGGGGAGTGTGAGGGAAGGTGGGGAGTGTGAGGGGGTGAGGGAAAGGTGGGGAGTGAAAGGGGAAGGTGGGGAGTGTAAGGGAAGGTGGGGAGTGTGAGGGAAGGTGAGGAGCTGAGAGGGAAGGTGAAAAGTGTGAGTGAAGGTGAAAAGTGTGAGGGAAGGTGGAAGTGTGAGGGAAGGTAGGAGTGAGAGGAAGGTGGGGAGTGGAAGGAGGTGGGGATTTGTGAGGCAGGTGAGGAGTGAGAGGGAAGGGGGGAGGGAGGTGAGAGGGAAGGTGGGGAGGGAGGAAGGTGGGGGGGTGTGGGGGAAGGTGGGGAGTGTGGGGGAAAGGTTTGAGGTGAGGGGGAAAGAGGTGAGGGGGGGAAAGGTGAGGAGTGAGAGGGAAAGGTGGGGAGTGTGAAGGAAGGTTTGGTGTGAGAGGGAGGTGGGGGAGTGTGAAGGAGTTGGCGGAGTGTGAAGGATGGTGGGGAGTTCTGAGGAAGGTTTGGAGTGTCAGGGAAAGGTGGGAGTGTCAGGGAAGTAAGAAGTGTGAGGAAGGTGAGAAGTGTGAGGGAAGGTTGAGAAGCGAGAGGAGAAGGTGGGGGAGCGAGGAGGGAAGGTGGGGAGTGTGAAGGAAGGTGGGGAGTGTGAAGAAGGTGGGGAGTGTGAAGGAGGTGGGGAGGTGAAGGAAGGTGGGGAGTGTGAAGGAAGGTGGGGAGTGTGAAGGAAGGTGGGGAGTGTGAAGGAAGGTGGGGAGTGTGAAGGAAGGTTGGGGAGTGTGAGGGAAGGTGAGGAGTGAGAGGGAAAGTGAAGAGTGAGAGGGAAGAAGAGTGAGAGGGAAGGTTGAGGGTGAGAGTATAAGTGAGGAGTGGAGGGAAGGTGAGGGTGAGAGGAAGGTGAAGGAGAGAGAAGGTGGGAAGTAGTGAGGGAGGTGATGGAGAGAGGTGGGGAAGTTGATGAGGGAATGTTAGGGTGAGAGGGAAGATTAGGGAGTGAGAGGGAAGGTGAGGAGTTGAGAGGGAGGTGGGGAGTGAGAGGGAAGGTGGGGAGTAGAGGGAAGGTGGGGAGTGAAGAGGAAGGTGGGGAGTGAGAGAAGGTGGGGAGTGAGAGGGAAGGTGGAAGCGTGAGGGAAGGTTAGGAGTGAGTGGTTAGGTTAGGGGGAAAAAAATGAGAGGTTAGGTTAGAATGAGAGGTTTAAGTTAGGAATGAGAGGTTAGGTTAGGAATGAGAGGTTAGGTTAGGAGTGAGAGGGAAGGTGGGGAGTGGAGAGGGAAGGTGGGGAGTGAGAGGAAGGTGGGAGTGGGGGGGGAAGGGTTGGGGAAAAGGAGGAGGAGGGAGGTTGGGAAATGAGAGGGAAGGTTGGAGTGGAGGGGGTTGGGAAAAGGGGGGAAGGGAAAGGTTAGGTTAGGAAGGGAAAAGGGGAAAAGGGTTGGTTTGGAAGGGGGGGTGGGAAAAGGGGGGGAAGGAGAGGAAGGGGGGGGGAAGTGAGAGGGAAGTTAGGAGTGGGGGGAAAAAGGGGGGAAGGATGGGTGAGGGGAAAGGGTTTAGGAGTGAGGGGAAGGTTAGGGGGAAAAGGGGAAAGGTTAGGAGTAAAGGGGGAAAAGTTGGGGTGTGGGGAAAGTGAGGAGAGGCAAGGGGGGGAGTGAGGGGAAGGTGAGGGTGAGAGGAAGGGGGGGTGGGGGGAAAAGGTGGGGAGGGGGGGGAAAGGTGGGGGTGAGGGGGAAAGGGTTTGGGGAGTGAGGGGAAGGGGGGAAGGGGGAGGGAAGGGGGGAGAGGTTAGGGGGATGAGAGGGATGGTTGGGAGTAAAAGGGATGGTTAGGAGTGAAAGGGGAATTTGGGGGGGGAGTGTGGGGGAAAAGGAGGAGAGGAAAAGGTGGGGAGAGGGGGAAAGGTTGGGAGTGAGGGGGGAAGGTTAGGAGTGAAAAGGGAAGGTTAGGAGTAAAAGGGGAATTTGGGGGTGTGGGGGAAAAGTAAAGAGAGGCAAGGTGAGGAGTGGAGGGGAGGGAGGAGTGAGGGGAAGGTGAGGAGTGAGAGGGAAGGTTTTTAGGAGTGGGAGGGAAGGGTTGGGAGTGGGGGGGAAAGGTTAGGAGTGGGAGGGAAGGTTGGGTGGGGGGAAGGGGGGGGGAGGGGGGAAAGGTTGGGGAGTGAGGGGGAAAGGGTTAGGATTGGGGGGAAAGGTTAGGAGTGGAGGGAAGGTTAGGAGTGGATGGAAGGGTTTAAAAGGAGTGAGAGGGAAGGTTGGAGTGAGGGGGAAGGTTGGAGTGAGGGGGAAAGGTTGGGAGTGAGGGGGGTTTAAAACAAACTGTAAAATAACGTCATTTAAGTGATGTGTGTGTAGTTTTTAAAAAATTATATATTATGAATGAAAAGGGTTGGTGTACACAGTGTAGCCTGAGCCCCCCGGCCTCGTTAAAGTCTTCTCTTTATTAATGGGAAAAGGGGTGGACTTCTACACTTGTGTGTGGTTTTGTGTTGGGGGTGTGTGTGTGTTTGTGTTGTGTGTGTTTTGTGTGTGTTGTGTTGGGGGTTGGTTGGTGTTGTGTGGGGGGTGGGTTTTGGGGGTGTGTGGTTGGGGTGTGTGTTGTGGGGTTGGTTTGTGGGGGTGTGGTTGGGGGTTTTGTGGGTGGGGGGGGGTTTTGGGGGGGGTGTGTTGGGGTTGGGGTTTTGTGTGGGGTGTGTGGGGTGGGGGGGGGTGTGTGTTGTGGGGTGTGGTGTGTGTGTGTGTTGTTGTGTGTGGGGGGTGTGTTGTTTGTGTTGTGTGTTGGTTGTGTGGGGGGTTTTTTGTGTGGGGGTTTTTGTGGGGGGTGTGTGTGGGGGTGTGTGTTTGTGGGGGGTTGTTGGGGGGTGTTTTGGGGTTTGTGTGTGGGGTTTGTTGTGTGGGGGGTGTGTTTTGTGGGGTTTTTTGTGGGTTGTTGTGTGGGGGGTGTGTGGGGGGGGGTGTGGTGTGGTGGGGTTTGTGTTGTGGGGTGTGTTGGGGTTTTGGGGTGTTGTTTTGTGGTGTGTGGGGGGTTTTGGGGGTGTGTGTGTGTGGGGTGTGTGTTTTGTGGGGGGTTGTGTGGGGGTTTTTGTGTGTGTGTGTGGGGGGGGTGGGGTGTGTGTGTGTGGGGGGGGGTGGGGTGGGGGTGTGGGGGTGTGTTTTGGGGTGTGTGGGGGGGGTGTGTGGGTGGTGTTGGGTTTGTGGGGGGGTGTGTGTGGGGGGTGGTGGGGGGTGGTTGTGTGTGTGTTGGGGGTGGGTGGGGGGGGTTGGGTGGGGGGTTTTGTGTGTGGGGGGGTGTTGTTGGGGTGGGGTGGGGGGGTGGGTGGGGGTTTTGGGGTGTGTGGGTTTTGGGGTGTGTGGGGTTTTTTGGTGTTTGGGGGGGGTGTGTGTGGGTTGGTGTGTGTGTGTGTGGGGTGTGTGTGGGTGGGGGTGTGTGTGGGGGTGTTGTGTGTGTTGTTGGTGTGTGTGTTGTGGGGGGGGGTGTGTTTGGTGTGTGGTGTGTTTGGGGGGGTGGTGTGTGTGTGGGGTTTGGGTGTGTGGGTGGTGGTGTGTGGGTGTGGGGTTTTGGGTGTGTGTGGGGGGTGGTGTGGTGTGGGGTGTTGTGTGTGGGTTTTTGGGTGTGTGTGGGGTGTGTGTTTTGGGTGGGGGGTTGTGGGGGGTGTTTGTGTTGTGTGTTGTGTGTGGGGTTTGTGTGTGTTGTTTTGTGTTGTTGTTGTGGGGAGTTTTTTTTTTTTTTTTTTTTTTTTTTTTTTTTTTTTTTTGTTTTTTTTTTTTTTTTTTTTTTTTTTTTTTTTTTTTTTTTTTTTTTTTTTTTTTTTTTTTTTTTTTTTTTTTTTTTTTTTTATTTTTTTGTGTGGTTTTTTGTGTGGTGTTTTGTGGTTTTGTGTATGTTGTGTTTTGGGGGGGGTTTTGGGTTGGGGGGGGTTTGTGTTTGGGGGGTTTGTGGGGGTGGGGGGGGTGTGTGTGTGTGTGGGATGTGTGTGGTGTGGGATGTGTGTGGGATGTGTGTGGTGTGTGGTTGTGTGTGTGTGTGGGTGTGTGTGGTGTGTGTGGTGTGTGTGGTGTGTGTGTGTGTGTGTGTGTGTGGTGTGTGTGTGTGTGTGTGTGGTGTGTTGTGTGTGTGAGTGTGTGTGTGTGTGTGTGTGTGCGCGCGCGCGCGTAGTTGGGCTGACGTCTCACGCGTTTGGATTATTGCCATTAGATTTCTTTGTCTTCGATTTATATATCTAAAATAAAGGTTAAATAATGCTACTATAAGAAGTCTGGAAGTTTCTCGCTGGCAAGAAACCTTTCACAAAATTACATACTTTTTTTTGTGATTTATATGTCCTGTTGCAACAAGTAAAGGTTTTAGAGGGTGCGGGTGAAGGACATGCGAGGTCAGACTGTGTTGCGTGGCTGCCTAAGGGAACAGAGGAGCGTGTGTGTGGCGCGTTACAAGGCGTGCACTGTGCCACACCGAGTGCCTCCCTCACACACCCTCCCCTCCATATTACTGCCACCGCACCACTCATCACGCACCTACCTACCTTTTACCGTATACCATCCCACCAACTTAAGATCAACCCATCAAGACCATCTCTATGACTCCCACCACACTACCACCAATATAAATATCCATACAACAATAATCCGCCACTAACAACCAATACCTCAGCAACTGGACACCACAGAGCCCTCCCTCACTCCCGCCACTACCATTAGTAGTAGCGCAGTGGTTACAGTGTCTAGCGGACAACTAAAAGGTCACGTGTTCGATCGCAAGGCAAGGTGAGGCGAGACGTACGAGAAAATCGCCTTACACCTGCTGCTGCTCGTGTTCAGTTAGCAGTATCTTTGATATACCCTGGATGAGTTTCTGGAGATTTTCTACTTCCGCAGCCCGGCTTTGTGCAAGGCTCGTCTGGTATTTGCCTGGTCAGCCTATTAGTATTACATTCATGGCGGGAGCGTTAAAATTGTATGGGTCACACAGCGCCTGGGAAAATAGGAGACATTCAAGCTCAGTTCAAGGAATCTGGGCATAGGTCCAATTCCTTCGATCAAGAGCCCGTGACGTGCATTGAGAGGTCTGCTCTCGGTAAATATTTATCCTTGATTTTATTTTTATTGTTGGTCACGTCTTGAACAATAAGTTACATATGTATAACTTCAGCCCTGCTCGAAGGATGCTAGCACACGTAGCAGTTAGCAACCTAACTTATTAAGTTAAAGCCTTTAAGCTGCTTGTGGGTCGTTAAGACTAAATGTTGTTTAGGGTGGGTGTGTGTGTGTGTGTGTGTGTGTGTGTGTGTGTGTGTGTGTGTGTGTGTGTGTGTGTGTGTGTGTGTGTGTGTGTGTGTGTGTTGTTTGTATTATATATGTATTATATACATACACACTTTTGTATGAACATGACAGCCAGAGTGAAAAGGTTTTGCGAATATGTCACTTGTGAACGAGATAATATGAGTTTTTGAATGCTTTTCTCACTTTCGTTATCTAGCATATTTGATAGCAACTCTGTGTTTACATCTTATGCTGTTAGGAGCACGCTGCGGTACACAAAGATAATTATAACATTAACAAACATCTGCATATAGTTCTGTACAATCTTACCTTGCCACAGCCCTCAGTAATTTAAGCTTCCTTTCAACAAAACACTCATTACTTAGTAAATATTTTAAGAAAATCCGGTATAAGCGGTGAAAGAACTTTCTCAACTTTGAAAACTGACTCCCTTTCAAGAAGTGTATTTTCTTCAGTTTTAACTAACGCACCTAACACAGGCTACCAACAGTCAGCAGGTGAATATCTTAACTCGGAATACAGATACCCAGGTGTTGCTCATGAGTCTTAGTGCATCAGTCAGTAGGTAACACGGATAACCTGCATGGCACCAACAACACAACCAGCTGCAGCATTATGACATTGGTAAATAACAAATCATCCATTGATTTAATTGTAGTGTTACTGCAGATGACCGAGAGGATGAATTTACTGTTAATCTATACATCCTGTGAGTGTAGACGCATCTGTTACCTGCAGTTAATCTCACCCTTATAGTTTACACCCACTAGCGATATCAACCCCCCGTCATCCTGGGCATGCACAAACATTCCATCACTTTTATACCTTCCTTAATATTTTCTAATTGTTGCAAATCTGTTTATCATTTAAAGCTACTAATGTAGTTACAGCTGCTAACATTTTCATAATTATTCTATTTTAATAAACAAAACACACACACACACACACACACACTACACACCACAGGAGCTCGGACTCGACCCTGCAACCTCAAGCTAGGTGAGTACACACACCACACACCACAACAAACACACACACACACTCACACACACACACACACACACACAGTTAAAATTAATGCAAGAAATCAGCCACCGACTCTTTGATTTTCACACAAAATGAATATGAATCACAGAAATTAATTATGGCGCCAGCGACCACATGGTACAAAGCTTTGAGTATTGGTGGAAAGGGAGACTGTGAAAGAAAGTGAAGAAGAAAGTAACAGAAAATCGGACTACGGAAGAGGGGACTATGGTGGCATGAAAATTTTTCTGAGAGAAATGGGACGGAGAAAGGGAAATGGAAGGCTGACCTGTACAAAAAAATCGGGTAACAGTCAAAATGTCAAGAGGCAAAGGTGAGATTCATACCAAGAATAAAGAAAATAAACAAGAAAAACAAGAGCCCAAGGTTTAATGAAGACTGCAGAGTCGCCCAGGGCAGGAGCAAGAGACCTAGTGATATTTTATACCTAGTGGTAGAAAATACCGACAGGTTGTTAGGTAAGACACACATGCAACATGTTGCATATGTGTCTTACCTAACAGCAAGAGACCTAGGAAAAAAATAAGAACGTAAAATGCAGAAAACAGAGAGGAAAGCAGAGAGCAGAAACGACCCTGCAAAATGGGAAACGGAAAAAACCCAAAGGTTTGAAACCCAGGCTAGTAACAGAATGAGCAGAAATTTTAAAAGAACAGAGTGGGACAAGGAGAAAAAACATTTTGCTACGTACAAAATTTTAAAGAACAATTGGGCTAATAGAGTGACTAAATTAAGAGGACCAGATCAAGAAAGAAAAGGGAAGGTGGCCCGGGATAACCGGGGATATAAGGTGTAGTCTCAGGGGGGTTGAAAAGGGGAACGACTTGGATGGGGCAGTGGTGAAGGCAGACTGATATCCCTTTTTAAAGAGTAGATTTGATTGGGCCCATGAAACCAAAATCAGAAATCCCGAATAAAGGGTGGTATACAGTGGGGGGCGGGGAGCTGGGTTTCATCCCCGAAAAACAAAATTGGTGGATAAAATCAGTGAGTCAAAATACACCCCACCGACAAAATCGCATCATAACACAAATCACATCACACACAAACAGATAAAACACATACATTTAGTAGGATTTTTCCATGACGGCTTTACATTTTTAGTACGTTCCGGGAAAATGTCACCCACCCCCTTACTATTTAAAATGATGCGCACTGACAATCTAATTTAAAAATCTTAAACAAAGGGAAAGGAGATACCCTCCCCCTGGAACAAACATGTTTTTTTCCCCCCTTCCCCAGCCGCTGGGAACGGGGATAACATACTAACCGCAGATTTTTTTTTTACAATAATAACGTAATGAAACTAACCGCAAACTTTTTTTTAAAATTTTTTTTTTTTTTAGAAAACGAACCCCTGCTAGCACTAAGAGTCATAGAACAAGGAAGAGACGAACCTAATCCCCCCCTCCCCAGCCTCTTCCCACAAAACCCCCCAAGAAGATTTTATAAGCAACTCCCTTGAGGGAAAAATTGTGAGTGTGTGCTGAGAGCACCGAATAGTAACATATCAAGAAAAGGGAAAAGTGTGGTGTAAAGCATCATAGCACTCCCAAAACTTTAAATGCCCAAAAATGACCCATAATGCAGGGGCTTGCTTACACGAGCAAAACAGAGTTGAAGGATATCATTATCATTATTATTACATATCTGTAAACTCGCAATGATCAAAAGCACTAAGGCTTCTAGATATAAATCCGAGAGCAAAAATATTTTCTTTTTCAAAATAAAAACATACTTTTTTTTTTACACCAAACTTAATAAACAATTTATCCATTCGAATTCCAGGTCATCGGATACTCCATTTTCTAGCAGATAATACAGTAAACATAATCAAAATCCCAGTTCTGAAAACACTGTTCTGACGCCTTTCCTCTCCCATATCTTTAGCAACAAACCATATATTCAATTTCATAAAGTTACCTCAGATAAAGTTAACTCATTAAAAGATACTGTAAAGTAAAAGGACATAAGTGCAACTAATGTGACATTTTATTGTGGCAATGTTTCGCTCTCCTTGAACTTTGTTAAGCCGTTACAAACAATACATGGACACAGAGTATATATATATATAGGCTTAGAGTGAGGTGCAATACTAGTGGTGGTAGTAGTAGTAATAATACAATATAGTAGAACAATCAACTCGCACATGAGTAAAAGGATATAAAAGGGCTTTAGGGGGGTTTAACAAAAAAATAGGTTAGACAAAAATTTCTTTAGAGTGGGTTTTAGAGAAGGTCTGTTTCAGGGTTCACCCTTGAAATTGTGTTTGTGTATTTAATTAGCAGGTTTACTTTTTTCCCGGGGGATTCCGGCTTAAGGGACTTCAGAGATGGTGAATTTTCCCTTTGTTTTTTTAAATTTGATAAAACAGCGTTTAAAGGCTTATTTTATTCAAGGCACTTGCGTCGGGGAAATTTAAAAGTTTCTTTAAAACAAAATCGGGCGTCCCTGAATTTCATGAGATGTTTGGGTGGAATTTCGGTTTTTGTAAGCGTTTTTAAAAGTTATCTTTTCCCTATATGCACGTGTTCACTGACGGGGGGTTTCGAGGGTTTCCCTTGCTGTTTCACCTTTTTTTTATGGTCCCCAAAGGGAAAATAGTTTTTATACCCCTTTTATTTTTTGTTTACTACTACTGGGGAACCAACTTATACCCATACTCTACCCCCCATAGTTTTGCCCTCACTAAAAAACCAATATATACCCTCTTTTTCCATGTACTGACAGTTCCTGCACCGGGGGCCATTAGTAGAGTTCAGTGGGGGTCTTTGGTGTTAGCTTTTGATGGGAAGTGAAGAATGAAAAGGTTTTCCCTTTTTTTGGTTTTATGCTAGAGTCCCCTATATTTTTCTTCTTTTTCTGAGTGTATTCAGTAGCCGAGTCTACTGTGGGGACAAGAGCAGTGGAAGGTGTACTGGGGGGGTTGAAAACACCCGGTTTTTGGGAGGCATGGTAAAAGGAGCTTTGAGCGGAGTGTGGGGGGTTGTGAAAAGAGCGGGAAAACACCCGTTTGGGCAGGGGGAACAGGTGGGCAGGAGTAGTAAAGTTAATGACGTTGGGGAAGAATCCTGGGGGTGTCAGCTGGGGGTTGCAGTCGGGGAAAAAACGAAGGCAGGCATGTTGTAAGTTAAATACCTCTTTAAATGGTGGAGTTGAATAAACCCAGGATTTGTGCTTTTGGCAAAAGGGGGTGCATACATCTGCAATCCCCAGCCCCTTTGGGAAAGGGGCATTATTATTTTTTAAAATCAAAAAAAGAACGTTTAACCACACAGGACTATAAGTTTGGGAAGGAGCAGCGTCAGGAAGTGCAAAAGAGGGAGTTTGCTGGAAGAGGTGACTGCGTGTGGCTTGGAAAAATTTTGGTGGTGTCTCCCTGGATTTTTTTAAAAATAGGGGCGTATGTGGGCGTTTTGGGGCTGTTCTTTTTTTTCTTCATTAATTTTCTTCGACGGGGAACTTCTTTTCGTGGGGCATTTGGCTGAAAGGGGTAGGAGGGGTACCTTTGCGGGAAAGAAATTTTTGGAAATTTGGCCCTTTGGGGTGGAGGTGCAGGTTTTTGAAGAAAATGCCCTTTTCCACGGGCAGAAAGAAATTTTTTTGTCTTTAAGGGAAAAAAGTTTTGGGTTTGGTGATGTTTAAGAGTAACAGTTCCTGCGGGGTGGGAGCCATGGGCAAAAATTTCAAGTTCTATGTAGGGGGGATGTAGGGTGGAAAATATGAGATACTAACCCATCAGGGGAAAAGGGGGGTAGCCATATCTTGTTTAAAAAAGGGATTTTGATCATGTTGAGGCATTAGGAATTGGGTGTGATGGTGTCAAACAGGGCCCCAGGGCCCCTTTTTTCTTGATTTTCGTCCGTTGGTAGGGATGTGATTATTTATCCAATTTTTAAAACAAAAATTGAACGTTTCCCCCAGCAAGGAGGGAGACGGTGTTTATGTGTTTTAATTTTACAAAGACGGTGTTTATGTTGAATGCCCGGTCCCGCAAATTTGCATTGCATGTATTTCCAAAAGTTTAGTTGCTTCATTGTCGTCGGTAAAAGACGATAAAAAAGGGGAACCCTTGAGCGAGTGGATCGCTGTAAATTTTAAGATTAGACAGGCCCTTTAAAAAGCGGCAGCAAGTGTTTGTTTAGGGGGTTCATTTGTGACACCACTGGCGGGTTTGTCCCCAAGGGGGAATTCGTGGGAGATTGTGAATGGGGGAGTACTTTTGACTTACTTCCCAAAAAACGCCTCCCCCTTGAAGTTCGAACACTTTAATTTTCCCCGTTTCCCAAATGAAACCCCCATGCGGGGGGGCTCAACTTGGGTAAAATTTTATCACAAAATTTTATATAAGGGGTTTTTAAAATAGCAAGAACCCCCCCCTTCCCCTTTCCCCCCCCCCCCCAAAAAAAAAATCAGACAAACGCAGGTGGTTGGGGGAAAAGGGGAAGATAAAAATCAACATAATCTCCCAAACCCCCCCCAAAATAGGGGGCCACTTAGTGAAATGAGGGCAGTAGCGGGGTTTTACCCTAGGGGCCACTTTAAAAACCTCACAAAAGTTGTCCAAATTTTTTATTTTTTGGTATTTTAATTTGGGAAAGGTAAAGGTTTATAAACTAAAGGAGGGGCCAGTTAGGGAAAGATTAAACAACGGGTTGGGGGACAAAAGGGGCTAATGAGAATACAGGCAATATGGTAGAAAAAAATGTTGGGCAATTTTAAAGGGAATACAGTGTTAGGTGTTCAGCAAAAATTTTTGTGGTTACAAAAAAGGGGGTGCGGGAGGGAAGAGTGACTGGTGGGATTTTAAAGAGATGAAAGGAGAGAAAAATTTAGCTTTGAGGGGTTTTTTTGGGAAAGAAAGAAGCATGCAAGATGGGAGGATTATGGAGAGAAAAAGATTTTAAAAAAGGGGTTGAAAAAAAAAAAAAAAATTTTTGGAGTGAGTTTAAAAGAAGTTGAAAAACCCGGGGGAAAAGAAGGGGAATTTGGGTTTAGTTAAAAAATAGGAGAGGAGAGTTATTAAAGGGAGAGTTAGAGGAAATGGGAAAAGATGGAGGGAATTTTTTTGGGGAATTGTTAAATGTTGATAAAAATAGAAATTTGTGTTTTCCCGTGTATGGGGCCCAAGGGGGAAATAATATTTTTTATAGGATGAAAAAAAAACCATTTGGGGAGTGTGGGAGAAGTGTGGTGGGGCAGTGGGGACGGGAAAGGGGGTTTTAAAGCACCAAAGATTGATGTGATAAAAACAAAAATTTTAAAAAGCGGGTTTTGGGAAATATTTTTTTGGAGTGGTTAGCATTTTTAAATTTAAAAAATTTTTAAGGGAAAAGGGGGTAAGGTACCTAGGGTTTGGGGCAGAACCATCCCATATTTTCCTTTTGGTAAAAAAGGCAAAGGGGAACAAAAAAAAGGGGTTTAACAAATTATGGGGGAATAAGGGGGGAGTTTCCTGGTAAAGTGTATGGTAGGTTAATTTCAAAGAATTAGGAGAAAGGGACGGAGAGCGGATAGCAGAAAACAAGGGTTTTAGGATAAGTGGGGGGTGTGAAAGACAAGTTTTTTGAAATTTAAAACCCCATGGGTGAACAGTATTTGGAAAAGGGGGAAAGGGAGGTTTTTGTGGCATTTATGGATTTAGGAAAGCAAAATATAGGGTGGATGGGGGGGAAAAGGGCTTTTGGGGCAGATGTTGCAGATGTAGGGAAATTAGGAGGTGGGTTTATTGAAGGCGTGAAAAGTTTTTACGAGGATTTTTGAGGCTCAGGTTAGAGTAGGGAAGGCGAAAAGGGAGATTATTTCCCAGTAAAAGTAGACCTTGGGCAGGGCTGTGTGATATCACCGGGTTTGGGTTCAATTACTTATAAAAGGAGTAGTAAGAGAAGTAAAAGCTCGGGTTTTGGCAAGAGGGGGTGGGGTTAAAAATAAAAAAACCCAAAACCCCAAATTTTTGTCACTTTTTGGTCTTGCTAAATGACACTGTGTTTTTGGGTGATTTTTTCTGTAGAGAATCGAAGGGGTTTGGGTTTGATGATTTTGGGTAGGGTATGTAAAAAAAAGGAATTTAAAAGGGGAATATGGGAAAAGAGTAAGGTAGTAAAGGACAAAAAAAAATTATTTTAACGAAAAATTGGTATCAGTTTGGAGGGAGAAAAGTTTTGGGGGGTAAATGTGTTCAATATTTGGGAGTAAAACGTGTCAGCATATGGGTATATGAAGGATGGGGTGAATCATAGAACTGATGGGGGGAAAAAGGTGAGGGGTGCGTGGGATGGAGAAAAAGGAAATTTTACCATGAAAGCAAAGGGGGGAAAAGTATAGCATAGTTATACCTTTTGCTCTTTGTATGGGTGTGAGGCAGGGGGGTTTTTGAAGTTCCCCAACAGGGAGAAGACTGGAGGCAGGGGAGCTGCCATGTTGAGGGCAATGTGGGGTGTGAATATAAACAGAAAACCATAGTTTGGAGATTAGGAGGTGTGGGGAATTGCCAAAAACTATTATCCAGAGGGCTGACAAGGAGTTTTTGAAGGGTTTGGACATTTAAGGGGAAAGGAACAAAAATAAAATGATTTGAGAGTTTTACAAATTTTTGTAGTGGGGGGGAAGGTGGGGTAGGGGTAGCTTGGGAAAAGGGTTGGAGGGGGGGGGTAAAGGGGTTTTGTTGCGGGGGCTTGGATTTCCCAAACCAAGTGTGCGTGTTTTTAAACGGGGGCAAATGGAAACAAAGGGTTTTTATGATTTGGCATTTTGGGTTTAGACAAAAAAAAAGGTAACATTTAGGGAAGGGATTCAGGGAAACCACAGGCTGGATTGAGTCCTGGAGATGGGGAAGTACAGTGTCTCCCACTCTGAAGGAGGAGGCTAATGTTGCATTTTTTATAACGGTTTGTTGGCATGCCTCGGGCCCAAGAAAAGGATGGAGGGGAATATAAAAGTTTTTTTTTTTTCGGGCCCCCCTCCCTTTGGGGTGAAAAAAACGGCCATGTTAAAAAAAAAAAACAAAAACCTTTTTATAAAATGAGATTTTTTTTAAAGTTATCAAATTTTAAAGGGGGTTGTAGCAACCCAATGATTGTTTTTTGGGAAATTTCCTTAAATATTGCAAAACCCCAGGGCTGAAATTTAATCACCTAAGTTTTTTATATAAAATTTACTAAAAATTATTAAGGGCACTGAGGAAAAAATCCAGAACCCACATGAAACCCTTTGTTTTACAAAACATCATGTCCCTGTGCAAGAATAAACACTGCACCCAAAAAACCAAACCCCAACTAAAAAAGGTGCTTCTGGATCCCCAATAAGGAGGGGAAAACTGTGGACAAAATATCGGGAAAATTTCTCAGGGGGTTTTAATAAATAAAAACATAAAAAGGGAAAAGAGGAAGAAATTTTGGATAGTCTACCCAAATTTTATAGAGGATGGGAGAGGGGGGTAAAATTTAAAAATTCAGAATGCCCAGTCACAACAGTTGCCCCAAAAAATAGCCCCCCCAAAGGGAAAAAAAAAAACAGGGGAAAAACCAAAAAAAATCAGCTAGCTAAGCCCTCAGCCCTAGAGCTGACCCAGACTCACCCCCCCCAGCCATAGTGAAAAATCCGGATTCGGCTAAGCCCTCTTCCTTTAGCCGCCTAGCCGTATTACTGATGTAGTGGGCCCCTTCTTTCGGGGAAAATTTTGTCCCCTAAAAACAGATGATGGGGTGTCTGTTTGGCTATCGAAACTCCCAGTGCCAGTTCTAGGATTTTCAAAAAATTGGGAATACACCCAGAAAGAATTGTATCCCCCAAAAAGCAAATGGTCAAGTTCTATGCGGGGGGGCTTTCTTTTAAACAGGGAAATTTATGGGGGAAAAACAAAGGGGAAATATGAAATTTTTTGAGCTTTCCCAAAAAATCCCCGCGACTTTCCTGTCAAAAGGGGAAGTGTGTTTTTTTCTCCTCTTGCTGATTCCCCCCCTGAGATTTTGCCACTCTTTCGGATCCTTATAAAACAATGTTACAACACCAACTCCCCCGCAAAACCATTTAAAAAAGGGGATAGGGGGGTACACACCCCATAAAACAATCTTATTTTACGAAAAAACTTCACCCCCAAGTGAAAATTTTAGTGGTAGGAAACGAAGAAAGTGGAAATAAAAAACCCAAAAATTTAGTTCACCCCCTTGGAGCCTTTTTGGACGGGGCACAGCCAGGCCCCCTCCCAGACTGCAACTATAATGCAAAGCAAAAAAATTTTCCCCCAACAAACATAAAACTTTGACCCATTTATATTTGCAAAATATCCCGGGCCCTTTTAAGCCATCCACCAACGAAAAATTTTCCCTTTAAAAACAGTGGATTCTAGGGGAGAAAAATTTGAAAAGTTTCCCAACCCTTCACGAGAAACAGATTATTTTGAAAATGAAATATGGATGCCCCTGGTTTTACCCAATGTGCGTATAAAATTTTTTAAAAAAGAAATAACGCTCCATTTGTCATTTTCCGGGTTTGTACAAACCCGAACGCTTTATTATTCCCGGGCGTTTTGAGGAGACAGGAGCGATGAGGGGTGGTGAGTGTCAGTCAGTGGAGCACAAAAAACTTTTAACAAGAAAGTACTAATCCTCACGGTTTTGTTTTGTAAAGGGGTGGTGTTTTTTTTAAGTTTTACCCTATTTTTTATTTTAAAATCTCTCGTTTTTCTTGTAAGGCCCCAGTATGCAAAGGCCGGGTTTTTTTCGAGGGGTTTTTGTATGGTGTTTTGCCCGTTTTGGGGGGTTTTACCCGGCAGAAGTGCAGGGGAAAGGGGGGGGGATTTAACAAGGAGCCTCCTTGGGTTTATAAAAGTTATTTATTTTAATCAGTGCAGGGTTTCTAGTGACTAATTTTTAATTGGGTGTGGTGGGTTTTTTTTTAGTAGCTATAATTGTATATAAAATTTTTTATTAATATTTTACATATTTTTTTTATTGAGTTTTTTTTGTCCTTTTCCCTTTTTACAAATTTTTAATTATTTGCACTCTTTATACTGCTGGTTCCAAAGGGTTTTCTCTGTATTTAGAGTAAAATTTTTTAACCCCTAGACAGCAAATGTGAGCAGTCCCTTTTGGGGCCAAGGGAAAATTTTAACCCCTTTAAACCCGTCCAAAAAAATCTAAAGTTACATGCTTTGTGCTCCAAAAGTAGATCTACTTTTTTTTTAAAATTTTTAAAGTAAAAAAAAAAAAAAAGGTAGATCAAAAATTTTTTAAAACATTTTCAAATGTAAAAAAAAAAAAAGCTCGTTTTTTTTTTCTACTTTTTCAATGTTTAAAAACTTTGATTAAGTTTGGACAGTTTTTAAAGGGGTTTAAATTACATCAAAGCCAAAAAACACTGGGGACAACCTTTTTAGATTTCGACAAAAAAGAAAAGGCAACAAAGGGGGGTTTGGGCCCGTATGTAAAGGGGTAGTCATTTGCAAAGGAGCTACTGAAAAAACCACAAATTTTTGTGGTTAATTTTTTAAAAATAAAAATCGAGAACCAAAAAATTAGTCATTGTGCTTTTTTTAAACCCCCAAGGGACTTACCACTGATTTCCTCATTCTCCCCCCTCCTTACGCCCTTTCCCCTTTGTATTGGGGCTGATGGGAAACCCCTGTGTGGCGAAACGTTTCCTGAATAAAGATTCCCCTAAAAGCGCATAAAGTTTAATCGTGGACTTAGCTTTGAGTGGTGAAAGTGTTCTTACCCCAACACATCGACGGGTCTGCCTCCCCTCGAATTTAAACCCCCTGTTGAGTGTGCTTTGAGTTTGTGCTTTCTGGCCTTCGTCTTCCTTTTCCACCTCAGGATTGGTGCATCGGTGGTTCCGACCGAAGGGCAGGAAGCCTCTTGCTGCCTGAATTTTTCTTCGCCTGGGGGGACTGCACGCCATACAGCCAAATCTCGCCACCAAATCAGGGTATACAAATGCTCCAAACAAGTACCGTTTACCTCCTCAGTGTCCCGCGCCAGGCAAGTAAGTGTCTACTTACCCCGTTTCTTGCCCAGCTGGGGTCCCCTCACTTTTTGGCCATTGTCACCTCCAATTACATCTTATCGGGAATTTGACAATGCCCTTTGTTCCTTCCACCTCCCCCCCCCCTTTTCCCCCCCCCCAAAACCCCCCACACCCGCCTTGCTTCACTAAATCCAATTCCTTTTCCGGGTAAACCTCAAATTTTTTAATCCTGATGCCACTATCTGTCCGGGAAAAAATTTTTTATATCAGTTTACTGTGCACCTCAACTTAAAGTCTTCAAAAACCAACTCAGGCTTTTAAAAATCCTTCTTTTACAAAAAATTTTTACGAAAAAGTACACCCCAAGCGATAAACCCGGGCAAAAACTTTTTCAACGCAGGCTTCACCATTATTTTGACTCCCGAAAACCGGGGCCCAAAAAAACAGTTTATTGCTAAAAAACCCCTAATACTCTCTCTGACAGCCCATGAACAGACAAAGAAAGGCTTTAATTAAAAAATATCAGTACTAAGAACAAAGTTTTCTGTTGACGGGTTTACGCCCAGAAAACTCTACCCTTCTCAAAAATTCGCTGTTCTAATCCTGCTGACGCCAACACTCTTCAGTTTAAGGAATCTTGCCAAAGACCATCCGCATTCCTCCAAAAGCTCTCTTCAAATCCCCCAACTTCCCCCCAAACACCAATGTCTTAAAAAGCTACAAATTCGGCCCAAAGACAAAAACCCCATGAAAATCTACACAAGTCTGCTCCAGAAAGTTAGCAAAAGGGCCCCTTCTGGAAAAACTTGCAAACCCCCCCCTTAAATGTTCTAACTGCCCGGGGGGTCACCCCTGCAGTTGCAAATTCCTGCCCTTCTAGAAAGACATTTCCCCTCCCCCCTAAAAGCAAGCCAACCTCCCTCCCCCCCCCAACCCCTTTCCTGCTTCCCCCCTCCCCCCCCTTTCCTTTCCCCCCCCTTCCACACCTCCCTCCCCTACCCCCAAAAGGGCCCGGGCCTCCCCAGGCCCCTTGGTCTACCCTTTTCTACTCAACACACAAACCCCCAACCCCCCACCCCCCTACCAAACACTTTTCCTTTTACAAACCCCCAAACACAAAACTAACTGTCAAATTTTCCACTCTGCCCACCCCCTTTTGCGATGGTAATCTCACAAGCTTTTCCAAAAAAGACCCACTCCATGTCCTTTAAACCCAATTTGTTGCTAACAAACTTCCCTCTTTAAAATTTTCCCTCCTTCCCCGCTTCTCTTTCCAAACCCCCTAAAAAAACCTCTCCCTCCTTTTTCCCCCCACTTCCACTCCCACCAGCTTTCCTCCATACCCCTTTCACTACTTTTACACCCCCCACCAACACCCCTACTGCTACTGCTACGACCCCCCCCTTCCCCCCCCTTCCTTACCCACTTCATCCCCCCTTTCCCAAAACCCTTTAAATCCTACCCGCCCTTTCCCAAAAAAATTCCATTCCTCTGCATCCAAAACCCTTTGCCCCCCTCCCCCACAACCAAAACCCCATCCAGGTTTCCCAATCCCACCCTCCAGAAAAAAATCCACTCAAACCCAAACCAACCCCCAAATTCTGACGGGACAGACCCAAAAAAATAAAAACCCCTTTTTTTTTTAAAAAATAAAAAAAATACCAAAAAAAAAAACCCTTTCCCCCATTTCTTCCCCCCCCTTCCCCGGAAGGTGTTTTTCCCGAGCACCTTTAAAAAAACCACTGGGCCACCCTTAACAAGGGGCCTTTTTTCCAAACTTTCCCCCCCCCCCAATTATCCCCTTTGGTTTTTAAAGAAACCTTTAAATCCCCCTTTGGGGGATTTCAATTTTAACTAAAAAGTTTTCCCTTCTTTTTTAAAACACCTCTTGGGCCGAAACCTCCCCCCTTTGGGAATTGGGCCCGATTTTTTTTTTACTAAAAACATACCTCCCCCAAGCCCCTCCAATTTATCCCCCCAATTATTTATACTGCCAAAAACAGTTCCCCCAGAACCCCCAAAATTGGGGGGCCACCTTTCAATTCACAAAAAACATTAATTTCTTGGGCCCCAACCCCTTTTATTTTCAACCCAAACGGGGGCCGGCCCCGAACAACCCAAAACCGGCCCCTTTCTTTTTCCAAAAACCTACCCCGGCCCCAAACTCTTATTTAAATCCCCCGCCTTCCCTTAAATCTTCAAACCCCACCCCCCAAAACCCCAACCCTTACCCCACGAAGGGTGACTGGAAAGCCAAACAAAACCGCCTTTTTAAACACCAATACCAAACAAACCTTTCACCCCATTTTCAACTTACAAAAAAAAACCTTAACGGCCCCGCCCAAACCTTTTTCCAAACCAAAAAAACCCAACCAAACCGGAATCCCTTCAAACAACCACCTCAAACAAAAAATTTACTCTCCCCCCCGGCCCCTAAACCACACTGATTTTTCAATCCCAAAACTCCACCCTTAAAAAAACATTTCCCCTCCAAACCCCTATTCCCTTTCAACCAAACCCATTTTCCCCCAAAGTTTCTGGAATTTTTCAAAAAAATAGGCATTTTTCCCCACCAAAAACAAAAACATCCCCCAACAACCACACTCTCAGGAAACCCCAAAACGCACCAACATCCAAACCAAAAGAAAAACCCCCACCCCCCCCTCGTTATTCCCTTTTAAACCCATCACTCCCCAAACAAGAAAAAAAAATTAACCCCAAAACAACCCTTCCTCTCCCCAAAAACTAATTTTAAACAAAGCCATTAGGGAAACTTCCTTAGAAAAAACCTTTTCCCCAAGGGCCCAGCCCCGGCCAAACCCAAAACCCGGCAACCCTTCCAAAAACCCACAACTGTTAAAAAACCCCTAAGCCCCCTTTCCCCGTAAACCCCCCTTATCAAAAAAAAGGGCCCCCTTATCCCACCAAACCCCAAAACCCCTCCCCACCCCAAAACACCCCTTCAGCCCCCAAAAAGGCTCTTTTAAAAAAATCTTAAACCCCCCAATCCCGGGGGAAAATTTCCAACCAAACCCCCCTTTGCCCTAACGTTTTTCCCAAAAACATTCCCAAAATAAACCCCTAAAAAACAAAAAAAACAAAAACCCCAAAAGAAAAAACACCGGGGCAGGGGCCCCAATACAAAACTGGACTTCTCCAACCCCCTCCAAAACTCGAACTCCTTTCAAACCAAAACCCCACCCTTAAAAATCCCTGAAACCCTTCCTCCCAAAAGGTCCCCCGGTTGCCTTTTTCCCCCCAAACAAAATTTTTTCCTAAACACCCCACCTTATTTTCCCCACAAACCCCCCAAGCCCCCCTTGCTTTCATTCCCTTTCCCCTTTTAAAACCTATGTACCCTCACCCAAAAAAAACCCAAAAATTAAAAAACCATTTTGGGGCCCCAAAAATAAACCCCAAACAGGGTCCAAAAATTTTTAAAGGAAATACCCCCTTAAAAACTCAAACCCCCCGCCCCCGCAATTTCTTCCCAAAAAAATTTTTCCCTTTTTGGCCAATTTGCCCCTTTTTGAAAAACACCCCAAAAACCCCCCAAAGGATTTCCATAACCCCTTCATTCTCAAACATCCCTAAAAACCCAAAAAAGAAAAAACACCCTTTCCCCAAAGCCCTGAAAAACTTTTGGGCCCCCCTTTTGGGACAAAACCAAATTTCAAACCTCTGCCAAAAAACCCCCCTTTCCTTCAATAAATTTGAAAATCCTCCTGCCCCCTTTAGACGGCCCGTACCATGGGAAACAAACTAAAGGCTGTTTCCCCACAATTAACAAATTTTGGGGGAAAACCCCGGGGGCTGGCCTTTCCCCCCCTACCTTTTATCAAAGACATTCCAACCCCAAAAACCAAAAAAACCTTTTCACCCCCTTGCAGGGTTTCTTAAAACCCCCTTAAAAAAACCCTTATCCCCCCAAGGTTCCTTTTAAACCCAAAAAACCAAAAATTTTTGAAATTTTCCATCTTTTTTTAAACAAAAATAGGATCCAAAAACCCTTCAGCCAAAATCCAACCCCCATATTTTTCCCCCCCCCCAAAACGGAACCCAAATTTTTTTTTCAAACTTCCCCCGAACGCCTTTTTCCAACCCGTCTATTTTCCTAAAATTTTACACAATCTGTCCCGTCCTTTTAAAATTTTGGGCTTAAATTCTTTTGTTTCCGGCCTTCCTTAAGGGTGCAATAGGGTTAAACCCGCAAAAAGGGCCCCCTTGAAAAAACCCCCCTTTACCCCAAATTTTTTTCTACAAACCTAAATCCCCCTTTTTAAACTTAACTTTCAAACCTTTTTGCAAAAAACAAACCCCAATTAAACTTTTCAACGTGTTAGGAAAATGGGGCCCGCCTGGGGGGGTCAAATTTAGGATTCCACTCTCTAAAAAAACCCCCCTTTAAGGGCCTGCCGAACCGGACTTAAAACTAAGGACAACCCTTTTGGGCCCCAAAACACAAAAATTACTTAAACCCCTTTTTTATTCCCTTTAACGAAACTTCGGCGGGAAAAACCAAAAAACCTTTTCTCTCCTTATGAACCTGAAACAAACCCCATTAAAAATCCTTTGGGCCCTGACAGGTCCCCCCCCCTAAGACAGGTACCATTCTCTGACCCACGTTCGCCTTAGCTTTTTTGGGTTAAGACATGACTCAGTTCTGCACTCCTCTCTAGCTCTAAAGGTCGCAAGTCCCTTACTCCCAGCTCACCCCACCGGAGTCCCAACAGAAGAACCGGAATTTCTCTTTTCAATATCTGTCCCACGATCGCCTTTGCTGCTGGGTTAAGCCCTGGCTCTATTTCTACGACTAAGAACACTCCTCTCCAGCACTATTCTTCGTCTGTCCCGTCTTCCCCGCTCATCCCATTTGGGATCTTACCTGAACTTTCGTTCGTTCGTTCGTTCTATGCTGTGTTCATCATACTGTTGCTCTACACCGCAAGAAGCCTCTCTTTCGACCCCGTCGGGGTGTAGAATTTATATTCTACAAACGTGATATCCTTTTCACAATGCTGTCGAATCGTGTGAAAATCAAGCCTGTGAATGGTGCAATAAATGACTCCTCGAAGTTAGCTTTAGCTACCGTCGTTAGGACCTGCCTGCAGGTCAAATTTACGGCAATCCACTCTCTGAAAGACTCCTTCATTGTCGTCTGCACAGATGACACGGAAGCACTAAAACTAATGGACGACTCTTCAATCAGGACCCTACAAACACAACAATTCACTCTATCCCCGTCTCCATTCTTGAAGTCGAAACGTTCGGTCTTTGTGAAAAGACTTGACAATATCGTCACCTCTCTCTCTACTGAAGCACTGAAGACATCTATTGAGGAACAAAACACGTGGGCCTCGGTAGACAGCATCTCAAAGATCCCCAACGCCACATCAATGCTAAAGATTACATTCTCAGACATCTCCATGGCTGCCCAAGCTCTCTCTGACGGTCTGGCCATCTCATATTACCACATTCACCCAAGTCATATAGAACAAGAACGTTTCACATACATCTCCCACTGCTGGACCTGCTACTCCTATAATCACACCACCAAGGACTGCCCCATCAAGAATAAGAAGTTTTGTTCAAAATGTGGGAATGATGGACACGATTTCAGATCCTGCACCATTACTACAACACCAACATGTCTTAACTGCAAGGGTAATCATCATACCCTTGCAGCTAAGTGCCCACTCAGGAAAGAAATCATATTGAAGAAAACTAAAGTTCTGAAGAAACCTCCAATTCACCGACATATGCTGCAATAACCAAACCACAAACCGACACCATCAAGACTCTACACGCTAATCTACAGGCACCATCGCCCAGCAACTCCCTCTCTCCACTCCCCGACGGTGCTCCTTCCAAGGTGCTGTACTGCATGGTGTATGCACACCTTGCAAACGCAGCAACCCCGGCACTTTCAACACCACTATTAACGAACTATTCCGTCTGAACAACATGCCTGCCTTCAATTTTCCGGAATCCACACCTTCAGAAGACATCCTCAAGATCCTTCCCAACGTCCTGAACTTTACTGCACCTGCAGACCTGTCTCCTGCCCAAGCAACTGCTCCTGTAACTTCTAAAAACACTTCCACCGCTGACAACTTTGATCAAGTTGCCTCACCCAACCGTCCCCCCCCTTCTCCCAGCCTGCAGTTACAAAAATTTTTTACACCTCAAAAAGCTGCCCCCTTTGTCGAACCCAGTCACCTCCAAACCCCCCATTGTAAGATTCTCCCAGTAAATTTCCCACTCCTCAAGAGGAAAAAGATAACGACGACTCAGAAAACCCCTCAGGGGGAAAACCCTTTCCCTTTTTACACTTCCCCTTAAAATATGACCCCATGCCCTGAAACTGAACTCTAAAAAAAACCCTTCGGTGCGGGAACAGCCAAGTAGGGCATGTGAATCACCGCTTCACTTCCCAATCACCCAATTTCCCGGGGTTTCCCATCAAGCCTTTTACTTTTCACCTTCAGCAAAAAAGGCAAATTATACCACCTACTGAAGGGAGCTTCAAAAAAAATTCGGGGAAAAAAAGGGGGTCCCCCTTGCTAACCGCCTCCTCAGTTACTCCTATAACTCCCCATATGTGTTTTTACCCTCTGATGTGACCTTAAACCCCGCCCGCCCCTATCAAGATTTAAGCCCCTTCAAAAAAATACCAAAAAGTTTCAATGCAACATTTCCCCGTATTCCCCGTTTTCAAGTCTGCCCCCCCATCGGCCTTTGCTGCTGGGTTAAAAGGCCCCGGGTCTATATTTTCTTACTAAGAACACTCCCTCCAGAGCTATTCTTCAACTTTCCCGTCTTTCCCCGCTCATCCCTTGGGAATTTTTACCTAACTTGTTTGCTTTTGTTTTGTTTTTTCCTTTTGCCTTTAAAATCTCCCCCCGACTATGGTGCTGTTCGAACCTACTCCTAGGTTGAGGGGCCCGAAATTAACCCCCATCTTTTTGTACATTTGTTTTACTTCCTTCAAGTTAAAGTCCTAGAATTTGTAAATTTATAAAGGGCCCCTGGATGGCGAAACGGGCTACAATAAAGATACCCAGGAGTTTGCACATGTTTCCTTTACTCTCATTACAAAAAATACATTTGGGCGATGAACAAAACCCCAAAATGGTATACAATCCGGGCAGGGTTTTTAGGTAAGGGCACATATGCAACAGTTTGGCAATTTAAATTTCCCAAACGTTTCGCCAAAACACTGTTTAGGCGAAAAGTTTTCGGAATAAAAATTGTCTAAAATGTTTTCATATTTTTCCCTTTCCCTTTTAACCCAATTTCATGGAAAACCCGAGGGTAAAAATAAAGCCTCTTTAGTGAGGTGCAATACTTTGTGAGGTAAAAATTTCGTTTTTTCACTAGTGGTTTGGGAGTAGTAGTAGTAGTAGTAGTAGAAATTTTAACAAAAATTTAAAAATGTTTTGGGAAGAAACAAAATCAACAGCTAGGTTTTCTTTTTTTCGAAAAAAAGTTTCTGTAAAAAAAAATTCGGTTTTCCCGAACCATTTTATCTACAAAGCTGTCAGACACTGCTTTTTCTTGGGAAACTTTTAAAACTTGGGAAATTTTTCGCTTGGGCCCAATTCTTTGGGCACGAAACCCACTTCAACATTTTAATAAGGGGTTACCTGCCCCTGCTGCTTCACCCCCCCTTCCCAAAGGATATAAGCTCCCCTTTTCAGCACGTAATTGGCCGTTTTTTTCCCCATTTTAAAAAATTGATGGGCTGAAACCCCAAAACGACTCCCAAAGGGTTTAGGGGCTATTACCTCATTCTCCCCCCTATTCTTCAAGATTTCCTTTGTAAAGGACTGATAAGCCACTGTGTGGGGAAAAGTTTTTCCCCAAAAAAAGATACCCAAAGAGTTGCACATGTGGGCCCAAATTTAATAAAAATGTCGGGTTCTCTAAACCTTTCATCTACAAAGTTAAATAATGTAGAACTTAACCAAAGATTGCGAAAAGGATTTGGGGGGTTAGGTAACAGCCCCTTTAAACCAAACACAATGCCTAACGTCGCAATAAGGCAAATAATTACGGGGTTTTAAATTCAAAAGTGTAAGCAACAGAAGTCCAGAGGTCTACTGAGCTTTATACATGAGTTTAAGACACATGTGCAACATCTGGGTATCTTTTTTGGGAAATAAAGGGTATAAAATACCGACACAAGGGAAATATAAACACAAATGAGTATAATGTGACCCTTTTTATTGACAACTTTTTCACCCACACGGGGGCTTTTTCAAGTCACACACGGATCTACCTGGGGTTGGAAGGTACGAGAGTTTAAATGTTGAGGTCAGGTGAAGAATGCGATCGATGATCTCCCCGGGTTTGGGGTTTTACAGGTCGGGGTGCTTGGCGGGGGTTTGGACAAGTTGAAAGCCCTTTTGCATTTGTTTTATGTGGGAAGCGATGAGAATTTTCTTGGCGAGGGTTTCACTATGTTATAGAAGCCATTGTTCTGGTTGAAATTGTTGGTTTCGAGATAAGCATGATTCCAGGGTTCTTTATTTAGTGTTGTCTTCTGTGGCTATAAGTCTTGAGTTTCTGTAGTTAATTAAATGGTTGTGTGAATTGCGATGTTGTACACAGGCATTCCTTGTATCGTCAGTCCTGCTTGCATTTCAGAACACCAATATGCAAGCAGGACTGACGTATTAAGACTGAAGAAGCCACTCGTTGCGAGACGTTTCCTTTAATTAATGTCCTGAACTGTACATAAGTGTCTTTTTTAACATCTTGTCGATATCACATACCTTACGGGAATAGCCAGTGGTGACGTGTACTTAGCTCAGTGGTGACGTGTACTTAGCTCAGTGGTGACGTGTACTTAGCTCTGTGAAGACCTGTTTGTGTGCTCTTGAGTGGTGACCTGTACTTTGAGTGCTGACCTGTACTTAACTCTGTGAAGAAGTGTCTTGTTTGCTCCCGTGGACTGAACCAAGATGCCCTCCATCGAGCAACTTTACCAGCAACTTAAGGAAGAATTGAGGGCAGCGAAGATGGAGATACGGCGACTGACCGAAGAAAACAAGAGGATTCGTAGTAGTCCTCCTGTTTCGAGTCCTCAGGTCAAGAAGGGATCGTGGTCAGTGGCTGGACATGCAGGGGACGACGAAGTTGACGATCAAGAAGACGAATGGAAAGCCAGAAACGATGAAGAAGAAAGAGACTGCTGTGGAAACTCCCGTGGAAACCTCCAACGCATTCTCGGTGCTACCCGATGAATGTGAGTCTACTACTGGGATCGTCACGACGAACGACAAACAAGGAAGTAAGAATATTGTTGTTGTTGGGGATAGCCAGGTTAGATACATGGATAGGGCATTCTGTTTGAAGGACAGGAGTAGGAGACAAAGGGTATGCTTTCCTGGGGCTGGGATGGAGGACATTGTTAGCCGGCTTGACAACATCATGGACGGTAATGGGATCAATCCTATTATTTGCCTCAGTGCTGGAGGCAATGATGTTGGCAAGCGTAGAAGTGAGGATTAGTTAGAAAGTTCAGGACAGCTATAGACATGATTAGGAAGAAGGGGGGGCGCCCTGTTATATGTGGCATTTTGCCAAGAAGAGGTGTTGGTAATGAATGGTTGTCCAGAGCAATTGGTATTAATTGTTGGCTGGATAAACACTGTAAGGATAATGCAGTACCATTCATTGACAACTGGGACAACTTCTATGGCCGAATGACATGTATGCCAGGGATGGGGTTCACTTATCCAGGGCAGGTGTGGGTTTCTTGCTAACTCAGTTGAGGGGGTTGTTAGGACTTTAAACTAGGATTAGTTAGAGGTATGGGTTTAGAAATGATTAATAATGAGTATGGATATATTGACTTATGCTCTGATATTAAGAATCTTAATTGTAACTGTCATGGAGTAACTCTGGTAATGATAATTTCAGAAATTGTGTAAAACAAAGTGAATAGGAAAAATGTGCAGAAGAAAAAACATATGATGGTATTTTATGCTAACAGTCGAAGTGCAAGAAATAAAATTAATGAACTACGTTTGGTAGCATGTGCTGGGAACTTTGATATCATTGCATTAACTGAAACGTGGTATGATTTAAAGAGTCGGGATATGACTGCTGAGTGTAATATTTAGGGATTTAAGTTATTCAATGTGGATAGATGTAATGGGAAGGGGGGAGGAGTTGCATTGTATGTTCGAGAAAATTTTAATTGTTGCATAAAAACGGTATAAAAATAGATGGGCAGTAACAGAGTCTGTTGGGTAGATTTTCGTGGAGGGAAAAGAAAAACAAATTCTGGGTTAATAACCGACCTCCAGGCTTGGATCACGATAGAGGGAACTTCTTTGGACAATTGTTGGGGCTTCTGACACAGAAACTTTAGTCATGTAGGGACTTTAACTTTACCAAAATTGACGGGAAATTCTCTGACGGGAAATCTAGAGTCCAGTGACTTCAGGAAAAACAGTTCAGACTTTTTTCTGAAACGGTGTAACTGAACCTACCAGGGTAAAATTTTGCTGACCTGTCTTGTAAATAAGGAAACACTCGTAAATTAATCGGAGATCACTGAAGAGTTTGGCGAAAGTGATCAAAAAATCCATCACCTTTAGCTTTAAATTTGGGGAAGCAAGAATAATGAATACAGTAAAAATCCCATTTTCGTTTGCCGATTATAAGGCTTGGGGAACATCGTCTAATCTTGTTTGGGGGTTATCTACAAATGATTTTTTGACGATAATCATACTTATGAATATGAAGGGATCGCTTTTTTTTGATTGTTTTTTAAAATGTACACGGGCCCCAGAGTATATACTTTCCCCCAAAGGGAGAAATTAGGTTAATAAAAACGATCCCAAAGGGGTTTTAAAGGAGGTAAAGCATCTTTGGGGGAAAAAAAGGGGGAATTTTAGGCCATCAGAAAGGGGTTTAAACCCTTATGACCAATATGTTCACTTAAAAGAGAAGAAAAAAAGGCGATTGAAAGGCAAAACGTGACTATGAAATTTTGATTGCAATGAATCTAAATAATCCAAAGGGTTCTTTCAAGTGTATAGGACGAAGGTGAAGGAAAAAAAGGCCTCTGAATCTGGGAAAGGACACCTGACGGATAATGAACTGGAAATGTGTTCCTTATTTAATGACTTTTTTTTGTCAGTTTTTACACAGGGAAAATGTAAATGAGATTCCAGTAATTTAAAAATTATTTGTCCGAGAATTTAATTAATAATATTACTGTCACGAGGGACATGGTTATTAAACAGATAGACAAACTGAAACAAAAAGTCCCCGGGGCCCGATGAGTTTTTTTTCAAGGGACTTAAAAAAGCAAGATAGCTTAGTCAGCCATTAACAGTTTTTATTTAATGCGTCCAACCTTACCAGTGTTGTGCCCGAGATGTGGGAAAAGGCTAAAGTGGTTCTATATTCAAACAGGGGATAAGTCCACTCCCTTTAAATTACCGTCCAAATAACCCGACATCTATAGTGGGGGAAATTATTAGAATCAAATTTTAGCTGAATTTTCAGAAGTCACCTTGAGGGGGCATAACTTGATAAATGAAACTCAGTAGGATTCACGAGAGGCGTTTCCCGCCTGACAAACTTACTGACGTTTTCAAAAAACATTTTAGGAGTTTCAGTGTAAAGGGAATATGATATTGTTTATTTGGGTTTTTGTAAAGCCTTTGACAGAGTACCTCAAAGAACTCTTAAGAAAATGGCAGCTCTGGTATGGGGTAAAGTTCAGCATGGATTGGGCATGGCTTACCCAAAAGAAAGCAGAGAGTTACCATAAGGAGTGAAATCTGAATGGGGGTTAGTCACTAGTGGCGTTCCACAAGATCGTTTTAGGCCCTCTCTTTTCATAAAATTTACATTAATGTCCTTGATGAGTTTGCTGATGATACAAAGATAGGTCGTATAATTCACTCTGAGGAGGACGTCAATGAACTCCAGGAGGATTTGGACAAATTAATATCTTGGTCTGAAAAATGGCTGACTAAGCTCCATCTTGCATTCCTTAAGTACCCTTGAAAACAACTCATCAGGTCCCGGGGACTTATTTTGTTTCAGTTTGTCTATCTGTTTAATAACCATGTCCCTCGTGACAGTAATATTAGTTAACATAAATTCATCAGGAACTAAATAATTGTTAATTACTGGAATCTCATTTACATCTTCCTGTGTAAAAACTGACAAAAAATAGTCATTAAATAAGGAACACATTTCCAGTTCATTATCCGTCAGCTGTCCATTCCCAGATTTCAGAGGTCCCCTAATAGATGCTTTAGCCTTCTGTTAACCCATTTGGGATCGTTATTATTAGACCTAATTTCTCTCTGGGGAATGTATATACTCTGGGCACTGTGTACATTATTAAGAAAACAATCATAAAAACAGATCCCTTCATATTCATAAGTATGATTATCGTCAATAAAATCATTAGCTAGATAACCCCAATCAAGATTAGACAGATGTTCCCTAAGTCCATTATAATCGGCAGAACGAAAATCGGGGATTTTTACTGTATTATCATTATTCTTGCATTCCCAATTAATGCTAAAGGTGATGGATTTGTGATCACTTGCGCCAAGCTCTTCAGTGATCTCCAGTGACTGCCCTCGTCTGCTGCCCGTCCCTATCCACTGACGCGTATATAACCGCCAGTCTTCTTGCCTTTTCTCCAGATTCTCCTCCACCACGATGCTGTGAACATTAACTCCAAGGCCGAGGGACTGATTACCTCATCTTTTGTATATAGTTCTACTGTCTTCCTATTATGTCCTAGAATCTGTATTGATAAAGCCACTGGTTGGCGAAACGTCTACAATAAAGATATCCAGATGTTGCACATGTGTCTTAACCATCGATCTCCAGATTATTCACGAGTGTTTCCTTATTTGACAAGACTAGGTCTAGCAAATTATTACCCCTGGTAGGTTCAGTTACACTCTGTTTCAGAAAACAGTCCTGAACTGTTTCCATGAAGTCACTGGACTCTAGATTACCTGTCAAAGAATTCCAGTCAATTTGGCTAAAGTTAAAGTCCCCTACTATGACTACGTTACTGTGTCCAGAAGCCCTAACAATTTCGTCCCAAAGAAGTCTCCCTCTATCGTGATCCAAGCCTGGAGGTCGGTATATTACACCTAGAATTAGTTTTTTCTTGACCCTCCACGAACTTACCAAACAGACTCTGTTACTGCTCCATCTATTTTTAACCTGTTTTTATGAACAATTAATATTTTCTCGAAACATACAATGCAACTCCTCCCCCCTTCCCATTACATCTATCCACATTGAATAACTTAAATCCCTGAATATTACACTCAGCATTCTTTATCCCGACTCTTTAAATCATACCACGTTTCAGTTAATGCAATGATATCAAAGTTCCCAGCACATGCTACCAAACGTAGTTTCATTAATTTTATTTCTTGCACTTCGACTGTTACATAAAATACCATCATATGTTTTCTTTTTCTGCACATTTTTTCCTATTCATCTTTGTTTTTTACACAATTTCTGAAATTATCATTACCCAGATAGACTTAAAGCCTTTAAATCTCCACTCTCTGGAGAGGCGTAGAATGAGGGGAGATGTGATGAATGGTTTGAAAAACCGACAAGTTGAAGATTGAGACACTTATGCAGCATATGGGAATCTTTATTCAGGAAACGTTTCGCCACACAGTGGCTTCATCAGTCCAATACAAAGAGGAAGGCGTAAGGAGAGGAGGAGTATGAGGTAATCAGTCCCTCAGCCTGGAGTCGATGTGTTCAGTCCATCAATCTTGAAGAATGTACAGCATAGGGCCGTAGACGTGGCTTATATACTGTAGTGAGGTGACTTGAAGCAGGTGGAGGCGGGATCATAGTGGTACCATCCACTAGTCGAAGTAGGTCTTTGTCCAAAGGTGTGGCGAAACGTTTCCTGAATAAAGATTCCCATATGCTGCATAAGTGTCTCAATCTTCAACATGAGGGGAGATATCATTGAAGTGTATAAGTGGATGACGGGCATAAACAAGGGAGACATTAATAAAGTACTGAGGGTGTCGAACCAGGTAAGAACCAGGAATAATGGATATAAGTTGGATAAATTTAGATTTAGAAAGGACATAGGTAAGTACTGGTTTTCTAACAGAGTTGTAGATGCGTGGAACAGTCTTCCCAGTGGGGTGATAGAGGTTAGGACCTTGGGTAGCTTTAAGAAGAGACTGGACAAATATATGAGTGGGAGGGGCCGGGTTTGATTGGTGTCAAGGGGTACGGGAGTTATTTCTTGAGTATGTAAAGTAAAGGGACACAGGTGCAACTAGTGTGGCATTTGTTGTGGCAGCGTTTCGCTCTCCAGGAGCTTTATCAAGCCATTACAATGGCTTGATAAAGCTCCTGGGGAGCGAAGCGTTGCCGCGGTAGATGTCGCATTGGTTGCACTTGTGTCCTTTTACTTTACATATTGTCGGTAATTCTACCAACTTTATTATTTCTTGAGTAGCTTTAGGTAGATGTCGTTTTGATAAGGACCTGCCTCGTATGGGCCAGTAGGCCTTCTGCAGTGTTCCTACATTCTTATGTTCTTATGTTCTTAAGTACTGGTTTTCTAACAGAGTTGTAGATGCGTGGAACAGTCTTCCCAGTGGGGTGATAGAGGCTAGGACCTTGGGTAGCTTTAAGAAGAGACTGGACAAATATATGAGTGGGAGGGGCTGGGTTTGATTGGTGTCAAGGGGTACGGGAGTTATTTCTTGAGTAGCTTTAGGTAGATGTTTTGATAAGGACTTGCCTCGTATGGGCCAGTAGGCCTTCTGCAGTGTTCCTACATTCTTATGTTCTTATGTTAAGAACATAAGAATGTAGGAACACTGCAGGAGGCCTACTGGCCCATACGAGGCAGGTCCTTATCAGGGCCTTATTACGTACGCTTAGGCATTGCTGTCTTGGTTTAAGGTTGCTACTTACCATAACCCCCAAGTCCTTTTCGCAATCTGTATGGCTAAGTTCTACATTATTTAACTTATAAGTGCTAGGGTTATGGACACCTCTCCTTCCATACGGTTTATAAGCTGCTTCTCCGCTGATATGCCGTATTCTACTCAAGATTGATTCACTGAACACATCGACTCAAGGTTGAGGGACTGATTACCTCATTCTCCTCCTGTTCTTCAAGTCTCTCCTACGTATGGACTGATGAAGCCACTGTGTGGCGAAACGTTTCCTCAATAAAGATACCCAAGAGTTGCACATGTGTCTAATTTATCAACATGTCGGTTCTCTGAACCATTCATCTACAAGGATGTATAGAGTTGAAGAACAACCTGAGGACTCCTATTATTTATGCTTCTTGATATGAAGCCAAGGATTCTATTAGCTTTATTGCGAAGACTTATGCACTGTTGTCTTGGTTTCAGATTACTGCTAACCAGAACTCCTAAATCTTTTTCGCAATCCGTAATATTAAGATCTACATTATTTAGTTTATATGTGGCATGGTTATTGTCCTGTCCAATATTTAGAACTTTGCATTTGTCTATATTAAACTGCATCTGCCACTTCTCCGACCACTGCATCAGTCTATTCAAATATGTCATAGTGTAATAAAGTTGGTAGAATTACCGACAATATGTAAAGTAAAAGGACACAAGTGCAACTAATGTGACATTTATTGTGGCAACGTTTCGCTCTCCAGGAGCTTTATCAAGCCGAGAGCGAAACGTTGCCACAATAAATGTCACATTAGTTGCACTTGTGTCCTTTTACTTTAAATATGTCATAGTGTTTGCTTACGTGTCTTTCTAAACCAACTTGTCGGTATTTAGTACCAAGGTTTATACCAATAACTTTTGATAAATTTATTTACTCATGTGCAAGTCCCTCTCAAATCCAACCCTTCTCACTCATGTACTGGTCCAACCTAAATTTGAAACTACCCAAGGTTTTAGCTTTATTACTAGGCAGACTGTTCCACCCATCATCTACCCTGTTTCTAAACCAATACTTTCCTAACTTTATTAACTCATTAGAGTTAACATGACTTAAGAAATCGTAATGACACGATTGCAAATAAACCATACCCCCGGCCGGGATTGAACCCGCGGTCATAGAGTCTCAAAACTCCAGCCCGTCGCGCTAGCCACTAGACCAGCTAGCCACAATAAGATTCATCCAGCTGGTCTAGTGGCTAGCGCGACGGGCTGGAGTTTTGAGACTCTATGACCGCGGGTTCAATCCCGGCCGGGGGTATGGTTCATTAGAGTTAATTGGTTATCAAAGCTTATTCCTTGGGTAATATTGAAAACGGGTTGGGCAAATCTTTTTGTTAGTAGACTTGAGTTTGAGAAGGACCTGAGTTCCTGCTTTCTTATGAGGTCAGGTGGGATGAGATAACATTGAGGGTATATAAAGAGGATGAGTTTGTGGTTAGGCATAGTTTTTCCGAAGGTGCATCAGTTAAGACTGAGCCAATCACTCTTCCTGCTAATTTACCTAGAAGAAAAGAACATTTGGTTATGTTTCTACGCAACATGGGGATTCCTTTGTCGACACCTCTTGTTTACCCTCTTGGTTATGTCCAACACAGCGTTTCGAGAACCGCTGTGGTTCCCAAACCTGAAAACACAAATGTTACTTGGTGTCACACCGGACCTATTGGTGCTACAGTATGTCAATATTGTTCTTGTATGTCTGTCCCCAGTAGTAGTCCGAGACACCATTCTCCGCAGCGTAAGCACTGTTCTAGGGCACATTATCACCCTTATTTACAGTCATTTGACACGCATGTTCCCCGGTATGTATCACATGTCCCAACTGTACACCAGAATATTTCTCAGCAGCAATATCTCAAAAGTATTCATCGGAACATACAACGGCGGTATTCATCAGGAATGCCGTTGTGTATTCCACAACAGTATACATCACAACTCCAGAATTTGAATGAAGTAGAAGAAAGTGTTAATAGAGATGCTAATAACCCGGTAGAAGACAATGGTGATGCTGCCTTTGTCGAAGGTAATAGTGATAATATGTGTGATAATCAAAATTATGGAGCTTTCAATACTAATAAGGACGAGTCTATTTCTGATGAGAATCATTTAAACCAGGATATGAATGTTGTTGATCATAGTACAGACGATGATGATGAAGTAGGTAATGATGCCCATAGTGACAATATATATGATTATCATAGTGGGCCCTTCGATACTACTCAGAACGACCCAATTGATAATGAGGACCCCTTCAGCCTGGATGATAATGCTAGTTTTGAAGGAGAATGTACCGAGCAAGATAATTAGGTTGATAACGAGGACGACTACATTAATGATGTGAATTATTTAAACCAGGGTGGGAATGTTATTGCTGAAGAACATAGTACAGACCATGATGAAGTTAGTAACAATGGTCAGAAAGACATTATATATGATTATCAAAGTTGTGGAGCCTTCGTTACTGTTGAGAACGACCCTATTATTGACGAGGATCTTTTCAGCATGCATGGTAGTGTGGGTGTTGGAGATAACGAGGAAAACTCTATTACCAATGTGAATCATTTAATCCAGGATGGGAGTGTTGAAGAACATAGTATAGACCATAATGATGAAAGTAATAGCGATGGTCAAAGTGACATATATGATAATCAACGTTTTGGAAACTTCATTGCCATTGAGGATGACTCTATCATTGATGAGGATCATTTAAGCGAATATGGAAGTGTTGATGTTGAAGAGCAAGACGAACTTCTTAATGATGGTCAAAATAACAACATATATGATAAGCAAAGTTATGGAGGCGACTCAGTGACTGATGAGGACCCCTTAAGTGACGACACGAGAGTAAGCGACGACGGGAGTACGAGCGAATTTGACAGTATAAGTGAAGATGACCAGTTCATATATTCTACAGTAATATAATACAAATGTAAAAAAAATACAAATGTTATCGAAAATTATTAATAAAGTGACCATAAAAGATCCTGTTTAATTATTCAGACCACTGATTTCCTGTTTTTGCCCATCATCTGTTGTGACTCCTTAATAAAAATGTTTTTGGTGTCTGATTTAATCGAATTTCATTAGTTTTACAAATTTTATGTGTAGTGTGAAATTTTCATTCCACTCCAGTCACATTAAAAACATTTCAGTCTTCCTCTTCTTAATTGCTTTAATAGGTACTATAATGTCTATATAAGTATAGATTACACAACTACTCAAAAAAACGATCACCTCAGGAATTTCGACGAACTAATTAGAAAACCTCCATGCAACATCTGTCAGGCTGCATTTGTAGTATGTACCGTTCAAGTGAGGTAAGTTCCTTGATCTGGGGAGTTGGATCTATGCTCAAGTTCACCCCCCCCCATTCCCTCACACGCAGGTGCTACATAATCCAACAGGTTCAGCGCTCCCCCATGGTAGTATAAGGGGGCTGTAGGGCAAAATCTGTAACTCTGTTGTTTACCGTCCGATTTTCTCCAGTTTTGGTACACAAGACAAAGTGGTTTCACTCTTTCTTGAAAATATTTATCAAAAATATACCTCAAACAACAACTGAGAAATGACTGATTTACTGAAAATGCCCTAGTGTTCAAATTTTCTCTTATATGGGACTACGTAACGTTGTTTGGACACTTGGTGCCGAGAGAACAATGCTTATTCTAATATTCTGTGACTCCTTTTCTCTAAATGAACGTATCTTTATTTCACAAAAAAATAAAGTTTGTTAGTTCCTGGAATATTGCAAAAACATCTGCCCTTTACTCCCACATAACTCCCAAAGTATTTGGAATATTTCCAAAATTTGGTCACAGAAAAATAGAGAAATCATTATTCTACAACTTTTGTGAGTATTATATTCCATTTAATTCAGTAATAAAGGGAGAATTTTGAACAATAGGTGAATAAGTTACTTCCGAGATATCGGCCGAGAGCGCCGGCCGGCCCCCGTCTCAAAAAAAAAAAAAAAAAAATCGCGAAAATCGCGTTTGTTTGGGTGTGTTTCTTAGTAAACTGATGTTCTAGTGCAGTTATCCTCTTGAAAATACCGTTTTCTCTTACTCAGAGACGACATGGAGAGGAGTAACACTTTTATATCGAAATATTCCCGATAATCTCTGGGGCCATATTATGGCCTATTTTATTCAGTCTAGAGTATATAACATGTTTGTATGTTATTTAGAGTGTTTATTATATCATATTAGATCAATTCTGATAGACAAATAAGCCGTAGAGTTGATATATAAGCTGATATAAGCGTAATAATGGGCGATTCCTGGCTGGCACCTCGGGCGCGGGAACACTGCCGAGCGTTCCCATCTGATTCCCGGTAATCACTAAGTCTGCGGATAAGTCCCGCCTACTGTTTATGATGCCAAATAGTCAGTTATTATATTAAGTAAGTAAGTAAGTAAGTAAGTTTATTCAGGTATACACAAATACAGTTACATAGAATTATCATACATAGCAGCATATGTGTAGAGAACCTAGGATAACCCAAAAAAGTCAGACAGAGTGACTTATTTCCATTGGGGTCCTTTTACCTTATTATTATAATATAAAGGTTATAATATTTTCTTATTGTTCTACAATGAAGATAACATCTTATTATCATACTAAAAAGACTATCTGCGACACCAAGGTCATTAAGACTATCTACAATACGAGGGTCATTACAAGGAATAAGGTAAAATTTACACGTATTTTAGCTAAAAAATAGAAAATCATTCCCCCTCCCTTTCTGTTGCTTCATTCATCAGACACTTTTTAGCAGTCTTCTTGAACTGGTTCAAGCTATGACTGGCCTTGACATTTGTGGGTAGTCTGTTCCATTCCTTTATTGCTGTACAATAAAAGGTGTTTGAAGCCTGGCCACTGACTGTGGGTACTACAAAGTTGTGCTCTCTCCCCCTAGTTCTATGATTGCTTTGGTTCCCAGCCTTGACAAAATTGACAGCAAGATATTCTGGACATTGCTTGTGAGCAATTTTATAAACATGATTTAGCTTCAGTTGTTTTACTCTGTCTTCAACATTCAGCATATCCAACTGCTGTAATTCATCCTGGCCTACATGTTCTCTTGGTCCCAGCCCCAGGATGAATCTTACGATTTTGTTCTGGGTGATTTGCAGTCTATCTTTCAGTTTTTTTGTCAAGGCAGAGTACCAAGAAGAGCAAGCGTAATCCATATGGCATTGTATAAGGGCTAGACATAGAGTCCTGCGAGCCTCAGTAGGTAGACACTGTGCTTGTCTATACAGGAACTTCAGTCTGGCATTCGCTTTCTTTACTACACTGTTCCCTATCAATTCTCCTGACATGCATGGGTCAAAGGGGATTCCCAAATATTTTACTGATGAAACCAAAGTGATGGGCTCCCCATTACATTGAACATTAAAATTATTTACCCTTCTCAGTTTATGTTTCGTGCCAAAGAGAATGGCTTCAGTTTTCCCTAGGTGTAATGATAGTTTGTTGTCTACTAACCATTTGCTGCAGGACTCCAGTTCCAGTGTTAGAACATTAGCAATATCTTGTGGGTCTTTACCTGACACTAACAGAGCACTGTCATCTGCATACAGTAGGAGTTTGCACTTGACACTGATAGGCATATCATTGACATAACATAAGAATAATAAGGGACCCAGAATACTACCTTGGGGAACTCCACATGTTATCGGCAGGGGTTCTGATTCTGCAATAATGCAAGAAAAGGCGATAAAAAACAAGAAAATAACCAAAAAATATACGGGCCGGGAGCAGACTCGCTACCAACATCGCCGTCACCATACCTGATATAAATGACTATAATTTCTTGTAGAAAGGTCGTAGAACATTCATTCTGGTACCATTGTGTTGCCAAAGAGTTGAGCTATTTTTCAGTATATATAACTCAATTTCCATATCTTTTTTCGATTTTTCGGTGAGCGCGCGCGGAAATTTGCCCTACAGCCCCCACTAGTAAATGTTGATAGTTCATTTTATTTTTGAAGAGCCTCTAGTTTACCGCAGACTAGAGCAGTGACACCTGCACTTTCTCTAGTTTCTTAACATGCTGCATACTCCAACTATTTATACAACCATGGGGGAGCGCTAAACCTGTGGGATTATGAAGCACCTACTAACAAGGTAAACAACAGAGTTACAGATTTTGCCCTACAGCCCCCTTAGTGATTTTTCGAATAAAAAATTTGTTTAAAAAAACCGCCGATATATTTTTTTTTATAAAATATAAGTAACCTACTGAACAAGTCAATGTTCCTGTTTCGTCGATTATGGAAATAAATGGTATAAAATACCGACACAATGGAAATATAAACACATATGCAGTATAATGTGATTCTTTACTGACTACGTTTCGCCCACACAGTGGGCTTTTTCAAGTCACAAACAGATCTGTTTGTGACTTGAAAAAGCCCACGTTAGGGGAGAAAATGGGAATTTATAGGCGCATCAGAAGAGGAGAGGTTAACCTTACTGACCAATATGTTCAGCTTGAAAGAGAAGTAAAAAAGGCGATTAGAAAGGCTAAACGTGACTATGAAATTAGAGTTGCTAATGAATCAAAGACTAATCCAAAGGGGTTCTTTCAAGTGTATAGGACGAAGGTGAAGGAAAAAGTAGGACCTCTGAAAATTGAGAATGGACAGCTGACGGATAACGAACTGGAAATGTGCTCCTTATTTAATGACTATTTTTTGTCAGTTTTTACACAGGAAGATGTAAATGAGATTCCAGTAATTAACAATTATTTAGTTCCTGATGAATTTAAGTTAACTAATATTACTGTCACGAGGGACATGGTTATTAAACAGATAGACAAACTGAAGCAAAATAAGTCCCCGGGACCCGATGAGCTGTTTTCCAGGGTACTTAAGGAATGCAAGATAGAGCTTAGTCAGCCATTAACGAGTGTATTCAACGCGTCCATCCTTGTGTGTGTGAAGAATGAGACACTTACCGGTGTTGTGCCAGAGTTGTGGAAGATGGCTAATGTGGTTCCTATATTCAAATCAGGGGATAAGTCCACTCCTTCAAATTACCGTCCAATAAGCCTGACATCTATAGTGGGCAAGTTATTAGAATCAATTATAGCTGACATTATCAGAAGTCACCTTGAAGAGAATAACTTGATAAATGAATCTCAGCATGGATTCACGAGAGGTCGTTCCTACCTGACAAACTTACTGACGTTCTTCAATAGAACATTTGAGGCAGTTGACAGTGATAAGGAATATGATATTGTTTATTTGGATTTTAGTAAAGCCTTCGATAGAGTACCTCACAAGAGACTCTTAAGAAAAGTGGCAGCTCATGGTATAGGAGGTAAAGTACTACCATTGATTGAGGCATGGCTTACCAATAGAAAGCAGAGAGTTACCATTAATGGAGTGAAATCTGAATGGGGATTAGTCACTAGTGGCATTCCACAAGGATCAGTTTTAGGCCCTCTCTTGTTCATAATTTACATTAATGTCCTTGATGAGTTTGCTGATGATACAAAGATAGGTCGTATAATTCACTCTGAGGAGGACGTCAATGAACTCCAGGAGGATTTGGACAAATTAATATCTTGGTCTGAAAAATGGCAAATGAAGTTCAATGGGATAAGTGTAAGATACTTGCCCTTGGTAATGAAAATAACCCTCGAAGCTATAATCTAGGTGAAGTAGAGCTTGATCATACAGAATGTGAAAGAGACTTGGGAGTCATGGTAAGTAGAAATCTAAAGCCAAGACAGCAGTGCCTTAGTGTGCGCAACAAGGCCAACAGATTACTTAGATTTATCTCAAGAAGTATAAGTAACAGAAGTTCAAAAGTTATTTTACAGCTCTGTACATCACTAGTGAGGCCTCATTTAGATTAAGCTGCTCAGTTTTGGTCTCCTTACTACAGGATGGACATAGACTCATTAGAGAACATACAGAAAAGAATGACTAAAATTATTTACTGTGTAAGGAACCTCCCGTATGAAGATAGACTTAAAGCCTTAAATCTCCACTCTCTGGAGAGGCGTAGAATGAGAGGAGATATCATTGAAGTGTATAAGTGGATGACAGGCATAAACAAGGGAGATATTAATAAAGTACTGAGGGTGTCGAACCAGGTAAGAACCAGAAATAATGGATATTAGTGGGATCTTGGTACAAAGACTTCAACGCTTGCCCAACCTTTGGACGACGACCTCCTTACACTAGTGGCAGGTCCCACTGTGATCCCGCCTCCTCCTGCTTCAACTCATCTCACCGCAGTATATAAGCCACCTCTCTGGCCCTATGCTGCACTTACTACAAGAGTGATGGACTGAACACATCGAATCCAGGTTGAGGGACTGATTACCTCATACTTCTACTCTCCTTACCCATTTCTACTTTGTATTGGACTGATGAAGCCACTGTGTGGCGAAACGTTTCTTCATAAAGTTTCCCATGTGTTGCAAAAGTGTTCAATTCTTAACTTGTGTTTTAAAACCATTCTCACATCGTCAGACCTGCAACATCATGGGACTTGGTACAAAGACTTCAACGTTTGCCCAAACCCTTTTGGGAAGACGCCCCCTACTTAATAGGGGCGGGCCCCCATGTACCCCGCCCCCTCCTGTTCACTCATCCCACCGATATATAGGCACCTCTCTGGCCCTAGGCCTTACAAAGAGGATGGCTAAAACACTGAACCCATTTTGAGGGACGATTCCTCATACTTCTACTCTCCTTACCCATTTCTCTTTGATGGAAGATGAAGCCACTGTGTGGCGAAAGTTTTTTTATAAAGTTTCCCCATGTGTTGAAAAAGTGCTCAATTTTAACTTGTCGGTTTTCAAAACCATTCATCACATTGTCAGACAACTGCAACATCATGGAATCTTGGTACAAAGCCTTCAACGCTTGCCCAAACCTTTGGACGATGACTACTTACATTAGTGCAGGTCCCACTAAGATTCCCGCCTCCTCCTGCTTCAACCTTCATCTCACCGAAGTATATAAGCCACCTCTCTGGCCCTATGCTGCACTTCACTACAAGAGTGATGGACTGAACACATCGTATCCAGGTTGAGGGCTGATTACCTCATACTTTTACTCTCCATACCATTTCTACTTTTGTATTGGGATGATGAAGCCACTGTGTGGCGAAAACGTTTCTTCAATAAAAGATTCCCTGTGTTAGCATAAGTGTCTCCCCCAATTCTTCAACTTGTCGGTTTTCAAAAAACCATTCATCACTTCTGTCAGACACTGCAACATCATGGAAATCAATTGAGTACAAAGACTTCAACGGGCTTGCCCAAACCTTTTGACGATGACCTTACTTAAATTAGTGGCAGGTCCCACTAAGATCCCGCCTCCTCCTGCTCACTCATCCACCGCAGTATATAAGCCACATCTCTGGCCCTATGCTGCACTTATACAAGAGTGATGGACTGAACACATCGAATCAAGGTTGAGGGACTGATTACCTCATACTTCTACTCTCGCTTACCATTATCTACTTATATTGGACTGATGAAGCACGGTGTAGGCGAAACGTTTCTTCAATAAAGCTTCCCATGCGTTGCATAAGTGTCTCAATTCTTCAACTTGTCGGTTTTCAAAACCATTCATCACATCTGTCGACATGCAACAGCATGGAACTTGGTACAAAGACTCAACGCTTGCCCAAACCTTTGGGACGATGACCTACTTACATTAGTGCAGGTCCCACTAAGTCCCGCTCCTCCTGCTTCACCCTCATCTCACCGCAGTATATAAGCCACCTCTCTGCGCCTATGCTGCACATACTACAAGAGTGTATGGACTGAAACACATCGAATCCGGAGTTGAGGGACTGATTACTCATACTTCTACTCTCCTTACCCATTTCTACTTTGTATTGGATGATGACAGCCACTGTTTGGCGAAACGTTTCTTCAAAAAAGATTCCCATTGTGTTGCATAAGTGTCTCAATTCTTTCAACTTGTAGGTTTTTCAAAAACCATTCATCCACACTAACGTTGCTATGTGTTCTTACCCTAACAAACTGTCGGCTATGGTATACCATTTTGATGTTCATGTAAATTATGAACAAGAGAGGCCTAAAACCGGATCTTGTGGAACGCCACTAGTGACTATATCCCCATTCAGATTTTCACTCCATTAATGGTAACTCTCTGCTTTCTATTGGTAAGCCATTGCCTCAATCATGCTAGAACTTTACCTCCTATACCAGGAGCTGCCACTTTTCTTAAGAGGTCTATTGTGAGGTACTCTGTCGAAGGCTTTACTAAAAATCCAAATAAACAATAGAATATTCCTTCATCACTGTCAACTGCCACAATGTTCTATTGAAGAAACGTCAGTAAGTTTGTCAGGCAGGAACGACCTCTCGTGAATCCATGCTGAGAATTCATTTATCAAGTTATGCTCATTCAAGGTGTACTTCTGATAATGTCAGCTATAATTGATTTTTCTAATAACTTGCCCACTATAGATGTCAGGCTTATTGGACGGTAATTTGAAGGAGTGGGACTTATCCCCTGATTTGAATATAGGGAACCAATTAGCCATTTCCAATCTCTGGCACAACACTGGTAAGGATGGACGCTTGATACACTCGTTAATGCTGCTAAGCTCCATCTTGCATTCCTTAAGTACCTTGAAAACAACTCATCGGTCCAGGGGACTTATTTTGTTTCAGTTTGTCTATCTGTTTAATAACCATGTCCCTCGTGACAGTAATATTAGTTAACTTAAATTCATCGGGAACTAAAAATTGAAATTTTACTGGAATCTCATTTACATCTTCCTGTGTAAAAACTGACAAAAAATAGTCATTAAATAAGGAACACATTTCCAGTTCATTATCCGTCACTGTCCATTCCCAGATTTCAGAGGTCCTATTTTTTCCTTCACCTTCGTCCTATACACTTGAAAAAAAACCCCTTTGGATTAGTCTTTGATTCTTTAGCAACTCTAATTTCATAGTCACTTTTAGCCTTTCTAATCGCCTTTTTTACTTCTCTTTTAAGCTGAACATATTGGTCATAAGGTTAACCTCTCCTCTTCTGATGCGCCTATAAATTCCCCTTTTCTCCCCTAATAGATGCTTTAGCCTCCTGTTAACCCATTTGGGATCGTTATTATTAGACCTAATTTCTCTCTGGGAATGTAATACTCGGGGCACTGTGTACATTATTAAGAAAACAATCATAAAAGCAGATCCCTTCATATTCCCTAAGTATGATTATCGTCAATAAAATCATTAGCTAGATAACCCCAATCAAGATTAGACAGATGTTCCCTAAGTCCATTATAATCGGCAGAACGAAAAATCGGGATTTTTACTGTATTATCATTATTCTTGCATTCCCAATTAAGCAAAGGTGATGGATTTGTGATCACTTGCGCCAAGCTCTTCAGTGATCTCCAAAATTATTCACGAGTGTTTCCTTATTTGACAAGACTAGGTTCTAGCAAATTATTACCCCTGGTAGGTTCAGTTACACTCTGTTTCAGAAACATCCTGAACTGTTTCCATGAAGTCACTGGACTCTAATTACCTGTCAAAGAATTCCAGTCAATTTGGCTAAGTTAAAGTCCCCTACTATGACTACGTTACTGTGTCCAGAAGCCCTAAAATTTCGTCCCAAAGAAGTCTCCCTCTATCGTGATCCAAGCCTGGAGGTCGGTATATTACACCTAGAATTTGTTTTTCCTTTACCCTCCACGAACTCTACCCAAACAGACCTGTTTACTGCTCCATCTATTTTTATACCTTTTTTTTTATGCAACAATTAATATTTTCTCGAAAATACAATGCAACTCCTCCCCCCTTCCCATTACATCTATCCACATTGAAAAACTTAAATCCCTGAATATTACACCAGCAGTCATATCCCGACTCTTTAATCATACCACGTTTTTAGTTTTAAAGCAATGATATCAAAGTTCCCAGCACATGCTACCAAACGTTTGTTCATTAATTTTTTAAATTTTTTGCACTTCGACTGTTAGCATAAAAACCATCATATGCTTTTTCTTCTGCACATTTTTCCTATTCATCTTTGTTTTTACACAATTTCTGAAATTATCATTACCCAAGTTACTCCATGACAGTTACTATAAAAATTCTTAATATCAGAGCATAATCAATATATCCATATTTATTATAATCATTTCAAAACCCATACCTCAAACTAATCCTAGTTTAAAGTCCTAACAACCCCCTCAAATGATTAGCAAAAAAACCCACACCTGCCCCGGATAAGTGAACCCCTCCCTGGGATACAGTCATTTTGGCCCTAAATTGTCCAGTTGTCAATAATGGTACTGCACATCCTAAGTTTTATCCCCGCCAAAAAATTAAACCAATTGCCCTTGGAAACCCTTCATTACCAAAACCTCTTCTTGGCAAAAAAGCCACATAAACAGGGCCCCCCCCTTCTTCCTAATCAGTCTATTTTGCTGTCGAAACTTTTAAAAAATCCTCACTTTTTACGCTTTTGCCACATCATTCCCCCCCACTGAGGCAAATTAGGGTTACCCCTTTCCATTCAGATGCAAGCCGGCTAACAATGTCCCCCCATCCCAGCCCCCGGAAAGCTTTCCCTTTGCTCCTCTCCTGTCCTTTAAGCAGAAAGCCCTATCCATTATCTAACCTGGCTTCCCCAACAACAAAATATTCTTACCTTTCCCCGTTTCGTTCGTCGTGACGATCCCAGAGTAGACTCACTTCGTGGGTACACCGAATGCGTTTGGGGGTTTCCACGGGAGTTTCCACAGCATCCTTTTTTCTTCATCTTTCTGGCTTTCCATTCGTCTTTTTTGATTTGCAAATTCGTCGTACCCTGCTGTCCAACCCCTGACCCCATCCCTTTTTACCGAGGACTCGAAACAGGAGGACTACTACGAATCCTCTTGTTTTCCTCGGTCAATCGCCGTATCTTCCATCTTCGCTGCCCTCAATTCTTCCTTAAGTTGCTGGTAAAGTTGCTCGATGGAGGGCATCTTGGTTCAGTCCACGGGAGCAAACAAGACACTTCTTCACAGAGTTAAGTACATCAGTCCATCACCCTTAAAGTTTTGAGGTGGTCAGTCCCTCAGCTCTTCTCCAGACTGAGGGACTGACCACCTCAAAACTTTAAGGGTGATGGACTGATTACATCGTCTTCAAGTATCTTCTGCTTCTATCAACTTTTCTGTACTCGACTGAAGAAGCCTACTGTGTAGGCGAAACGTTTCAAAATAAAGATACCTAACTGTTGCATATGTGTCTTACCTAACAATAAGTGTGTGAGACACAGAACGTCATTATAAGTGTCGTGTGGGACACAGAACGTCATTATACGTGTCGTGTGAGACACAGAGCGTCATTATAAGTGTCGTGTGAGACACAGAGCGTCATTATAAGTGTCGTGTGAGACACAGAGCGTCATTATAAGTGTCGTGTGAGACAGAGCGTCATTATAAGTGTCGTGTGAGACACAGAGCGTCATTATAAGTGTCGTGTGGGACACAGAGCGTCATTATAAGTGTCGTGTGGGACACAGAGCGTCATTATAAGTGTCGTGTGAGACACAGAGCGTCATATAAGTATCGTGTGAGACACAGAGCGTCATTATAAGTGTCGTGTGGGACACAGAACGTTCATTATAAGTGTCGTGTGAGACACAGAACGTCATTATAAGTGTCGTGTGAGACACAGAGCGTCATTATAAGTGTCGTGTGAGACACAGAACGTCATTATAAGTGTCGTGTGAGACACAGAGCGTCATTATAAGTGTCGTGTGAGACACAGAGCGTCATTATAAGTGTCGTGTGAGACACAGAGCGTCATTATAAGTGTCGTGTGAGACACAGAGCGTCATTATAAGTGTCGTGTGGGACACAGAACGTCATTAAAGTGTCGTGTGAGACACAAAAACGTCATTATAAGTGTCGTGTGAGACACAGAGCGTCATTATAAGTGTCGTGTGAGACACAGAACGTCATTATAAGTGTCGTGTGAGACACAGAAACGTCATTATAAGTGTCGTGTGAGACACAGAGCGTCATTATAAGTGTCGTGTGAGACACAGAGCGTCATTATAAGTGTCGTGTGGGACACAGAACGTCATTATAAGTGTCGTGTGAGACACAGAACGTCATTTAAGTGTCGTGTGAGACACAGAGCGTCATTATAGTGTCGTGTGAGACACAGAGCGTCATTATAAGTGTCGTGTGAGACACAGAGCGTCATTATAAGTGTCGTGTGGGACACAGAGCGTCATTATAAGTGTCGTGTGAGACACAGAACGTCATTATAAGTGTCGTGTGAGACACAGAACGTCATTATAAGTGTCGTGTGAGACACAGAGCGTCATTATAAGTGTCGTGTGAGACACAGAGCGTCATTATAAGTGTCGTGTGAGACACAGAACGTCATTATAAGTGTCGTGTGAGACACAGAGCGTCATTATAAGTGTCGTGTGAGACACAGAGCGTCATTATAAGTGTCGTGTGGGACACAGAGCGTCATTATAAGTGTCGTGTGAGACACAGAAACGTCATTATAAGTGTCGTGTGAGACACAGAAACGTCATTATAAGTGTCGTGTGAGACACAGAGCGTCATTATAAGTGTCGTGTGAGACACAGAGCGTCATTTAAGTGTCGTGTGAGACACAGAACGTCATTAAAAGTGTCGTGTGAGACACAGAAAGTCATTATAAGTGTCGTGTGAGACACAGAACGTCATTATAAGTGTCGTGTGAGACACAGAACGTCATTATAAGTGTCGTGTGAGACACAGAGCGTCATTATAAGTGTCTGTGAGACACAGAGCGTCATTATAAGTGTCGTGTGAGACACAGAGCGTCATTATAAGTGTCGTGTGGGACACAGAGCGTCATTATAAGTGTCGTGTGAGACACAGAACGTCATTATAAGTGTCGTGTGAGACACAGAACGTCATTATAAGTGTCGTGTGAGACACAGAGCGTCATTAAAGTGTGTCGTGTGAGACACAGAGCGTCATTATAAGTGTCGTGTGAGACACAGAACGTCATTATAAGTGTCGTGTGAGACACAGAGCGTCATTATAAGTGTCGTGTGAGACACAGAGCGTCATTATAAGTGTCGTGTGGGACACAAAAACGTCATTATAAGTGTCGTGTGAGACACAGAACGTCATTATAAGTGTCGTGTGAGACACAGAGCGTCATTATAGTGTCGTGTGAGACACAGAACGTCATTATAAGTGTCGTGTGAGACACAGAGCGTCATTATAAGTGTCGTGTGAGACACAGAGCGTCATTATAAGTGTCGTGTGAGACACAGAGCGTCATTATAAGTGTCGTGTGGGACACAGAACGTCATTATAGTGTCGTGTGAGACACAGAACGTCATTATAAGTGTCGTGTGAGACACAGAGCGTCATTATAAGTGTCGTGTGAGACACAGAGCGTCATTATAAGTGTCGTGTGAGACACAGAGCGTCATTATAAGTGTCGTGTGGGACACAGAGCGTCATTATAAGTGTCGTGTGAGACACAGAACGTCATTATAAGTGTCGTGTGAGACACAGAACGTCATTATAAGTGTCGTGTGAGACACAGAGCGTCATTATAAGTGTCGTGTGAGACACAGAGCGTCATTATAAGTGTCGTGTGGGACACAGAACGTCATTATAAGTGTCGTGTGAGACACAGAGCGTCATTATAAGTGTCGTGTGAGACACAGAGCGTCATTATAAGTGTCGTGTGAGACACAGAGCGTCATTATAAGTGTCGTGTGAGACACAGAGCGTCATTATAAGTGTCGTGTGGGACACAGAGCGTCATTATAAGTGTCGTGTGAGACACAGAACGTCATTATAAGTGTCGTGTGAGACACAGAGCGTCATTATAAGTGTCGTGTGGGACACAGAACGTCATTATAAAGTGTCGTGTGAGACACAGAACGTCATTATAAGTGTCGTGTGAGACACAGAGCGTCATTATAAGTGTCGTGTGAGACACAGAACGTCATTATAAGTGTCGTGTGAGACACAGAACGTCATTATAAGTGTCGTGTGGGACACAGAGCGTCATTATAAGTGTCGTGTGTAGACACAGAGCGTCATTATAAGTGTCGTGTGAGACACAGAACGTCATTATAAGTGTCGTGTGGGACACAGAACGTCATTATAAGTATCGTGTGAGACACAGAACGTCATTATAAGTGTCGTGTGGGACACAGAACGTCATTATAAGTGTCGTGTGAGACACAGAACGTAAATTTATAAGTGTCGTAGAGACACAGAACGTCATTATAAGTGTCGTGTGAGACACAGAACGTCATTATAAGTGTCGTGTGAGACACAGAACGTCATTATAAGTGTCGTGTGAGACACAGAACGTCATTATAAGTGTCGTGTGAGACACAGAACGTCATTATAAGTGTCGTGTGAGACACAGAAAGTCATTATAAGTGTCGTGTGAGACACAGAACGTCATTATAAGTGTCGTGTGAGACACAGAACGTCATTATAAGTGTCGTGTGGGACACAGAACGTCATTATAAGTGTCGTGTGAGACACAGAACGTCATTATAAGTGTCGTGTGAGACACAGAACGTCATTATAAGTGTCGTGTGAGACCCAGAACGTCATTATAAGTGTCGTGTGAGACACAGAACGTCACTATAAGTGTCGTGTGAGACACAGAACGTCACTATAAGTGTCGTGTGAGACACAGAACGTCATTATAAGTGTCGTGTGAGACACAGAACGTCATTATAAGTGTCGTGTGAGACACAGAGCGTCATTATAAGTGTCGTGTGAGACACAGAACGTCATTATAAGTGTCGTGTGGGACACAGAACGTCATTATAAGTGTCGTGTGGGACACAGAACTTCATTATAAGTGTCGTGTGAGACACAGAACGTCATTATAAGTGTCGTGTGGGACACAGAACGTCTTTATAAGTGTCGTGTGGGACACAGAACTTCATTATAAGTGTCTTTGTGAGACACAGAACGTCATTATAAGTGTCGTGTGGGACACAGAATGTCATTATAAGTGTCGTGTGAGACACAGAACGTCATTATAAGTGTCGTGTGAGACACAGAGTGGATCATAATTTATTATTATACAAATGTTATTTATAATTTATTTTAGCATAGATATATATATTATTATTTTAAGATGCTAATAATTTATTATTGCAACACGTATATATATTTTAAATACCTCGAGACCAAAGATTAATTTTTATATTATATTAAAAAATGAATTGATTTTAATATTTTATTTTTGTATCCCGAACTATTTATTACAAAATAAGTGAACCTGCCATCTCAAAAAAAAAAAAACTTTTTTTGTAATACTGTAATATAAATTCACATTCATCTAAAATATACATTCACCTTCGCTAAAATATACATTCATCTTCACTGTAATAAACTTTCATCTTCACTATAATATACATTCATCTTCATCATAATATACATTCATCTTCACTACAATATAAATTCATCTTCACTGTAATATACATTCATCTTCATTATAATATACTTTCATGTTTACCATAATATAAATTCACATTGATCTATAATATACATTCATCTTCACTATAATATACATTCGTCTTCACTATATACATTCATTATCATTATAATATATATTCTTCACTCTAATATACATTGATCTTCACTATAATATAAATTCACATTCATCTAAAACATACATTCATCTATATTGCAATATAAACTCATCTTCAATGTAATATACACTCATCTTCACTATAATATACATTCATCTTCCCTTTAATATACATTCATCTTCACTATAACATATTAAACTTCACCTTAATATACATTTATCTTAACTGTAATATACATTCATCTCTATAACATGCATTCACCTTCACTATAATATACATTCACCTTTGCTAAAATATACATTCGTCTTCACTGTAATATACATTCATCTTCCCTATAATATACATTCATCTTCACTCTATTTTAAATTCATCTTCTCTGTAATATACATTCATCTTCACTATAATATACATTCATCTTCATTATAATATACATTCATCTTCCCTATCATATACATTATCCTCACCATAATATACATTAATCGTCACTAAAATATATTCATCTTCACTTTAATATTAATTCATATTCATCTGTAATATACATTCATATTCACTATAATATAAATTCATCTTCACTATAATATAAATTCATCTTCACTATAATATATATTCATCTTCACTGTAATATACATTCATCACTATATTTTAAATTCATCTTCTCTAATATATATTCATCTTCACTGTAATATACATTCATCTTCACTATAACATACATTCATCTTCACTATAATATACATTCATCTTCACTCTAATATATATTCATCTTCACTCTATTATAAATTCATCTTCACTGTAATATACATTTATCTTCATTATAATATGCATTCTTCTTCACTATAATATACATTCATCTTCACTATAATGTAAATTCACATTCATCTGTAATATACATTCATCGCTGCAATATAAATTCATCTTCACTGTAATATACATTCATCATCCCTATAATATACATTTATCTTCACTATATTTTAAATTCATCTTCACTGTAATATTCATTCATCTTCACTATAATATACATTCATGTTCACCATAATATAAATTCACATTGATCTATAATATACATTCATCTTCACTATAATATAAATTCATCTTCACTGTAATATACATTCATGTTCACTATAATATACATTCATCTTCACTGTAATATACATTCATGTTCACTATAATATACATTCATCTTCACTGTAATATACATTCATCTTCACTATAATATAAATTCATCTTCACTGTAATATACATTCATGTTCACTATAATATACATTCATCTTCACTGTAATATACATTCATGTTCACTATAATATACATTCATCTTCACTGTAATATACATTCATGTTCACTATAATATACATTCATCTTCACTGTAATATACATTCATGTTCACTATAATATACATTCATCTTCACTGTAATATACATTCATGTTCACTATAATATACATTCATCTTCACTGTAATATACATTCATCTTCACTCTAATCACTTATAAATACATTTCTAACATACTTATAAATATTACCATCATTTATAACTAATCACTAGTAAACTTCTCTAGAGTTTTTTTTTAAGTTCTGGTGTGTCTACTATTTGTTATAGAAGTAAATGCTAACCTACTTAAAAAATGATAATATTATATAATGGATGACTTGGTAAAGCTTCTCTCCAGGTATTTTGTAAATTATAAATAGTGGTAAAATATGTGGAATCAGTCGTAAGAAATGAAAGAGAAAGTTGACGAGGTAGGAAAGGTGAGAGAGTCGTTAATGCTAGCTGGGAAGAGATCAGCTTCCAGATCTCCTCAGCGGGAAAATAAAACTAAACGCTCTAAACTGGATAATTAAAGAAAGCGCTCACGGCAGCCTGATGAAGAGGCTGCCTGTAATGAAGATCATCAGCTGGAAAATAAAAGAAAGCGCTCACGGCAGCCTGATGAAGAGGCTGCCTGTAATGAAGATCATCAGTTGGAAAATAAAAGAAAGCGCTCACGGCAGCCTGATGAAGAGGCTGCCTGTAATGAAGGGAGCAATCAGCTGGAAAATAAAAGAAAGCGCTCAGAACAGTCTGACGAAGAGGCTGCCTTCATTGGCGAAAAAATTGAAGGGGAAAATAAAAGAAAGCGCTCACGGCAGCCTGATGAAGAGGCTGCCTGTAATGAAGGGAGTAATCAGCTGGAAAATAAAAGAAAGCGCTCAGAACAGTCTGACGAAGAGGCTGCCTTTATTGGCGAAAAAATTGAAGGGGAAAATAAAAGAAAGCGCTCACGGCAGGCTGATGAAGAGGCTGCCTTTAATGAAGATCATCAGCTGGAAAATAAAAGAAAGCGCTCAGAGCAGCCTGACGAAGAGGCTGCCTTCATTGGCGAAAAAATTGAAGGGGAAAATAAAAGAAAGCGCTCACGGCAGCCTGATGAAGAGGCTGCCTGTAATGAAGATCATCAGCTGGAAAATAAAAGATAGCGCTCAGAACAGCCTGACGAGGAAGAAGAGAACGAGGAAGAGGAGGACCAGGAAGAGAAGGACGAGGAAGAATTAAAGGAAAAACGTGAAATAACTGATAATCTAAAACATATATCTTTAAAAATATTTGAATTAATAATGAAGGAAAGGCGATAGGAATATGTTATGATCGAGTCTTATAACAGATTCCTGCAGGAGAATGTTTTAAGAGACGGTATCGTTACGGTATTGTAATTTTCTAACGTGTGTGGCAAGCATAGCATTACTGTTAGAAACATAACCGTTGCAGAAATTCCGAACGATCTCCAGGTCTGCCGTTAACAGTAAAAATCTTACGTGTTATCTTTGAGGGCAGACGTGGATTATAACTTCGAAAGTTCACAAACCGACGAAACACGTTCATTCACCAAAAACCTTTACTTTGGATTATTACCCTTGATGGTCGGTTCAGCTCTGTGCCCCATTACACGCATGAGCGACGAACAGCGAAAGCTGGTCGGAGAGGAACCCGGTGAACCTGGGGGATACTTTCTCATCGACGGCCAAGAAAAATTAGTATTAAATCGTAATGTTATTCGAAAAAATACTACGATCGTTGTAAAATGCTCTGGCGTTAATGCCCAGAGATATTTATGTAAAAATACAATAATGAGTACACGGTCAAATACTTGTGGCTTTTAAACAACAGTGCTTTTGACAAAGGGCAAAAATTTAGATATATCTGTGGGTATAGGGTATGGCAAAACCATGTGCGTCCCTCTAGCAAAACTGTTAGCCGCCATGGGCATGAAGGTTACACGAAATGAACATGATGAGAAAAGGAGACTGTTTAAAGAGTTAATGTTGAATGGCTGCTCAGATATTCCTGAGGCTGAACTCATTGTTGACTCTGCTTTGGTTGACACTTCGGTGGAATAGTCTTAGAAAATGGTTCGATAAAAGCTCGGGGTAACCCGGTGGTAGAGCAGGTCCAGCATAGTTGAGATTCTGGAAATCGTTCTGCTTCCCCACACCGGCAAGACAATGAGAGATAAAGCTGAGTACCTCTTCGTTATGGTTAACCAGTTACTAATGGCACACTTCGGCAGAAGACCATTCGATGAGTAATGTCACTTGGGCAATAGAACAGTGTTGACGGTAGGGGAGCTGATGAATCATCTCTATGAGCAGTCTCTGGAAATCATCTTCCAAGACGCCCGGAAAATGATAAATACCCTGTACGTTGATCCAAGGGAGAAGATACTCATAGAGAAGCTAAAAGGGCCTTCAAAGAAATTCAATAAAAAAATCAAAAGAAAAACAATAAAAATGGTAAAAAAGTTACTACCAGGGCTAATCAAGAGTGATGAGGAAAGCGACTCAGTTGCATAACAAAGGTAAGAAGAAGAAATCGTGAAGAAACAAGAAGAATTTGATTTGTGTTTGATTCTTAGTTTCCACCACGACTATCTTTTTACAACATTTAAAAATTCGCTAAAAACTGGAATCTGGGGTGAGAACATAAACGCGATGCAGGGAGCTACACAGACTCTCGATCGTCTAAATTACATGTAATATCTGTCACAGCTCCGTGCAGTGAACGGCATTGATAAGTTATTACTTGGCGACGGAGCAGAGGCTAACGCTCTTCACTTGAGTACGTGTGGATTCTTCTGCCCCATGGAAACCCCCGAGAATGAAAGAGTCGGCCTAACGGAACATTTGGCCACAGGCACAATAATTTCTAAAAAGGATGATCCAGTATTGATCCTTTACATTTTAAATTAACTGTGTACGTCACTCTTCGACAAACACAAAAATCGCTCATGTAACGAATTCGGAAAAATATTCGTAGACGGTGAGTGGGTAGGCAACATGACCATAGACGTTAATAACGTCACCCAGGGCTTGGTCTGCATGCGCAGGCACTACAGACTCCACTTTGGTATTGGTATCAAAGCCGGTGACCTGCTGATCAATTGTGGCTCAGGAAGACCCTTACGTCCATTGCTGGTTGTAAGGGATAACAAAATAACGTTAACGGTCAAGGACTACCATCGCCTAAGAGCGAACAAGTGTCACCTCAATTATCTTTGGTAACAAGGCGTCATTGACTACATCGACCCTTGTGAGAACAGTTGGGTGAAGATCGCTCCGTCGGTACAACACCTAGCTAATGCAAAAATGTCATACGACTATTGTTAAATTGACCACTTCCTTAATTTTGGACTTACAGTCAATGCTGTACCAAAATTTAATATGAACTGTCCCGTAAGGCTCATCGCCTCGTGCAAAATGCAAAAGCAAGCCATGGGATATCCCCTTATGAGTCCACTGCAGTACTAGGAAAAAGAATACTTTTACTTAAAGAACCCAGAAATGCCTCTTGTGTATCCAGCAAGGATAAACTATATTCCTAATTTTAGGAAACTTTATTCTGGGTGCAATGTAAATATTGCAATCGCACCCGTTCAAGGTTACAATGAAGAAGATGGACTAGTTTTCAGCCAAGGAGCAGTGGACAGGGGACTGTTTACCAGTTTACATTTTTTTACGTATAGGATGACTGATCTAAAGTACCAGCCAGATACGGTAAAATTAGCACAAAAGGGACAGATTGTGATGCAGGGGGACGTAGTAATTGAATGCGGAAAATAAAAAATAGTGAGGGTTCCGAGGAGGAAAAACCCTGCCACAGTAGTCTCGTCAACTCATATCTGCATGCCAGACGGAAGTGTCGTTTATGAAGTGAAGGTCATGGAGACGAGACGGCCGGAGGTCGGAGATAAATTCGCCACACTTAATGGTCAAAAAGGAGTTATTACAGCAATCATCCCTAATGATAAGTTACCCAGGGACGCCGACGGTGTGGTTCCCGATGTTTTTATGCACCCTCTTGCATTACTCGACCGTCTCACTGTCGGCCTTCATTCTGAAGTTATGCTCGGGAGGATAGCTTTAAAATAACATCGTAGGGTCGATGCTTCGCCATTTGATGATAACACCAACCTAGAAGGAGCCTACACGCTTTTAAAATAGGCAGGACTTGCAAAAAAATAATTATTCTACTCCTCGTGTGGATCATGTATAGGTGAGGTGTTTTCTGGGCCTATCTTTCTGCAGCGGCTAAAACATCTGGCTGTTAATAAATGCAATGTAAGACACCAGGGACCTGTGGATCCAGTAGTAAGATAACCCACTTAGGGTTTAGCTTAGGGTGGTGGCCTTCGTTTGGGTGAAATGGAAATATTAGCTCTGGTAAGTCATGGAGCAACAGATTACCTCGATCAGTGGTTGTACGAACAGAGTGATGGTTGCACTATACCCCACTGCAAAAGGTGCCACCGTGAAGCCGAACGAGTCGGTGACTACTGCAGCTGTAAAGTATGTCACCGATCAGATCAGCTCGTGATGCGGAAAACAACACAAGCCTTTAGATGTTTCCAGGACATCTTAGCCGCTGACTATACTAAGCTGATCTTGCTGGGCCCCGGTGAGGTGAACGAAGATGCAGAGCCGGAATTACCTGGCTCGGATGTTTCGCCCTCCTCCATATCATCGAGCTCAACAGACGAAGTCGACGATGATTCTAGCAACAAGAACGAAAAGGTAAGAGAAAAATTGGAATATGGAAATCCATTTGCTAAAATTTTCAGAAAAGAAAATAGAAAAAAGTAAAAATTGAAGGAAAAACATTTGAAATCCGTCAAAAGGTTGGGTGGGTAGGCCTCTCGTTCAGGCGATTAGTGAACGGTGCCTTGAGTTGACACCACTTCGTAGAGTGACCGTCTCGCGATAAGCAGACGGATGATTAAGGGGAACTTAGCGCTTAATCAGCGCGAACGAAAAATTTTGTCGAAAAATTCTCCACCAATCGTATTTAGATATAAAAATACGTTATTATTTACAATATTTGTATAGAAATATTAATTTTTTCTTATATATTCTCTTCTATATATTTATAGTTGAACTTTTTAGGTATATATTATTAGGCCTTGGCCTTGTTGCGCACACTGAGGCACTGCTGTCTTGGCTTTAGATTTCTGCTTACCATGACTCCCAAGTCTTTTTCACATTCTGTACTTGCATCTTACGCGATATTATTTAGGCACCCCCATCTCATAACTGGAGAAAGCATAGTCCGATACTCTTCAAATTTTCAATACTTGTGTACGGTAACTAGGTCCAGATTACTGGACAACTGGCGTGTGTGTGTTACGATAAACTTTATAAATAATAGGCGATATTAGTCCAGGGGATTTTCATAATCGTACTGGTTATATTGAAATAAGGGATTAATTTCTAATATATAATTTAATCTTGTATACAGATTAATAAGGAGATCGAAAAACTTTGTAAAAATATATTTTTAATATAACGTAGATAATTTTATTGACTTAAGGTATTATAATTGTACCCTTTTCTTAGTTATTATACATGAACACAGACTTTATACACAACTTATAAATTACCATGACATCGACACCATGCCTAACCCTTCTAGGGTAGGGTAGGTGCCTGAGCCCGAGCCTTTAGCTCATAAGACTGTCATTCCCATTTGTCCCCTTGGGGCGGGGATGGCAGACCAGAGAGGCCTAGCTTGTGGCTAGGCCTGGGGACAGTTGGTCCCAAAGATGAGGAGGTACTTGTGCCTCCTCCCATGGGAGACTTCGGTCTCAGACACTCCCTCAAGAGGGAGCCAAGGCCGGGCCACCACTTGGGAAAAGCCCGGGCCGGGAGAATACCGGCGAATCTTTAATAATAATAATAATAATTATCATGACGTTCATTCTAGACGATCAGTGTTGCCAGAACACTATACAGAGAAAGCTTCACAAGATCTCACAATTTCTGGTGACTTTAGAGAATAAAGCTCTAGACCAATAGGTTCTCATAAATGAAAATGAGTAAGCAATGAAGACTTTCTCTATACCCAGGGACGTTCTGTACTGACTACTTCACTCCACTCACCTCTGACCTAAGTTACCGTCAGGCGAGTAGTAACCAGAGGTGAGGTCATACAAACATTAAATGGCTGTTACCGTGGGTAAATAATCCATCACAACAATATATATATATATATTTATATTTATATATTTTATATATTTATATATATATAATATTATATATTTTATATATTATATATCAGATTGGAGGGAGAGAGTATGGAGGAGGTGAACGTATTCAGATATTTGGGAGTGGACGGTCAGCGGATGGGTCTATGAAAGATGAGGTGAATCTTTAGAATTGATGAGGGAAAAAAAGTGAGTGGTGCACTTAGGAGTCTGTGGAGACAAAGAACTTTGTCCTTGGAGGCAAAGAGGGGAATGTATGAGAGTATAGTTTTCCCAAACGCCTTATATGGGTGTGAAGCGTGGGTGAGAATGTTGCAGCGAGGAGAAGGCTGGGGCAGGGGGAGATGTCATGTCTGGGGCAATGTGTGGTGTGAATATAATGCAGAGAATTCGTAGTTTGGAAGTTAGGAGGAGGTGCGGGATTACCAAAACTGTTGTCCAGAGGGCTGAGGAAGGGTTGTTGAGGTGGTTCGGACACGTAGAGAGAATGGAGCGAAACAGAATGACTTCAAGAGTGTATCAGTCTGTAGGGGAAGGAAGGCGGGGTAGGGGTCGGCCTAGGAAGGGTTGGAGGGAGGGGGTAAAGGGGGGTTTTGTGTGCGAGGGGTTTGGACTTCCAGCAGGCATGCGTGAGCGGGGTTTGATAGGAGTGAATGGAGACAAATGGTTTTAATACTTGACGTGCTGTTGGAGTGTGAGCAGAGTAACATTTTTTGAAGGGATTCAGGGAAACCGGCAGGCCGGACTTGAGTCCTGGAGATGGGAAGTACAGTGCCTGCACTCTGAAGGGGGGGTTTTTTAATGTTGCAGTTTAAAAACTGTAGTGTAAAGCACCCTTCGGGCAAGACAGTGATGGAGTGAATGAGGGTGAAAGTTTTTCTTTTTGGGGCCACCCTCCCTTGGTGGGAATCGGCCGGTGTGATAATAAAAAAAAAAATATATATATATTTTATATATATATATATATATATATATATATATATATATATATATATATATGTCGTTTGCCGAATATGTAAAAATGGTCAATTAGCAAAAAACTCATTTAAAATTAAGTTTTTCTAAAATTTTCTCTTATACGTTTAGAGATATATTTTTTTCTTTAAATGTTGATGAAAAAAATTTAATTTTGCACCAAAAGGAACTTAGAAAACTTACCTAACCTTATTATAACAAGAACAATATATTTTAGCCTAACCAAACGAAATATATTTTAGATTTGTTTACAATAATTTAATACTAAACAAACACAGTGAAATATATTTTTTTCGTTAGGTTCAGAATGATTTTGGCGAAATTATTGCATACACAAATTTTCAATTGTCCAGTATGGCAAGACGAGCGTTGCTATTTAAGCCAAGATCGCAAGTTCTGCCTATTCGGCACGACATATATAAATTTTCAGGACGGTAGTACCTCCCTGGGTGGTTGCTGTCTACCAGCCTTCTACTACACACACACACACACACACAAACACACATATATATATATATATATATTATATATATATATTATATATATATATATATAAACACTGATCTCTGGTGAAGGAGACTCGAACCTACGAACCTTAGGACAAGGTACGCAGTGCTTTACCAATCTACCCACACTGGACAATACCTTGTTGTGTGGCTTGAGATAACGTTTTTTCCAGGCAGCCAGCTTTCAGGGAGAAGGCTTACAGCTTTTCATCTCATCCCCTGCATGCATCAGCCTTACTAGAGATTTTAACAATGCAAGGAAGTCGCGAGAGCTGGATTCAGAATGAGCCGTGGGGGCGTTGACCCCCGAAATCATCTCCAGGTAAACTCCAGGTAAGCACACACATACACCCCACACATGCACACACACACACACACACACACACACACACACACACACACACATACACACACACATAGCAACCGGTGAAGAGGCGGGGCCCGGAGCTAGGACTCGACCCTGCAACCACAAATAGGTGAGTACAAGTTGTTTAGTACATTTCACACACACACACATACACATACACACACACACACATACACACACACATACACACACACACACACATACACATACACATACCACACACACATACCCACACATACACACATACCATACACTACACACACACACCCCATCACACACACACACACACACCCCACTCACACTCACACACACACACACACGCACACAAAAACAACACACACACCACACAACACCCCACACACCCCACACACACACCCCACACACACACACACACACACACACACACACACACACACACACACACACACACACACATACACACACACACACACCCCACACACACACACAACACACATTTCCCCCCACACACACACACGAACACACACACACACACACACACACAACACACACACACACACACACACACACACACACACACACACACCACACACACACAACACACACAAAACACACACACACACACACACACACACACACAACCCCACACACACACACACACACACACACACACACACACACACAAAACACACACACACACAGAAACCAAGCTTACAGGTATGATAACAGATGCCATCTTTCCAACGGGATACCAAATCCTGAGGAAAGACGAGGGAACAGGGGGGTGGAGGAGTGGCATTGCTGACCAAAAATCGCTGGAATTTTGATGAGCTGGAGAGAGGAGACAGCGGAGAAGAAAGTGATTACATAGGGGAACGCTTCACCCTGGAGGTCCCAAGGTGGTAATAGCAGTGATGTATACCCCACCACAGAACAGCAGGCGGCCAAGGCAAGAGTACGACGGAGAGCAATAGAGCGATGGTTGACACAAATGGCTAGAGTGGCCAGAAGAGCTTATGCATGCAGGGCAAAGCTCCTGATCATGGGGGACTTTAACCACAAGGAGATCGATTGGGGAAACTTAAACCCACATGGGGGCCCAAAATACATGGAGGGGTAAGATGATGGAGGGGGTACTGGAAAACTTCATGTGCCAACACGTAAGGGACATACAAAAGAGAGAGGAGAGGTTGAACCAGCAAGGCGGGACTTAGTATTCACCTTGAGTAGTGCAGATATCGAGGACATCACATATGAAAGACCCCTTTGGGGCCAGTGACCATGTGGTTTTAAGCTTCGAATACACAGTAGAGCTACAAGTGGGGGGAGAAGCAGGAAGGCCAGGACGAATGAAGCCAAACTACAAGAAGGGGACTACACAGGAATGAGGAACTTCCTGAACGGGGTTCAGGGGGACAGAGAACGGGCGGGGAAGCCGTTAATGAGATTATGGAATATGTAGCAAAAAAATGCAAGGAGGCTGAGGAGGGGTTTTGTACCCAAGGGTAACAGGAATAATAAAAAAAGCCAGGATAAGCCCATGGTTTACCCAAGGTCCCAGGGAGGCAAAAACCAAGTGTGCTAGGGAAGGGAAGAAATATAGAAGGCAAAGGACCCAGGAGAATAAGGAGAGCAGTCGTAGAGCCAGAAACGAATATGCACAGATAAGAAGGGGGGCCCAAAGACAAAGGGAAAACGACATAGCAGCAAAAGCCAAATCTGACCCGAAACGGGTTGTACAGCCACATCAGGAGGAAAACAACAGTCAAGGACCAGGTAATCAGGCAAGGGAAAGGGAAGGAGGAGAGTCAACAAGAAATGACCGTGAAGTAGTGAGGAACTAAACAAGAGATTCAAAGAAGTGTTCACAGAGGAGACAGAAGGGGCTCCAGAAGACGGAGAGGTGGGGCACACCACCATGTGCGACACAGTGCACAAAAACCGAGGAAGAAGTGAAGAGGCTTCTGAGTGAGCTAGATACCTCAAAGGCAATGGGGCCAGATAACATCTCCCCATGGGTATTGAGAGAGGGAGCAGAGGCGCTATGTGTACCCCAAAACAAAAATATTCAATACATCTATCGAAACGGGGAGATTGCCTGGGGCATGGAAGACGCAAATGAAAGTCCCAATCTTTAAAAAAGGAGACAGACATGAAGCTTTAAATACAAAACCAGTCCCATGACATGTATAGTATGCAAAATCATGGAGGAGATTATCAGGAGAAGAGTGGTGGAACACCTAGAAAGGAACGATCTCATCAACAGCAGCCAACATGGTTTCAGGGACGGGAAATCCTGTGTCACAAACCTACGGGAGTTCTATGACATGGTTAAGCAGAAAGACAAGAGAGAGAGGGGTGGATGGTTTTGCATTTTCTTGGACTGCAAAAGGCGTTTGACACAGTTCCACACAAGAGATTGTGCAAAAACTGGAGGCCCAAGCAGGGATAACGGGGAAGGCACTACAATGGATCAGGGAATATTTGTAAGGAAGACAGCAGCGAGTCATGGTACGGGCGAGGTGTCAAAGTGGGCACCTTGTGACCACGGGGTCCCCACAGGGGTCAGTCCTAGAACCAGTGCTGTTTCTGGTATTTGTGAACGACATGACGGATGAATAGACTCGAGGTGTCCCTGTTTGCAGATGACGGAAATTGATGAGAAGAATTCACTCGATCGAAGACCAGGCAGAACTACAAAGGGGGTCTGGACAGGCTGCAGACCTGGTCCAGCAATTGGGGTCCTGGAGTTCAATCCCACCAAGTGCAAAGTCATGAAGATTGGGGAAAAGGGCAAAGAAGACCGCAGACGGAGTACAAGTCTAGGGGGCCAGAGGGCTACAAACCTCACTCAAGGAAAAATCTTGGGGTGAGTATAACACCAGGCACATCTCCTGAAGCGCACATCACCAAATAACTGCTGCAGCATATGGGCGCCTAGCAAACCTCAGAACAGCATTCGACATCTTAAAAAGGAATCGTTCAGGACCCTGTACACCGTTACGTTAGGCCCATATTGGAGTATGCGGCACAGTTTGGAACCCACACCTAGCCAAGCACGTAAAAACTAGAGAAAGTGCAAGGTTTGCAACAAGACTAGTCCAGAGCTAAGAGATATGTCCTACGAGGAAGGTTAAGGGAAATCAACCTGACGACACTGGAGGAGAGGAGAGATAGGGGGGACATGATAACGACATACAAAATACTGAGAGGAATTGACAAGGTGGACAAAGACAGGATGTTCCAGAGATTGGACACAGTAACAAGGGGACACAGTTGGAAGCTGAAGACACAGATGAATCACAGGGATGTTAGGAAGTATTTCTTCAGCCACAGAGTAGTCAGTAAGTGGAATAGTTTGGGAAGCGATGTAGTGGAGGCAGGATCCATACATAGCTTTAAGCAGAGGTACGATAAAGCTCATGGTTCAGGGAGAGTGACCTAGTAGCGACCAGTGAAAAGGCGGGGCCAGGCGCTTGGACTCGACCCCTGCAACCTCAACTAGGTGAGTACAACTAGGTGAGTACACACAAGGAGGCATCCCCAGACATAACAGCACTCACAGAAACAAAACTCACCAGAATAATAACAGATTCAATCTTTCCATCCGGATATAAAATCCTCAGGAAAGACAGAGGGAGGAGAGGGGGAGGAGAAGTTGCACTGCTCATTAAAAACCAGTGGGGTTTTGAGAAAATGGAAGGAATGGATGGCATGGGCGAAAGGGACTACTTAGTAGGAACAATCCAGTCTGAGGAACATAAGGTGATAATTGCAGTAATGCACAACCCACCCCCAGAACAGCAGGAGGCCAAGAGAAGAATATGATGAGAGCAACAGAGCAATGATCGACCACTAGCCGAGGTGGCCAGGAGAGTACACATGGGGGAACAAAGTTACTATTATGGGTGATTTCAATCACAAGGAGATTGACTGGGAAAACCTGGAGCCCCATGGGGGTCCCGAAACATGGAGAGCCAAGATGATGGATGTGGTACTGGAAAACCTCATGCATCAACATGTTAGAGACACTACAGAGAGAGAGGAGAGGATGAACCAGCAAGGCTGGGACCTGTATTCACCTTGAGTAGTTCGGACATCGAGGGTATCATGTATGAAAGGCCCTTGGGAGCTAGTGATCATGTGGTTCTGTGCTTTGACTACATAGTTGAGCTCCAAGTGGAGAGAGTAGCAGAATAGGCTGGAAAAACCAAACTACAAAAGGGGGAACTACTCAGGCATGAGGAACTTCCTTCAAGACATTCAGTGGGAGAGGGAACTGACAGGAAAACCAGTACAAGAAATGATGGACTATGTGGCAACAAAATGCAAGGAGGCAGAGGAGAGGTTTGTTCCCAAGGGAAACAGAAATAAATGGGAAGAACAGAACGAGTCCTTGGTTCACCCAAAGGTGTAGGGAGGCAAAAAACTAGGTGTACTAGAGAATGGTAAAGTACAGAAGACAGAGAAATCAGGAAAATAAAGAGATTAGCCGAAGAGCCAGAAACGAATATGCACAGATAAGAAGGGAGGCTCAGAGACAATATGAAAATGACATAGCATCAAAAGTAAAGACTGACCCGAAGCTGTTGTACAGCCACATCAGGAGGAAAACAACAGTCAAGGACCAGGTAATCAGACTGAGGAAGGGTGATGGGGAATTCACAAGAAACGACCGAGAGGTATGTCGGGAGCTCAACACAAGATTTAAAGAGGTATTTACAGTGGACACCAGTAGGACTCCAGGAGATCAGAACAGATGGGTACACCAGCAAGTGCTGGATGAGGTACATATAACCAAGGAGGAGGTGAAGAAGCTGCTATGCGAACTTGACACCTCAAAGGCGGTGGGACCAGACAACATCTCTCCATGGGTCTTTAAAGAGGGAGCAGAGATATTGTGTGAGCCATTAACAAAGATCTTCAACACATCATTTGAAACTGGGCAACTCCCTGAGGTATGGAAAATGGCAAATGTAGTCCCAATTTTTAAAAAGGGAGACAGACATGAGGCACTAAACTACAGACCTGTATCACTAACGTGTATAGTATGCAAGGTCATGGAGAAGATCATTAGGAGGAGTGTGGTGGAGCACCTGGAAAGAAACAAGTGTATAATTGACAACCAGCACGGTTTCAGGGAAGGAAAATCCTGTGTCACAAACCTACTAGAGTTTTGTGACAGGGTGACAGAAGTAAGACAAGAGAGAGAGGGGTGGATCGACTGCATATTTTTGGACTGCAAGAAGGCCTTCGACACAGTTCCTCACAAGAGGTTACTGCAAAAGCTAGAGGATCAGGCACACATAACAGGAAAGGCACTGCAATGGATCAGAGAATATCTGACAGGGAGGCAACAACGAGTCATGGTACGCGACGAGGTGTCAGAGTGAAAACCGGGGTTCCACAGGGGTCAGTCCTAGGACCTGTGCTGTTCTTGGTATATGTGAAAGATATAACGGAAGGGATAGACTCAGAAGTGTCCTTGTTTGCAGATGATGCGAAGTTAATGAGAAGAATCAAATCGGATGAGGATCAGGCAGGACTACAAAGAGACCTGGACAGGCTACAAGCCTGGTCCAGCAATTGGCTCCTTGAATTTAACCCTGCCAAAGGCAAAGTCATGAAGATTGGGGAAGGGCAAAGAAGACCACAGACACAATATAGTTTAGATGGCCAAAGACTGCAAACCTCACTCAAGGAAAAAGATCTGGGGGTGAGTATAACACCGAGCATATCTCCTGAGGCGCACATCAATCAGATAACTGCTGCAGCATACGGGCGCCTGGCAAACCTACGGATAACGTTCCGATACCTCAGCAAGGATTCGTTCAAGACTCTGTATACCATTTACGTCAGGCCCATACTGGAGTATGCAGCACCAGTTTGGAACCCACACCTAGTCAAGCACGTCAAGAATTTAGAGAAAGTGCAAAGGTTTGCAACAAGACTAGTCCCAGAGCTACGGGGATTGTCCTACGAAGAACGGTTGAGGGAAATCGGCCTGACGACACTGGAGGACAGGAGGGTCTGGGTAGACATGATAACGACATATAAAATACTGCGCGGAATAGACAAGGTGGACAAAGACGGGATGTTCCAGAGAAGGGACACAGACACAAGAGATCACAATTGGAAGTTGAAGACTCAAATGAATCAAAGGGATGTTAGGAAGTATTTCTTCAGTCTTAGATTTGTCAGGCCGGGGAATACCCTAAAAAGGGTGAGTAGTGGAGGGGAACCATACATAGTTTTAAGGGGGAGGTTTTATAGGTCTTTGGGGCAGGGAGAGAGAGGCCTAGTAGAAATTTCAGTAAAAGAGGCGGGCCAGGAGCTGTAAACTAACACCTCCCAACCAAAAAAAGGTGAGTACAAATAGGTGGTACACACCCCACAACATCAAAAAAATCCACCGAAAAAAAAAAACCCCACACACACACATACAAAACCACACACACACACACACCCCACACCCACACACACCACACACACCCCACACACACACACACATACCCCAAAACACACACACCCCCAAACATACACACACACATACAAAATACACATACACAACAACAAAAAACAAAATTCCCCACACAACACACACAACCACCCCAAAAACAACACCAACCAAACACAACACAACACACACCAACACACACACAACCACACACACACACACCACGCACAAAACACAAACACCCCACACACAAAACCCACACCAAACACATACACACACAAAACACACCCCAATCCCAAACACCATACACATCCCTTTACACAAACACATACACATAAATCCCAACACACACACACACTCCCCACACACATACTCACACACCACACACACACACACACACACACACACACACACACACACCACACACACACACACAACACACACACACACCACACAACACACACACACACACACACACACACACACACACACACACACACACACCACACACACACACACACATATATATATATATATATATATATATATATATATATATATATATATATATATAAGTCGTGCCGAATAGGCAGAACTTGCGATCTTGGCTTAAATAGCAACGCTCATCTTGCCATATAGGACAAGTGAAAATTTGTGTATGCAATAATTTCGCCAAAATCATTCTGAACCTAACGAAAAAAATATATTTCACCGTGTTTGTTTAGTATTAAATTATTGTAAACAAATCTAAAATATATTTAGTTGGGATAGGCTAAAATAAATCGCGATTGTTATAATAAGGTTAGGTAAGTTTTCTAAGATTCTTTTGGTGCAAAATTTTAATTTTTTACATAAACATTAATGAAAAAAAATATATCTTTAAACGTATAAGAGAAAAATTTAGAAAGGACTTAATTTTAAATGAATTCTTGCTAATTTACCAGTTTTACATATTCGGCACGACATATATTATATATATATATATATATATATATATAATATATTATATATATATATTATATATATATATATATATATATATATATATATATGTGTGTGTGTGTGTTGTGTGTGTGTGTGTGTGTGTGTGTGTGTGTGTGTGTGTGTGTGATGAATGGTTTGAAAAACCGACAAGTTGAAGATTGAGACACTTATGCAGCATATGGAAATCTTTATTCAGGAAACGTTTCGCCACACAGTGTTTTCATCAGTCCAATACAAAGAGGAAGGCGTAAGGAGAGGAGGAGAATGAGGTAATCAGTCCCTCAGCCTGGATTTCCATATGCTGCATAAGTGTCTCAATGTTCAACTTGTCGGTTTTTCAAACCATTCATCACAACTGTCAGACACTGCAGCATCATGGGATCTTGTTACAAAGAATTCTTCAACACTTGTTCAACCTTTGGACGAAGACCTACTTCGACTAGTGGATGGTACCACTATGACCCCGCCTCCATCTGCTTCACGTCACCTCACTACAGTATATAAGCCACGTCTACGGCCCTATGCTGTACTTTCTACAAGACTGATGGACTGAACACATCGACTCCAGGTTGAGGGACTGATTACCTCATTCTCCTCCTCTCCTTACGCCTTCCTCTTTGTATTGGACTGATGAAGCCACTGTGTGGCGAAACGTTTCATATATATATGTATATATATACATATATATACATTTTTTTTTTCAACAAGTCGGTCGTCTCCCACCGAGGCAGGGTGACCCAAAAAAGAAAGAAAATCCGCTAAAAGAAAACCCTCATCATCCATCAACACTTTCACCTCACTCACACATAATCACTGTTTTAGCAGAGGTGCTCAGAACACAACAGTTTAGAAGCATATACCTATAAAGATACACAACATAAACACATTACGATTTCGTGAGTCATACACAACATATCCCTCCAAACTGCTAATATCCCGAACCTCTCCTTTAGTGTGTAGGCATTGTACTTCCCAAGCAATCATAGTACTAGGGGGAGAGAGCACAACTTTGTAGTACCCACAGTCAGTGGCTAGGCGTCAAACACCTTTTATTGTACAGCAATAAAGGAATGGAACAGACTGCCCGCACATGTCAAAGTCAGTCATAGCATGAACCAGTTCAAGAAGACTGCCAAAAGGTGTCTGATGAATGTAGCTACAGAAAGGGAGGGGAATGATTTTCTATTTTTTAGCTAACATACGTGTAAATTTTACCTTATTCCTAGTAATGACCCTCGTATTGTAGATAGTCTTAATGACCCTCGTGTAGTAGATAGTCTTAATGACCCTCGTGTAGTAGTCTTAATGACCCTCGTGTAGTAGATAGTCTTAATGACCCCGATGTAGTAGATAGTCTTAATGACCCTCGTGTAGTAGATAGTCTTAATGACCCTCGTTTTAGTAGATAGTCTTAATGACCCTCGTGTAGTAGATAGTCTTAATGACCCTCGTGTAGTAGATAGTCTTAATGACCTCTTGTAGTAGATAGTCTTAATGACCCTCGTGTAGTAGATAGTCTTAATGACCCTCGTGTAGTAGATAGTCTTAATGACCCTCGTGTAGTAGATAGTCTTAATGCCCCTCGTGTAGTAGATAGTCTTAATGACCCTGTGTAGTAGATAGTCTTAATGACCCTCGTGTAGTAGATAGTCTTAATGACCTCGTGTAGTAGATGTCTTTTTAGTATGATAATAAGATGTTATCTTCATTGTAGAATAATAAGAAAATATTATAACCTTTATATTATAATAATAAGGTAAAAGGACCACAATGGAAATAAGTCGCTCTGTCTGACTTTTTTGGGTTATCCCAGGTTATCCCAGGTTATCCCAGGTTATCCCAGGTTCTCTACACATATGCTGCTATGTATGATAATTCTATGTAACTGTATTTGTGTATACCTGAATAAACTTACTTACTTACTTATTTCCAGGACTCAAGTCCGGATATATAAAAATAACCGGTTTCCATGAATCCTTTCATTAAATATTACCCGGGTCTGATCAACCAGGCTGTTACTGCTGGCCGCACGCAAATTGACGTACGAACCACAGCCCGGTTGGTCAGGTACTGAGTTTAGGTGCCTGTCCAGTGCCTTCTTGAAGACAGCCAGGGGTCTATTGGTACTGGCTGTCTTCTACTCGTGGCACCCCCGCTTTTCATTGGGGGAATGTCGCATCTCCTGCCGAATCTGGCCACCAGCTGATGAGGAGGTACCTCCTGGCCACCAGTTGATGTGGAGGAACCTCCTGGCCACCAGCTGATGTGGACGTACCTCCTGGCCACCAGCTGATGTGGAGGTACCTCCTGGCCACCAGCTGATGTGGAGGAACCTCCTGGTCACCAGCTGATGTGGACGTACCTCCTGGCCACCAGCTGACTGGTAGGTACCTCCTGGCCACCAACTGACGTGGAGGCACCTCCTGACCACCAACTGACGTGGAGGTACCTCTTGGCCACCAACTGACGTGGAGGTACCTCTTGATCACCAACTGACGGGGAGGTACCTCCTGGCCACCAACTGACATCGAGGTACGTCCTGGCCACCAAATGACGTGGAGGTACCTCGTGGCCACCAGCTGACGAGGAGATGCCTCCTGGCCACTAACTGACGTGGAGGTACCTCCTGGCCACCAACTGACGTGGAGGCACCTCCTGACCACCAACTGACGTGGAGGTACCTCCTGACCACCAACTGACGTGGAGGTACCTCCTGGCCACCAACTGACGTGGAGGTACCTCCTGGCCACCAACTGACGTGGAGGCACCTCCTGGCCACCAACTGACGTGGAGGTACCTCCTGGCCACCAACAGACGTGGAGGTACCTCCTGGCCACCAACTGACGTGGAGATACCTCCTGACCACCAACTGACATGGAGGTACCTCGTGGCCACCAGCTGACGTGGAGGTACTTCTTGGCCACCAGCTGACGAGGAGGTACCTCTTGGCCACCAACTGACGTGGAGGTACCTCCTGGCCACCAGCTGACGAGGAGATACCTCCTGGCCACCAACTGATTTGGAGGTACCTCCTGGCCACCAGCTGACGTGGAGGTACCTCCTGGCCACCAACTGACGTCGAGGTACCCCCTGGCCACCAAGTGACGTGGAGGTACCTCGTGGCCACCAGCTGACGAGGAGATGCCTCCTGGCCACTAACTGACGTGGAGGTACCTCCTGGCCACCAACTGACGTGGAGGTACCTCCTGGCCACCAACTGACGTGGAGATACCTCCTGACCACCAACTGACATGGAGGTACCTCGTGGCCACCAGCTGACGTGGAGGTACTTCTTGGCCACCAGCTGACGAGGAGGTACCTCTTGGCCACCAACTGACGTGGAGGTACCTCCTGGCCACCAACTGACGTGGAGGTACCTCCTGGCCACCAACTGACGTGGAGGCACCTCCTGGCCACCAACTGACGTGGAGGTACCTCCTGGCCACCAACTGACGTGGAGGTACCTCCTGGCCACCAACTGACGTGGAGGTACCTCCTGGCCACCAACTGACGTGGAGGTACCTCCTGGCCAGAACATAAGAACAGAACATAAGAAAGGAGGAACAAGAACATAAGAAAGGAGGAACAAGAACATAAGAAAAGAGGAACAAGAACATAAGAAAGGAGGAACAGAACATAAGAAAGGAGGAACAGAACATAAGAAAGGAGGAACAAGAACATAAGAAAGGAGGAACAAGAACATAAGAAAAGAGGAACAAGAACATAAGAAAGGAGGAACAGAACATAAGAAAAGAGGAACAAGAACATAAGAAAGGAGGAACAGAACATAAGAAAGGAGGAACAGAACATAAGAAAAGAGGAACAAGAACATAAGAAAGGAGAACAGAACAAAAAGAAAGGAGGAACAGAACATAAGAAAAGAGGAACAAAGAACATAAGAAAGGAGGAACAGAACATAAGAAAGGAGGAACAGAACATAAGAAAAGAGGAACAAGAACATAAGAAAGGAGGAACAGAACATAAGAAAGGAGGAACAAGAACATAAGAAAGGAGGAACAGAACATAAGAAAGGAGGAACAAGAACATAAGAAAAGAGGAACAAGAACATAAGAAAGGAGGAACAGAACATAAGAAAGGAGGAACAAGAACATAAGAAAGAGGAACAAGAACATAAGAAAAGAGGAACAAGAACATAAGAAAGGAGGAACAAAACATAAGAAAGGAGGAACAAGAACATAAGAAAGGAGGAACAGAACATAAGAAAAGAGGAACAAGAACATAAGAAAGGAGAAACAAGAACATAAGAAAGGAGGAACAAGAACATAAGAAAAGAGGAACAAGAACATAAGAAAGGAGGAACAAGAACATAAGAAAGGAGGAACAAGAACATAAGAAAAGAGGAACAAGAACATAAGAAAGGAGGAACAAGAACATAAGAAAAGAGGAACAAGAACATAAGAAAGGAGAAACAAGAACATAAGAAAGGAGGAACAGAACATAAGAAAGAGAACAAGAACATAAGAAAGGAGAAACAAGAACATAAGAAAGGAGGAACAAGAACATAAGAAAGAGGAACAAGAACATAAGAAAGGAGAAACAAGAACATAAGAAAGGATGGAACAGAACATAAGAAAAGAGGAACAAGAACATAAGAAAGAGAGAAACAAGAACATAAGAAAGGAGAACAAGAACATAAGAAAGAGGAACAAGAACATAAGAAAGGAGGAACAGAACATAAGAAAGGAGGAACAAGAACATAAGAAAGGAGGAACAAGAACATAAGAAAAGAGAACAAGAACATAAGAAAGGAGGAACAAAACATAAGAAAGGAGGAACAAGAACATAAGAAAGGAGGAACAAGAACATAAGAAAAGAGGAACAAGAACATAAGAAAGGAGGAACAAAACATAAGAAAGGAGGAACAAGAACATAATAAAGGAGGAACAGAACATAAGAAAGGAGGAACAAGAACATAAGAAAGGAGGAACAAGAAACATAAGAAAAGAGGAACAAGAACATAAGAAAAGAGGAACAAGAACATAAGAAAGGAGGAACAAAACATAAGAAAGGAGGAACAGAACATAAGAAAGGAGGAACAGAACATAGAAAGGAGGAACAAGAACATAAGAAAGGAGGAACAAGAACATAAGAAAGGAGGAACAGAACATAAGAAAGGAGGAACAGAACATAAGAAAGGAGGAACAAGAACATAAGAAAGGAGGAACAAGAACATAAGAAAGGAGGAACAAAACATAAGAAAGGAGGAACAAAACATAAGAAAGGAGGAACAAAACATAAGAAAGGAGGAACAAAACATAAGAAAGGAGGAACAAGAATATAAGAAAGGACGAACACAACATAAGAAAGGAGAAACAAGAACATAAGAAAGGAGGAACAAGAACATAAGAAAGGAGGAACAAGATCATAAGAAAGGAGGAACAAAACATAAGAAAGGAGGAACAAGAACATAAGAAAGGAGGAACAAAACATAAGAAAGGAGGAACACATCACCTGACATGGAGGTATAAATGGCCTTGAAAGCCTCCATTAAACAGGAAGACTGTCAGCCAGATAGTGAGGTCGACCCCAGGTGTCGTCAAGATTATCAGGTCGATCTCAGCTTGACATCAGTTCTTTCTTTTATAATGTACGAAGTTGATGATGACTCCACTGATCACGGGTGATGTCACCTTCCTTACTTTGTTGACTGGGGTAACGAAGAGAGCTATCAATATGACAGTTTTCTGAACACTATACATGCTGCTCAAAGAAAGTTTATCCCTTATAAAGAAATTAGATCAAATAGAAATGACCCAAAATGGATGAATAATAGGCTGAAATATCTACTAGGGCATAAGAAAGGAATTTATAGGCATATCAAAAGAGGTGAGGGTCATCTTATGAATCAGTATATTGACATTAAGAGGGACATTAAAAAGGGGATAAGAAAAGCTAAAAAGGGACTATGAAATTAAAGTTGCTAGGGATTCTAAAACTAACCCAAAAAGTTTTTTCCAGGTCTATAGAACAAAAGTCAGAGATAAGATAGGTCACCTTAAAAATAACTATGGGCATCTTACTGACAAAGAGAATGAAATGTGCTCGATTTTTAATAATTATTTTCTCTCGGTTTTTACACAGGAAGACACTAATAATATTCCAGTAATTAATTTTTATAGTGGGCTAGAAGAAGATAAATTATGTAACATCACAGTCACTAGTGAGATGGTTGTGAAGCAGATAGACCAACTGAAGCAAAATAAGTCGCCGGGTCCTGATGAGGTTTTTTCAAGGGTTCTAAAGGAATGCAAAATGGAACTCTGTGAACCATTAACTAATATTTTTAATTTATCTCTTCAAACAGGTGTAGTGTCTGATATGTGGAAGATGGCTAATGTAATTCCTATTTTTAAAACAGGGGACAAGTCGTTACCGTCAAATTACCGCCCAATAAGCCTGACCTCAATTGTAGGCAAATTACTAGAGTCAATTATAGCTGAGATTATAAGAAGCCATCTCGATAAGCATAGCTTGATTAATGATACTCAGCATGGATTCACAAGAGGCCGGTCTTGTCTAACTAATTTATTAACTTACTTCAGTAAAGCTTTTGAGGCTGTTGACCACGATAAAGAATTTTATATTATTTACTTAGATTTTAGTAAGGCTTTTGATAGAGTTCCGCACCATAGACTGTTAAAGAAAGTAGCAGCTCATGGCATTGGGGGAAAAGTGCTCTCGTGGATCGAATCATGGCTCACAGACAGGAAGCAGAGAGTGTCCATAAATGGGGTTAAATCCGAGTGGGGATCTGTAACAAGTGGCGTTCCACAGGGATCAGTCTTGGGCCCGTTGTTGTTTATAATATATATCAATGATCTTGATGAGGGAATTACTAGTGATATGAGCAAATTCGCCGATGACACAAAGATAGGTAGGATAATTGATTCAAACGTAGATATCAGGGAACTTCAGGAGGATTTAGAGAAACTCAATACCTGGTCAGCAAAGTGGCAGATGCAGTTCAATGTAGATAAATGCAAGGTTCTGAAGCTCGGGAGTGTACATAACCCTAGCACTTATAAGTTAAATAATGTAGAACTTTGCCATACAGATTGTGAAAAGGACTTGGGGGTTATGGTGAGCAGCAACCTTAAACCAAGACAATAGATGAATGGTTCACAGAACCGACACGTTGATAAATTAGACACATGTGCAACTCTTGGGTATCTTTATTAAGGAAACGTTTCTCCACACAGTGGCTTCATCAGTCCATACACAGGAGAAACTTGAAGAGAAGGAGGAGAATGAGGTAATCAGTCCCTCAACCTTGAGTCGATGTGGTCAGTCCATCAATCTTGATGGACTGACTACAAGTCAAGTTCCTTACTCAGTAGAGCTGCGTCAATTTGTGTATCGTCGTGTTTCGCTTTGTAAAGAGTTTAATCAAGTTACGTTTCGCCCAGTTTAGTGGTTTATCAGGGCAGGTTTTGTAGCGTGAAGTGCTTTATTAAGTAACGTTTTGCCCTGTGGAGAGTCTTGTCAAGCCTGTGCTTATAATAGAGGAGAGATTCATCCAGCTATTTTTCGCTCAGTGGAGAATTTCATCCTCTGTTTTGCTCAGTGGAGAATTTCACCCTATGTTTCACTCAGAGTAGAGCTACATGTCATGTTTCCCTCCGCGTTTGACCTTATCACCTGATGTTTCGCCCTGTGTAGAGCTTCGTATTATATTTAACTTTGAGTAGAGCTTTACTTAAGCACGTTTCGCTCTTCCTACTCTTTGTGTAAGTAGTGTTTCTTGGAAATGGTATAAAATACAGACAACAGTTGAGTATCTTTATTGTTGAAACGTTTCGCTCACACAGGTTTCTTCAGTCAAATACAAAGGAAGCAGTAGTAATGAAATAAAGGTGATGTGATCAGTCAGTCCCTCAACCTTGGAGAAAAAAATATCTGAGGGGGTCAGTCCCTCAGCCTTGGAGAAGAGTTCAGCTCTATGAAACTGAGGAGGTCAGTCCCTCAGCCTTGGAGAAGAGTTCAGCTCTATGAAGCTGAGGGGGTCAGTCCCTCAGTCTGGAGAAGAGTCCAGCTCTATGAAGCTGAGGGGGTCAGTCCCTCAGTCTGGAGAAGAGTCCAGCTCTATGAAGCTGAGGGGGTCAGTCCCTCAGTCTGGAGAAGAGTCCAGCTCTATGAAGCTGAGGGGGTCAGTCCCTCAGTCTGGAAAAGAGTTCAGCTCTATGAAGCTGAGGGGGTCAGTCCCTCAGCCTTGGAGAAGAGTTCAGCTCTACGGAGCTGTGAAGAGCTCCAGCAAGTAGTGTATCCGTTGAGAGCTTTACTTGTCTTGGTTCAGTTTGTATAGAGCGTATTCAAGACACACATCGCACATTTTACCTGGAGTTTACCTGGAGAGAGTTCCGGGGGTCAACGCCCCCGCGGCCCGGTCTCTGACCAGGCCTCCTGGTGGATCAGAGCCTGATCAACCAGGCTGTTGCTGCTGGCTGCACGCAAACCAACGTACGAGCCACAGCCCGGCTGATCAGGAACTGACTTTAGGTGCTTGTCCAGTGCCAGCTTGAAGACTGCCAGGGGTCTGTTGGTAATCCCCCTTATGTGTGCTGGGAGGCAGTTGAACAGTCTCGGGCCCCTGACACTTATTGTATGGTCTCTTAACGTGCTAGTGACACCCCTGCTTTTCATTGGGGGTATGGTGCATCGTCTGCCAAGTCTTTTGCTTTCGTAGTGAGTGATTTTCGTGTGCAAGTTCGGTACTAGTCCCTCTAGGATTTTCCAGGTGTATATAATCATGTATCTCTCCCTCCTGCGTTCCAGGGAATACAGGTTTAGGAACCTCAAGCGCTCCCAGTAATTGAGGTGTTTTATCTCCGTTATGCGCGCCGTGAGATCCTTTATATTATTGGAAGGTCATTGATGACGTGTTGATTATACTGGGATCTGTTGATTGTCCACTTCATGGGATCAAAAGCCCTACTGTATCATCAAGGTGACAACAGACAGAGGTAAACATGAAAAATAATCATCATCGTCATAATAATAATAATAATAATAATAATAATAATAATAATAATAATAATAATAATATTATTATTATTATTATTATTATTATTATTATTATTATTATTATTATTATTATTATATTATTATTATTATTATCTTCATTATCATAATCATCATTATTATTATTAATTAGTTCACCTTCACCTACCAACAGATGTTAACATGACTCATTGATCTACACTTCACCTGACATCTTCACCTATTATTCAAATTACACTCTCACCTGCACTTTCCGTTTCACTGTCATCCGCAGTTCCCCTCACACCTTCACCTGCTGACCATCTCCTGCAGTCAGCACATGACGCAGCAGCACCAGTAGTAGCAGCAGCAGTAGCAGCAGCAGCATCAGCAGCAGTAGCAGCACCAGCAGCAGTAGCAGCAGCAGCA
>NC_069409.1:41356628-41361628 GCF_026875155.1 Cherax quadricarinatus
TGATTCTAATACGCAATGCGTATGACATAACCTTGCGTTACAATATCTTGATTCAGACTTGTTGCTTGGACCTACTGGGCAATCTGCCGCTTTTCCTTAATTTCTTGTCGGAGACACATGGCTATGTCCCAGAGTTTGTCCAGGCTGAAGGCGTTCCTCAGGGTTGTGGTCTCAACACCACCCTTTTCTCCTAGCTTTTAATGACCATGCCTCTGTTCTTCCATCTGATATTTGGTAGTCACTTTAAGTTGATGATTTTACTGCAGCTGTCACCTAGTAGCAGCCTCTCCACAATGCCATCGATCATGTTTATCATTTGGTGCTCTGCTTTCCCTATTACTGCTTTATACCTGTATAGTTCCGCATTCCTGATCGAGCTACGGTCAGATTTCTCCGCCTTCTGTTTGAGCATTGAACGTCCTGGAAACCTCTCATACCCTCAATGAAAGACGCTTATCATGGCTGGCTGAACCTTCATAATACCCTTACGGAGGGCTGATAGACGAACTCTTCGTATTCACTCTCTATTGGCCTCCCTTAATTTCCATCTTCTGTATGTCCGTCCAGCATCTTACATTTTTCTTCTTCCTTAGGAAGTTGCCATGATTCGTGTTTGCTCTTCCCGGCTTCCGTGTGAGACAGCTCCATTATCTACTCTAGCTCCTCGCTCACACTTTCTCTTCTTCTGCGGTCTTCACCGGTGGTTCTCAGTCCTCTGTGTCGGGTATGCAGCAGCTTTATTCCGGCTCAGTTATTATTATTAAAAATTAAGTGCTAAATTTAGAGGGTCATACAGCTCTGCAGGGTGGGGTGTGCTAAGGAAGGAATATGCTGAGGTCATGGACTAGTGCGGGGCAGGGGAGTGCAAGAGTTGGTGTTAGCGGGGTTAATGGAGAGTGTAAAGATAAAATATTATCCAAATTGGTGCAATAAGTCTGTTTCTGTTCAAAAATCAAAGAGGGAGTCTGTATCATAGGTGGGACTTTCAGCGAGGGGTCAGTTAGAGTAAGTGCTCTAGGGCGGTGGAGAGGAAGGCGGGGTAAGGGTTGGCCTAGGAAAAGGTTGGAGGGAGCAGGTAAAGGAGGTTTTGTGTGAGAGGGGCTTAGACTTCCAGCAAGCATGCGTGAGCATGTTAGAGAGGAGTAAGTGGAGACGAATGGCTTTTATGACTGATGTGCTGTTGGAGTGTGATCAGGGTAATATTTATGAAGGGATTCAGGGAAACTAGCAGGCCTGACTAGAGTCCTGGAGGTGGGAAGTACAGTGCCTGCACTCTGAAGGAAGGGTGTTGATAATTTGCAGTTTTATATCTGTAGTGTAGGAGCGACTCTGGCAAGACAGTGATGGAGTGAATAATGATGAAAGTGTTTCTTCCTTCTCGGGTCACTCTGCCTTATGGGGAAACGGTAGTTGCGTTAATAATAATAATAATAATAATAATAATAATAATAATAATATTATTATTATTATTATTATTATTATTATTATTATTATTAGTAGTTAGTAGTAGTAGTAGTAGTTAGAGTAGTAGTAGTAGAAGTAGTAGTAGTAGTATTAGTAGTAGTAGTAGTAGTATTAGTAGTAGTAATAGTATAGTAGTAGTATAGTAGTAGTAGTAGTATTAGTAGTAGTGTAGTAGTAGTAGTAGTGGTAGTAGTAGAGTAGTAGTATTAGTAGTAGTAGTAGTAGTTATGTAGTAGTGTGTAGTAGTAGTGTAGTAGTAGTATAGTAGTAGTAGTAGTGGTAGTAGTAGTAGTAGTAGTAGTAGTAGAAGTATGAGTAGTAGTAGTAGTATGTAGTAGTAGTAGTAGAAGTAGTAGTAGTAGTATTAGTATATAGTAAGTATAGTAGTAGTAGTGTATAGTATAGTATAGTAGTATAGTAGTATAGTAGTAGTAGTGGGAGTTAGTAGTAGTAGTAGTATTAGTAGTAAATAGTAGTAGTATTAGTAGTAGTGAGTAGTAGTAGTAGTGTAGTAGTAGTAGTAATAGTAGTGGTAGTAGAAGTAGTGAGTGTAGTAGAAGTAGTAGTAGTATAGTAGTAGTAGTAGTAGTAGTAGTAGAGTAGTAGTAGTAGTAGTAGTAGTAGTGGTAGTAGTAGTAGTAAATAGTAGAAGTAGTAATATTATTATCTATATAGTTGATTTCTAATAGGTTGGTCTTCAGCAGCAGCGTCTGAAGTGATGGATTAGTCATCGTACAGTTTCACGACTCTAGAGTACACTGTCTTAAACAATACTGAGTTCGTCTACGGCCCTTACACAGTCTCAATGAATGAATGCACCTGCTAAATCTTTCAGTTTATTAAATGTAGAAAGACAGTACAATGCTAAGAAAATTAGGCATCTGAAATATAAGAATCATCACACTTTAAGACAAAATTGAAAAATACCTAATACTGGTTAGCAGTCTTTCCCGAAATTCACTCTTTTGAATGCCTCCCTTCCATCAAAAGATAATTATTTCAACTCAGACTCAGCACCGAACAACCCTTTAATTTTTTCATAATATTGGAAGGAAGAAAAACATATACACTGAAACATCCAATCATTTATTTGGTATACTGCTACAGCCTAATTTTTATTTAAAGCAGAGAACCATATCGCATACATTGTATAACCCCAGCCGATTGTACTCAAAAATAAAAAAACCAATTTTCATTGTAACTTTGAAAAGAAATAACTTCTTTATTCTTTACGTAAGAAATGAGGAACTGCAGCGCCCACTGCCATACAAAACAAGTTTTCTCAAACCCCAAACCCCCTAAAAAATATTAGCAACCATTTTTGCTACCCCAAAAGTCTCTTCACTTCCTTATCTCCGTCGACAACCATCTGCCCTGGGGAGAAATTACTCTAAGGATGGGAAACAAAAGTGCCAATGGTCATGTGGTTTCCCCATACTTATCTCTAAAGTCAGGCTCTCCAACTTCATAAGAGCCACATCGTATATTTTTACGTAATTCGAGGATCAAAAAAAAAAAGATCATCTTATAAATAAATATAAATGAAGAAAAAGTTTATTTGATCCTTTTTTTAAACATCGCTAAAACCCTTCCTGTATATTCTCACTGAGACCTGGTTTCAAACAGGACACATTTTATATCTACCACTACCAGGATACACACAATCCAAAAACTGCAGACCATACCCCAAATTGGGGGTGGTATTGCAATCTAATTTCTCCCACCCAAATTTTCTTGTATAAACACATTGCTATAGTGATGAATATGGAGAAAATATTTTGCTAATTTCACTTAAAATCATTAAGACTCCTATAACAATCGGTGCCATTTACCCGGTTCCTCATAAACATTCCAATTTCGTGAGAATTAAGACACTAAAAATAAACAGATAAAGACAAGCACACCTTCTCTTAGCAAGAGACTCAATATCAACCTTGCCTACCAGAAAGATCAGCCCTTAACTGATTCATCAACAATATGAACAACACACTTCTCTACAACATAACTAACAACCAATTGCTGGACAAGTCAACCATAATAGACCACATTATGGCCAATGAAATGGGTTGGGAGAGTTATAATTGAAAGAATTAAAGGAAGACGAGAATAATAAACAGATGAACAAGGAGGCTTTAGGAAAGGTAGGGGGTGGTGGACCAGGTTTTACAGTGAAACATATAAGTGAACAGTATTTGATAAGCAAAGAGTCTTTGGGCTTTATGATTGGAAAAGGCGTATGACAGGTGGATAGGGGGCAATGTGCAGATGATTCAAGGTATGGTGTAGGAGGTAGTTACTGAAAGCAGTGGGAAAATTTTACGGAGGATAAGTGAGGCTCAAGTTAAGTATGTAGGAAAGGGAAATTTTTTCCCGTAAAAGTAGCCTTAGACAAGATGTTGAGTCACCCGTGGTTTTTAATATATTTATAGAATGGTTGAAAAAAGAAGTAAATGCGAGGTCTTGGCAAAAGGCGTGATTAAAAGATAAAAAATCACACACAAGGGAGTTGCACAGCTGCTCTTTGGACACTGTGCTCTTGGAATTCTGAAGAGAAGTTGCAGAGATTGGTGGATGAATTGGTAGGGTGGCAAAAGAAGAAAATTAAAGGTGAATACGGGAAAGGTAAGGGTTTTAGATACAAAAGATTAGGTGAAAGAAAGATGAATATCGATTGGAGGAGAAGTATGGAGGAGGGAACGTATTCAATATTTGGGAGTGGACGTGTCAGCGGATGGGTCATGAAAGATGAGTGAATCATAGAATTGATGAGGGAAAAAGAGTGAGTGGTGCACTTAGGAGTCTGTGGAGACAAAGAACTTTGTCCTTGGAGGCAAAGAGGGGAATGTATGAGAGTATAGTTTTACCAACGCTCTTATATGGGTGTGAAGCGTGGGTGATGAATGTTGCAGCGAGGAGAAGGCTGGAGGCAGTGGAGATGTCATGTCTGAGGGCAATGTGTGGTGTGATATAATGCAGAGAATTCGTAGTTTGGAAGTTAGGAGGAGGTGCGGGATTACCAAAACTGTTGTCCAGAGGGCTGAGGAAGGGTTGTTGAGGTGGTTCGGACATGTAGAGAGAATGGAGCGAAACAGAATGACTTCAAGAGTGTATCAGTCTGTAGTGGAAGGAAGGCGGGGTAGGGGTCGGCCTAGGAAGGGTTGGAGGGAGGGGGTAAAGGAGGTTTTGTGTGCGAGGGGCTTGGACTTCCAGCAGGCATGCGTGAGCGTGTTTGATAGGAGTGAATGGAGACAAATGGTTTTTAATACTTGACGTGCTGTTGGAGTGTGAGCAAAGTAACATTTATGAAGGGATTCAGGGAAACCGGCAGGCCGGACTTGAGTCCTGGAGATGGGAAGTACAGTGCCTGCACTCTGAAGGAGGGTGTTAATGTTGCAGTTTAAAAACTGTAGTGTAAAGCACCCTTCTGGCAAGACAGTGATGGAGTGAATGATGGTGAAAGTTTTTCTTTTTCGGGCCACCCTGCCTTGGTGGGAATCGGCCGGTGTGATAATAAAAAAAAAAATAAAAATAAATGG
>NC_069409.1:41364128-41371628 GCF_026875155.1 Cherax quadricarinatus
TGTTGTGGGATGTGATACTGAGGTGTGGTCTAGACCCTTTATATGCCTTCCTTTGATGCTTTACTTTCATTGTTCCTTGATAATGTGAGTAGTCACGAAAGCGCTTGGAATTCCTCTATTCTTTCACAGTGGTTGTTTTGCATATTCTGAAATCACCTGTTTACTGTGATCTTATTGCGCATATATATATATATATATATATATATTATATATATATATATATATATATATATATATATATATATATATATATATATATATATTATATATATATATATATATATATATATATATATATAACAAGTCGGTCGTCTCCCACCGAGGCAGGGTGACCCAAAAATAAAGAAAATCCCCAAAAAGAAAATGCTTTCATCATCATTCAACACTTTCACCACACTCACACATAATCACTGTCTTTGCAGAGGCTTCCAGATACAACAGTTTAGAAGCATATATGAAGATACGCAACATATCCCTCCAAACTGCCAATATCCCAAACCCCTCCTTTAAAGTGCAGACATTGTACTTCCCATTTCCAGTACTCAAGTCCGGCTATATAAAAATAACTGGTTCCCCTGAATTTCTTCACTGAATATTACCCTGCTCACACTCCAACAGTTCGTCAGGTCCCAAAACTCATTCCTCTCCATTCACTCCTATTAAACACGCTCATGCATGCTTGCTGGAAGTCCAAGCCCCTCGCCCACAAAACCTTTACCCACTATGACAAGGTCCTGGATGCTGCAGAGGATAAACAAAATACAGATGTAGTATACACAGACTTTGTGGATGACACCCGGATTACCATGTCAGTGACCTCCATGGAAGACACCGCGAGACTCCAAGCGGACATCAACTAAATCTTCAAATGGGCCACTCAAAACAATATGAAGTTCAACGAGGAGAAATTTCAACTACTCAGACATGGGGAACTTGAAGAAATTAAAAATGTATCAGGATAGAAGACAAATTCTAACCATACAATAGAACAGAAAAGTAATGTGAAGGACCTGGGAGTGATAATGTCAGAGGATCTCACCTTCAAAGACCACAGCAATGTTTCTACCTCATCCGGTAGGAAAATAATAGGATGGGTAATGAGAACCTTCAAAACTAGGGACGCCAAGCCCATGATGATTCTCTTCAAATCGCTTGTCCTCTCTAGGCTGGAATACTGCTGCACACTAACGGCCTCCTTCAAGGCTGGCGATATTGCAGACCTCGAGAGTGTACAAAGAACTTTCATGGCACACATAAGTATGATAAGGCACCTAAATTACTGGGAACGGATGAAGGTCCTTAAACTGTATTCCCTCGAATGCAGGCGAGAGAGATACATGATAATATTCACTTGGAAGGTCCGGGAGGGATTGGCACCAAACCTGCACACAAAAATCACTCCCTATGAAAGCAAAAGACTGGACAGGAGATGCAACATTCCCCCGATGAAAAGCAGGGGCGCCACGAGTACACTGACAGACAACACAATAAGTGTCCGGGCCTCCCAACATATATAAGGGGGATTACCAATAGAACCCTGGCTGTCTTCAAGAAGGAACTGGACAGGTAAATTCCAGGTAAACTCCCTCCCTCCAACCTTTTCGAGGACGACCCCTACCCTGCCTTCCTTCCCCTACAAATTTATACGCCCTCCGTGTCATTCTACTTTGATCCATTCTCTCTAAATGACCAAACCACCTCAACAACCCCTCTTCTGCCCTCTGACTAATACTTTTATTAACTCCACACCTTCTCCTAATTTCCACACTCCGAATTTTCTGCATAATATTTACACCACACATTGCCCTTAGACAGGACATCTCCACTGCCTCCAACCGCCTCCTCGCTGCTGCATTTACAACCCAAGCTTCACATCCATATAAGAATGTTAGTATCACTATACTTTCATACATTCCCTTCTTTGCCTCCATAGATAACGTTTTTTGTCTCCACATATACCTCAACGCACCACTCACCTTTTTTCCTTCATCAATTCTGTGATTAACCTCATACATCTATCCACTGACACGTCAACTCCGAAATATCTGAAAACATTCACTTCTTCCATACTCCCTCTCTCCAGTGTGATATCATTTGATACCCTCATCACCTTACTCTTATCTATGTTCACTTTCAACTTTCTACCTTTACACACACTCCCAAATTCGTCTACTAACCTTTGCCACTTTTCTTTAGAATCTCCCATTAGCACAGTATCATCAGCAAAAGGTAACTGTGTCAATTCCCATTTTGTATTTGATTCCCCATAATTTAATCCCACCCCTCTCCCGAACACCCTAGCATTTACTTCTTTTACAACCCCATCTATAAATATATTAAACAACCATGGTGACATTACACATCCCTGTCTAAGACCTACTTTTACCGGGAAGTAGTCTCCCTCTCTTCTACACACCCTAACCTGAGCCTCACTATCCTCATACAAACTCTTTACAACATTTAGTAACTTACCACCTATTCCATATACTTGCAACATCTGCCACATTGCTCCTCTATCCACTCTATCATATGCCTTTTCTAAATCCATAAATGCAATGAAAACTTCCCTACCTTTATTTAAATACTGTTCACATATATGCTTCAATGTAAACACTTGATCTACACATCTCCTACCCACTCTAAAGCCTCCTTGCTCATCCGCAATCCTACTTTCTGTCTTACCTCTAATTCTTTCAATTATAACCCTACCATACACTTTTCCTGGTATACTCAGTAAACTTATTCCTGAATAATTTTTACATTCTCTTTTGTCCCCCTTCCCTTTATATAAAGGAACTATACATGCTCTCTGCCAATCCCTAGGTACCTTCCCCTCTTTCATACATTTATTAAACAAAAATACCAACCACTCCAACACTATACCCCCCCCCTGTTTTTTAACATTTCTGTCATAATCCCGTCAGTTCCAGCTGCTTTACCCCCTTTCATTCTACGTAATGCCTCACGCACCTCCCCCACACTCACATCCTGCTCTTCTTCACTCCTAAAAGTTGTTATACCTCCGTGGCCAGTGCATGAAATTACCGCCTCCCTTTATATATATACGTTATCTATCTATCTATCTATCTATCTATCTATCTATCTATCTATCTATCTATATATATATATTATATATATATATATATATATATATATATATATATATATATATATATATATATATATATATATATAAATCTTTCTCGCTACATTTTTGCTCAAATTCAGAGCCGGTTGGAGGGAGATGCTTATCAGATTAGCTTGCTCAGCCATGTATCACACTACGCTGACTGTGGTGCAAATAAGCCTCTCGATTTTTAAAAAAATAACTTCGGCTTGTATCCTAATATCGGTTGCTTAAAAATTTTCCTTTTCTTATGAGGTAGGAGGATTGGGGAAGAAATGCCAGCCTGGAGTATTAAGTCTGTCGTAATTCTTACGATTAAATTCAACTTACCGACATTTGGAAACGGAAGCGAGGTAAGTAACACTTCGAGGCAGTAATGATATTAACCATAACTTGGAATCGTAAAAATCCGTAACTTAACTGGAGAATGACCTAGTTTATAGACTTCAAATTTTAGCCGCTTGTGGCATGCAAAGAGTACGTAACCTTTATTCGGCGCATGTACACACCTTCATTTACAGGATATCTCCCCCAACCAGCGAACCAAGGACTGAGGGTTGATGATGGGGCTCCATCGTTCAACCAGTACCCAGGTCCCAGCCAATGAGAAGATGGTTTTGGCAATCGCAGAGGTGTTGTGGGTACCACTCACCTGTCTGCCCTTGTCATTCCCATTCTAGAGCTGGTTGAAGCACGGTCTGCTCTCTAGTGGCTTCTATTCTGCCTTGCTTACGTGGAGTGCACTAATACCTATTGTTGTACATAGTGTATATAGTGTACATACTTCTGTTCTTACCTGATGAAAGGAGAATATAAGTCAAAAGTTTTTCTGCTGTGTTTATTTTGCTCCATCTGCACCCGGGATAACAAGCCTTTGAATTCCTGGGTTGTAATACCTCTGATGTGGCTACCTGACCTCCAGGTTCATGCTGGTATTGGTTAATATGTCTCAATTTGCCAATGTTGTTAAATAATGATAACCTATCATATTTAATAACTAAAGAATGCTGCTTCTGACCGACATCAAAATATTAATGAAGCCTCATTGAGTAAGATGATAACCTTAAGTTTTACTGAAACTGTTCACAAACTTGGAATTTTTGGGTTTGTATCAACTCCTCGAGAATGTCTTCTCTGATAGGCTTCAAACTTTCACCGTGTGTAGGCTTTAATAAAAGGAATATTAAGAGAATGCCTCTTCTAAACGCTGGTGTATCATAATTGCAAATAATTTTGCTTTAATTTTGGTTTCTTTATATGCCTATTTAAAAAAATTAAAACTAATTTTACTGATTTTTTAATAAAAATATTTTTCTTTTAGGATTGTAGAAAATTTACCCGTTAAGGAAGGTTCCTTGATGTTGGTGAGGGGCTCTTGATTTAGGGAATTGGATCCGTGCTCCAGTTCCCCGAATTAAGCCTGAATGCCTTCCACATCCCCCCCCCAGGCGCTGTATAATCCCCGGGTTTAGCGCTTCTCCCTTGATTATAATAATAATAATAATGTAGAAAATTTAAAAAAAAAAAGGTATATGAATAGGAAAAGAATTCCGAAAAAAAAATCGTGATTTTTGGGACCTCATATATTTAAGACGGATTGACTTTTCTTTCTATATTTCCGGATTATTCTCAGCAACAATTTTCGTTTCTTTCTCCAGAATTTTCGTTTATAACTCAGTAACGCCTTATTAAAGCGACTACAGATATTCAATGTTTGTGTACTGTATCTATGGTAAGATTCACGGGAGTGTTTACATGTGTGGCTGACCTATCCACATTGTTACATAAGCTATTTCCAGATTACAATGGTACATAGGCTATTTCCAGATTACAATGGTACATAGCTATTTCCAGACCACATGTTACATAGTTTATTCTCAGACCACAATGTTACATAGGCTTATTTCTTGATCACAATTTTTCATAGGCTATTTCACCACAGTTTTTTACAATAGGCTTTTCTCAACCACAATGTTAACATGGTATTCTCAACCACAATTTTAAATAGGCTTTCTCAGCCACAATGTTACAAGGCTATTTCCAAAGACACAATGTTACTAGCTTTTTTCAGATCACAATGTTAATAGGCTTTTTCCCAGACCACAGTGTTACAATAGGCTTTTCCCAAACCCCACAAGTTACATAGGCATTCTCAAGACCACAATGTTACAAGGCTATTCTCAGACCCCCAATGTTTACATACTATTTCCAGACCAAATGTTACATAGGCTATTTCCAATCAAAATGTTCCCATAGCTATTCTCGACCACAATTTTTACCATAGGCTTTTCTCAGCCACAATGTTACATAGCTTTTCTCAGACCACAATGTTACATGGCTATTCCTACCACAATGTTACATAGCTTTTTCAATAAAACCAATGTTACATAGGCTATTCCCAAAACCACAGTGTTACATAGGCTATTCAAGACCACAATGTTACATAGGCTATTCTCAGACCACAATGTTACATAGGCTATTCTCAGACCACAATGTTACATAGGCTATTCTCAGACCACAATGTTACATAGGCTATTTCCAGACCACAATGTTACATAGGCTATTTCCAGATCACAATGTTACATAGGCTATTTCCAGACCACAGTGTTACATAGGCTATTCTCAGACCACAATGTTACATAGGCTATTCTCAGACCACAATGTTACATAGGCTATTCTCAGACCACAATGTTACATAGGCTATTTCCAGACACAATGTTACATAGGCTATTCCAGACCACAATGTTACATAGGCTTTTTCCCAGACCACATGGTTACAAAAGGCATTCTCAGACCACAATGTTACATAGGCTATTTCCAGATCACAATGTTACATAGGCTATTTCCAGACCACAATGTTACATAGGCTATTCTCAGACCACAATGTTACATAGGCTATTTCCAGACACAATGTTACATAGGCTATTCTCAGACCACAATGTTACATAGGCTATTTCCAGATCACACTGTTCCATAGGCTATTCTCAGACCACAATGGTACATAGGGTATTTCCAGATTTCGTTGCTATGCGATCACTGGAGAGAGTCTATGATGATCTTGAAAGCTTTAACAACCGTGTATCCTACTTAGAAGAATGTTTAAATTGTTAAAAACTGTTTGCAGATGTATTTTGTTACTTTTGTCACTTTTAATCTCGAAATGGTATAGTGGTATTTTACATTATTGTATTTTGTCTCGAGGTTCTCTTATCCTCTCGTTGCTTGGTTCAAATGTGAATACGTATATCAAATTCTGCAGGCACTGTACCATCCCTACTGATTTAGTGCTTTCTCTTGATTAAAACACGAGAGCTTTCTATAACAAATAAGGCTTTAGGCTGTGTAGAAGCAGTTTTTTTTGCTGGATTCTGTGCCATAACTGGAGAATACCTCTTCTGGTCGGCTTTCAACTTTTACTGCTGCTGTGTCCTCAAGACCATTGAAAAAAAAATATTCGTTATATGGACAAAGTTTTAATAAAACTTTCTTTGACCTTAAATGTTGGCAAATCCTTCTTAAAGAAAAATTTAGATTTAGGCCACCGATGGTTCCAATTTGCATTTTTTTCGTTTAAAAAAGGGACCACCTACCTTCCCACTACAATCCCTTGACAATATTCCAGACACTGTAATCGTTTGCACTAGGAATTGTCTGGTGGAACCAGCGTTATTGTTCTCACTATCTAAATTACAACGGCATTTAGGATATTCTTTCAATATATTTTCTGCCACTGTCCGTCAGCAGTGTATGTTGAATGTAAATGACGGATAGTGGAAGCATATCCAAATATTGTAGCACTAACGGAGACCAAAGTCACGGAGGAGATAGAAGTGGTGGGGTGTAGGTGGGGAAGAATGGAGTTACAACACGGTTTGTTTTGAGTTATTCGGTTTAAGTAGGAAAGGGAAGGTTGAGTGTTTGAAGGATTGTTGGGGTCTGAGTTTGGTGTCACCCATGAGCATGGAGTGGCTGAGCGTGGTGTGGCTGAGCATGGTGTGGCTGAGCATTGTGTGGCTGAGTATGGTGTGGCTGAGCATGGAGTGGCTGAGCATGGTGTGGCTGAGCATGGAGTGGCTGAGCATGGAGTGGCTGAGCATGGAGTGGCTGAGCATGGTGTGGCTGAGCATGGTGGAGATAGCATGGAGTGGTTGAGCATGGTGTGGCTGAGCATGGAGTGGCTGAGCATGGAGTGGCTGAGCATGGTGTGGCTGAGAATGGTGTGGCTGAGCATGGTGTGGCTGAGCATGGTATGGCTGAGCATGGAGTGGCTGAGCATGGAGTGGCTGAGCATGGTGTGGCTGAGAATGGTGTGGCTGAGCATGGTGTGGCTGAGCATGGTATGGCTGAGCATGGTGTGACTGAGCATGATGTGG
>NC_069409.1:41376628-41384128 GCF_026875155.1 Cherax quadricarinatus
TCTATTCCCCGCAGTATCTTGTATGTCGTTATCATGTCTCCTCTGACCCTTCTGTCCTCCAGTGTCGTCAGTCCGAATTCCCTCAACCTTTCCTCGTACGACATTCCCCTCAGCTCTGGGACTAGCCTTGTTGCAAACCTTTGTACTTTCTCTAACTTCTTGACTTGCTTGACCAGGTGTGGGTTCCAGACTGGTGCTGCATACTCCAGTATGGGCCTAACATACACAGTGTACAGTGTTTTGAACGATTCCTTATTAAGGTATCGGAACGCTATTCTCAGGTTTGCCATGTGCCCGTATGCTGCAGCAGTTATTTGGTTGATGAGTGCCTCCGGTGATGTGCTCGGTGTTATGGTCACCCCAAGGTGAGGTCTGTAGTCTTTGTCCACCTATCCTATACTCTGTCTGCGGTCTTCTTTGCCCATCCCCAATCTTCATGACTTTGCATTTGGCTGGATTGATTGGAGAAGCCAGTTGCTGGACCACATGTCCAGCCTGTCCAGGTCTCTTTGCAGTCCTGCCTCATCCTCATCCGATTTAATTCTTCTCATCAACTTCACATCATCTGCGAACAGGGACACTTCAGAGTCTATTCCTTCCATCATGTCGTTCACATATATCAAAAATAGCACTGGTCCTAGAACTGACCCCTGTGGGACCCTGCTCGTCACAGGCGCCCACTGTGATACCTTTTCACGTACCATGACTCGTTGCTGCCTCCCTGTCAGGTATTCCCTGATCCATTGCAGTGCCTTCCCTGTTACAAGCGCCTGATCCTCCAGCTTCTACACTAATCTCTTGTGGGGAACTGTGTCAAAGGCCTTCCTGCAGTCTAGTAAAACGCCATCTACCCACCCCTCTCTCTCGTGTCTTACTTCTGTTACCTTGTCATAAAACTCCAGGAGGTTTGTGATACACGATTTGCCTTCCATGAACCCATGCTGGTTTTCATTTATAATCTTGTTCCTTTCCAGGTGTTCGACCACTCTCCTCCTGATAATCTTCTCCATGACTTTGCACACAATACATGTTAGAGACACAGGTCTGTAGTTTAGCGCCTCGTTTCTGTTTCCTTTCTTAAATATGGGGACTACATTAGCTGTCTTCCATTTCTCAGGTAGTTGCCCAGTTTCAAGGGATGTGTTGAAGATTGTGGTTAGAGGCATGCACAACATCTCTGCTCCTTCTCTAAGGACCCATTTTGAGATGTCCGGTCCCATCGCCTTTGAGGTGTCAAGGTCACTTAGGAGCTTCTTCTCCTCCTCCTCGGTTGTTCGTATGTCATCCAACACTTGTTGGTATATTCCCTCTTGATGTTCCCTTCTGTGCTGTCTTCCCATAGCCCTTCCTGTCTCTACTGTAAAAACTTCCTTAAATCTCCTGTTCAGCTCCTCACATACCTCCTGATCATTTCTTGTGAGTTCTCCACCTTCTGTCCTTAATCTGATCACCTGGTCTTTGACTGTTGTCTTCCTCCTGATGTGGCTATACAACAGTTTCGGGTCAGTCTTGATTCTCGATGCTATGTCATTTTCATACTGTCGCTGGGCCTCCCTCCTTACCTGTGCGTACTCATTCCTGGCTCTGCGACTGATCTCCCTATTTTCGTGTGTTCTCTGCCTTCTGTACTTTTTCCATTCTCTATTGCACTTTGTTTTTGCCTCCTTACACCGTCGGGTAAACCAGGGGCTCGTTCTGGTCTTCCCGTTGTTACTGTTGCCCTTGGGAATAAACCTTTCCACTGCCTCCTTGCATTTTGTTGTTACATATTCCATCATTTCATTTACTAGTTTTCCTGCCCGTTCTCTGTCCCACTGGACCTCCCGCAGGAAGTTCTTCAATCCTATGTAGTCCCCTCTTTTATAGTCAGGCTTTTCCCATTCAACTCCTGTTATTCTCTCCACTTGCAGCTCTACTATGTATTCAAAGCACTGAACCACGTGGTCGCTAGCTCCTAGGGGACTCTCATACTTGATGTCCTCAATGTCTGAACTGCCCAGGGTGAACACAAGGTCCAATCTTGCTGGTTCATCCTCCCCTCTCACTCTGGTAGTGTCCTTAACATGTTGGTGCATGAGGTTTTCCAGCACCACGTCCAACATCTTGGCTCTCCATGTTTCGGGACCCCCATGTGGCTCCAGGTTTCCCAGTCAATCTCCTTGTGGTTGAAATCCCCCATAACCAGCAACTTTGCTCTGTTGGAGTGAGCTCTTCTTGCCACCTCAGCAAGTGTGTCCACCATTGCTCTGTTGCTCTCTTCATATTCCTCTCTTGGCCTCCTGCAGTTCTGTGGTGGATTATACATCATTGCAATGACCACTTTGTGTTCCCCAGCCTGAAGTGTACCTACTATGTAGTCTCTTTCTCCCGTCTCATCTATGCCTTCCATTTTCTCGAATTTCCATTTGTTTTTTACGAGCAGAGCAACTCCACCTCCCCCTCTGCCCCTTCTATCTTTCCTCATGATCTGGTATCCTGGTGGGAAGATTGCATCTGTTATTGTCTCAGTGAGTTTTGTTTCTGTAACTGCTATGATGTCTGGGGACTTCTCATTGATTCTTTCTACCATTCCTCATGTTTATTCGTTAATCCATCTGCATTTGTGTACCAAACCTTCAACTTCTGTTCTAATACTGTAACTGTGGTGCGGGGGGTGGGAACAGAGGGATCGGTGTGTGATGGTTGGTTTGGATTGTTCAGTTGCCTTGGGGGTGTCGTGGCTGGAGTCCTTCTGCAGGCGTTTCTGGGGGATGTGCTTGTCCTTCCATTTGATCCTGGGTTATTCTGCTCTCCTTTTTCATTTCCTTCCATTTCTCCTTTCGTTTGTGTGTGTGTGTGTGTGTGTGTGTGTGTGTGTGTGTGTGTGTGTGTGTGTGTTGTGTGTGTGTGTGTGTGTGTGTGTGTGTGTGTGAGTGTGTGTGTGTGTGTGTGTGTGTGTGTGTGTGTGTGTGTGTGTGTGTGTGTGTGTGTGTGTGTGTGTGTGTGTGTGGAGTGTGGTGTGTGTGTGAGTGTGTGTGTGTTTGTGTGTGTGTGTGTGTGTGTGTGTGTGTGTGTGTGTGTGTGTGTGTGTGTGTGTGTGTGTGTGTGTGTGAGTGTGTGTGTGTGTGTGTTGTGTACTCACTAATTGTACTCACCTAATTGTGGTTGCAGGGGTCGAGACTCAGCTCCTGGCCCCGCCTCTTCACTGATCGCTACTAGGTCCTCTCTCTCTCTGCTTCCTGAGCTGTATCATACCTCTTCTTAAAACTATGTATGGTTCCTGCCTCCACTACTTCACTTGCTAGGCTATTCCACTTGCTGATAACTCTATGACTGAAGAAATACTTCCTAACGTCCCTGTGACTCGTCTGAGTCTTCAGCTTCCAGTTGTGACCCCTTGTCCCTGTGTCCCCTCTCTGGAACATCCTATCTCTGTCCACCTTGTCTATTCCCCGCAGTATCTTGTATGTCGTTATCATGTCTCCCCTGACCCTTCTGTCCTCCAGTGTCGTCAGTCCGATTTCCCTTAACCTTTCCTCATACGACATTCCCTTGAGCTCTGGGACTAGCCTTGTTGCAAACCTTTGTATTTTCTCTAACTTCTTGACGTGCTTGACCAGGTGTGGGTTCCAGACTGGTGCTGCATACTCCAGTATGGGCCTAACATACACAGTGTACAGTGTCTTGAACGATTCCTTATTAAGGTATCGGAACGCTATTCTCAGGTTTGCCAGGCGCCCGTATGCTGCAGCAGTTATTTGGTTGATGTGTGCCTCCGGTGATGTGCTCGGTGTTATGGTCACCCCAAGGTTTTTCTCCCTGAGTGAGGTCTGTAGTCTTTGTCCACCTAGCCTATACTCTGTCTGCGGTCTTCTTTGCCCCTCCCCAATCTTCATGTGTGTGTGTGTGTGTGTGTGTGTGTGTGTGTGTGTGTGTGTGTGTGTGTGTGTGTGTGTGTGTGTGTGTGTGTGTGTGTGTGTGTGTGTGTGTTGTGTGTGTGAGTGTGTGTGTATGTGTGTGTGGCAGACAGATCTGAGTCAGTACCAGTAATTTTCTCCTGTCTGTCAGCTTCCTCTCAGTTTCCTGTTAGCTTCCTGTCAACTTCCTGTCAACTTCCTGTCAGCTTCCTGTCAGCTTCCTGTCAACTTCCTGTCAGCTTCCTGTCACCTTCATGTCAGTTTCCTTTCAGCTTCCTGTCAGCTTCCTGTCAGCTTCCATAGAACCTGGAATGTCAAGTCATTCCTAATTAATCTCTCTCAACAAATAATCTCCATCCTGTGATATTATGTCCTTCATCTGACATTCTTATAACGTAATTTAGACAAGGTGTTGGAAACGACTTCGATGACATGATTCCTTACACCTGCTGCCCAGTTCACCTAGCAGCAAGTAGGTACTGTGTCCAGATGCCCTAACAATTTCGTCCCAAAGAAGTCTCCCTCTATCGTGATCCAAGCCTGGAGGTCGGTATATTACACCTAGAAATAGTTTTTCTTGACCCTCCACGAACTCTACCCAAACAGACTCTGTTACTGCTCCATCTATTTTTATACCTGTTTTTATGCAACAATTAATATTTTCTCGAACATACAATGCAACTCCTCCCCCCTTCCCATTACATCTATCCACATTGAATAACTTAAATCCCTGAATATTACACTCAGCAGTCATATCCTGACTCTTTAAATCATACCACGTTTCAGTTAATGCAATGATATCAAAGTTCCCAGCACATGCTACCAAACGTAGTTCATTAATTTTATTTCTTGCACTTCGACTGTTAGCATAAAATACCATCATATGTTTTTTCTTCTGCACATTTTTCCTATTCATCTTTGTTTTTAAACAATTTCTGAAATTATCATTACCCAGAGTTACTCCATGACAGTTACTATTAAGATTCTTAATATCAGAGCATAAGTCAATATATCCATACTCATTATTAATCATTTCAAGACCCATACCTCTAACTAATCCTAGTTTAAAGTCCTAACAACCCCCTCAACTGAGTTAGCAAGAAAACCCACACCTGCCCTGGATAAGTGAACCCCATCCCTGGCATACATGTCATTTCGACCATAGAAGTTGTCCCAGTTGTCAATGAATGGTACTGCATTATCCTTACAGTGTTTATCCAGCCAACAATTAATACCAATTGCTCTGGACAACCATTGTGTGGGTTACTGTGTTTGTGTGTGTGTATATGTGTGAGTATGTGTGTATAAGTGTATGAGTAACTCTCACAGGTATTACGTAGAGTGTTAAAATGTCGGCCAGTTTTTAACCACGACCATTACTTTAAAAACGGCCGATACCACCGATTCTGACACTTTGGCACATCCTTAATTGCCACAAACGAAGCCCCAGAGATACCTGCCTTCACGTGTTTTAGAAACTTTAAAAAACACAGGAAGAGACGCCAGATTTATAAAGATACCTTAATTGACTACAATTTTGCAATATAAAGGATTTTGTTTTATGTGTGACAGGAGAGTTGTTAGTGATGGTACGAGTGAACTACTGTCTCCATATCCATAGTGGTTCAGAATGCTTGTCTCTAACCATTATTTTGACCCTTATCTTCTGTACCAGTGTGTGAATTATCTCGTGTACCAGTGTGTGAATTATCTCCTGTACCAGTGTGTGAATTATCTCCTGTACCAGTGTGTGAATTATCTCGTGTACCAGTGTGTGAATTATCTCGTGTACCAGTGTGTGAATTATCTCGTGTACCAGTGTGTGAATTATCTCGTGTACCAGTGTGTGAATTATCTCCTGTACCAGTGTGTGAATTATCTCGTGTACCAGTGTGTGAATTATCTCCTGTACCAGTGTGTGAATTATCTCGTGTACCAGTGTGTGAATTATCTCGTGTACCAGTGTGTGAATTATCTCGTGTACCAGTGTGTGAATTATCTCCTGTACCAGTGTGTGAATTATCTCCTGTACCAGTGTGTGAATTATCTCGTGTACCAGTGTGTGAATTATCTCGTGTACCAGTGTGTGAATTATCTCCTGTACCAGTGTGTGAATTATCTCGTGTACCAGTGTGTGAATTATCTCCTGTACCAGTGTGTGAATTATCTCTTGTACCAGTGTGTGAATTATCTCGTGTACCAGTGTGTGAATTATCTCCTGTACCAGTGTGTGAATTATCTCGTATACCAGTGTGTGAATTATCTCCTGTACCAGTGTGTGAATTATCTCCTGTACCAGTGTGTGAATTATCTCCTGTACCAGTGTGTGAATTATCTCCTGTACCAGTGTGTGAATTATCTCTTGTACCAGTGTGTGAATTATCTCGTGTACCAGTGTGTGAATTATCTCCTGTACCAGTGTGTGAATTATCTCGTATACCAGTGTGTGAATTATCTCCTGTACCAGTGTGTGAATTATCTCCTGTACCAGTGTGTGAATTATCTTGTGTACCAGTGTGTAAATTATCTCCTGTACCAGTGTGTGAATTATCTTGTGTACCAGTGTGTAAATTATCTCCTGTACCAGTGTGTGAATTATCTCCTGTACCAGTGTGTGAATTATCTCCTGTACCAGTATGTGAATTATCTCCTGTACCAGTGTGTGAATTATCTCCTGTACCAGTGTGTGAATTATCTCCTGTACCAGTGTGTGAATTATCTCCTGTACCAGTGTGTGAATTATCTCCTGTACCAGTATGTGAATTATCTCCTGTACCAGTGTGTGAATTATCTCCTGTACCAGTGTGTGAATTATCTCGTGTACCAGTGTGTAAATTATCTCCTGTACCAGTGTGTAAATTATCTCCTGTACCAGTGTGTGAATTATCTCGTGTACCAGTGTGTGAATTATCTCGTGTACCAGTGTGTGAATTATCTCGTGTACCAGTGTGTGAATTATCTCCTGTACCAGTATGTGAATTATCTCCTGTACCAGTGTGTGAATTATCTCCTGTACCAGTGTGTGAATTATCTCCTGTACCAGTGTGTGAATTATCTCGTGTACCAGTGTGTGAATTATCTCCTGTACCAGTGTGTGAATTATCTCCTGTACCAGTGTGTTAATTATCTCCTGTACCAGCGTGTGAATTATCTTGTGTACCAGTGTGTGAATTATCTTGTGTACCAGTGTGTGAATTATCTCCTGTACCAGTGTGTGAATTATCTCCTGTACCAGTGTGTGAATTATCTCCTGTACCAGTGTGTGAATTATCTTGTGTACCAGTGTGTGAATTATCTCCTGTACCAGTGTGTTAATTATCTCCTGTGCCAGTGTGTTAATTATCTCCTGTACCAGTATGTGAATTATCTCCTGTATCAGTGTGTGAATTATCTCCTGTATCAGTGTGTGAATTATCTCCTGTACCAGTGTGTGAATTATCTCCTGTACCAGTGTGTGAATTATCTCCTGTACCAGTGTGTGAATTATCTCCTGTACCAGTATGTGAATTATCTCCTGTACCAGTGTGTGAATTATCTCCTGTACCAGTGTGTGAATTATCTTCTGTACCAGTGTGTGAATTATCTCCTGTACCAGCGTGTGAAT
>NC_069409.1:41389128-41441679 GCF_026875155.1 Cherax quadricarinatus
GCCGTACTCAAAATATATATTCCCCTGCATCTGTACATAACTAGCAGTGCCACACATTCAACAAACAGTGCCATGTACACAAACAGTGCCTCCTGATTAGTAAATCCATACCACAGATTACAAACAGTGCCACACACATCAAGCAGTACCTCATAACCAATCAAAAGAGAACCACATACAACAGTGTCTTACTATCAGCAAAGCAGTGCCACACTTGACAATCAATGCCACATAACAGTGCCATACACGATATACGGTATCACTAAACAGTGCCTCAGACTCAAACAGTGCTAAATACTTAAGAAACGTTTCACAATAACGTGGCGCATAGCAGTGCCAGACAAAATAAGCAGTGCCGCATAACAGTGCCGCACACAATAAATAATGCCACATTCAACAAACAGTGCCGCACACAATAAACAGTGCCACACAAAATAAACAGTGCTGCATAACACGATCAACAGAACAGTGCTACATATTCAAAAAGCAGTGCCACACGCAGAACAAAACATGCCACACATCCTAACAGTGCCACGCACAGCAGTGCTACACACAACAGTGCCACATGCAAGTGCTACATACAGCAATGTCACACACAACAGTGCCACATACAACAGTGCCCCACAATAATGCCACACACACCCAAACAATACCACACACAACAGTGCCACACAACAAACAATGTCACACACAACAGTGCCACACAACAATGACACACAGCAGTGCTACACACTAAACAATGCCACACACAGCAGTGCCACACACCAAACAGTGTCACACCATCAGTGCCACACACCAAACAATGCCACACACAACAGTGCCACACACCAAACAGTGCCGCACACAACAGTGCCACACACCAAACAGTGCCACACACAACAGTGCTATACACCAAACAGTGACAAAGTGCCACACACTCTACAGTAACTCACACTCATTCAGTGCCTCACACCTAACAAGAGTGGCACTCGCTCAGCAGTGTCACACAAACGAGTTGCACTCTCAGGAAGAGTGCCATACATTACCCAGCATATCGGCGTTGCGAGCTGCTGGCTTGGTCAGATATTTTGCACTTAATGTAAATGAATCTAGGCACTCACTACCACTCCCTGCCCACTAAACCCTACTCCCACTCCTGGCCCACTCACCACACTCCCTACGCACTCACTCCAACTCCTGCTCCCTACCAATTCATCCCCCACTACCACTCCCGGCCCTCTCATCAACACTACCTGCCCAAGCATCCCGCTCCGTGCCCACATATCCCCACTCCTTGCCCACTCACCCCACACCCACTCCCATTCCCTACCCTCTCACCTTCACTCCTATTTCCAGCCAATCACCCCTGCTCACTCAACCCCACTCCCTTTCCTTGCCCACTCATCCTACTCCAACTACCTGCCCACTCACCTTCACTCCCACTACCTGCCCACTCACCCCCACTCCCTTCCCACTCACGTTTCTACACCCCTCTCTTATACTCTCACTCTCTTCCCACTCACACTCCCGCAAAATGGATTCAGTCATAATTAATCAAATTTGGGAAGAATTTAAAATATATTAGACATATCGAAGTCTTAATAAGGTTGAGTGGAATATCAGCTGTGATCGACTGATCCTTGATAACCTACAGCATCTTTAAAACGTCGGGTGTTGTAAATTGACCACGAAGTGTAATCTGATCCACATATGCCTTCCTGGTGATCCTTTATTTTTACTCATCCTTGATAATGTGAGAAATCACGAAAGGGCATGGAATTTAACTATTAATTTACATTAATATATGTATATATATATAATATATAAATATATATATATATATAATATATATAATATATATTATATATAATATATATATATATATATATATAATATATATATATATATATATACGTTTTCTGATGTAAAAAAATCGCTATGCAGGGTGAAAAACACACCTGGGAAAAATTCAGGCTACATTTCGACCCTCTTAAAAAATGCCCAAGGATTTTTTTTTTTTTTAATATCGTCGTAAGGGGAAATTCTATATTTTATCTTACCTTTAAAAGTCTAGTTGGTGTTGCTGGTGGACTGGGAAGAGCGGGGGGAGGGGGGAGGGGAGGGGGTGGGGGGGGAGGGGGAATGGAGGGGGTTGATGTGGTTATTGTGTTGATGTAGGAGTAGAGTCATCGGTAGGTGATGGATGAACTGGAGTGGACTGGAGTAGAGTCATCGGTAGGTGATGGATGAACTGGAGTGGACTGGAGTAGAGTCATCGGTAGGTGATGGATGAAACTGGTGTGAACTGGAAGTATGTGAGTCTCGGTTAGGTGATGGATGAACTGGAGTGAACTGGAGTAGAGTCATCGGTAGGTGATGGATGAACTGGAGTGGACTGGAGTAGAGTCATCGGTAGGTGATGGATGAACTGGAGTGGACTGGATGTAGAGTCATCGGTAGGTGATGGATGAACTGGAGTGGACTGGAGTAGAGTCATCGGTAGGTGATGGATGAACTGGAGTGGACTGGAGTAGAGTCATCGGTAGGTGATGGATGAACTGGAGTGAACTGGAGTAGAGTCATCGGTAGGTGATGGATGAACTGGAGTGGACTGGAGTAGAGGCATCGGTAGGTGATGGATGAACTGGAAGTGGACTTGGAAGTAGAGGGGACATCGGTATTTGATGGATGAACTGGAGTTGGACTGGGAGTAGGAGACATGGTAGGTGATGGATGAATGGAGCGGGACTGGAGTAGAGTCAATCGGTAGGTGATGGATGAAACTGGAGTGGGACTGGAGTAGAAGTCATCGGTTAGGTGATGGATGAACTGTGGAGTGGAATGGAGTAGAGTCATCGGTAGGTGATGGATGACACTGGTCTGTGACTGGAGTAGAGTCATCGGTAGGTGAAGGGATGAACTGGAGTGGGACTGGAGTAGGAGACATCGGTAAGGGTGATGGCAGGAAATGGAGTGGGGACTGGAGAAGAGACATCGGTAGGTGATGGATGAAATGGAGTGGACTGGAGTAGAGACATCGGTAGGTGATGGATGAAACTGGAGTGGACCTGGGAGTTGAGTCATGGTAGGTGATGGATGAACTGGAGTGGACTGGCAAGTAGAGGTCATCGGTAGTGATGGAGAACTGGAGTGGGACTGGAGTAGTGTCAATCGGTAGGTGATGGATGAACTGGAGTGGGTGGAGAGAGTCTTCGGTGGTGATGGATGGAACTGGAGTGGACTGGAGTAAGAGTCATCGGTAGGTGATGGATGTATGGAGTGGGGATGGTGTTAGAGTCTAGGTAGGTGATGATTAAATGGAGAGGATGGTGTAGAGTCATCGGTAGGTGATGGGATGAACTGGGAGTGGCTGGAGTAGATTCATCGGTAGGTGTGGATGATCTGGACCGTGAACTGGAGTAGAGTCTCGGTAGGTGATGGGGTGAATGGAGTGGACTGGAGTAGAGTCAGCGGTAGGAGGTGATGGATGAAACTGGAGTGGACTGGAGTAGGAGTCATAGGTAAGGTGGTGGTGAACTGGAGTGAAACTAGGAGTAGTGGTGGATGGATGGAATAGGAGTAGGGAGTTCTTCGGTATGTTTGGACTCGGGTAGGGGGTGTTGGATGAAATGGTTGGCGGAAGTGGTCTGGGAATGGATGTGGATCTGGAGTAGGTGGAGGTCTGGGGACCTTGTTGGATTGGATTGGAGTATGGCTCGTGGATGGTGATTGGATTGGTATACTGGAGTTGGATGGATGGGCTGTGATGGATGGTGGCATCTGGACGGCCTTTGGAGTAGAAGGTCTTCATCGGTAGGTGCGCAATGGATGAACTGGTTTATTTTGTGGGGACCCCATGGAGTAGAGTCATATCGGATTGGTAGAGGTGAGGGTGATGGATGATACTTTTGGAGTCCTTGTACTTCCCTGGTGCCCTCTGGTTGGTATAGTGGAGTTTGGATGTGAATGAAACTGGGTAGAGTCATACGGTAGGGTGATGTATGTGAAACTGGAGTGGAAACTGGAGGTGGAGTAGGGGTGGATGGAAACTTGGAAGTAAGAGACCATCAGTAGGTGATGGTTGTTGTTTTGAACTGGTGGAGTGGACTGGAGTAGAGTCATCGGTAGGTGATGGATGAACTGGAGTGGACTGGAGTAGAGACATCGGTAGGTGATGGATGAACTGGAGTGGACTGGAGTAGAGTCATCGGTAGGTGATGGATGAACTGGTGTGGACTGGAGTAGGAGTCATCGGTAGGTGGATGGATGAAAACTGGAAGTGGACTGGAGTAGAGTCTCGGTAGGTGATGGATGAACTGGAGTGGACTGGTTAGAGTCATAGGGTAGGTGATGGATGTACTGGAGTGGACTGGTATTGAGTTCTCGGTGGTGATGGATTGAACTGAGTCGTGGACTGGAGTAGAGTCATCGGTAGGTGATGATTACTATAGGAGGACTGGTGTAGAGGTCATCGGTAGGTGAATGGATGAACTGTAGTGGATGGGAGTAGAGTCAAATCGGTAGGTTGATGGATGAAAACTGGAGTGAACTGGGAGTAGAGTCATCGGTAGGTGATGGATGTACTGATGTGGGACTGGTAGTAGAGGTCATCGGTAGGTAATGATGAAACTGGAGTGGAACCCCTGGAGTAGAGTCATGGTTAGGTGTGGATGACTGGAGTGAAAATGGGGTAGAGTCATCGGTAGGTGAAAGAGCGAGTAGAGAGTATACGATGGCGCAATACACGAGAGAGAGAGTGGGACTGGAGTAGCGTCATCGGTAGGTGATGGATGAACTGGAGTGGGACTGGAGTTGAGTCAATCGGTAGGTGATTGGATGAACTTGAGTGGGACTGGAGTAGAGTCAATTGGTAGGTGATGGATGAAACTGGAGTGGAACTGGAGTAGAGTCATTCGGTGTGATGGATGGGGAACTGGAGTGAACCTGGAGTAGAGTAATCGGTAGCGTGATGGCATGAACTGGGAGTTGAGTGGGGTAGAGTCAATCGGTAGGTGATGGATGAACTGGAGTGAAATGGAGTAGAGTCATCGGTTAGGGTGAATGGGATGAAACTGGAGTGAACTGGAGTAGAGTCATCGGTAGTTGATGGGGTGGATGGATGAAACTGGAGTGGGACTGGAGTAGAGTTCATTGGTAGGTGATGGTGAAAACTGGAGTGAACTGGGGTAGAGTCATCGGTAGTTGATGGAGAACTGGAGTTGGACTGGAGCTTAGAGTCATCGGTAGGTGATGGAATGAAACTGGAGTGGACTGTGGAGTAGAGACTAGAGACATCGTAGGTGATGGATGAACTGGAGTGGACTGGAGTAGAGTCATCGGTAGGTGATGGATGAACTGGAGTGGACTGGAGTAGAGTCATCGGTAGGTGTTGGAGAACTTGGGGGACTAGACTGGAGTAGAGACATCGGTAGGTGATGGGATGTACTGGGAGTGAACTGGAGAAGAGTCATTCGGTAGGTGATGGATGAACTGGAGTGGGTGGGTGTAGAGTCTCGGTAAGGTGATGGATGAACTGCAGTGGGACTGGAGTAGGAGTCATCGGTAGGTGATGGAAGAAACTGGAGTGGGACTGGAGTTTAGAGTCATCGGTTAGGTGATTGGGTACTGGAGGTGGACTTGGAGTCAGAGACATCGGTAGGTGATGGAGAATGGAGTGGGTCGGGGAGATAGAGTATCGGTAGGTGATGGATGAACTTGGAGTGAACTGGAGCTAGAGTCATCGGTAGGGTGATGGATGAATGGAGTGGGGTACTGGAGTTAGAGTCATCGGTAGGTGATGGAATGACTGGAGTGAACTGGAGTAGGTTAGAGTCATCGGTAGGTGAAGGGATGAACTGGAGTGGAGGGGAGGAGGCATCGGTTAGGTTGTTGGATGAAAACTGGTGTGGGACTGGAGTTAGTGTCATCGGGTAGTTGATGGATGAACTGGGAGTGGACTGGAGTAGAGTCATTGGTAGGTGATGGATGAACTGCCTTGGACTGGAGTGGAGTCATCGTTGGTGATGGATGTATGGAGTGTTGAAACTGGAGATAGAGGCATCGGTAGGTTGATGGATGAACTGGAGTGAACTGGAGTAGAGTCATCGGTAGGTGATGGGGTGATGGATGAACTGGAGTGAACTGGAGTAGAGTCATCGGTAGGTGATGGATGAACTGGAGTGAACTGGAGTAGAGTCATCGGTAGGTGATGGATGAACTGGAGTGGACTGGAGTAGAGTCATCGGTAGGTGATGGATGAACTGGAGTGGACTGGAGTAGAGTCATCGGTAGGTGATGGATGAAACTGGAGTGGACTGGGAGTAGAGTCTCGGTAGGTGATCGGATGAAAACTGGAGTGGTGGACTGGAGTAGGAGTCCATCGGTAGGTGGATGGATGGACTGGAGTGAACTGGAGGTAGAGACATCGGTATGTGATGGAAATGATAACTGGGAGTGAAGGGAGTTAGAGGTCAATCGGTTAGGTGGGATGGATGAAATCTGGAGGTTGGACTGGAGTAGAGGCATCGGTAGGTGATGGATGAACTGGAGTGGACTGGAGTAGAGTCATCGGTAGGTGATGGATGAACTGGAGTGGACTGGAGTAGAGTCATCGGTAGGTGATGGATGAACTGGAGTGGACTGGAGTAGAGTCATCGGTAGGTGATGGATGAACTGGAGTGGACTGGAGTAGAGTCATCGGTAGGTGATGGATGAACTGGAGCGGACTGGTGTAGAGTCATCGGTAGGTGACTAGGTGTGGATGAAACTGGAGGGACTGGGAAGTAGAGTCATCGGTAGCGTTGATGGAATTGAACTGGAGTGGGACGTGTAGCGTCATCGGTAGGTGATGGATGAACTGGAGTGGACTGGAGTAGAGTCATCGGTAGGTGATGGATGAACTGGAGTGGACTGGAGTAGAGTCATCGGTAGGTGATGGATGAACTGGAGTGGACTGGAGTAGAGTCATCGGTAGGTGATGGATGAACTGGAGTGGACTGGAGTAGAGACATCGGTAGGTGATGGATGAACTGGAGTGAACTGGAGTAGAGTCATCGGTAGGTGGAGGGTGATGAATGGAGTGGGACTGGAGTAGAGTCATCGGGTAGGTGACATGGATTGAAACTGGAGTGGACTGGCGTACGTAGAGTCATCGGTAGGTGATGGATGAACTGGAGTGGACTGGAGTAGAGTCATCGGTAGGTGATGGATGAACTGGAGTGGACTGGAGTAGAGTCATCGGTATTTGATGGATGAAAATGGAATGGAGTGGGATGAGTAGAGGCATCGGTAGGTGATGGATGAACTGGAGTGGACTGGAGTAGAGACTCGGTAGGTTGATTGGATGTAGATGAACTGGAGTGGACTGGGAGTAGAGACATCGGTGGTGATGGATGAACTGGAGTGGACTGGAGTAGAGTCATCGGTTCAGTTGATGGAATGAGCTGGAGGTGGACTGGGGAGTAGGACATCGGTAGATGATGGATGAACTGGAAGAGGACTGGAGTAGGAGTCATCGGTAGGGGATTGATGAACTGGAGTGGGACTGGGGAGTAGAGTCATCGGTAGGTGGATGGATGAACTGGAGTGTGAGGAGTAGAGTCATCGGTAGGTGATGGTTGAAAACTGGAGTGGACTGGAGTAGAGTCATCGGTAGGTGATGGATGAACTGGAGTGGACTGGAGTAGGGTCATCGGTATGGTGATGGAGAACTGGAGTGGACTGGAGTAGGAGTCATCGGTAGGTGATGGGGATGAAATTGGAGTGAACTGGAGTAGAAGTCTTCGGTAGGTGATGGATGAAACTGAGTTGAACTGGAGTAGGGAGTAATCGGTAGGTGATGGATGAACTGGAGTGGGACTGGGAGTTAGAGTCAATCGGTAGGTGATGGATTGAAACTAGAGTGGACTGGGGTAGAAGTCATGGAAGGTGATGATTGACTGGGTGGACCTGGAGTAGAGTCATCGGTAGGTGATGGATGAACTGGAGTGGACTGGAGTAGAGGCATCGGTAGGTGATGGATGAACTGGAGTGGACTGGAGTAGAGTCATCGGTAGGTGATGGATGAACTGGAGTGGACTGGAGTAGAGTCATCGGTAGGTGATGGATGAACTGGAGTGGACTGGAGTAGAGTCATCGGTAGGTGATGGATGAACTGGAGTGAACTGGAGTAGAGTCATCGGTAGGTGTTGGATGAACTCCCGGACGTGAAAAACTGGAGTAGGAGTCATCGGCTAGGTGATGGATGGAAACCTTGGAGTGGATGGAGTTAGAGTCATCGGCTAGGTGAAGATGAAACTGGATTGGACTGGAGTAGAGGTCATCGGTAGGTGATGGATGAACTGGAGTGGACTGGAGTAGAGTCATCGGTAGGTGATGGATGAACTGGAGTGGACTGTTGTAGAGTCATCGGTAGGTGATGGGATGCAAACTGGGAGGTGAAACTGGAGTTAGGAAGTCATCGGTAGGTGATGGATGAACTGGAGTGGACTGGAGTAGAGTCATCGGTAGGTGATGGATGAACTGGAGTGGACTGGAGTAGAGTCATCGGTAGGTGATGGATGAACTGGAGTGGACTGGAGTAGAGTCATCGGTAGGTGATGGATGAACTGGAGTGGACTGGAGTAGAGTCATCGGTAGGTGTGGATGGGAACGTGGAAGTGAACTGGAGGATAGAGGTCATCGGTAGTGGGATGGGGTGATGGATGAACTGGAGTGGACTGGAGTAGAGTCATCGGTAGGTGATGGATGAAGTGGAGTGAACTGGAGTAGAGTCATCGGTAGGTGATGGATGAACGGAGTGGGACTGGATAGGGGAGTCAAGAGTCATCGGTTAGGGGTGATGGATGGAACATGGGGTGGAATGGAGTAGAGTCATCGGTAGGGTGATGGATGAACTGGAGTGGACTGGGAGTAGAAGTCCATCGGTAGGGATGGATGAAACTGGAGTGAACAGGAGTAGACGTATCGGTAGGTGATGGATATGAAACTGGAGTGGTTTGGAGTAGACGTCATCGGTAGGTGGATGGATGACCTGGAAATGAACTGGAGGTAGAGTCATAGTCGTAGGTGATGGATGAATGGCGTGATACTGGAGTAGAGTCATCGGTAGGTGATGGGATGAACTGGAGTGGACTGGGTAGGAGTCATAGGGTAGGTGATGGATGAAACTGGAGGGAACTGGGAGTAGAGTTCAATGGTGGTGAATGGATGAAACTGGAGTGGACTGGGAGTAGCGTCTCGGTAGGTGATGGATGGAAATGGAGTGGACTGGAAGTAGATGTCATCGGTTAGGTGTGGATGAACTGGGGTGGACTGGAGTAGAGTCATGGTAGGTGAATGGATGGAATGGAGTGGACTGGAGTAGAGGTCAAATCGGTAGGTGAATGGATGAATGGATGTGAACTGGAGTAGAGCTTCGGTAGGTGAGATGGAAACTGGAACGTGAAATGGAGTAGAGTCATTCGGTAGGTGATGGATGAATAACTGGGAATGGTGAACTGGAGTAGGAGTCATCGGTAGGTGATGGATGAAAAAACTGGAGTGGACTGGGGAGTAGAGTCATTCGGTAAAGTGATGGATGAAAATGGAGTGAACTGGAGTAGAGTCATCGGGTAGGTGATGGATGAACTGGAGAGGGGACTGGAGTAGAGTATCGGTGGTGATGGATGAACTGGAGTGAACTGGAGTAGGATTTCAATCGGTAAGGTGATGGCATGAACTGGAGGTTGGAGTGGAAGTAGGGTATTGGTAGGTGATGGGATGAACTGGAGTTGAAATGGAGTAGAGTTTCATCGGTAGGTGATGGATGAAACTGGGAGTGTACTGGAGTAGAGTCATCGGTTAGGTGATGGGGTGATGGGATGAACTGGAGTGGACGGGAGTAGAGTCATCGGTAGGTGATGGATGAAACTGGGGTCAAAGTGAACTGGGTAGGGGAGTCATAGGTAGGTGATGGATGAATGGAGTGGATTGGAGTAGGTCTCGGTAGGTGAAAAAAACAAATTGGATGAACTGGAGTGGGACTGGTGTAGAGGTCACGGTTAGGTGATGGATGAAACTGGAGAGGACTGGAGTAGAGTTCATCGGTAGGTGATGGATGAACTGGAGTTGGACTGGAGTAGAAGTTCATCGGTAGGTGATGGGGATGAAACTGGACTGGACTGAGAGTAAGAGGACATCGGTTAGGTCGATGGATGGGAACTGGAGTGAACTGGAGAGAGTCTCGGTAGAGTGATGGATGACTGGAGTGGAGTGGAAGAGTAGAGTCATCCGGTAGATTTGGTGATGGATGAAACTGCAGTGGACTGGAGTAGAGCATCGGTAGGTGATGGTGAACTGGAAGTGGACTGGGAGTAGAGTCATCGGAGGTTGATTGGGATGAACTGGACGTGACTGGAGTAGAGACATGGTAGGGATGGTTGAACTGGAGTGGACTGGTGTAGGAGTAATCGGTAGGTGATGGATGAACTGGAGTGAAAATGGGTAGAGTCATTCGGTAGGTGATGGATGAACTGGAAGTGGACTGGAGTAGGAGTCATCGGTTTAGGTGATGGATGAACTGGAGTTGACTGGGTAGAGGTCATCGGGGTAGGTGAAGGGATGAACTGGAGTGGACTGGTGTAGTTGGCATCGGTAGGTGATGCATGAAATGAATGGAGTGGATGGAGTAGAGGTCATCGGTAGGTGATGGGAATGAACTGGGTGGACTGGAGTAGAGTCATCGGTAGGTGATGGATGAACTGGAGTGGACTGGAGTAGAGTCATCGGTAGGTGATGGATGAACTGGAGTGGACTGGAGTAGAGTCATCGGTAGGTGATGGATGAACTGGAGTGAACTGGAGTAGAGTCATCGGTAGGTGATGGATGAACTGGAGTGAACTGGAGTAGAGTCATCGGTAGGTGATGGATGAACTGGAGTGAACTGGAGTAGAGTCATCGGTAGGTGATGGGATGACCTGGAGTGGAACTGGGAGTAGAGTCATTTCGGTAGGTGATGGTGAACGGGAGTGGATGGGAGTAGAGACATCGGTAGGTGTATGGTATGTATGGAGTGGACTGGGAGTTAGAGTCATCGGTAGGTGATGGATGAACTGGAGTGGACTGGAGTAGAGTCATCGGTAGGTGATGGATGAACTGGAGTGGACTGGAGTAGAGACATCGGTAGGTGATGGATGAACTGGAGTGGACTGGAGTAGAGTCATCCGGTAGGTTGTGGATGAACTGGAGTGGACTGGAGTAGAGTACATCGTTAGGTGATGGATGAATGGAGTGGATGGAGTAGAGTCATCGGTAGGTGATGGATGAAAGGACGTGGGGACTGGAAGTAGGAGGTCATCGGTAGGTATGGATGAAACAGGAGTGGGGACTGGGTAGAGTCATCGGTAGGTGATGGATGAACTGGAGTGGACTGGAGTAGAGTCATCGGTAGGTGATGGATGAACTGGAGTGGACTGGAGTAGAGTCATCGGTAGGTGATGGATGAACTGGAGTGGACTGGAGTAGAGTCATCGGTAGGTGATGGATGAACTGGAGTGGACTGGAGTAGAGTCATCGGTAGGTGATGGATGAACTGGAGTGGACTGGAGTAGAGTCATCGGTAGGTGATGGATGAACTGGAGTGGACTGGAGTAGAGTCATCGGTAGGTGATGGATGAACTGGAGTGAACTGGAGTAGAGTCATCGGTAGGTGATGGACGAACTGGAGGACTGGCAGTAGAAGCTCGGTAGGTGATGGATGAATGGAGTGAACACTGGAGTAGAGTCATCGGTAGGTGATGGATGAACTGGAGTGGACTGGAGTAGAGTCATCGGTAGGTGATGGATGAACTGGAGTGGACTGGAGTAGAGTCATCGGTAGGGGATGGATGAACTGGAGTGGACTGGAGTAGGAGTCATCGGAAAGTTGATGGATGAATGGGAGTGGACTGGGAGTAGAGGTTCATACGGTTATTTGATGGATGAACTGGGAGGAGGGACTGGAGTAGAGGCATGGTAGGTGATGGTATGAACTGGAGTGGACTGAGTAGAGACATCGGAGGTGGATGGATGAAACTGGAGTGGGACTGGAGTAGAGACATCGGTTAGGTGATGGATGAAACTGGTAGTGGACTGGAGTTAGTTGGAGTCATCGGTTAGGTGATGGATGGAACTGGCGTGGATGGAGTAGAGTCATCGGTAGGTGATGGATGAACTGGAGTGGACTGGAGTAGAGTCATCGGTAGGTGATGGATGAACTGGAGTGGACTGGAGTAGAGTCATCGGTAGGTGATGGATGAACTGGAGTGGACTGGAGTAGAGTCATCGGTAGGTGATGGATGAACTGGAGTGGACTGGAGTAGAGTCATCGGTAGGTGATGGATGAACTGGAGTGGACTGAGTAGTCATCGGTAGGTTGGAATGGATGAACTGGAGTGGACTGGAGTAGAGTCATCGGTAGGTGATGGATGAACTGGAGTGAACTGGAGTAGAGTCATCGGTAGGTGATGGATGAACTGGAGTGGAACTGGAGTAGAGTCATCGGTAGGTGATGGATGAACTGGAGTGGACTGGAGTAGAGTCATCGGTAGGTGATGGATGAACTAGAGTGGACTAGGTAGTAGGTTTGGGAAGGTGATGATGAAACTGGAGTGGACTGGAGAGAGTTCATCGGTAGGTGAATGGTGAACTGGAGTGGACTGGAGTGAGGCATCGGTCAGGTGATGGATGAACTGAGTGGGACTGGAGTAGAGTCCATCGGTAGTATGATGGTGGAAACTGGAGTGGCTGGAGTAGAGTCATCGGTAGGTGATGGATGAACTGGAGTGGACTGGAGTAGAGTCATCGGTAGGTGATGGATGAACTGGAGTGGACTGGAGTAGAGTCATCGGTAGGTGATGGATGAACTGGAGTGGACTGGAGTAGAGTCTAGGTAGGGGATGGCATGAACTGGATTCGGACTGGAGTAGGAGTCATTGGTTTAGGTGATGGATCCGAATGAGTGGACTGGAGTAGAGTTCATCGGTAGGTGATGGATGAACTGGGGTGGACTTGGAGTAGAGTCATGGTGGTGGATGGATGAATGGGTGGACTGGAAGTAGAGTTCATCGGTAGGTGATGGATGAACTGGAGTGAATGGAGGTAGGAGTTCTCGGTAGGTGATGGGTCATGAAATGGAGTGGTACTGGGTAGAGTCATCGGTAGGTGATGGATGAACTGGAGTGGACTGGAGTAGAGTCATCGGTAGGTGATGGATGAACTGGAGTGGACTGGAGTAGAGTCATCGGTAGGTGATGGATGAACTGGAGTGGACTGGAGTAGAGTCATCGGTAGGTGATGGATGAACTGGAGGTTGAACTGGAGTTAGAGGTCATCGGTAGGTGATGGGGGTGTGGATGAACTGGAGGTGGACTGGAGTAGAGTCATAGGTGGTGATGGATGGAAGGGGGAGTGAAACTGGAGTTAGAGGTCATCGGTAGGTGTGATGAACTGGGTGGGACTGGAGTTAGAGTCATCGGTAGGTGATGGATGAACTGGAGTGGACTGGAGTAGAGTCATCGGTAGGTGATGGATGAACTGGAGTGGACTGGAGTAGAGTCATCGGTAGGTGGATGGATGAACTGAGGAGTGAACTGGAGTAGGAGTCTATCGGATAGGTGATGGATGAAACAGGATGTGGTCTGGAGTAGAGTCATCGGTAGGTGATGGATGACCTGAATGAAACTGGAGTAGAGTCATCGGTGTAGGTGATGGAATGAACTGGAGTGAACTGGAGTTAGAGTCATGGTAGGTGATGGTTGAAAAATGGAGTGGACTGGTGTAGAGTCATCGGTAGGTGATGATGAAAAACGCGGAGTGAACTGGAGTAGAGGTCATCGGTGGTGAGGTGAATGGAGTGGACTGGAGTAGAGTCATCGGTAGGTGATGGCATGAACGCGAGTGGAACTGGGTAGAGTCATCGGTAGGTGATGGATGAATCTGGAGTGGACTGGGTAGAGTCATCGGTAGGTGTATGGATGAAAACTGGAGTGGGATGGAGTAGAGTCTCCGGTAAGGTGTATGGATGAACTGGAGTGAATGGAGGAGAGTCAAATCGGTTAGGTGATGGATGACCTGGAGTGAAAAACTGGAGTAGGTCATCGTAGGTGATGGATAGTACTGGAGTGAAAATGGAGTAGAGTCATCGGTAAGAGTTGATGGATGGAAGGAGTGGGACAGGAGTAGAGTCATCGGTAAGTGACTGGATGATATGGAGTGAAACTGGAGTAAGAGTCTGGTTAGGTGATGGATGAACTGGAGTGGACTGGAGTAGAGTCATCGGTAGGGATGGAGAAATGGAGGGACTGGAGTTGGAGTTTCATCGGTAGGTGATGGATGAATGGAGTGAACTGGGGAGTTGAGTCATCGGTAGGTGATGGATGAAACTGGAGGGGCTGGAGTTAGAGTCAATCGGTAGTTGATGGATGAACTGGAGTGAACTGGAGTAGAGTCATCGGTATAGGTGAGGGAGAAACTGGAGTGGACGGAGTAGAGTTCATCGGTAAGGTTCTGGGATGAACTGGAGTGGACTGGAGTAGAGTTCAATCGGAAGGTGATGGGATGAAAACTGGAGTGGACTGAAGTAGAGGCTTCGGTAGGTGATGGGATGTACTGGAGTGAACTGAAGTAAGAGTCATCGGTAGAGTGATGGATGAAATTGGAGGGAACTGGGAGTAGAGTCATCGGTAGGTGATAGATGGAACTGGAGTGGAGGCAGTAGAGTTCATCGGTTAGGTGATGGATGAGCTGTAAGTGAACTGGAAGTAGAGTCATCGGTAGGTGATGGGATGAATGGAGTGGATGGAGTAGAGTTCATCGGTAGGTGTAGGGATTGAAACTGGAGTGAACTGAGTAGAGTCATCGGTAGGTGATGGATGAACTGGAGTGAACTGGAGTAGAGTCATCGGTAGGTGATGGATGAACTGGAGTGAATGGAGTCGAGGCATCGGAAGGGTGATGGATGAACTGGAGTGGACTGGAGTAGAGTCATCGGTAGGTGATGGATGAACTGGAGTGGACTGGAGTAGAGGCATCGGTAGGTGATGGATGAACTGGAGTGGACTGGAGTTGAGTCATAGGTAGGTGATGGATGAAAAAAACTGGAGTGAAACTGAGGAGTAGAGTCTGGTAGGTGGATGGATGAACTGGAATTTGAACTGGAGTTGAGTCAATCGGTAGGTGTGGATGAAACTGGAGTGGAACCTGGAGAAGAGTCATCGGTAGGTGATGGATGAACTGGAGTGGACTGGAGTAGAGTCATCGGTAGGTGATGGATGAACTGGAGTGGACTGGAGTAGAGTCATCGGTAGGTGATGGATGAACTGGAGTGAACTGGAGTAGATGTTCATCGGGTAGGTGATGGCTGATAACTGGAGTGAAACTGGAGTAGAGGTCGCATCGGTAGGTGATGGATGAAACTGGAGTGAAACTGGAGTAGATGCTCGGTAGGTGATGGATGAAACTGGAGTGGACTGGAGTAGAGGCATGGTGGTGAATGGATGAAACTGAGAGTGAATAGGAAGTAGAGCATCGGTAAGGTGATGGATGAACTGGAGTGGACCGGAGTAGAGTTATTGAGTAGGAGTCATCGGTAGGTGATGCTGAACTGGGTGTAGGAACTGGAGTAGAGTCATCGGTACTGTGATGGATGAACTGGGGTGGACTGGGAGTAGAGTCACGGTAGTCTGATGTATGAACTGGGAGTGGGATGGAGTAGAGTCATCAGTAGGTGATGGTGAATGGAGTGGACTGGAGTAGGACGGTCATCGGGGTAGGTGATGGATGAACTGGAGTGGATGGAGTAGAGTTCATCGGTAGTGATGGTTGAATGGAGTGAACTGGAGTAGGTCATTCGGTTGGTGTGGATAACTGGAGTGGACTGGAGTAGAGGCAATCGGTGGTGATGGATGAACTGGAGTGAACCTGGAGTGATTCATCGGTAGGTGATGGCATGGAACTGGAGTTGAACTGGAGTTAGCGAAGTCATCGGTAGGTGGATGGATGAACTGGGTGAACTGGAGTAGAGGCAATCGGTAGATGATGGATGGAACTGGGAGTGACTGTAGTAGAGCATCGGTAGGTGATGGATGAACTGGAAAGTGAACTGGGAGTAGAGGCATCAGTAAGGTGATGGTATGAAATGCATGTCGACTGAACTGGGAGTAGAGGCAATTCAGTAGGTGATGGATGGAAGGAGTGTACTGGAGTAGAGACATTCAGTAGGTGGGATGGATGAACTGGAGTGAAACTGGAGTAGAGACATCAGTAGTTGTTGGATTGAACTGGGAGTGAACTGAGTAGAGGCATCGGTATGTGATGGTATGAACTGGAGTGTGAATGGAGTAGGAGAACATCAGTAGTTGATGGATGAAACTGGAGTAGAACGGAGTAGAGGCATCAGTAGGTGGACTGGATGTCTTGAGTGAACTGGAGGTTAGGAGGCATCAGTGATGATGGGATGAAACTGGAGTGAACTAGAGTAGGGCTCGGTAGGTGATGGGATGAAACTGGACGTGTACTGGAGTAGAGTGCATCAGTGGTTGGATGGATTGAACTGGAGTGAATGGAGTAGAGACATCAGTAGGTGATGGATGAACTAGAGTGAACTGGAGTAGAGACATCAGTAGGTGATGGATGAACTGGAGTGGACTGGAGTGGACTGGAGTAGAGACATCAGTAGTTGATGAATGAACTGGAGTGGACTGGAGTAGAGGCATCAGTAGGGATGGTTGAACTGGAGTGGGAGCTGTGATGGAGTAGAGGACATCAGTAGCGTGATGATGAAACTGGACGTGAACTGGAAGTAGAGGGGACATCAGTAGGTTGATGGATGAACTGGAGTGAGCTGGAGTAGAGGCATCAGTAGGTGATGGATGAACTGGAGTGAACTGGAGTAGAGACATCAGTAGGTGATGGATGAACTGGAGTGAGCTGGAGTAGACGCATCAGTAGGTGATGGATGAACTGGAGTGAAAACTGGAGTAGCGATGACATCGGTAGGTGGATGATTGAAACTGGAATGGACTGGAGTAGGAGCATCAGTTATTGATGATGGATCTGGAGTGGTACTGGAGTAGAGGCATCAGTAGGTGATGGATGAACTGGAGTGGACTGGAGTAGATGCATCAGTAGGTGATGGATGAACTGGAGTGGACTGGAGTAGAGGCATCAGTAGGTGATGGATGAACTGGAGTGGACTGGAGTAGATGCATCAAAGTTGATGGTATCGAAACTGGCAGTGAACTGGAGTAGAGGCATTCGTAGGTGATGGTGATAATGGGAGTGAATGGAGTAGATGCATCAGTTGGTGATGGATGAACTGGAGGGACTGGAGTAGATGCAATCAGGTAGTTGCATGGATGAAATTGGAGTGGACTCGGTGTAGAGGCATCGTACGGTGATGGAGGATACTGGAAGTGGGTACTGGTGGGTGTGGAAGCGTAGGTGGGGGGATGTTTCGGGATTGTGAGCTAGTTGAAGCTATTTTCTGCAATGTTATTATGCGAGTATTATAAGCGAGCGTATTATATTGCGAGTTTTATCAATATTGAGCGTATTATATGAGAGTATTATATGTGAGTATTTTTTCTGCGCTGTATTATCTGAGAGGTCGTATCAGGGGGAGCGTCATTAATATGAGGAGGTTTTATCTGAGAGTCTTATCGATGAGAGTCTTATATGAGGTATTCTCTGAGAGTTTTTATATGAGAGTATTTATATGCGAGTATTTTTATTATGAGAGTATTTTATATGGGAGTATTTTATTGCGAGTATTATATGGAGAGTCTTTATTATTCGTGAGGATTCTATGAGAGTTCTTATACTGTCTAAAACACATATCTAGACAATCTTATACAACACATCATCTCTACAACACATTCTACAAAAACATCTCCTACAAAAACACATCTCTACATCACATCTCTTACAAATCACATCTCTAAAACACATCTCTACAATCACATCTATACTAACACATCTCTACAAACACATCTTTCACACATCTCTACAACACAATCTCTACAAAACTCTTTACAACACTCTCTACAAACACATCTCTACGACACATCTTAACAACACTACTTACTTTCACGACCCTAGTACTTCGTGCTGCTGGCGGCGTAAGTCATCATTTCTAAATCCTGGACAAAAAGAATGAATTCTTTCAAGAAAAAAAACGTGATGCATCATTTGCAAGAAATTAGTTGGAGAGGGAGAGAAGCTCCAGGAGGATTGTGTATTAAAAAAAAAAAATACTGTTTTGCCATTCAAGAAAAAAATACTGAGGAGGCGTTTCTCCCATGCGTTGAAAGACAACTAGCCTGTGACCAGAATTTCCTCCCATGCAGTTGAAGATGGACTGGAGTAGAGTCATCGGTAGGGATGGATGAACAAGGGAGTGGACTGGAGTAGAGGCATCGGTAGGTGATGGATGAACTGGAGTGGACTGGAGTAGAGTCATCGGTAGGTGATGGATGAACTGGAGTGGACTGGAGTAGAGTCATCGGTAGGTGATGGATGAACTGGAGTGGACTGGAGTAGAGTCATCGGTAGGTGATGGATGAAACTGGTGTGAACTGGAAGTATGTGAGTCTCGGTTAGGTGATGGATGAACTGGAGTGAACTGGAGTAGAGTCATCGGTAGGTGATGGATGAACTGGAGTGGACTGGAGTAGAGTCATCGGTAGGTGATGGATGAACTGGAGTGGACTGGAGTAGAGTCATCGGTAGGTGATGGATGAACTGGAGTGGACTGGAGTAGAGTCATCGGTAGGTGATGGATGAACTGGAGTGGACTGGAGTAGAGTCATCGGTAGGTGATGGATGAACTGGAGTGAACTGGAGTAGAGTCATCGGTAGGTGATGGATGAACTGGAGTGGACTGGAGTAGAGTTACATCGGTAGGTGATGGATGAACTGGAAGTGGACTTGGAAGTAGAGGGGACATCGGTATTTGATGGATGAACTGGAGTTGGACTGGGAGTAGGAGACATGGTAGGTGATGGATGAATGGAGCGGGACTGGAGTAGAGTCAATCGGTAGGTGATGGATGAACTGGAGTGGACTGGAGTAGAGTCATCGGTAGGTGATGGATGAACTGGAGTGGACTGGAGTAGAGTCATCGGTAGGTGATGGATGACACTGGTCTGTGACTGGAGTAGAGTCATCGGTAGGTGAAGGGATGAACTGGAGTGGGACTGGAGTAGGAGACATCGGTAAGGGTGATGGCAGGAAATGGAGTGGGGACTGGAGAAGAGACATCGGTAGGTGATGGATGAACTGGAGTGGACTGGAGTAGAGACATCGGTAGGTGATGGATGAACTGGAGTGGACTGGAGTTGAGTCATGGTAGGTGATGGATGAACTGGAGTGGACTGGCAAGTAGAGGTCATCGGTAGTGATGGAGAACTGGAGTGGGACTGGAGTAGTGTCAATCGGTAGGTGATGGATGAACTGGAGTGGGTGGAGAGAGTCTTCGGTGGTGATGGATGGAACTGGAGTGGACTGGAGTAAGAGTCATCGGTAGGTGATGGATGTATGGAGTGGGGATGGTGTTAGAGTCTAGGTAGGTGATGATTAAATGGAGAGGATGGTGTAGAGTCATCGGTAGGTGATGGGATGAACTGGGAGTGGCTGGAGTAGATTCATCGGTAGGTGTGGATGATCTGGACCGTGAACTGGAGTAGAGTCTCGGTAGGTGATGGGGTGAATGGAGTGGACTGGAGTAGAGTCAGCGGTAGGAGGTGATGGATGAAACTGGAGTGGACTGGAGTAGGAGTCATAGGTAAGGTGGTGGTGAACTGGAGTGAAACTAGGAGTAGTGGTGGATGGATGGAATAGGAGTAGGGAGTTCTTCGGTATGTTTGGACTCGGGTAGGGGGTGTTGGATGAAATGGTTGGCGGAAGTGGTCTGGGAATGGATGTGGATCTGGAGTAGGTGGAGGTCTGGGGACCTTGTTGGATTGGATTGGAGTATGGCTCGTGGATGGTGATTGGATTGGTATACTGGAGTTGGATGGATGGGCTGTGATGGATGGTGGCATCTGGACGGCCTTTGGAGTAGAAGGTCTTCATCGGTAGGTGCGCAATGGATGAACTGGTTTATTTTGTGGGGACCCCATGGAGTAGAGTCATATCGGATTGGTAGAGGTGAGGGTGATGGATGATACTTTTGGAGTCCTTGTACTTCCCTGGTGCCCTCTGGTTGGTATAGTGGAGTTTGGATGTGAATGAAACTGGGTAGAGTCATACGGTAGGGTGATGTATGTGAAACTGGAGTGGAAACTGGAGGTGGAGTAGGGGTGGATGGAAACTTGGAAGTAAGAGACCATCAGTAGGTGATGGTTGTTGTTTTGAACTGGTGGAGTGGACTGGAGTAGTGACATGGTAGGTGATGGATGAACTGGAGTGGACTGGAGTAGAGACATCGGTAGGTGATGGATGAACTGGAGTGGACTGGAGTAGAGTCATCGGTAGGTGAGGATGAACTGGTGTGGACTGGAGTAGAGTCATCGGTAGGTGATGGATGAACTGGAGTGGACTGGAGTAGAGTCATCGGTAGGTGATGGATGAACTGGAGTGGACTGGTTAGAGTCATAGGGTAGGTGATGGATGTACTGGAGTGGACTGGTATTGAGTTCTCGGTGGTGATGGATTGAACTGAGTCGTGGACTGGAGTAGAGTCATCGGTAGGTGATGATTACTATAGGAGGACTGGTGTAGAGGTCATCGGTAGGTGAATGGATGAACTGTAGTGGATGGGAGTAGAGTCAAATCGGTAGGTTGATGGATGAAAACTGGAGTGAACTGGGAGTAGAGTCATCGGTAGGTGATGGATGTACTGATGTGGGACTGGTAGTAGAGGTCATCGGTAGGTAATGATGAAACTGGAGTGGAACCCCTGGAGTAGAGTCATGGTTAGGTGTGGATGACTGGAGTGAAAATGGGGTAGAGTCATCGGTAGGTGAAAGAGCGAGTAGAGAGTATACGATGGCGCAATACACGAGAGAGAGAGTGGGACTGGAGTAGCGTCATCGGTAGGTGATGGATGAACTGGAGTGGGACTGGAGTTGAGTCAATCGGTAGGTGATTGGATGAACTTGAGTGGGACTGGAGTAGAGTCAATTGGTAGGTGATGGATGAAACTGGAGTGGAACTGGAGTAGAGTCATTCGGTGTGATGGATGGGGAACTGGAGTGAACCTGGAGTAGAGTAATCGGTAGCGTGATGGCATGAACTGGGAGTTGAGTGGGGTAGAGTCAATCGGTAGGTGATGGATGAACTGGAGTGAAATGGAGTAGAGTCATCGGTTAGGGTGAATGGGATGAAACTGGAGTGAACTGGAGTAGAGTCATCGGTAGTTGATGGGGTGGATGGATGAAACTGGAGTGGGACTGGAGTAGAGTTCATTGGTAGGTGATGGTGAAAACTGGAGTGAACTGGGGTAGAGTCATCGGTAGTTGATGGAGAACTGGAGTTGGACTGGAGCTTAGAGTCATCGGTAGGTGATGGAATGAAACTGGAGTGGACTGTGGAGTAGAGACTAGAGACATCGTAGGTGATGGATGAACTGTGAGGGGACTGGAGTTAGAGTCATCGGTAGGTGATGGATGGAAACTGGAGTGGACTGGAGTAGAGTCATCGGTAGGTGTTGGAGAACTTGGGGGACTAGACTGGAGTAGAGACATCGGTAGGTGATGGGATGTACTGGGAGTGAACTGGAGAAGAGTCATTCGGTAGGTGATGGATGAACTGGAGTGGGTGGGTGTAGAGTCTCGGTAAGGTGATGGATGAACTGCAGTGGGACTGGAGTAGGAGTCATCGGTAGGTGATGGAAGAAACTGGAGTGGGACTGGAGTTTAGAGTCATCGGTTAGGTGATTGGGTACTGGAGGTGGACTTGGAGTCAGAGACATCGGTAGGTGATGGAGAATGGAGTGGGTCGGGGAGATAGAGTATCGGTAGGTGATGGATGAACTTGGAGTGAACTGGAGCTAGAGTCATCGGTAGGGTGATGGATGAATGGAGTGGGGTACTGGAGTTAGAGTCATCGGTAGGTGATGGAATGACTGGAGTGAACTGGAGTAGGTTAGAGTCATCGGTAGGTGAAGGGATGAACTGGAGTGGAGGGGAGGAGGCATCGGTTAGGTTGTTGGATGAAAACTGGTGTGGGACTGGAGTTAGTGTCATCGGGTAGTTGATGGATGAACTGGGAGTGGACTGGAGTAGAGTCATTGGTAGGTGATGGATGAACTGCCTTGGACTGGAGTGGAGTCATCGTTGGTGATGGATGTATGGAGTGTTGAAACTGGAGATAGAGGCATCGGTAGGTTGATGGATGAACTGGAGTGGACTGGAGTAGAGTCATCGGTAGGTGATGGGAATGAACTGGAGTGAACTGGAGTAGAGTCATCGGTAGGTGATGGATGAACTGGAGTGAACTGGAGTAGAGTCATCGGTAGGTGATGGATGAACTGGAGTGGACTGGAGTAGAGTCATCGGTAGGTGATGGATGAACTGGAGTGGACTGGAGTTGAGGGACATGGTAGGTGATGGATGAAACTGGAGTGGACTGGGAGTAGAGTCTCGGTAGGTGATCGGATGAAAACTGGAGTGGTGGACTGGAGTAGGAGTCCATCGGTAGGTGGATGGATGGACTGGAGTGAACTGGAGGTAGAGACATCGGTATGTGATGGAAATGATAACTGGGAGTGAAGGGAGTTAGAGGTCAATCGGTTAGGTGGGATGGATGAAATCTGGAGGTTGGACTGGAGTAGAGGCATCGGTAGGTGATGGATGAACTGGAGTGGACTGGAGTAGAGTCATCGGTAGGTGATGGATGAACTGGAGTGGACTGGAGTAGAGTCATCGGTAGGTGATGGATGAACTGGAGTGGACTGGAGTAGAGTCATCGGTAGGTGATGGATGAACTGGAGTGGACTGGAGTAGAGTCATCGGTAGGTGATGGATGAACTGGAGTGGACTGGAGTAGAGTCATCGGTAGGTGACTAGGTGTGGATGAAACTGGAGGGACTGGGAAGTAGAGTCATCGGTAGCGTTGATGGAATTGAACTGGAGTGGGACGAGTAGCGTCATCGGTAGGTGATGGATGAACTGGAGTGGACTGGAGTAGAGTCATCGGTAGGTGATGGATGAACTGGAGTGGACTGGAGTAGAGTCATCGGTAGGTGATGGATGAACTGGAGTGGACTGGAGTAGAGTCATCGGTAGGTGATGGATGAACTGGAGTGGACTGGAGTAGAGACATCGGTAGGTGATGGATGAACTGGAGTGAACTGGAGTAGAGTCATCGGTAGGTGGAGGGTGATGAATGGAGTGGGACTGGAGTAGAGTCATCGGGTAGGTGACATGGATTGAAACTGGAGTGGACTGGCGTACGTAGAGTCATCGGTAGGTGATGGATGAACTGGAGTGGACTGGAGTAGAGTCATCGGTAGGTGATGGATGAACTGGAGTGGACTGGAGTAGAGTCATCGGTATTTGATGGATGAAAATGGAATGGAGTGGGATGAGTAGAGGCATCGGTAGGTGATGGATGAACTGGAGTGGACTGGAGTAGAGACTCGGTAGGTTGATTGGATGTAGATGAACTGGAGTGGACTGGGAGTAGAGACATCGGTGGTGATGGATGAACTGGAGTGGACTGGAGTAGAGTCATCGGTTCAGTTGATGGAATGAGCTGGAGGTGGACTGGGGAGTAGGACATCGGTAGATGATGGATGAACTGGAAGAGGACTGGAGTAGGAGTCATCGGTAGGGGATTGATGAACTGGAGTGGGACTGGGGAGTAGAGTCATCGGTAGGTGGATGGATGAACTGGAGTGTGAGGAGTAGAGTCATCGGTAGGTGATGGTTGAAAACTGGAGTGGACTGGAGTAGAGTCTTCGTAGGTGATGGATGAATGGAGTGGACTGGGAAGTAGGGTCATCGGTATGGTGATGGAGAACTGGAGTGGACTGGAGTAGGAGTCATCGGTAGGTGATGGGGATGAAATTGGAGTGAACTGGAGTAGAAGTCTTCGGTAGGTGATGGATGAAACTGAGTTGAACTGGAGTAGGGAGTAATCGGTAGGTGATGGATGAACTGGAGTGGGACTGGGAGTTAGAGTCAATCGGTAGGTGATGGATTGAAACTAGAGTGGACTGGGGTAGAAGTCATGGAAGGTGATGATTGACTGGGTGGACCTGGAGTAGAGTCATCGGTAGGTGATGGATGAACTGGAGTGGACTGGAGTAGAGGCATCGGTAGGTGATGGATGAACTGGAGTGGACTGGAGTAGAGTCATCGGTAGGTGATGGATGAACTGGAGTGGACTGGAGTAGAGTCATCGGTAGGTGATGGATGAACTGGAGTGGACTGGAGTAGAGTCATCGGTAGGTGATGGATGAACTGGAGTGAACTGGAGTAGAGTCATCGGTAGGTGTTGGATGAACTCCCGGACGTGAAAAACTGGAGTAGGAGTCATCGGCTAGGTGATGGATGGAAACCTTGGAGTGGATGGAGTTAGAGTCATCGGCTAGGTGAAGATGAAACTGGATTGGACTGGAGTAGAGTCATCGGTAGGTGATGGATGAACTGGAGTGGACTGGAGTAGAGTCATCGGTAGGTGATGGATGAACTGGAGTGGACTGGAGTAGAGTCATCGGTAGGTGATGGGATGCAAACTGGGAGGTGAAACTGGAGTTAGGAAGTCATCGGTAGGTGATGGATGAACTGGAGTGGACTGGAGTAGAGTCATCGGTAGGTGATGGATGAACTGGAGTGGACTGGAGTAGAGTCATCGGTAGGTGATGGATGAACTGGAGTGGACTGGAGTAGAGTCATCGGTAGGTGATGGATGAACTGGAGTGGACTGGAGTAGAGTCATCGGTAGGTGTGGATGGGAACGTGGAAGTGAACTGGAGGATAGAGGTCATCGGTAGTGGGATGGGGTGATGGATTGAACTGGAGTGGACTGGAGTAGAGTCATCGGTAGGTGATGGATGAACTGGAGTGAACTGGAGTAGAGTCATCGGTAGGTGATGGATGAACGGAGTGGGACTGGATAGGGGAGTCAAGAGTCATCGGTTAGGGGTGATGGATGGAACATGGGGTGGAATGGAGTAGAGTCATCGGTAGGGTGATGGATGAACTGGAGTGGACTGGGAGTAGAAGTCCATCGGTAGGGATGGATGAAACTGGAGTGAACAGGAGTAGACGTATCGGTAGGTGATGGATATGAAACTGGAGTGGTTTGGAGTAGACGTCATCGGTAGGTGGATGGATGACCTGGAAATGAACTGGAGGTAGAGTCATAGTCGTAGGTGATGGATGAATGGCGTGATACTGGAGTAGAGTCATCGGTAGGTGATGGGATGAACTGGAGTGGACTGGGTAGGAGTCATAGGGTAGGTGATGGATGAAACTGGAGGGAACTGGGAGTAGAGTTCAATGGTGGTGAATGGATGAAACTGGAGTGGACTGGGAGTAGCGTCTCGGTAGGTGATGGATGGAAATGGAGTGGACTGGAAGTAGATGTCATCGGTTAGGTGTGGATGAACTGGGGTGGACTGGAGTAGAGTCATGGTAGGTGAATGGATGGAATGGAGTGGACTGGAGTAGAGGTCAAATCGGTAGGTGAATGGATGAATGGATGTGAACTGGAGTAGAGCTTCGGTAGGTGAGATGGAAACTGGAACGTGAAATGGAGTAGAGTCATTCGGTAGGTGATGGATGAATAACTGGGAATGGTGAACTGGAGTAGGAGTCATCGGTAGGTGATGGATGAAAAAACTGGAGTGGACTGGGGAGTAGAGTCATTCGGTAAAGTGATGGATGAAAATGGAGTGAACTGGAGTAGAGTCATCGGGTAGGTGATGGATGAACTGGAGAGGGGACTGGAGTAGAGTATCGGTGGTGATGGATGAACTGGAGTGAACTGGAGTAGGATTTCAATCGGTAAGGTGATGGCATGAACTGGAGGTTGGAGTGGAAGTAGGGTATTGGTAGGTGATGGGATGAACTGGAGTTGAAATGGAGTAGAGTTTCATCGGTAGGTGATGGATGAAACTGGGAGTGTACTGGAGTAGAGTCATCGGTTAGGTGATGGGGTGATGGGATGAACTGGAGTGGACGGGAGTAGAGTCATCGGTAGGTGATGGATGAAACTGGGGTCAAAGTGAACTGGGTAGGGGAGTCATAGGTAGGTGATGGATGAATGGAGTGGATTGGAGTAGGTCTCGGTAGGTGAAAAAAACAAATTGGATGAACTGGAGTGGGACTGGTGTAGAGGTCACGGTTAGGTGATGGATGAAACTGGAGAGGACTGGAGTAGAGTTCATCGGTAGGTGATGGATGAACTGGAGTTGGACTGGAGTAGAAGTTCATCGGTAGGTGATGGGGATGAAACTGGACTGGACTGAGAGTAAGAGGACATCGGTTAGGTCGATGGATGGGAACTGGAGTGAACTGGAGAGAGTCTCGGTAGAGTGATGGATGACTGGAGTGGAGTGGAAGAGTAGAGTCATCCGGTAGATTTGGTGATGGATGAAACTGCAGTGGACTGGAGTAGAGCATCGGTAGGTGATGGTGAACTGGAAGTGGACTGGGAGTAGAGTCATCGGAGGTTGATTGGGATGAACTGGACGTGACTGGAGTAGAGACATGGTAGGGATGGTTGAACTGGAGTGGACTGGTGTAGGAGTAATCGGTAGGTGATGGATGAACTGGAGTGAAAATGGGTAGAGTCATTCGGTAGGTGATGGATGAACTGGAAGTGGACTGGAGTAGGAGTCATCGGTTTAGGTGATGGATGAACTGGAGTTGACTGGGTAGAGGTCATCGGGGTAGGTGAAGGGATGAACTGGAGTGGACTGGTGTAGTTGGCATCGGTAGGTGATGCATGAAATGAATGGAGTGGATGGAGTAGAGGTCATCGGTAGGTGATGGGAATGAACTGGGTGGACTGGAGTAGAGTCATCGGTAGGTGATGGATGAACTGGAGTGGACTGGAGTAGAGTCATCGGTAGGTGATGGATGAACTGGAGTGGACTGGAGTAGAGTCATCGGTAGGTGATGGATGAACTGGAGTGAACTGGAGTAGAGTCATCGGTAGGTGATGGATGAACTGGAGTGAACTGGAGTAGAGTCATCGGTAGGTGATGGATGAACTGGAGTGAACTGGAGTAGAGTCATCGGTAGGTGATGGGATGACCTGGAGTGGAACTGGGAGTAGAGTCATTTCGGTAGGTGATGGTGAACGGGAGTGGATGGGAGTAGAGACATCGGTAGGTGTATGGTATGTATGGAGTGGACTGGGAGTTAGAGTCATCGGTAGGTGATGGATGAACTGGAGTGGACTGGAGTAGAGTCATCGGTAGGTGATGGATGAACTGGAGTGGACTGGAGTAGAGACATCGGTAGGTGATGGATGAACTGGAGTGGACTGGAGTAGAGTCATCGGTAGGTGGTGGATGAACTGGAGTGGACTGGAGTAGAGTACATCGTTAGGTGATGGATGAATGGAGTGGATGGAGTAGAGTCATCGGTAGGTGATGGATGAAAGGACGTGGGGACTGGAAGTAGGAGGTCATCGGTAGGTATGGATGAAACAGGAGTGGGGACTGGGTAGAGTCATCGGTAGGTGATGGATGAACTGGAGTGGACTGGAGTAGAGTCATCGGTAGGTGATGGATGAACTGGAGTGGACTGGAGTAGAGTCATCGGTAGGTGTTGGATGAATGGAGTGGACTGGAGTAGAGTCATCGGTAGGTGATGGATGAACTGGAGTGGACTGGAGTAGAGTCATCGGTAGGTGATGGATGAACTGGAGTGGACTGGAGTAGAGTCATCGGTAGGTGATGGATGAACTGGAGTGGACTGGAGTAGAGTCATCGGTAGGTGATGGATGAACTGGAGTGAACTGGAGTAGAGTCATCGGTAGGTGATGGACGAACTGGAGGACTGGCAGTAGAAGCTCGGTAGGTGATGGATGAATGGAGTGAACACTGGAGTAGAGTCATCGGTAGGTGATGGATGAACTGGAGTGGACTGGAGTAGAGTCATCGGTAGGTGATGGATGAACTGGAGTGGACTGGAGTAGAGTCATCGGTAGGTGGTGGATGAACTGGAGTGGACTGGAGTAGGAGTCATCGGAAAGTTGATGGATGAATGGGAGTGGACTGGGAGTAGAGGTTCATACGGTTATTTGATGGATGAACTGGGAGGAGGGACTGGAGTAGAGGCATGGTAGGTGATGGTATGAACTGGAGTGGACTGAGTAGAGACATCGGAGGTGGATGGATGAAACTGGAGTGGGACTGGAGTAGAGACATCGGTTAGGTGATGGATGAAACTGGTAGTGGACTGGAGTTAGTTGGAGTCATCGGTTAGGTGATGGATGGAACTGGCGTGGACTGGAGTAGAGTCATCGGTAGGTGATGGATGAACTGGAGTGGACTGGAGTAGAGTCATCGGTAGGTGATGGATGAACTGGAGTGGACTGGAGTAGAGTCATCGGTAGGTGATGGATGAACTGGAGTGGACTGGAGTAGAGTCATCGGTAGGTGATGGATGAACTGGAGTGGACTGGAGTAGAGTCATCGGTAGGTGATGGATGAACTGGAGTGGACTGAGTAGTCATCGGTAGGTTGGAATGGATGAACTGGAGTGGACTGGAGTAGAGTCATCGGTAGGTGATGGATGAACTGGAGTGAACTGGAGTAGAGTCATCGGTAGGTGATGGATGAACTGGAGTGGAACTGGAGTAGAGTCATCGGTAGGTGATGGATGAACTGGAGTGGACTGGAGTAGAGTCATCGGTAGGTGATGGATGAACTAGAGTGGACTAGGTAGTAGGTTTGGGAAGGTGATGATGAAACTGGAGTGGACTGGAGAGAGTTCATCGGTAGGTGAATGGTGAACTGGAGTGGACTGGAGTGAGGCATCGGTCAGGTGATGGATGAACTGAGTGGGACTGGAGTAGAGTCCATCGGTAGTATGATGGTGGAAACTGGAGTGGCTGGAGTAGAGTCATCGGTAGGTGATGGATGAACTGGAGTGGACTGGAGTAGAGTCATCGGTAGGTGATGGATGAACTGGAGTGGACTGGAGTAGAGTCATCGGTAGGTGATGGATGAACTGGAGTGAACTGGAGTAGAGTCTAGGTAGGGGATGGCATGAACTGGATTCGGACTGGAGTAGGAGTCATTGGTTTAGGTGATGGATCCGAATGAGTGGACTGGAGTAGAGTTCATCGGTAGGTGATGGATGAACTGGGGTGGACTTGGAGTAGAGTCATGGTGGTGGATGGATGAATGGGTGGACTGGAAGTAGAGTTCATCGGTAGGTGATGGATGAACTGGAGTGAATGGAGGTAGGAGTTCTCGGTAGGTGATGGGTCATGAAATGGAGTGGTACTGGGTAGAGTCATCGGTAGGTGATGGATGAACTGGAGTGGACTGGAGTAGAGTCATCGGTAGGTGATGGATGAACTGGAGTGGACTGGAGTAGAGTCATCGGTAGGTGATGGATGAACTGGAGTGGACTGGAGTAGAGTCATCGGTAGGTGATGGATGAACTGGAGGTTGAACTGGAGTTAGAGGTCATCGGTAGGTGATGGGGGTGTGGATGAACTGGAGGTGGACTGGAGTAGAGTCATAGGTGGTGATGGATGGAAGGGGGAGTGAAACTGGAGTTAGAGGTCATCGGTAGGTGTGATGAACTGGGTGGGACTGGAGTTAGAGTCATGGTAGGTGATGGATGAACTGGAGTGGACTGGAGTAGAGTCATCGGTAGGTGATGGATGAACTGGAGTGGACTGGAGTAGAGTCATCGGTAGATGGATGGATGAACTGAGGAGTGAACTGGAGTAGGAGTCTATCGGATAGGTGATGGATGAAACAGGATGTGGTCTGGAGTAGAGTCATCGGTAGGTGATGGATGACCTGAATGAAACTGGAGTAGAGTCATCGGTGTAGGTGATGGAATGAACTGGAGTGAACTGGAGTTAGAGTCATGGTAGGTGATGGTTGAAAAATGGAGTGGACTGGTGTAGAGTCATCGGTAGGTGATGATGAAAAACGCGGAGTGAACTGGAGTAGAGGTCATCGGTGGTGAGGTGAATGGAGTGGACTGGAGTAGAGTCATCGGTAGGTGATGGCATGAACGCGAGTGGAACTGGGTAGAGTCATCGGTAGGTGATGGATGAATCTGGAGTGGACTGGGTAGAGTCATCGGTAGGTGTATGGATGAAAACTGGAGTGGGATGGAGTAGAGTCTCCGGTAAGGTGTATGGATGAACTGGAGTGAATGGAGGAGAGTCAAATCGGTTAGGTGATGGATGACCTGGAGTGAAAAACTGGAGTAGGTCATCGTAGGTGATGGATAGTACTGGAGTGAAAATGGAGTAGAGTCATCGGTAAGAGTTGATGGATGGAAGGAGTGGGACAGGAGTAGAGTCATCGGTAAGTGACTGGATGATATGGAGTGAAACTGGAGTAAGAGTCTGGTTAGGTGATGGATGAACTGGAGTGGACTGGAGTAGAGTCATCGGTAGGGATGGAGAAATGGAGGGACTGGAGTTGGAGTTTCATCGGTAGGTGATGGATGAATGGAGTGAACTGGGGAGTTGAGTCATCGGTAGGTGATGGATGAAACTGGAGGGGCTGGAGTTAGAGTCAATCGGTAGTTGATGGATGAACTGGAGTGAACTGGAGTAGAGTCATCGGTATAGGTGAGGGAGAAACTGGAGTGGACGGAGTAGAGTTCATCGGTAAGGTTCTGGGATGAACTGGAGTGGACTGGAGTAGAGTTCAATCGGAAGGTGATGGGATGAAAACTGGAGTGGACTGAAGTAGAGGCTTCGGTAGGTGATGGGATGTACTGGAGTGAACTGAAGTAAGAGTCATCGGTAGAGTGATGGATGAAATTGGAGGGAACTGGGAGTAGAGTCATCGGTAGGTGATAGATGGAACTGGAGTGGAGGCAGTAGAGTTCATCGGTTAGGTGATGGATGAGCTGTAAGTGAACTGGAAGTAGAGTCATCGGTAGGTGATGGGATGAATGGAGTGGATGGAGTAGAGTTCATCGGTAGGTGTAGGGATTGAAACTGGAGTGAACTGAGTAGAGTCATCGGTAGGTGATGGATGAACTTGAGTTGAACTGGAGTTAGAGTCATCGGATAGGTGATGGATGAACTGGAGTGAATGGAGTCGAGGCATCGGAAGGGTGATGGATGAACTGGAGTGGACTGGAGTAGAGTCATCGGTAGGTGATGGATGAACTGGAGTGGACTGGAGTAGAGGCATCGGTAGGTGATGGATGAACTGGAGTGAACTGGAGTAGAGTCATAGGTAGGTGATGGATGAAAAAAACTGGAGTGAAACTGAGGAGTAGAGTCTGGTAGGTGGATGGATGAACTGGAATTTGAACTGGAGTTGAGTCAATCGGTAGGTGTGGATGAAACTGGAGTGGACTGGAGTAGAGGCATCGGTAGGTGATGGATGAACTGGAGTGGACTGGAGTAGAGTCATCGGTAGGTGATGGATGAACTGGAGTGGACTGGAGTAGAGTCATCGGTAGGTGATGGATGAACTGGAGTGGACTGGAGTAGATGTTCATCGGGTAGGTGATGGCTGATAACTGGAGTGAAACTGGAGTAGAGGTCGCATCGGTAGGTGATGGATGAAACTGGAGTGAAACTGGAGTAGATGCTCGGTAGGTGATGGATGAAACTGGAGTGGACTGGAGTAGAGGCATGGTGGTGAATGGATGAAACTGAGAGTGAATAGGAAGTAGAGCATCGGTAAGGTGATGGATGAACTGGAGTGGACCGGAGTAGAGTTATTGAGTAGGAGTCATCGGTAGGTGATGCTGAACTGGGTGTAGGAACTGGAGTAGAGTCATCGGTACTGTGATGGATGAACTGGGGTGGACTGGGAGTAGAGTCACGGTAGTCTGATGTATGAACTGGGAGTGGGATGGAGTAGAGTCATCAGTAGGTGATGGTGAATGGAGTGGACTGGAGTAGGACGGTCATCGGGGTAGGTGATGGATGAACTGGAGTGGATGGAGTAGAGTTCATCGGTAGTGATGGTTGAATGGAGTGAACTGGAGTAGGTCATTCGGTTGGTGTGGATAACTGGAGTGGACTGGAGTAGAGGCAATCGGTGGTGATGGATGAACTGGAGTGAACCTGGAGTGATTCATCGGTAGGTGATGGCATGGAACTGGAGTTGAACTGGAGTTAGCGAAGTCATCGGTAGGTGGATGGATGAACTGGGTGAACTGGAGTAGAGGCAATCGGTAGATGATGGATGGAACTGGGAGTGACTGTAGTAGAGCATCGGTAGGTGATGGATGAACTGGAAAGTGAACTGGGAGTAGAGGCATCAGTAAGGTGATGGTATGAAATGCATGTCGACTGAACTGGGAGTAGAGGCAATTCAGTAGGTGATGGATGGAAGGAGTGTACTGGAGTAGAGACATTCAGTAGGTGGGATGGATGAACTGGAGTGAAACTGGAGTAGAGACATCAGTAGTTGTTGGATTGAACTGGGAGTGAACTGAGTAGAGGCATCGGTATGTGATGGTATGAACTGGAGTGTGAATGGAGTAGGAGAACATCAGTAGTTGATGGATGAAACTGGAGTAGAACGGAGTAGAGGCATCAGTAGGTGGACTGGATGTCTTGAGTGAACTGGAGGTTAGGAGGCATCAGTGATGATGGGATGAAACTGGAGTGAACTAGAGTAGGGCTCGGTAGGTGATGGGATGAAACTGGACGTGTACTGGAGTAGAGTGCATCAGTGGTTGGATGGATTGAACTGGAGTGAATGGAGTAGAGAACATCAGTAGGTGATGGATGAACTAGAGTGAACTGGAGTAGAGAACATCAGTAGGGTGATGGATGAACTGGAGTGGAAACTGGAGTGGACTGGGTAGAGACATCAGTAGTTGCATGAATGAACTGGAGGTGGATCTGGAGTAGAGGCATCAGTAGGGATGGTTGAACTGGAGTGGGAGCTGTGATGGAGTAGAGGACATCAGTAGCGTGATGATGAAACTGGACGTGAACTGGAAGTAGAGGGGACATCAGTGGTGATGGATGAACTGGAGTGAGCTGGAGTAGAGGCATCCCCTACTCAGTAGGTGATGGATGAACTGGAGTGAACTGGAGTAGAGACATCAGTAGGTGATGGATGAAATGGAGTGAGCTGGAGTAGACGCATCAGTAGGTGATGGATGAACTGGAGTGAAAACTGGAGTAGCGATGACATCGGTAGGTGGATGATTGAAACTGGAATGGACTGGAGTAGGAGCATCAGTTATTGATGATGGATCTGGAGTGGTACTGGAGTAGAGGCATCAGTAGGTGATGGATGAACTGGAATGGACTGGAGTAGATGCATCAGTAGGTGATGGATGAACTGGAGTGGACTGGAGTAGAGGCATCAGTAGGTGATGGATGAACTGGAGTGGACTGGAGTAGATGCATCAAAGTTGATGGTATCGAAACTGGCAGTGAACTGGAGTAGAGGCATTCGTAGGTGATGGTGATAATGGGAGTGAATGGAGTAGATGCATCAGTTGGTGATGGATGAACTGGAGGGACTGGAGTAGATGCAATCAGGTAGTTGCATGGATGAAATTGGAGTGGACTCGGTGTAGAGGCATCGTACGGTGATGGAGGATACTGGAAGTGGGTACTGGTGGGTGTGGAAGCGTAGGTGGGGGGATGTTTCGGGATTGTGAGCTAGTTGAAGCTATTTTCTGCAATGTTATTATGCGAGTATTATAAGCGAGCGTATTATATTGCGAGTTTTATCAATATTGAGCGTATTATATGAGAGTATTATATGTGAGTATTTTTTCTGCGCTGTATTATCTGAGAGGTCGTATCAGGGGGAGCGTCATTAATATGAGGAGGTTTTATCTGAGAGTCTTATCGATGAGAGTCTTATATGAGGTATTCTCTGAGAGTTTTTATATGAGAGTATTTATATGCGAGTATTTTTATTATGAGAGTATTTTATATGGGAGTATTTTATTGCGAGTATTATATGGAGAGTCTTTATTATTCGTGAGGATTCTATGAGAGTTCTTATACTGTCTAAAACACATATCTAGACAATCTTATACAACACATCATCTCTACAACACATTCTACAAAAACATCTCCTACAAAAACACATCTCTACATCACATCTCTTACAAATCACATCTCTAAAACACATCTCTACAATCACATCTATACTAACACATCTCTACAAACACATCTTTCACACATCTCTACAACACAATCTCTACAAAACTCTTTACAACACTCTCTACAAACACATCTCTACGACACATCTTAACAACACTACTTACTTTCACGACCTAGTACTTCGTGCAGCTGGCGGCGGTAAGTCATCATTTCTAACTCCAGGACAAAAGAATGAATTCTTCAAGAAAAACGGCGATGCATCATTTGCAGGAAATTAGTTGGAGAGGGAGAGAAGCTCCAGGAGGATTGTGTATTAAAAAAAATACTAGATTTGCCAATCAAGAAATACTGAAGAGGTGTTTCTCCCATGCAGTTGAAGACAACTAGCCCTGGTGACCAGACTTTCTCCCATGCAGTTGAAGACAACTAGCCCTGGTGACCAGACTTTCTCCCATGCAGTTGAAGACAACTAGCCCTGGTGACCAGACTTTCTCCCATGCAGTTGAAGACAACTAACCCTGGTGACCAGACTTTCTCCCATGCAGTTGAAGACAACTAACCCTGGTGACCAGACTTTCTCCCATGCACATGAAGACAACTAACCCTGGTGACCAGACTTTCTCCCATGCACATGAAGACAACTAACCCTGGTGACCAGACTTTCTCCCATGCACATGAAGACAACTAACCCTGGTGACCAGACTTTATCCCATGCACATGAAGACAACTAACCTGGTGACCAGACTTTCTCCCATGCACATGAAGACAACTAACCCTGGTGACCAGACTTTCTCCCATGCACATGAAGACAACTAACCCTGGTGACCAGACTTTCTCCCATGCACATGAAGACAACTAACCCTGGTGACCAGACTTTCTCCCATGCACATGAAGACAACTAACCCTGGTGACCAGACTTTCTCCCATGCACATGAAGACAACTAACCCTGGTGACCAGACTTTCTCCCATGCACATGAAGACAACTAACCCTGGTGACCAGACTTTCTCCCATGCACATGAAGACAACTAACCCTGGTGACCAGACTTTCTCCCATGCACATGAAGACAACTAACCTTGGTGACCAGACTTTCTCCCATGCACATGAAGACAACTAACCCTGGTGACCAGACTTTCTCCCATGCACATGAAGACAACTAACCCTGGTGACCAGACTTTCTCCCATGCACATGAAGACAACTAACCCTGGTGACCAGACTTTCTCCCATGCACATGAAGACAACTAACCCTGGTGACCAGACTAGACATGGTATGGGATACGTATGAACTAAAGAATGTGAAATCATATGCAAAAGAATTCCATGACGATGGGTAGGCTATACGGGACAATTTCAGCTCAAGAATGCCAAACACTGGAATACTTTCGTAAGAGAAGATGTAAACAAAACAGGACTCTTCAAAGTCCTTGTGTTTACGTTGAAGCATTTCACTTGACATGAAACCAGAGTGGTCATTATCACCAATGAGGAAGGAGGATCTTAAGGGGAACGTAAGTTCCACCGTTTTCTAAAAACATGTTCATTTTTGCCACTATTATCTACCTTGTCTATAATTACTATCACGTTTGCTTTGTCTGTTTCGTAAGGTGAAGTCCAGGATCTTTCCTCAGTTCATGATATAACTTAGCAAATCTTTGATGACACTTGTGTTATAGAAGTCATTTGCTCAGACCTCTATAACACAACTGTTCTCAAAGATTTGTTATGTCATGAATTAAGGAAAGATCCTGGACTTCACCTTACGAAACAGACAAAGAAAATGAGTTAGTAATTATGGACTAGGTAGATTATAGTGGAAAAATAAACATGAAATCAGAAGACGGTGGAACTTGCGTTACCCCTTGACTCGCTCAAAAAGATCAGTATATCTCAACTGAATCTCTACACCCAAACAGAAGCAGATAGTCTGACGTTGCATGATACAAAGATTCTAGCGTGCCATTATTCGGGCAACAAACAGATGTTTACTGTTACCAATACAACATCAGGCTTGTCCCAAGATTGTGAGACGTGGGTGGCATTTGTAAATAAGAAACAATATCGATATGTCACTACACATGCCTTAGCAATCAGCTGAGGTACAGAACGATGTAGTGGAGTTCCCTTACCTGAGGCAGTGTCTGGTGTGACACTGCGGGACGGGGAAGAAGACGAGAAGGGATAAAAGGCATCATGGAAACTTAAAAGGTCAGCCAATTAGTCAGGAACATTGCTCATCAAGTTTTTCTCAAATATTTGATCATATCAATATCACAGACACGGAAGAGCTTCTCAAAGTTGTTGTGACGAGTTCCACTCCTGTCTGAATCATGTATCTGTCACTTTCAAGAGGAATTCGTCACTGTGGAAGGAAAAACACTTTCCCTTCAACCAATACGAAGTGTCATGGCACTTAATATTCTCTCTTCCTGTCTACCCACAACTTCTTTCATCTTATCACCTTTCTTTCACTTCCCCTTTTCTTCGTTCCTTTACACACCCAGCCAAAAAAAAAAAAAACAGTCATCTTACTGCTACACCATTTACAAAATGATTTATAAGTCGGTTATATTTATTATTGTTATACTCTAAAATCCCTAAGAGTTTACAGCTTCCCAATGAACATTATAATAAAATGTATTTATAGATGTTATTTACAAAATTTAATTAAGGGAGTTATTCAATATATTTTTCATGTCACGTTTTTATTGAAGATCAGAAAAAATTTTCATATACTTATGTACAGATGTTTTATGTACATGCAAATTATCCATAAAACTGTCTTAAAACTAATAGCTGATTTTAATATGTTAAGTGACTATCAGTGTTAAGTGACTCTCAGCGTTGACTCTCAGTGTTAAGTGACTCTCAGCGTTAAGTGACTCTCAGCGTTAAGTGACTCTCAGCGTTGACTATCAGGCCTTAGTGACTCTCAGTTAAGTGACTCTCAGTGTTAAGTGACTCTCAGTGTTAAGTGACTCTCAGTGTTAAGTGACTCTCAGTGTTAAGTGACTCTCAGCGTTAAGTGACTCTCAGTGTTAAGTGACTCAGTTAAGTGACTCTCAGTGTTAAGTGACTCTCAGCGTTAAGTGACTCTCAGTGTTAAGTGACTCTCAGCGTTAAGTGACTCTCAGCGTTAAGTGACTCTCAGTGTTAAGTGACTCTCAGCGTTCAGTGACTCTCAGCGTTCAGTGACTCTCAACGTTAAGTGACTCTCAGGTTACTATCAGCGTTAAGTGACTCTCAAGTTAAGTGACTTCAGCGTGTGATTTCTCAGGTTAAGTGACTCTCAGCGTTAAGTGACTATCAACGTTAAGTGACTCTCAGCGTTGACTCTCAGTGTTAAGTGACTCTCAGCGTTAAGTGACTCTCAGCGTTGACCCTCAGCGTTAAGTGACTCTCAGCGTTAAGTGACTATCAGCGTTTAGTGACTCTCAGCGTTAAGTGACTCTCAGCGTTAAGTGACTCTCAGCGTTAAGTGACTCTCAGCGTTAAGTGACTATCAGCGTTAAGTGACTCTCAGCGTTAAGTGACTCTCAGTGTTAAGTGACTCAGCGTTAAGTGACTCTCAGCGTTAAGTGACTCATCAGCGTTAAGTGACTATCAGCGTTAAGTGACTCTCAGCGTTAAGTGACTATCAGCGTTAAGTGACTCTCAGTGTTAAGTGACTCTCAGTGTTAAGTGACTCAGCATTAAGTGACTCTCAGCGTTAAGTGACTCTCAGCGTTAAGTGACTCTCAGCGTTAAGTGACTCTCAGCGTTAAGTGACTATCAGCGTTTAGTGACTCTCAGCGTTAAGTGACTATCAGCGTTAAGTGACTATCAGCGTTAAGTGACTCTCAGTGTAATGACTAGCGTTAAGTGATCTCAGTGTTAGTGACTCTCAGCGTTAAGTGACTCTCAGCGTTAAGTGACTCTCAGCGTTCAGTGGCTCTCAGCGTATATGTGCTGACAGTTTAATGTCGTAACTGTGATGAATGGTTTAAGATTTAAGTATTGTGGTCTGGTGGTGAGCAGGTTATTGAGAAGCCTTTACTGACTCTAGTGTTGTTCCTTACTGACTCTGTGTTGTTCCTTATGACTCTGGTTTTTCCCTTATACTCAGTGTTGTTCCTTACGACTTGTGTTTTCCTTATGACTCTAGTGTTGTTCCTTCTGATCTGTTTTGTTCCTTACTGCTCAGGTTTGTTCCTTATGACTCTAGTGTTGTTCCATACGATTAGTGTTTTTCCCTTTACTGACTCTGTGTGTTCCTTACTACTCTAGTGTTGTTCCTTACGACTCTAGGTTTTGTTTTTACTGATTAGTGTTGTTCCTTACTGACTCTAGTGTTGTTCCTTACTGACTCTAGTGTTGTTCCTTACTGACTCTAGTGTTGTTCCTTACTGACTCTAGTGTTGTTCCTTACTGACTCTAGTGTTGTTCCCTTTACTGACCTGTGTTTTTCCTTATGACTCTAGTGTTGTTCCTTCTAAATTAGTTTTGTTCCTTACTGACTCTATTTTTTCCCTTTTCTGACTCTAGTGTTGTTTTTACGCTTAGTGTTGTTTTTTTACTGACCTGTTTGTTCCTTACTGACTTAGTGTTGTTCCTTACGCTCTTGTTTTTCCTTATGACCCCAGTGTTTTCCCTTAGGCTCAGGTTTTTTCCTTATGACTCTATGCTTTTCCCTTAAGCTCTGTTTGTTCCCCTTAATAACTCTGGGTTTTTTTCCTTTAATGACTTAGTGTTGTTCCGAAAATGTCCTAGTGTTTTCCTTAAAAAATCATTTTTGTTCCTTAATAATTAGGTTGCCCTTTTAATAACCTTAGGTGTTTTCCTTAAAACTTGGTTTTTCCCTTAATAACTCTAGTGTTTTTCCTTAATAACTCTAGTGTTTTTCCCTTAAAAACTTAGGTTTTTCCCTTTAAATGACACTCATTTTTGTTCCTTAATAACTTAGTGTTGTTCCTTAATGATCAGGGTTTTTCCTTAATAAATTTTTATTTTGTTCTTAAAAACTCTAGTGTTGTTCTTAAATAACTCTAGTGTTGTTCCTTAAAAATTTAAGTTTTTTCCCTTTAATAACTCTAGTGTTGTTCCTTAATGACTCTGTGTTTTTTCCTTAAACTCTAGGGGTTGTTCCAAAGACTTGTGTTTTTCCCTTAATAACTCTAGTGTTGTTTCCTTAATAACTCTATGTTGTTCCCTTTAAATCCCCTAGTGTTGTTCCTTAATAACCTAGTGTTTTCCCTTAATGATCATGTTTTTCCCTTAAATACTCTAGTGTTTTTCCCTTAATAACTCTAGTGTTTTTTCCTTTAAATGACCTAGTGTCTTCCTTAATATTAGTTTGTTCTTAAATGACTCTAGGGTTGTTCCTTAAAAACCCCTATGTTGTTCCTTTTAATAACTCTAGTGTTGTTCCTTAATAACTCTAGTGTTGTTCCTTAATAACTCTAGTGTTGTTCCTTAATAACTCTAGTGTTGTTCCTTAATGACTCTAGTGTTGTTCCTTAATAACTCTAGTGTTGTTCCTTAATGACTCTATGTTGTTCCTTAATGCTCTAGTGTTGTTCCTTAATAACCCTTAGTGTTTTTCCCTTAATAACTCTAGTGTTGTTCCTTAATAACTCTAGTGTTGTTCCTTAATAACTCTAGTGTTGTTCCTTAATAACTCTAGTGTTGTTCCTTAATGACTCTAGTGTTGTTCCTTAATAACTCTAGTGTTTTTCCTTAATGACTCAGTGTTTTTGTTTAATAACCTAGTGTTGTTCCTTAAGGACTCTTGTTTTTTCCTTAATGACTTGTTTTGTTCTAAATAACTCTAGTGTTGTTCCTTAATGACTCTAGTGTTTTTCCCTTAATAATTTAGTGTTTTTTCCTTAATGCCCCTAGTTGTTCCTTAATGACTTAGTTTTTTCCCTTTAAATTACCCTGTGTTTTTCCCTTTAAATTTTAAACTTAGTGTTGTTCCCTTTAAAAACTTAGTGTTTTTCCCTTTAATAACTGTAGTGTTGTTCCTTAATGCTCTAGTGTTGTTCCTTCATAATTTAGTGTTGTTCCTTAATGGCTCTTGTGTTTTTCCCTTTAATACTTAGTGTTTTTTTTAAATGACCTAGTGTTGTTCCTTTAAATGCCCAGGTTGTTCCTTAAAAAACCTTAGGGTTGTTCCTTAAAAACTCTATGTTGTTCCTTAAAAACTCTAGTGTTGTTCCTTAAAAACCCTTAGTGTTTTTTTCCTTAAAAATCTAGTGTTTTCCTTAATAACTCTGGTGTTGTTCCTTAATGACTTAGTGTTTTTCCCTTTAAATAATTTAGTGTTTTTCCTTAAATGATCTAGTGTTGTTCCTTAATAACTTATTTTGTTCCTTAAATAACTCCCATGTTTTTCCCTTAATAACCCAAATGTTGTTCCTTAATAGCCTAGGTTTTCCTTAATGACTCATGTTTTCCTTAATAATTGTGTTTTTCCTTTAAAAACCCCAGTTTTTCCTTAATGACTTATGTTTTTCCCAAAATGATCTAGTGTTGTTCCTTAACGACTCAGTTTTGGTTCCTTAATGACTTTTGTGTTTTCCTTAAACTTAGTGTTTTTTCCTTTAATGACTCTGTGTTGTTCTTTAATGACCTAGTGTTTTCCTTAATGACTCTATTGTTTTTTCCCTTAAGACTTAAATGGTTGTTCCTAATGCTCAGTGTTTTTCCCTTAATGACCCATGTTGTTCCTTATGACTCTAGTTTTTTTCCCTTTAATGACCAGTGTTGTTTTTTTAATGACTCGTTTTGTTCCTAATGACCTAGTGTTTTTCCCTTTAATAACCCTGGTTGTTCCTTAATAACTCTGTGTTTTTCCTTAATGACTCTATGTTGTTCCTTTAAAATGACTTAGTTTTGTTCCTTATGACCCCATGTTTTTCCTTAATGACTCATTTGTTCTTTAATGATCTAGTGTTGTTCCTTAATGACTCTAGTGTTGTTCCTTAATAACTCTAGTGTTGTTCCTTAATGACTCTAGTGTTGTTCCTTAATGACTCTAGTGTTGTTCCTTAATGACTCTAGTGTTGTTCCTTAATGACTCTAGTGTTGTTCCTTAATGACTCTGGGTTTTGTTTTTAATACTCTAGTGTTTTTCCCTTAATGACTCTGTGTTGTTCCTTAATGACTTAGTGTTGTTTTTTAATGACTCTAGGTTTTTCCCTTTAATGACTCTAGGTTGTTTTTTAATGACTTTGGTTGTTCCTTAATGACCTAGTGTTGTTCCTTTAAATACCTGGTGTTGTTCCTTAATGACTCTAGTGTTGTTCCTTAATGACTCTAGTGTTGTTCCTTAATGACTCTAGTGTTGTTCCTTAATGACTCTAGTGTTGTTCCTTAATGACTCAGTGTTTTTCCCTAAGCCTAGTGTTGTTTTTAATGACTTTGTGTTGTTCCTTAATGACTCTAGTGTTGTTCCTAATGATTTTGTGTTGTTCTTTAATGCTCTGTGTTTTCCCTTATGCTCTAGTGTTTTTCCCTTTAATGACCTAGGTTGTTCCTTAATGACTTGTGTTTTTCTTAAGACTCAGGTTGTTCCTTAAATGCCCCTGTGTTTTTTCCTTAAAGACCTAGTTTGTTCCTTAAGACTCTGTGTTGTTCTTTAATGATTAGTGTTTTTCCCTTAAATGACTTAGTGTTGTTCTTTAATGACTCTAGTGTTTTTTCCTTGAGACTCAGTGTTGTTCCTTAAAGGACTCTAGTGTTGTTCTTTAATGCTTGTGTTTTTCCCTTGATGACTTATGTTTTTTCCTTTAAATGACTCTAGGTTGTTCCTTAATGATCTAGTTTGTACCTTAAAGACTCTAGTGTTTTTCCTTAATGATCTAGTTTTGTTCCTTAATGACTCTAGTGTTTTCCTTAAGCTTTTGTGTTGTTCCTTAATGATTAGTTTTGTTCCAAATGACCTTGTGTTGTTCTTTAATGACTCTAGGTTGTTCCTTTAAATGACTCTGTGTTGTTCCTTAATGACCCTAGTTTTGTTCCTTAATGTCTAGTGTTGCCCTTTAAATGATTTATGTTTTTCCCTTTAAATGACCCTAGTGTTGTTCCTTAATGACCTAGTTTTTGTTCCTTAATGTTTTGTGTTTTTCTTTAATGACCTAGTGTTTTTCCTTAATGACTCTGTGTTGTTTTTTAAATGACTTGTGTTTTTTCCTTGATGACTCTAGGTTGTTCCTTAATGACTTAGTGTTGTTCTTTAATGACTCTAGTTTTTTTCCTTGACTCTGTTTTTTCCCTTTAAATGCTCTATGTTGTTCCTTAAATGACTTTTTTGTTTAATGACTCTGTGTTGTTTTTTAATGACTCTGTGTTTTTCCCTTATGCTCTAGTGTTTGTTTTTTAAAAGGGTGGACTATTGAACCAAGCAAAAAAGTTTAACTGCGCTTCTGCAGTCTACCCTTTTTTTTTTCGGATGTGTCAAAAAAAAATGTACGTTAGGTTATCTTTATGTGATGTGGGAAAACTCAAACCCTGTTAAACTCTCCCACAAGAAACTTTCAGCGGGAGGTAGAATTTTGTTATGGGCTTCCCCGTGAACTTGTTAAAAAAAGCTGATGGGGGTTTTGTATGTGTACGACTACCGTAAGGTAACAGGGTCACAATCACAGAGTTTACCTCTTCCTCGTCGGGATGAGTAATGACTTTTGGGAAAGGGCTATTTTGTTCCAAGTTAGACCCCTTAAGGGTTACAAGGAATTGCTAAAACTTATATAAATAACAAAAAAATTTTTTTGGGCCCAAAATTTAAAGAAATGTGAAAAATCATACCCGTGTTGCCGAGAATTCCAAGTAGGGAAACCGGACATTCATTAAACCTTAAACCCCCCCCCCTATACCTGTATGGAGAACCTTTTGCAAAATTAATCTAGCTGTGTAGGTCCATTACCTTTGTCAAAGTCGGGAAATCAGTATTTATTTACCATTATGGATAGAGTAACTAGATACCCTGAAGCAATTCCCATGCGCAGTATTAATACTAAAGCTATTCTCAAAGCTTTAACCAGATTTATTTCTTGCTTTGGCATTCCTAAAACTATTCAAAGTGATCAAGGTACTAACTTCACTGCCAAAGCATTTAGGGAAGTATTAACTAGGTTAGGGATAATCCACAACTTGTCCACTGCCTATCATCCTCAGTCCCAAGGCGCCTTGGAAAGATTCAATCAGACGTTAAAAGCCATGATGAGAACTTTTTGCATGCACTTTCCTACAGACTGGGATGAATCACTACCTTTGTTGCTGTTCTCAGTACGAGAGAGGGTGCAAGAGTCTACAGGGTATAGTCAGTTTGAGCTGATCTTTGGGCACAATGTACGAGGTCCTCTTCGGGTGCTCAAAGAAGGATGGATGGGACAAGACGTTAGCTCAACACTCTACAACTCGTCTTCAAGGTTGCAGGTGGCACGTCAGTTAGCCAAGGCTAACCTGAAGGCAGCTCAAAATAAGATGAAACAGAGGTATGACAGAAATGCACAATGCCGATCCTTTCATCCTTGAGACGAGGTGTTGGTGCAGGAACCTATACCTGGCCACACCTTGAAAGCTAGATTTACGGGACCTATGCAAATTGTAAGTAAATTATCTGATGTAAATTATATGGTAGCTCTCCTTGATAAGACCTCAAAAACTAAAACTTACCACATTAATCAATTAAAATCTTTCCATACACCACATAAAGTCCTAGTAATGACTCTGTCCTCTACCTCCGAGGACGACTCTGACTCTTTGCACTCTATTTCTGAAATTAATATCAAACTTCCAAACTCTGTCCTCCTCAAGGACCCTAGCCCTTTAATGGTGAGGCTGTCTGAAACTCAAGCAACAAGTTTAACTGCGCTTCTGCAGTCATACCCTGATATTTTTACTGATGTGCCGAAAAGATGTACGTTAGGTTATCATGATGTAAATGTGGGAAACTCTAAACCTATCAAACTCTCCCACTACAGAAACTACTTCAGCAGGAGGTAGAATTTCTGTCCATGGGCTTCACCGTGCATCCTTGTTAAAAAACCTGATGGAGGGTTTCGTATGTGTACAGACTACTGTAAGGTGAATGAGGTCACAATCACAGATGCTTACCCTCCTCCTCGTCTGGATGACGTAATCGACTTTGTGGGTAAGGCTACTTTTGTGTCCAAGTTAGATCTCCATAAAGGTTACTATCAGGTACTTTTGACGGATAAGGAGAAGGAAATCTCTGCCTTCGTAATTCCAGGAGGTCATTATGAATATACAGTTACCCCCTTCGGAATGAAAAAATCTCCCCCTCTTCATTCCAGAAACTTATCCATCAGGCTATTAAAGGACTTGAAGGCACGGCAGCGTACCTGGATGACATCGTTGTGGTGTCTGATACTTGGGATCAACACCTATTTAGACTTAAGGCTCTTTTTGAGACCTTTCAGAGTTCCCATTTAACTGTTAATTTATCTAAGTCTTCCTTTGGCCAGGCCACTGTTACTTTTCTTAGGCCATGAAGTAGGTAGTGGTGAAGTTGATCCTAAATTTGCTAAAGTTCTTGCCATTAAAGATTATCCAGCTCCACATGATAGGAAATCTCTTCAACGTTTCCTAGGCATGATAGGATTTTACAGAAGATTCTGTAAGAATTTTCCAGATATTGTAGCCCCTCTTACCTCTCTTACCAGTCATAAAGTTCCCTTTAACTGGACCCCAGAATGTCAAGGTGCTTGTGAGTCTGGGGTTGGGGCAGTACTGTTGCAAAAGGGGGACGAGGAGTTGCAGCCTGTAGCCTTCTTCTCTGCCAAGTTCCAGCCGCATCAGAGGGCTTACTCTACCATTGAAAAAGAAGCCCTCGCGCTGGTACTGGCTTTGGAGCACTTTGATGTTTACGTGGGCCAGACTTCGCACGTGGTCACTGTCTACAGTGATCACAACCCTCTAGTATATCTCCAAGCCATGAAGAACCACAATACGAGGCTCATGAGATGGAGTCTACGACTGAAACCCTATTCTATCAAAATCTTACATATTGCCGGCAAAGAAAATATGTTGGCAGACTCTTTATCTAGTCTAACGATATTATTATACATTATAATTATAATTATATATTAGGTTAGGATGTGTTAGGTTACTTGTGGTAACCCATTCCAAGCTCTTTTTTTTTATCCCCTGGTGTGGGCTTTTTTTTTAGTGAGGGGATGCGGGTTACCGTCCGCCCGTGTCTTGGACCTATGTTAGCCCGACTGTCTGCTGTCTCATTCTGAGTTTAGGGTTTGGCTTTTTGTCACGAGAAAAGTTGAGCTATATCTTAGAGTTGGATGGTTGAGAGGAAAGGCAGTCCCATTATTTGGTGCCATGGCAGCACGGTTACCACTGGGAGGTGGGAGCCTAATCCTGAGCCTTCTCGGGGTGGGGATGTGGCATGCAAAGAGTAACCTTTATTCGGCGCATGTACACACCCTCATTTACAGGCTATCTCCCCCAGCCAGCGAACCAGGGACTGAGGGTTGACGATGGGGGCCCCGTCATTCCACCAGTACCTAGGTTCCAGCCAATGAGAAGATGGTTTTGGCAATCGCAGAGGTTATGTGGGTACCACTCTCCTGTCTGCTCTTGTCATTCCCATTCTAGAGCTGGTTGAAGAACGGTCTGCTCTCTAGTGGCTTCTATTCTGCCTTGCTTACCGTGGAGTGCACTAATACCTATCACTGTACATAGTGTATATAGTGTACATACTTCTGTTCAAAATTGGTGAAGGATAATATAAGTCAAAAGTTTTTCTGCTGTGTTTATTTTGCTCCCTTTACACCCAGGATAACAGGCCTTTGGGACTCCTGGGTTGTAATACTCTTTCTCTGTCTCTGTCTGTCTGTCTGTCTGTCTGTCTCTGTCTCTGTCTCTCTCTCAGAGGCGTCGCTAGAGTTGGTGTCACCCGGAGCAGCATCTCTGGTGTCACCCCCATGAAATTCAAAGGCGGGGGGATGGGGGGTAACTCCAGTTACGTCACTACTACATGACCAGTGACTAATGTTTAACAATGAGAACATTTAAGGGCCATAAACTGAACAGGAGAATACTTCTCAACTTTATTAATGATAAAATAAATAATGGTAGTAATATTGAGGAAACAAACTCAAATACCACTTTGAGTACACCAACAGATCCTACATTTATTCACCTTCAACAATGCAAAAAAAAAAAACTTGAAAAATAAAGAAAAACATTGTAATATCAGAGAAACACTAGTTCCGATTTGACCTTGAGTACAGGTAACATCTCAGTGAATCTGATCTTACATTTGACCTTGAGTACAGGTAACATCTCAGTGAATCTGATCTTACATTTGACCTTGAGTACAGGTAACATCTCAGTGAATCTGATCTTACATTTGACCTTGAGTACAGGTAACATCTCAGTGAATCTGATCTTACATTTGACCTTGAGTACAGGTAACATCTCAGTGAATCTGATCTTACATTTGACCTTGAGTACAGGTAACATCTCAGTGAATCTGATCTTACATTTGACCTTGAGTACAGGTAACATCTCAGTGAATCTGATCTTACATTTGACCTTGAGTACAGGTAACATCTCAGTGAATCTGATCTTACATTTGACCTTGAGTACAGGTAACATCTCAGTGAATCTGATCTTACATTTGACCTTGAGTACAGGTAACATCTCAGTGAATCTGATCTTACATTTGACCTTGAGTACAGGTAACATCTCAGTGAATCTGATCTTACATTTGACCTTGAGTACAGGTAGCATCTCAGTGAATCTGATCTTACATTTGACCTTGGGTACAGGTAACATCTCAGTGAACCTGATCTTACATTTGACCTTGAGTACAGGTAACATCTCAGTGAATCTGATCTTACATTTGACCTTGAGTACAGGTAACATCTCAGTGAATCTGATCTTACATTTGACCTTGAGTACAGGTAACATCTCAGTGAATCTGATCTTACATTTCCTTGCCTTAGTTAGGCAAAAATCATTTATCACATCAACAAAATCAATTATTTTTCGCTATATAGGCTTATTTGTACTTTGTTAATATATAATAAGCTATATATAAGCGAAGCATTCTCCTCTTATGTTGGTGCAACACTGTCACCTTCTTCAGAGGCGGTATGGTGTCACCCCCTAAATGGTGTCACCAGGGGCTGCCCGCCCCTCTTACGACGCCTCTGCTCTCTCTCTCTCTCTCTCTCTCTCCTCTCTCTCTCTCTCTCTCTCTCTCTCTCTTTTTTTTTTTTTTTTTTTTACACAGGGTTTGACAAGGTTAAGGATCCCTAGCTTTATTGACAGCTATATTACAGGTTAAGGATTCCTAACTTTATTGGCAAGCTAAGAGCTGTTACCTACATCAGCTCATTTGAAAGCATTTTTATTGTTATGAGACATACAAGTAGGGAACAGGATGAAGTTGGAGCCATCTGTGGCTCCAACTTCATTTCTCTCTCTCTCTCTCTCTCTCTCTCTCTCTCTCTCTCTCTCTCTCTCTCTCTCTCTCTCTCTCTCTCTCTCTCTCTCTCTCTCTCTCTCTCTCTCTCTCTCATGTAATCAATAGTTTCACTTCATCACTCATTGAGAAATACTTTCCGTCTTGCATCAAAGTCATATACGCTTACACTGCTTGTCAAATTAGTTTCCTCCTTAGACTCGACGTTGTGCAAATGATATTTACACGAGCGGACGATACACTGAGAATATGTACACGTCACATTCGAGTGAGGTAACTTTAGTGTGAGGAAAAAATAAAGTTAGGGAGGGAAGAGAGATAGGGAGAGAAGAAGGGAGGAAGAACGTGTGAAAGGCATCTAATTGATGCCTTTCACACGTTCTTCCATACTATCTGCTGAGGACTTTCTGCTTCTACAGGACTTAGGGACTATCAACTTTTATCTAGATGACTGAAGCAAGGATAGTAAAGCAGAAGACTCTTATCCCACATCCCTGTCCTGCCAGCCACACCCAGCATGAAACAGGAGGAAAAAATCATACTGTTCCATCTGGAGTTTATCTGGAGAGAGTTCCGGGGGTCAACGCCCCCGCGGCCCGGTCTGTGACCAGGCCTCCTTAGGTCAGTGTCCCAGGATGCGACCCACACCAGTCGACTAACACCCAGGTACCCATTTTACTGATGGGGAACATAGACAACAGGTGGAAAGAAACACGTCCAATGTTTCTACTCTGGCTGGGAATCGAACCCAGGCCCTCGCCGTGTGAAGCGAGAACGTTAACCACCAGGCCACCAGGAATTTAAGGACAATACTCTACCTAAACTGCTTAACCCTACTGCTGTTTCTGCTTTTAGGTACTAGTTATTCTGCTTGTAGACACAGCACTGTAGGAAGATACGAATACCTGGATATTGTGAACAGCTTCGAAGCGAACACCTGTTCAGAGTGATACCTGGGTGTAATAGGTGATTCAAGGTGGTTACAAGGCTTCATATTTGCTCTGTAGTGAGCAAGCTGGTAGATGTGTATCTCTTCACACTCGGGCCGCCAGAATCCGACCGGTAAGACTAAGGCAACTTCGAGGCATTTGCAAGTTCTGTACTTGTGCAGGAGGAATAACACAGTCTTTGAGTTCGAAATACCTCGACTGGGAAAGGCCGTTCAATGAGGAACCTTATTCTGACAGCTCAATCCCATGTCAACGTGACGACCTCGTCTTGTAATGCAGTATACACACTGAATGCAACACTAATCATGAGATAACGAACTATGGGGCTCTATGGAAGTCTTACTTGAATGAGAAATAATCCCATTCCAAGGTAAGTCTTGAAGTTATGCCATTCTGGATGGTCGATCAACACTCGATTAGCCTATCTGACAGTTCTAAACTGATGTATTTCCAATAAACTTAAATTATTTTACCAATTGAAGCCACCAAGTTTGTGCATGGCGTGGAAAGGTAACGCAGTTCTCAGGTTCAGAAGTCACAGAAATGAATATTCTCTAAAAATCAAAGATATTCTATGACACAGTACAAAGTACATAGTCATTACATTTTCCATGATTACCACTAAATCTCGTTATTTGAAAACTCCTGCGAGAAGACAAACGTGATCAGATATGATTTAATGGTTCAGAAAACCGACAGGTTTAAGTACGAGACACTTTTGCAACATTTGTGAATATTAATTGTGGAAATGTTTAGCCAGCCATTGGCTTCTTCAGTCCAGTACAGAGGTGAACGGTGAAAGATTAGGTGATTAGTCCTTCAACCTAAAGTCGACGTGATCAGTCCATCAGTATTGAGATAGCCAGAGCATATGCTCGGAGAAGTGGCTTAATTACTTCAGTCAAGCGAGTAGAAGCAGGAGGCGGAGTCACCACTGGACAAATCCACTAATGTAAATAGGTCATTCCTGTAGGTTAAACAAGCGTAGAAGAATGTAAATGTAACAAGAATGTGATGTAACATCAGACTTAAATATAATATTACATAACATTGGTTACTTTCAAAAGTCTCCTTGCGTCACCAGGAGCTATGCAATGTTGCAATAGTAGCAACAGCATACACAAACAACCTGCACATAGGAGAAAGAAGCTTACGACGACCATTTACAAAGTCACACTAACAGAAAGGAGAGAAGAAACCAGTACATACAAGCCACTTGGCAGGGATGGGACAGTAGAGATGGGAGTAGTAGTATTAGTAGTAGTAGTATTAGTAGCAGTAGTAGTAGTAGTAGTAGTAGTAGTAGTAGTAGTAGTAGTAGTAGTAGTAGTAAGGTAGATAGTGGAAGTAGTAGTAAAAGTAGTGGTAGTGAGAAAAGTTGCAGAGGTTGGTGGATAAGTTTGGTAGTGAATGTAAAAGAGGAAAATTAAAAGTCAATATAGGAAAGACTAAACTGATGAGGATAACAAAAGAATTAGGTGACGAAAGATTGGATATCAGATTGAAGGGAGAGAGTATGGAGGAGGTAAAGGTATTCAGATATGTAGGAGTGGACGTGTCGCCAGATGGGTCTATGAGAGATGTAAATCATAGAATTGACAAGGGGAAAAAAGTGGGTGGTGCACTGAGGAATCTATGGAGACAAAGAACTTTGTCCATGAAAGCAAAGAGGGGAATGTATGAGAGCATAGTTATTCCAGTGCTCTTATATGGGTGTGAAACATGTGTGTTGAATGTTACAGCGAGGAGAAGGCTGAAGGCAGTGGAGATGTCATGTCTGAGAGCAATGTGTGGAGTGAATATAATGCAGAGAATTTATAGTTTGGAAATTAGGAGGAGGTGCGGGATTACCAAAACTATTATCCAGAGGGTAGAGGAGGGGTTGTTGAGGTGGTTCGGGCATGCAGAGAGAATGGAACAAAATATAATGACTTCAAGAGTGTATAAATCTGAAGTAAAGGAAAGGCAGGGTTGGGGTCGGTCTAGGAAAGTTTGGAAGAAGGGGGTAAAGGAGGTTTTGTATAGGAGGGGCTTGGACTTCTAGCAAGCATGCGCGAGCATATTTGATAGGAGTGAATGGAGACAAATGGTTTTTAATACTTGACGTGCTGTTGGAGTGTGAGCAAAGTAACCTTTATGAAGGGATTTAGGAAAACCAGCAGGTCGGCCTTGAGTCCTGGAGATGGGAAGTACAGTGTCTACACTCTGAAGGACGGGTGTTAATGTTGCAGTTTTATAACTGTAGTGTAAAGCACTCCTCTGGCAAGACAGTGATGGAGTGAATGATGATGAAAGTTTTTCTTTTTCGGGCCACCCTGCCTTGGGTGGAAACGGCATATATATATATATATATATATATATATATATATATATATATATATATATATATATATATATATATATATATATATATATATATATATATATATATATACATTTATTTATTTATTTATTCTTCATACCGCATTGTATAAGTTAATATGTTTCAGTGAAAATACAATATTTTATTAATGGAAATTGAATATTTTATTTATGGCTGACAAATAGGCAGCAGAGAGTTTGCATAAATGGGGAGAAATCAGAATGGGGGCACATCACAAGCGGTGTTCCTCAGGGGTCAGTGTTGGGCCCGTTGTTGTTCACAATTTACATAAACGACATAGATGAGGGAATAAATAGCGACATAAGCAAATTTGCTGATGACACTAAAATAGGCCGTCCAATTCATTCTAATGAGGACATTAGAGCACTCCAGGATGATTTGAATAGACTGGTGCAATGGTCGGAGAAGTGGCAGATGCAGTTTAATATTGACAAATGCAAAGTTCTAAATGTTGGACAGTTAAATAACCATGCCACATATAAACTAAATAATGTAGATCTTAATACTACTGATTGCGAGAAGGATTTAGGAGTTCTGGTTAGCAGTAATCTAAAACCAAGACAACAGTGCATTAGTGTTCGCAATAAAGCTAACAGAATTCTTGGCTTCATATCTAGGAGTATAAATAATAGAAGTCCTCAGGTTGTTCTTCAACTCTATATATCCTTGGTTAGGCCTCATTTAGACTATGCTGCTCAGTTCTGGTCACCGTATTACAGAATGGATATAAATGCTCTGGAAAACGTACAAAGGAGGATGACAAAGTTGATCCCATGTATCAGAAATCTTCCCTATGAGGATAGACTGAGGCCATGAATCTTCACTCTCTTGAAAGGCGTAGAGTTAGGGGAGATATGATTGAGGTGCATAAATGGAAAACAGGAATAAATAAAGGGGATATAAATAGCGTTCTGAAAATTTCCAGCCAAGACAGGACTCGCAGCAATGGTTTCAAGTTGGAAAAATTCAGATTCAGGAAGGATATAGGAAAGCACTGGTTTGTTAATAGAGTTGTGGATGAGTGGAACAAACTCCTGAATACAGTTATTCAGGATAAAACGTTGTGTAGTTGCTCCATCCTCGAGTGGAGGTGACCGGACTGGGTGGGTCAATGGGCTAATCCGGGGGAGGGCACATGGACCTGCTCCGCATGGGTCAGTAGGCCTGTTGCAGTGTTCCTTCTTTCTTATATTCTTATGTTCTGTATTTGAAAATATTTTAAAATAATATTGGTGATGTTAGGAATGTTCAGAGTATATATTTAAAAGTATATATGACTTAAAAAGCACTAATCTGGCATCGTTGTGGCCAAAAATAGCCAAGAAACGTTCATATCTGTACGATTATCACTGGAGGTGCCAGAACGGCTTATCTTATGAGGCTGATATCGACGTTTCTTGCTATAGTTCTCGCAAAATATTGGTCTCTTTAGCCTCCGTGTATGTTAACGCTGGTGTCAGCACCTCATATTGTCGGTGGTGGTGGTAGAAGATGGTGGTGGTGGTAGATGGTGGTGGTGGTGGTAGATGGTGGTGTGGGTAGTGGTGGTGGTGGTAGAAGATGGTGGTGTGGT
>NC_069409.1:41442179-41457179 GCF_026875155.1 Cherax quadricarinatus
AGACTTGGGCATTTTTTGGGGTGATGAACTGCTTGTTGTTTTCTTTTTTTTCCGTCTGTCCTTATCTACAGCACACTGTGGTTTTAATTACTGGATTTTTTGTTAACAGCTGATTCAACGCTCTTTCCCCACCCATTTTTTATGTGAGTATATATCCCTTTGCCCCCTGCATCTCTCTCTCCTCTCTCATTAGTGTTTGTGTATGTCCTCTTTCATTTCATGTGTGTTTATATATTGTGTGTCTACTTGTGTGTACTGATTTTTCTTATTGTGTTTGTGTATATCATGTTTTCTGGCGAGTCTGTGTGTGTGTGTGTATACTGCACAACATTACATTATATATATATATATATATATATATATATATATATTATTATATTATATATATTATATATATATATGTCGTCCCGAATATGTAAAACTGGTCAATTAGCAAGAACTCTTTTAAAAAATTAAGTCTTTTCTAAATTTTCTCTTATAAGTTTAAGATATATTTTTTTTATTAATTTTAATGTAAAAATTTTTAATTTTGCACCAAAAGGAACTTAGAAAAAACTTACCTAACCTTATTATAACAAGAAAAATTTATTTTAGCCTAACGCAACTAAATATATTAAAGATTTGTTTACAAAATTTAATACTAAAAAACACAGTGAAATATATTTTTTTTCGTTAGGTTCAGAATGTTTTTTGCGAAATTATTGTATACAAATTTTCACTTAGCCTACATGGCAAGATGAGCTTTGCTATTTAAGCCAAGATCGCAAGTTCTGCCTATTCGGCACGACATATATATATATATATATTATATTATATTTTACACATATAAAAGTATATACATATATATAGTATATAACATATATATATGTGTATATACTATATATTTTATATGTTTATACTATATATGTGTATATATATATATATTATATTATTATATATATATATATATATATAGAAATATACACATATATAGTATATACACATATATAGTATATACAAAACATATTATAGTATATACATTTATATATATATATAGTATATACACATATATATAATGTAATGTTGTGCAGTGGCAGTTTGTCGAGAGGTTTCGGGTTTATACGAGTGGTAGGTGGATGGATACTAACATCTGCACTTGATCTGTGATATATTGATGGTAGCTCTGCCGTCTGCCCGTGCGTGTCTGTTCACGTTGCCGGCTACATTTAGGGTATAATGTACATGACTATATATAATATATATATATATAAAATATATATTATATATATATATATATATATAATATATATATATATGTCGTGCCGAATATGTAAAAACTGGTCAATTAGCAAGAACTCTTTTAAAATTAAGTCTTTTCTGAAATTTTCTCTTATACGTTTAAAGATATTTTTTTTTTCGTTAATGTTAATTTTAAAAAATTTTAATTTTGCACCAAAAGAATCTTAGAAAACTTCCCAAACCTTATTATAACAAGAGCAATTATTTTGCCTAACCCAAAAAAATATATTTAAATTTTTTTAATAATTTATATAAAAAAAAAATAAATATATTATTATTTTTTTTTTAATTAAAATATTTTAAAATTATTATAAAAATTTTATTTTATATAAATATTTATTAAAAATAATTTTTATAAATATAAAAATATATATATATATATAAATATATAATTATAAATATAAATATATTTTATTAATAAATATTTTATAATAAAAAATTTTTATAATAATTTAAAAAATATTTTAAAAAAATTAATATTTATTTATTTTTTTAAAAATTTTTTAAAATTATTAAATTTTTTTTATTTTTATAAATAAATTTTTTAATAATTTTTAATTTTTAATTTTTTTTTTATTTTTAAAATTTTTTAAATTTTAATAAAAAAAAATTTTATATATAAATTTTTAAAAATAAAAATTTTAAAAAATTTTTTAAAAATTAATTTTAAAATTTTTTAATTAATTTTATATATAAAATATTTTTTTTAAATAATAAATTATATTTATTAATTTTATATTTATATATATATATATAAATTTATATAAAAAATATATTTATATATATAAAAATATATATTTAAATATATTTATTTTTTTATTATAAATTTTTATATTTTATATTTATATATAATATAATAATTTTTTAATAAATATTTATATAAAATATATATATTTTTTATTATATTATAATTATATATAAAATATAAAATATTATATATATATATATATATATTTAAAATATAAATATTTTTAATATTAATTTATATTTAATATTATATAAAATTTTATTTATTTTTATATATATATATATATTTATATAAATTTATTTTTATATATATATATATATATATATTTTTTTTATATATATATAAAATATTTATTTATAATTTATAATATATATTTATAAATAATTTTTTAAATATTTTATATATTAAATAAAATATTTTTAAAAAAATTTTAAATATTATTTAATATATATATAATAAATTTTATATATTTTAATTAATATATTTTATATATATATATATTTTATATTTATAAAAATTTTATATATAAATATATTTATATTTATTTTTAAATAAAAAATTTTTTTATAAATATAATATTAAAAATTTATTTTTAAATTTTATTTTTATATATTTTTATATATATTTTTATATAAATATTTTTATATATAAATATATATTTTTAAAATTTTTTAATATTTTATAAAATTTTTATTTTTTAAATTTTATATATATTTTTTTATAAATTTTTTATATAATATATATATATTTTATATATAAATATTTATATATAAATATATATTTTTATATATATAAATAATATATTTTTATATATAAACTTTTTTTAAAATTTTAAAAATAAATTTATATAATATATTATATATATAAAATTTTTATATTTTTTATATATTTATATATAATATTTATATTAATTTTATTTTTTTTTAAAAATATATTTATATATATATTATAAATTTTTATAAATAATAATTTTTAAAATATAAAAAATTTTTAATTTTTATTAATTTTTATCTAATATATAAAAAAAAATTTAAAAAACCCTAAATAATTTTTAATAAATTTTTAAAAATTTTTTTAAAAAAAAATATATATAAAAATTTTTAAATAATTTTAATTTTATAAAAATTTTTAAAAAAATTTTTTTAAATTAAAATTTTAATTTTTAAAATATAAAATAAAATATTTAAAATTATATAAAAAAAATTTAATATATATATAAAAATATTTTTAAAATAAATTATTTTTTTTTATATAAAATATTTTTTAAAAAAATTATAATAATAAAATAATATATAAATTTTTTTTTAAAAAAAAAAAACAATAATTTATTTTTCAATATAATTATTTTTTTTATTTTTTATCTAAAATAATTATATTTAAAATAAATTTAAAAATAAAAATAAAAATAAAATATTTTTTAATTTTTTATAAAAATATAATAAATATAATTTTTATATATAAAAAAATATTTAAAAATTAAATAAATATTTAATTTTAAATATAAAATTTTAAAAATAATTTTATATATATATATAATATTTTTATTTTTTTTAAAAAAAAATAAAAAATTTTAATATTAAATAAAAACCAAATAAAATTTATAAAAAATAAAAAAAAAAAAATTTTAATTTATAAAAAAATTTTTTTAAATTTTATTATATTTTTTTTAATTATTTTTTATTTAAAAATAAAAAAAATAAAAAAATTTTTTTATATTATAAATTAAATTATAATTTTTTTAATTTTTTTTAATTAAATTTTTGGTGGGTTGGGTTTAGACAGCAACCCCCCGGGGAAAATTTACAAACCGTCCTGCCAGATGACTGTGAAAAAAAACCTGTAACTTTTTCCCATATGGTAAAATTCCCTGGTTTCTTTTTCTGTACATAAACACGCAAGAAAAAAGGGATTTTTCTTTTTATCCTACTTAACTTTGGTCACCTTCACAGAACGCACATGCATATATATAATTTTACATAAAATCTGGGTTTTTTCCCTCCCTTTTTCAAAATACTTTTGTTTTTTTTTATTTCTTCTATTGTCCAGGGGGAAAGTGGAAAAGAATTTTTCCTTTCCGTAACCAAAGCGTGTCGTATGGGGCGACAAAAATGGGGGAGAAAAGGGGTTAGTAACCCCCCCTCCTGTATACAATTACAAAAAAAGGGGAAAAAGAAAAACTTTAAAAAACGGGGTGCTTAAATGTGCGGGGATGTAGTGCGGATGACAAAAAACAGATGTTTGCTGATTTTTATGAATAAAAAAGAATTTGGGAATGTCCGGGCCCCTAAGCAAAAACAAAGCTGAAGGGGGTAGGGATTTTCCCAGGGGGGGGAAATAAATGGGTTTTAAATCTGGAGAAATCTAGAGATTTAGGAAAAGGGAAGGGGGTAGCAGAAAAGTTAAATGCCGTTATGGAAGGAGAAAAGGGAATATAAATTGGAAAATTTAAAGAATTATGTGGATTAAAGTAAAGGTTGGTTTGGGGGAAAGTGGGTCAAAATTTAAGCGTGATGCACCTGGAAAAGAGAGGAATGCAGAGGGGGGAAAAGAGAGATTTTGGGGATGTTAAGTGAAAAGTATAGGAGCCTTTTTAACCCCAAATGAGAGAGTAATTGTGGGAGGGGGGGCTTTAATGCTAAAATAGGGAAACTTTTTGAGGGGTGTGGTAAAGGGAAGTTTGGGGGGCCCCGGTGTAAATGTTAAAAGGGGGCCCCTTTTATTTAACTTTTTTATAGAAAGGGGGTTTTGTTATAGGGGAATACATAATTTTTAAAAAAAAAAGAGGTAAAAAAGTATACAGATATGATGTGGGGAAAAAAGACATTTGTTTGTTGGGGTTATGTTTGGTAGTAAAAAAACTGTTGAGGGAGACTTCAGGATGTACTTTTTAAAGAGGGGCCCCCAAAATATATCAGATCACTTTCTAGTTGTAGCTACACTGAGAGTAAAAGGTAGATGGGGTACAAGGAGAATGAAGCATCAGGGAAGAGAGGGTGAAGGTTTTTAAACTAAAAGAGGGGCAGTTTTGGGTAAGATATAAAAAACTATTGGAGGATAGATGGGCCCAATGAAAGCATAGGCAAGGGGTTTTGAAGAGGGATGGGGTAGGTTTTTAAAAAAAGTAGTGTTTTGAGTGTTCAGGGAGAAAAAAATTTTGGGGTTACAGGGAAAAAGGGGGGGCAGGAGGGAAGAGGAATCGATTGGGGGAATGATGATGTAAAGAGGTAGTAAGGGAGAAAAAAATTTGCATATGAGAATTTTTACAAAGTAGAATGAAGAAAAGGGGGAAGAAATATATGGAGAAAAAAAAGAGAAATTAAGGGGATGGTGAAGCAATGTAAAAGGGGAGAAATGAGAGAGTGGGGTGAATGTTATCAACAAATTTTGTTTTAAAATAAGAAAAATTTTGGGGTGAGAATTTAAAAAGTTAAGAAAGCCTTTTAAAAGGGGGGAACCCAAAAGGATTTGTCGTTAAAAATAGGAGAGGAGAGTTATTAAAAAGGAGAGTTAGGGTATTGGGGAAATGGAAGGAAAAATTTTTTAAGGGAAATTTTTAAATGTTTATGAAGATAGGGAAGCTGTTGGGTTTCGTGTATAGGGCAAGGAGGAATAACATCTTGTAGGGGTGAGGAAAAGCCGTTGTGAGTGTGGGGGGAAATTCGTGAGGCAGTAGGTAAAAAGAAAGGGGGTAAGGCAGCCGGGATTGAAAGGGTTAAAGGGTAGGAAAATTTTAAAAACATTTGGGGAAAATAGGGTTTTTGGGGTGGGTTTGGGGCCAAATTTTTTAATAAAAGTATGGAAGAGGGGGAAAGGACCTAGGGATTGGCAGGGGGCATGCATAGGTTTTCCCCCTTTTTTATAAAGGCAAAGGGGGTAAAAGAGAGTGCAAAAATTATAGGGGGATAAGTTGTTGGGGTGTACCTGGTTTAAAATGTTTTGGTAGAGTTTTTAATTGAAAAAATTAAGAGTAAGACGGAGAAAAGGATAAAAAGATGAAAAAGGAGGCTTTAGGGAAAAGGTTTTTGGGGGGTGTGGACCAGGTGGGTTTTCAGTGAAACCTTAAAGGAACAGTATTTTGATAAGGCTAAAGAGGGCTTTGTTTATTTTTTGGTTTGGAAAAAAGGGGTATGCAGGGTGGGTAGGGGGGCAATGTGGGAGATGTTGAAATGTTGGTGGGAGGGTAGGTTATGAAAGCGTGAAGGGGTTTTTACGAGGGTGTGAGGGTCAAGTTTTGAGTATGTAGGGAAAGAGGAAATTTTTTTCCCAGTAAAAGTAGGCCTTAGACAAGGGGTTTTGTTTTCACCTGGTTTTTAATATATTTATAGTTTGGGGTTTTAAAAAGAAGTAAATGGAGGGTCTTTGGGAAGAGGCGTGGAATTAAAAAATAAAGAATCCACCAAAGTGGGAAATTGTCACAGCCCGCTCTTTGCTGAGACACCCGTTTCTTTTTGGGGGATTCTGAAGGAAGTTGCAGAGATTGGTGGGGGGGAATTTTTGGTTTGGGTGGCAAAAGGAAAATTAAAGGGGAATACAGGAAAGAGGGAAGGTTATAGGATAACAAAAAGATTTGGGGGATGAAAAAATTTAATATCGATTGGAGGGGGGAGAGTTGGAGGGGGTGAACGAAATTTAGATATTTGGGGTGGACGGTCACGGAAAGGGTCTTGAAAAATGAGGTGAAACATTTGAATTGATGAGGGGGAAAAAAATGAGTGGGCACTTAGGGGTCCCGTGGAACAAAGGGAAATTGTCCCTTTGGGGGGCAAAAGAGGGGAATGTATGAGGGGGTTTTAGTTTTTTCCAAAGCTCTTATAGGGGGGTGAAGCGTGGGGGATGAATGTTGAAGGGGAGGAGAAAAGGGTGGAGGGAGGGGAGATGTCATGTCTGAGGGCCCAAAGTGTGGTGTGAATATAAAAGGGGAGGGAAATTGTAGTTTGGGAAATTAGGAGGGGTGCGGGATTACCCAAAAATGTTGTCCAGAGGGGTGAGGAAAAGGGGTTTTTTAGGGGGTTCGGGCAGGTTAAAAGAATTTGGGGCGAAACAAATGACTTCAAGAGTGGTATCAGTCTGTAGAGGAAGGAAAGGGGGGGTAGGGGTGGCCTAGGGAAAGGGTTTGGGGGGGGGGGTAAAGGAGGTTTTTGTTGGGGCGAGGGGCTTTGGGCTTTTCCCGCAGGCATGGGGTGAGCGGTTTGATTAAAGGGGGTTTAAAGGAGACAAATGGTTTTTAAAAACTTGGGCCCTTTTCTGTTGGAGTGTGAGCAAAGTAAAAATTTATGAAAGGGGTTTCAGGGAAAACCGGGGGCCGGACTTTAGTCCTGGAGATGGGGAAATACAGTGCCTGCACTCTGAAGGAGGGGTGTTAAAGTTGCAGTTTTTAAAAAATGTAGTGTAAAGCACCCCTTTTGGCAAGACAGTGATGGAGTGAATGTGGTGAAAGTTTTTTTTTTTTGGGGCCCCCCTGCCTTGGTGGGAATCGGGCCGGGGTGATAATAAATAATAAAAATAATAAATATATATTAAAATATATTTATATATATATATTTAAAATATTATTTTTTATATATATTTTATATATATTTTTATATAATATATTTATTTATATATTTATATATATTATATATTTAAATATATAATATATTATATTTAAATATTTTATATTTATAATTTATATATAAAAATATATATAAAATTATTAAAATTTTATATATATATATATATAAAATATATGCAATAAGACACAGTAAAAAAGGGGGATTTCGAATATGCAAAAAAAAACCACTCTGGGAAAAAAAAGAGAAATTTCAACGCTTTTTGTGACAATGTGAGTAGTCAAAAGAAGCGCTTGAATTTTCGGTCCTTTCAGAGGGGGTTTTTTTTGCATATATATATATATATATATATATATATATTTTATATATATATTTTATAATTATATATATATATATATAAAATATAATATATATAAGTGTGGGGGGGGGGGGGGGGGTGTTTGGGGGGCTGGTCGTATTTTTCATCCCGTGCTTCCATTATTTTTTTTTATTTCTTGCCCCTTTTTCTTTTTTTTTTTTTTTTAATAAGTGTTTTTTTCCCTTTTAAAATTTCTTTCCCGTTTTTTTTTACGTGTTTTTTTGTGACTTTCACAGCTCAATATTTTAAAAATAAAATTTTTTTATTTTTATTTAAAAAAAAAACTTTTCGACAAAAAAACCAGGGAAAATGGGTGAAAGTATCTTGAACAATTTGCGATGTCCCTTTTACAGTTTTTCCCCGAATTTTAGGTATGTGGTATTGTGTTTGCGGGTTCCCACAAAAGATTCGGTTGCGCCCGCCGTTTTTTTCCCCTTTTTAGCAGGTTAATACGTTTCCCCTTTGGGAGGTTTGGGGGCAACTCGGCTGTTCATCTGTAGCTCCCCCTTTTAAAAAAGTAATCGTTTGTTGATTTTGATGCAATTTTTTTTCTCGTTTTAACAATTTCAAAGGGAGTTGTGGTGGACCTGCTAGTGTGTCTTGTTTTAGTTGCTGCTTCGTTGTGTAGGCCTCTTCTTTTTCTTCTTCCCTCCTCCTTTCCTTCCTTCCTCCTCCTTTCCTTCCTCCTCTTCTCCACTTCCTACATTCCCTTCTCTTCCTCCTACATTTTCTCAAGTTCCACTTCATTCTCCTTTCTCCCTCGTGATCTTTGTTTCCTCACTACCTTCTCCAACTCCTGTATGTGTTCAATTACCCTAAAGGTTTCTATTAGCCCACTGACCTTGTCTGTGGGATTCATTGGTATTGGGAGTGTGTTCGTGTGTGTTATCTAGTTCCGCCTTGTGATGTACTGAGCGAATAATGTACACTGCTAATAGCTGCATGTACACTCTCACTTTGAGATGCATGTGGCAAACGTTATATAATGTAGGTATCTATATGTGCACTTTTTTTTCATGCTTGTGATGTACTTGTGAATGGTGGTGGGAGTGTGAGTGTGTTGGGTTGGTAGCGGTAGTAGCACTGGTCGTGTTACTGGTGGTGGTTCAGGAGGGAGTGTGCTTGGTAATGTCAGCAGCGGTCACCTTATACAGAGTATCAGCGGAAATGGTTATCATTTGATGGAAGTTGCCTTGGTCTTGGCTGTATTTCCCAAGACTGCTTTTTCTTACTGGGTGTTTGTGGGTAATCCTGGCGATGGTGCATAGTGATAGTGGTGATGGTGCATGAAGATCGTTATAGTGGTGGTGCTAACCGCTGAACATACAAACCTCACCCTGTATACCTCACTGTATCTGACACTACACTGCATAAGGCCAGGCGAACAACAACACCTAACCCAGATTCACAGCTAGAAGGAAACTAGTCAGGGAGCTCCGTGTGGGTTTAACGCTGTGTGACCCCTCTGGGTCTAGTGCTTCCGCTTGACATTAATAATAAGATTAGGTGTATATTACACAGGTATACTTGTCAAATCTAACTACCTCACACACCTCTCTACCTCTCCTGTGTTATTGTGTATTGTGTATTCATTGTATTTTAGTTGTGTATTACCTGTGTTTAATACTTTAAAGTGAAACTCGTACATCAGAATGCAGTTTGCATGTAAACTCATTATCAAGTGGTCATTAGTTGATGTCAGAGTATTGGCTTGTGGTCATACTTTCACTAGTCTGCGTTAATAGAACCTGTACGATATTACTGCTCCTACTACACCTAACAACAACACTTGTATCGCCCCCCCCAACACCACAAGTACCATACGTGGTGGTTACACCCCCGCACACAGACACAGAAGGGAGCACACGAACGCACATACGCGCACACATACGCATTTCTTCAGTCGTGGAGAAGTCAGGAAGTGGAATAGTCTAGCAAGTGAGGTAGTGGAGGCAGGAACCATACATAGCTTTAAGATGAGGTATGATAAAGCTCATGGAGCAGGGAGAGAGAGGACCTAGTAGCGCTCAGTGAAGAGGCGGTGCCAGGAGCTGAGTCTCGACCCCTGCAACCACAATTAGGTGAGTACATACGCGCATCACTCTCTACGAAAGTAAAAGACTGGGCAGGCGATGCAAAATGCCCCCAATAAAAAGTAGGGCGCCATTGGTACACTAAGGGAAAACACCTTAAGTGTCCGGGGCCCAAGACTGTTCAACAGCCTCCCATCAAGCATTAGGGGAATTGCCAATAAACCCCTGGCTGCCTTCAAGAGAGAGCTGGACAGATACCTAAAGTCAGTGCCGGATCAGTCGGGCTGTGGCTCGTACGTTGGACTGCATGCGGCCAGCAGTAACAGCCTAGTTGATCAGGCCCTGATCCATCGGGAGGCCTGGTCATGGACCGGGCCGCAGGGGCGTTGATCCCCGGAATAACCTCCAGGTAACCTCCAGGACCCACCCCACAACACCCAGGTACCCATTTTACTGATGGAGAACATAGACAACAGGTGGAGAGAAACACGCCCAATGTTTCTACTCTGGCTGGGAATCGAACCCAGGCCCTCACCGCGTGAAGCGACATCTTTAACCACCAGGCCACAAGAAATATAACAGATGGTATATTGAGAGTTTGTAATGAAGCAACTGAGATTAGAGACAACATCTCGCCTTTGTAACAGGCTTTACTGAGGCAACGTCTCGGCCTTGTAGCAGGCTTTACTCAGACAACGTTTCGCCCTTGTAACAGGCTTTACTGTGAAAACGTCTCGTTCTTGTAACAGGCGAGGCGGTGGAAATTGCTTGTAGTTATGGGTAGAGGTTGCCTGTAGTTGTGGGTGGAGGTTGTTTGAAGGTTGCCTGGAGGTGTGTAGGTGGAGTCTGCCTGGAAGTGTATAGGTGGAGGCTGCCTGGAGGTGTATACGTGGAGGTTGCCTGGAGGTGTGTAGGTGGAGGCTGCCTGGAAGTGTATAGGTGGAGGCTGCCTGGAGGTGTATAGGTGGAGGCTGCCTGGAGGTGTGTAGGTGGAGGCTGCATGGAGGTGTGGTCAGTCTCAGGAAAGGATTAAGTTTATCCTTGCCTTTAGACTTCCGCTGTCCTTCACTGTGGGTGTTTCTCCTAAGCACCTCTCTCACCCCCCACCCCATCATCCCCATCATCCCCATCATTCCTCCATCAATCTCCACCCTACCCACCATCTACCAGCTCAGCCTTCCCCCACTAGGATCAGCCATAAAACCACTCACTACGGGTTGGTCATGACCGCACAAGGTTCATCTTCCATTGCAGATTTGTGGTACTTGTTCTACTCTTCAGCTGTCTCTCGCGCCACGAATAATATTCGTGCAGATTTGAACGTTTCTTGGTGCTGTCTAGCCACCGCCTTGCCTGGTGTGTATTGTCAGGATGCTTATGGGTACAAATTTACTGCTACACGTTCATGTAACCTAATGATGTTCATATTAAACTAATTTAAAATTTGGTATATATATGCCGGTCAGTGCATGATCCGAGAAGGGTATCCCCGTGTTCCATAAACCGAGCATCCTCTACCTCAGTGCACGCAAAAGGGTGGTCATAAAATTTCAGTGCTGTAAAGTATAAAAATGTGTATATATGCGAGTATGAATTTCTGTACGAATGTGCATTTCCATATGTATTACATGCGCGTATTTGTATGCATATGTGTATTTACATGTGGAAATATGTTGTTTTAGCCTGCCTCATGGTAAGCGAAAATTCCACGACGCTCTAACCCACGGGACCATACAATCCTACAAAAGTCATAAACCCAGCAGGGCTAGGTGTTGGACCGTGATCCGAGGACATTCGATGGTGTGGGTGCTTCAGACCTGATTTCATCCTCCTCCCCGTTGGGTGTACTAGCCTCCATGAGCAGTATAGATAGTATTGTAACCACGGACTAGTGGTATTTAATAAAAAACAACACTGCATCTGCACACGCATACATACCATGTTCTTTTTCATGTGTGTGTGTATATATATATATATATATATATATATATATATATATATATATATGTCGTGCCGAATAGGCAGAACTTGCGATTTTGGCTTAAATAGCAACGTTCATCTTGCCATATAGGACAAGTGAAAATTTGTGTATGCGGTAAGTTCGCCAAAATCATTCTGAGCCTAACGAGAAAAAATATATTTCACTGTGTTTGTTTAGTATTAAATTATTGTAAACAAATCTAAAATATATTTAGTTGGGTTAGGCCTGGTCGTGGACCGGGCCGCGGGGGCGTTGATCCCCGGAATAACCTCCAGGTAGGCTAAAATAAATTGTTCTTGTTATAATAAGGTTAGGTAAGTTTTCTAAGATTCGTTTGGAGCAAAATAAATTTTTTTTACATTAACATTAATGATAAAATATATCTTTAAACGTATAAGAGAAAATTTTAGAAAGGACTTAATTTTAAATGAGTTCTTGCTAATTGACCAGTTTTACATATTCGGCACGACATTATATATATATATGCCACCTTTATATCAACAATGTATCTCTTAAATCTTTTGTACCATATTATGTAATAAAATATTCCTACTGGTAAAAAAAATATATGAAAAGATGGGGTTACCTGGAGGTTATTCCGGGGATCAACGCCCCCGCGGCCCGGTCCACGACCAGGCCTCCCGATGGATCAGGGCCTGATCAACTAGGCTGTTACTGCTGGCCGCACGCAGTCCAACGTACGAGCCACAGCCCGGCTGATCCGGCACTGACTTAGGTATCTGTCCAGCTCTCTCTTGAAGGCAGCCAGGGGTTAATTGGCAATTCCCCTAATGCTTGATGGGAGGCTGTTGAACAGTTTTGGGCCCCGGACACTTATGGTGTTTTCTCTTAGTGTACCAATGGCGCCCCTACTTTTTATTGGGGCATTTTGCATCGCCTGCCCAGTCTTTTACTTTCGTAGGGAGTGATTTCTGTGTGCAGATTTGGGACCATTCCTTCCAAGATTTTCGAAGTGTAGATTATGATATATCTCTCCCTCCTGCGTTCCAACGAGTACAAGTCAAGTGCTTCCAAGCGTTCCCAGTAGTTAAGGTGCTTGACAGAACTTATACGTGCAGTAAAGGATTCTGTACACTCTCTAGAGCTGCGATTTCACCTGCTTTGAATGGAGATGTTAATGTACAGCAGTATTCCAGCCTAGAGAGAACAAGTGATTTGAAAAGGATCATCATGGGCTTGGCATCTCTCGTTTTGAAAGTTCTCATTATCCATCCTATCATTTTCTTTGCACGTGCGATCGTGGCACTGTTGTGATCCTTGAAAGTGAGATCCTCAGACATTACTACTCCCAGGTCCCTTACATTATTTTTCCGCTCTATTGTATGGCCGGAGTTAGTAGTATACTCTGTTCTAGTTATTATCTCCTCCAGTTTTCCATAACGGAGTAGTTGGAATTTGTCCTCATTGAACATTATATTGTTTACCGTTGCCCACTGGAAAACTTTGTTTATATCTTCTTGGAGGTTAACCGCGTCCTCAGCAGATAACAGCCTCATGCAGATCCTAGTATCATCCGCAAAGGATGATACGGTGCTGTGGTGTATATCTCTGTTTATGTCTGATATGAGGATAAGGAATAAGATGGGGGCGAGTACTGTGCCTTGTGGAACAGACCTCTTCACTATGGCAGCCTCCGATTTAACTCTGTTGACCACTACTCTTTGTGTTCGATTTGTTAGGAAGTTGAAGATCCATCTCCCCACTTTCCCAGTTATTCCTTTAGCACGTATTTTATGGCTATTACGCCATGATCGCATTTGTCAAATGCTTTTGCAAAGTCTGTGTATATTACATCTGCATTCTGATTTTCTTCCAGTGCATCCAAGGCCATGTCATAGTGATTCCAGTAGTTGTGAGAGGCAGGAGCGACCTGCCCTGAACCCATGTTGCCCTGGATTGTGCAGATTTTGGGAATCCAGGTGATTTGCAATCCTGCTTCTTAGCACTCTTCCAAAGATTTTTTTGATGTGGGACGTCAGAGCTATTGGTCTATAGTTCTTAGCTAATTGCTTTGCTGCCACCTTTATGGAGTGGGCTATATCCGTTGTTTTAAGTGACTGTGGAATTTCACCCATGTCCAAGCTCCTCCTCCATAGTGTACTTAGGGCACGCGAGAGGGGTTTCTTGCAGTTCTTAATGAAAACAGAGTTCCACAAGTCTGGGCCCGGGGCTGAGTGCATAGGCATGTTGTCAATGGCTTTTTCGAAATCTATCGGAGTTAGGGTAATGTCGGAAATCTGGCATACATTTATGGAGTTTTGAGGCTCATTCATGAAGAAATCATTTGGGTCGTCGATCCTCAGACCGATTAGTGGTTCACTAAACACAGAGTCGTACGGGGATTTCAGTATTTCACTCATTTCCTTGTTGTCATCTGTGTAAGTCCCATCCTATCTGAGTAAGGGCCCGATACTAGATGTGGTATTTGCCTTGTTTTTGGCATATGAAAAGAAATATTTTGAATTTCTTTCAATTTCACTAATGGCTTTAAGCTCCTCCTGCCTCTCCTGGTTCCTGTAAGAGTCATTTAGCTTAAGTTCGATAGTTTCCACTTCCCTGGTCAGCGCCTCCCTTCGTGTATCAGATATTCTAGCACTCCTGAGGAGCTCAGTGACTCTCGTCGTCTTCTGTAGAGGGAGCGTCTTTTTCTCTCCAGTTACTCCTGCTCTTCTTCTTTCTTAGGGAATTGCCTAGGAACATGCTTCGGCTACCAGGAAGTTGATCCTTTCAAGGCACTGGTTTGGATCCATGTCATTTAAGACATCTTCCCAACATGTTTCGTTTAGGACATGGTTTACCTGGTCGCAGTTGATGTTCTTGTTGTTGAAATTGTATTTTGTGAAGACACCTTCACAGGTACATGCATTCTGCTGTTCAGGACCCCTATGCATGTACGTCTGGACTTCGATTAGATTGTGATCGGAATTAGTTGTTTTTGATATTCTTATGTCTCTTATCAGGTCCTCATTATTTGTGAAGATAAGGTCAAGTGTGTTTTCTAGTCTTGTTGGCTCCACTATCTGCTGGCTTAA
>NC_069409.1:41459679-41522179 GCF_026875155.1 Cherax quadricarinatus
CAATATCCGTCTGGTATTATTGGTAGCAGTTGCCAGAGCAAGCCAGTTTGTGGCTTTGTAAGTCTGCAAGCCCCTGGCGCAACAGTCTGGTTGAGCAGGCAGTCCAAGAGTGAAGTGTGGCTGGACTGCCAGAGTAGTGAACTAGAGTAGTGGTGCAAGAAAGGTATAAAATACCGACAATATGAAAGTTAAGACACATGTGCAACATCTGGATATCTTTATTGTAGACGTTTCGCCATCCAGTGGCTTTATCAATACAGATTCTAGGACATAATAGGAAGACAGTAGAACTATATACAAAAGATGAGGTAATCAGTCCCTCGGCCTTGGAGTTAGTGTTCCTATTATGTCCTAGAATCTGTATTGATAAAGCCACTGGATGGCGAAACGTCTACAATAAAGATATCCAGATGTTGCACATGTGTCTTAACTTTCAACTAGAGTAGTGACAACATGGTAGGTCACGCTATCTGACTCTCTAATATCCCGTCACTGCTCTTGTCTTATCATTTTCTTCTTTTTCTTTACTTTTCTGTTTTCCCTTTTCATTTTCTAATTCTTTTCTTTAATTTTTCTTATTGTTTTCTTGCATTTTTCTTTCATTTTCTTATTCTTTTCGTTATTTTCTTCTCTTTCGACTTCACGAGAATGATCCTTGAGGCAAAAAAAAAAAATTTCTCATCGCAATCTCTGGAAAAATAGTGTAGAAAAATATGTTCTGCATGACCAGGTGTGGTCGCTGTGACCAGGTGTGGTCGCTGTGATCAGGTGTGGTCGCTATGACCAGGTGTGGTCGCTGTGATCAGGTGTGGTCGCTATGACCAGGTGTGGTCGCTATGACCAGGTGTGGTCGCTATGACCAGGTGTGGTCGCTATGACCAGGTGTGGTCGCTATGACCAGGTGTAGTCACTATGACCAGGTGTGGTCACTATGACCAGGTGTGGTCGCTGTGACCAGGTGTGGTCGCTGTGATCAGGTGTGGTCGCTTTGACCAGTGTGTGGTCGCTGTGATCAGGTGTGGTCGCTATGACCAGGTGTGGTCGCTATGACCAGGTGTGGTCGCTATGACCAGGTGTAGTCACTATGACCAGGTGTGGTCGCTATGACCAGGTGTGGTCGCTATGACCAGGTTGTGGTCGCTATGGACCAGGTGTGGTCGCTGTGACCAGGTGTGGTCGCTGTGACCAGGTGTGGTCGCTGTGACCAGGTGTGGTCGCTGTGACCAGGTGTGGTCGCTGTGACCAGGTGTGGTCGCTGTGACCAGGTGTGGTCGCTGTGACCAGGTGTGGTCGCTGTGACCAGGTGTGGTCGCTGTGACCAGGTGTGGTCACTATGACCAGGTGTGGTCACTATGACCAGGTGTGGTCGCTATGACAAGGTGTGGTCGCTGTAACCAGGTGTGGTCACTATGACCAGGTGTGGTCGCTGTGACCAGGTGTGGTCGCTATGACCAGGTGTGGTCGCTATGACCAGGTGTGGTCGCTATGACCAGGTGTGGTCGCTATGACCAGGTGTGGTCACTATGACCAGGTGTGGTCACTATGACCAGGTGTGGTCACTATGACCAGGTGTGGTCGCTATGACCAGGTGTGGTCGCTATGACCAGGTGTGGTCGCTATGACCAGGTGTGGTCACTATGACCAGGTGTGGTCGCTATGACCAGGTGTGGTCGCTATGACCAGGTGTGGTCGCTTGTGATCAGGTGTGGGTCGCTATGACCAGGTGTGGTCGCTATGACCAGGTTGTGGTCGCTATGACCAGGTTGTGATCGCTATGACCAGGTTGTGCGTCACTATGACCAGGTGTGGTCACTATGACTAGGTGTGGTCGCTTATGACAGTGTGGTCGCTATGACCAGGTGTGGTCACTATGACAGGTGTGGTCGCTATGACCAGGTGTGGTCGCTATGACCAGGTGTGGTCGCTATGACCAGGTGGTGGTCGCTATGACAGGTAGTGGTCATATGACAGGTTGTGGTCACTATGACCAGGTGTGGTCGCTATGACCAGGTGTGGTCGCTATGACCAGGTGTGGTCGCTATGACCAGGTGTGGTCGCTATGACCAGGTGTGGTCACTATGACCAGGTGTGGTCGCTATGACAGGTGTGGTCGCTATGACCAGGTGTTGGTCGCTATGACAGGTGTGGTCGCTATGACCAGGTGTGGTCGCTATGACCAGGTCTGTGGTCCCTATGACCAGGTGTGGTCACTATGGACCAGGTGTGGTCACTATGACAGGTGTGGTCGCTATGACCAGGTGTGGTCGCTATGACCAGGTCGTGGTCGCTATGACAGGTGTGGTCGTATGACAGGTGTGGTCACTATGACCAGGTGTGGTCGCTATGACCAGGTGTGGTCGCTATGACCAGGTGTGGTCACTATGACCAGGTGTGGTCGCTATGACCAGGTGTGGTCACTATGACCAGGTGTGGTCACTATGACCAGGTGTGGTCGCTATGACCAGGTGTGGTCACTATGACCAGGTGTGGTCACTATGACCAGGTGTGGTCACTATGACCAGGTGTGGTCACTATGACCAGGTGTGGTCGCTATGACCAGGTGTGGTCACTATGACAAGGTGTGGTCACTATGACCAGGTGTGGTCACTATGACCAGGTGTGGTCACTATGACCAGGTGTGGTCACTATGACAAGGTGTGGTCACTATGACAAGGTGTGGTCACTATGACCAGGTGTGATCCATGTCCTTGTTCGCCCATTTATATTTTTTCATCTTATCTTCCTGGTCTTGTTTGTCATCACTCTTATTCACACTTCCCTCAGCCTCAGCCTTCTCGTCTCCATGTGTGAAGCAATGGTACAGTAGAACAATGGTACAGTAGAAGAGTGGTACAGTAGAACAATGGTACAGTAGAACAATGGTACAGTAGAACAATGGTGCAGTAGAACAATGGTGCAGTAGAACAATGGTACAGTAGAACAATGGTACAGTAGAACAATGGTGCAGTAGAACAATGGTACAGTAGAACAATGGTACAGTAGAACAATGGTACAGTAGAACAATGGTGCAGTAGAACAATGGTACAGTAGAACAATGGTGCAGTAGAACAATGGTGCAGTAGAACAATGGTACAGTAGAACAATGGTACAGTAGAACAATGGTGCAGTGAACAATGGTACAGTAGAACATGGTGCAGTAGAACAGTGGTACAGTAGAACAATGGTACAGTAGAACAATGGTGCAGTAGAACAATGGTACAGTAGAACAATGGTACAGTAGAACAGTGGTACAGTAGAACAATGTGTAAAGTAGAACAATGGTGCAGTAGAACATGTACAGTAGAACAAGGTACAGTTAGAACAATGGTGCAGTAGAACAATGGTGCAGTAGAACATGGTGCAGTAGAACAATGGTACAGTAGAACAATGGTACAGTTGAAACAATGGTACAGTAGAGACAATGGTGCAGTAGAACATGGTGCAGTGAACAATGGTACAGTAGAACAATGGTACAGTAGAACAATGGTGCAGTAGAACAATGGTGCAGTAGAACAATGGTACAGTAGAACAATGGTACAGTAGAACAATGGTACAGTAGAACAATGGTGCAGTAGAACAATGGTACAGTAGAACAATGGTACAGTAGAACAATGGTGCAGTAGAACAATGGTACAGTAGAACAATGGACAGTTAGAACAATGGTACAGTAGAACAATGGTGCAGTAGAACAATGGTACAGTAGAACAATGTACAGTTAGAACAATGGTGCATAGAATAGAACAATGGTACAGTAGAACAATGGTACAGTAGAACAATGGTGCAGTAGAACAATGGTACAGTAGAACAATGGTACAGTAGAACAATGGTACAGTAGAACAATGGTACAGTAGAACAATGGTGCAGTAGAACAATGGTACAGTAGAACAATGGTGCAGTAGAACAATGGTACAGTAGAACAATGGTGCAGTAGAACATATGGTACAGTAGAATACAATGGACAGTTAGAACAATGGTACAGTAGAATATGGTACAGTAGAACAATATTACAGTAGAACAATGGTGCAGTAGAACAATGGTGCAGTAGAACAATGGTACAGTAGAACAATGGTACAGTAGAACAATGGTACAGTAGAACAATGGTGCAGTAGAAGAGTGGTGCAGTAGAAGAGTGGTGCAGTAGAACAATGGTACAGTAGAACAATGGTACAGTAGAACAATGGTGCAGTAGAACAATGGTACAGTAGAAGAGTGGTGCAGTAGAAGAGTGGTGCAGTAGAACAATGGTACAGTAGAACAATGGTACAGTAGAAGAGTGGTGCAGTAGAAGAGTGGTGCGGTAGAACAATGGTACAGTAGAACAATGGTACAGTAGAACAATGGTACAGTAGAAGAGTGGTGCAGTAGAACAATGGTACAGTAGAACAATGGTACAGTAGAAGAGTGGTGCAGTAGAAGAGTGGTGCGGTAGAACAATGGTACAGTAGAACAATGGTACAGTAGAACAATGGTACAGTAGAACAATGGTACAGTAGAACAGTGGTGCAGTAGAACAGTGGTACAGTAGAACATAGGTGCAGTAGAACACTGGTGCATTAGAACAGTGGTGCAGTAGAACAGTGGTGCAGTAGAACAGTGGTACAGTAGAACAGTGGTACAGTAGAACAGTGGTGCAGTAGAACAGTGGTACAGTAGAACATAGGTGCAGTAGAACACTGGTGCATTAGAACAGTGGTGCAGTAGAACAGTGGTGCAGTAGAACATTGGTGCAGTAGAACAGTGGTGCAGTAGAACATTGGTGCAGTAGAACAGTGGTACAGTAGAGCACTGGTGCAGTAGAGCACTGGTGCAGTAGAACAGTGTTGCAGTAGAACATTGGTGCAGTAGAACAGTGGTACAGTAGAACATTGGTGCAGTAGAACAGTGGTGCAGTAGAACAGTGGTGGAGTAGAACAGTGGTGCAGTAGAACATTGGTGCAGTAGAACAGTGTTGCAGTAGAACAGTGGTGCAGTAGAACATTGGTGCAGTAGAACATTGGTGCAGTAGAACATTGGTGCAGTAGAACAGTGTTGCAGTAGAACAGTGTTGCAGTAGAACAGTGTGTGCAGTAGAACAGTGGTGCAGTAGAACAGTGGTGCAGTAGAACAGTGTTGCAGTAGAACAGTGTTGCAGTAGAACAGTGTTGCAGTAGAACAGTGGTGCAGTAGAACATTGGTGCAGTAGAGCAGTGGTCCAGTGGAACAGTGGTCCAGTGGAACAGTGGTGCAGTAGAACAGTGGTGCAGTAGAACAGTGGTGCAGTAGAACAGTGGTGCAGTGGAACAGTGGTGCAGTGGAACAGTGGTCCAGTGGAACAGTGGTCCAGTGGAACAGTGGTGCAATAGAACAGTGGTGCAGTAGAGCAGTGGTCCAGTAGAACAGTGGTGCAGTAGAGCAGTGGTGCAATGGAACAGTGGTGCAGTAAATCGGTGGTCCAGTGGAACAGTGGTGCAGTAGAACAGTGGTTCAGTAGAATAGTGGTCCAGTAGAACAGTGTTGCAGTAGAACAGTGGTGCAGTAGAACAGTGGTGCAGTAGAGCAGTGGTGCAGTAGAGCAGTGGTGCAGTAGAGCAGTGGTGCAGTAGAACAGTGGTACAGTAGAGCAGTGGTGCAGTAGAACAGTGGTACAGTAGAGCAGTGGTGCAGTAGAACAGTGGTACAGTAGAGCAGTGGTGCAGTAGAACAGTGGTACAGTAGAGCAGTGGTGCAGTAGAACAGTGGTGCAGTAGAGCACTTGTCCAGTAGAACAGTGGTGCAGTAGAGCAGTGGTGCAGTAGAGCAGTGGTCCAGTGGAACAGTGGCCCAGTGGAACAGTGGTGCAGTAGGACAGTGGTGCAGTAGGACAGTGGTACAGTAGAGCAGTGGTGCAGTAGAACAGTGGTACAGTAGAGCAGTGGTGCAGTAGAACAGTGGTTACAGTAGGTAGACAGTGGTGTGCAGTAGTAGAACAGTTGGTGCAGTAGAGCAGTGGTCCAGTAGAACAGTGGTGCAGTAGAGCAGTGGTGCAGTAGAGCAGTGGTCCAGTGGAACAGTGGTCCTAGGTGCGTAACAGTGGTGTCAGTAGGACAGTGGTGCAGTAGGACAGTGGTACAGTAGAGCAGTGGTCCAGTAGAACAGTGGTGCAGTAGAACAGTGGTCCAGTGGAACAGTGGTGCAGTAGGACAGTGGTGCAGTAGAACAGTGCTCCAGTGGAACAGTGGTGCAGTAGGACAGTGGTGCAGTAGAACAGTGGTGCAGTAGAACAGTGGTGCAGTAGAGCAGTGGTGCAGTAGAACAGTGGTGCAGTAGAACAGTGGTGCAGTAGGACAGTGGTGCAGTAGAACAGTGGTGCAGTAGAACAGTGGTGCAGTAGGAACGTGGTGCAGTAGAACAGTGGTGCAGTAGGACAGGTGGTACAGTAGAGCAGTGGTGCAGTAGAACAGTGGTGCAGTAGGACAGTGGTGCAGTAGAACAGTGGTGCAGTAGAACAGTGGTGCAGTAGGACAGTGGTGCAGTAGAACAGTGGTGCAGTAGGACAGTGGTACAGTAGAGCAGTGATGCAGTAGAACAGTGGTGCAGTAGAGCAGTGGTGCCGTAGAACAGTGGTGCAGTAAAGCGACCACATATAAACCGTTGACTGATATCATTGTAAATAAACATTATCTTTGAGTCTCAAGCAGGATTGTTTAACACGTGGAATCACAACAGTTGCAGCACCCAGGTCTACATGGGTTTACACAGTGCAGGTCTCTCCTGCCTCTTGCAGTTGCCAGACCATTACGACATGGTCTTGAATGCGCTGGAAGACAGAGCCTATGTTATATATACAAAAATGCGAAAAGCCTTAGACGAGTGCGACCACGATGTAATAGCTAGAAAAGAAAAAATGAATGCAAACGAAATAATTCGAGAATCGGGTAGATATGTCTTTAACTTTCTAACTAATAGAATTCAGACTAGCAATGAACGAAATATAATCAGAGACTATCGAAGTGACAAGTTGTGTTCCTCATGGCCCAGCGCTCGTCCCAGTTCTCTTTCTTAGTCTTATGTTCTAGATTGATAGACATACAAAATATGGAACGTATCATCCTTGTACGCGATATGTACTTAAATTTGTTTGAGTGGCGTGCATTGAGGACTCGGCAAATCTCCAGGCTGATATAAACCAAATCGTCCAGTGGGTCACAGAAAACTATGTCATGTTCACTGAGGGCAAATTTTAGTTGCTCCACCATGGATGGACTGAGGAAATGTTAACTGAAACGGAATATAAAAAAAAATCCAACCATCATGAGCAGAAGATTAACGTAGTGATGTCAGATGATTTTCGTATTCAAGGTTCATAAAGTTGCTATCACACCCGCAAGGAAAATAACTAGAACATTTAAACAAAAGATACCAAGCCGATGTTAGGCGAAATTGCAGATCTGGAGACTGTAAAGAAAATTTTGTCAGACACTAAAATTATAGGGGATTCCGGAAGTACATTGAACGTAGTTAAGAAAGATACATAATTTACACATATATAAAACTTCTGGATTGATTGATTCCAGATCTGCACACCGAAATCATTCCCTACGAAAGCAGATGATGCAAAATACTCCCTATGAAAACAGAGGTATAATATGTACCGACTATTAAACCTGCTGACATTACATATCAGAAATACTGCCGGAACAAGTTAAGTATTCATGACTAAACTGCTTTCGCCAGCTGCCAGATCAAGCAGGCCGTGATGAACACATAGGTCAGTGGGCCACTAACAGTAATAGTCTGGTTGACTAAGCAAGCAGCAGAATAGCCAGTGTTGATAAAATATCAGGGACTGCACTCTGAACATGATAAATTAAGATTATGCTTATTGTTTGGGATGTTTGAGTTCACTTATATATACAGAAATGGCCAGGTTAGACTAGAGGCACGAGGAAAGTGATGGTAACAATTTGTAAAGATCCCGCTTGCAGGTGATACTGATGAGAGACTTAGCGGGGGTTAGCGGCGAGTGGATGTGGGTCACACCTCCAGCAGGAGGAGAGGCAGAGCATCTGTTAAGTAAACTGTTGCGAGTGATGCAAGATGTGTGTTTGTGTGTCATATTGTGCTTTAAGCGGTGAATGGCACCCACCGTAATTATAGGTGGTTATAATTGACTTCCTCCCTGTATTAAGTCTTACCTGCTCTTACTACTGCAAGTTGTGTAGCTGTGTTCTCTGCTATTGTCGTCGCGTTGGAAGATGAAAGACGTTCGGTGGCCTGGTGGTGAAAGCTCTCGCTTCACACGGTGAGGGTCCAGGTTCGATTCCCGGCAAAGGGCGGAAACTTTGGGCGTGTTTCCTTACATCGGTTGTCCATGTTCACCCATCAGTAAAAATGGGTACCTGGGTGTTAGTCGACTGGTGTGGGTCGCATCCTGGGACAAAATTGACCTAATTTGCCCGAAAAGCTCTGCATAACAAGCGGCTTTCTATATAGTAGTATGTCATTGATGTATACTTTGTACATGTACTTGTAGAAATGATGATAATAATAATAATAATAATAATAATATTATTATTATTATTATTATTATTATTATTATTATTGAAGACGTTCATCCAATCATTAAGTGTTTGACTTGCTTCCGTTCGAGTCCTTGGGTCTTTATTCATAGGATGCGAGACCCACAGCCAACTATTCCTTAGGTATATTCACTGCTAGGTGAACAAGGACAGCATGTGTAAAAGAAAGACTTGCCCTTACATCTTCCCTCGCCCGTAATTATAACTGATTGTTTCCATTTGTGAGGTATATGTCGTTTCATTGAGCAGCCTGGTAAAGGTGGCTATCTTCTCATTAATAATTGAATAAACTGTTTATCTCTGTGTAAGTCGCAGAGCGTAAGCAAAAACGCCTAACACAATACTGTTTGAAGGCGGCCAGCTCCTACCGCGCAACATCCGGGTTGTCTCTTCTCGTTCCACACTTTCATTTTCGCGGCAGAGAGGCCGGTGTGGCCCAATGAATGTTGCTTAAGCGGTTGTGTTGCACGGGTGTGTCAGTTGCAGGCTGCACGCAAAATAATAGACCGTAAACTTGGCCGGAGGATGGCATGCGTACAGACTCTTGATTTAGACCTGTACTTACGTAATGTGAATCGCAGCCACAGCTGTTGTTTGTATGTAGTGTCTGCTGCTTGCATATGTACGAATGGTGCTTGCATATGTTGAGTGTGATGCCTGCTTAGGTATAATGCTAGGGTACATAATGCCTGTTTAGGTATGATGCTGGGGTGCATGATGCCTGTTTACGTATGATGCTGGGGTGTATGATGCCTGTTTAGGTATGATGCTGGGGTGTATGCCTGTTTAGGTATGATGCTGGGGTGTATGATGCCTGTTTAGGTATGATGCTGGGGTGTATGATGCCTGTTTAGGTATGATGCTGGGGTGTATGATGCCTGTTTAGGTATGATGCTGGGGTGCATGATGCCTGTTTAGGTATGATGCTGGGGTGTATGATGCCTGTTTAGGTATGATGCTGGGGTGCATAATGCCTGTTTAGGTATGATGCTGGGGTGTATGATGCCTGTTTAGGTATGATGCTGGGGTGTATGATGCCTGTTTAGGTATGATGCTGGGTGTGATGATGCCTGTTTAGGTATGATGCTGGGGTGTATGATGCCTGTTTAGGTATGATGCTGGGGTGTATGATGCCTGTTTAGGTATGATGCTGGGGTGTATGATGCCTGCGTATATGTGGTGCTGACTGTTAGGTATGATGCTGCAGATTTCAACCTTTTATGTATGATGCTTGTGTAGATGTATTTGTATGTATGAATGCATGTGTATGATCTGTTTGGTTGAGCGGGGGTGAGGCTGTTTAGGATGGGGGAGTTGATGGTTGGTTGGCTGGGGTAAGATGTGAGGTGGTGGTGGGGCATATGCTGTTTAGGTATGATGCTGGGGCATGATGTGTGGTGGTGGGGAAGTTTGATGATGTCGGGGTTGATGGGATGATGGGGGTGAGGAGCAGTTAGGAGAATGCATCGGGGTTTGATCTGACTAGAAGCCTGAATTGAGAGCCTTTTAGGACTCAATCTGGTTTTTGACTCCAATTGGTATATTGGGCTTTGTTGCTGTTTGGTAGTTCGCTGGGCGTGATGATGCTGTTGGTATGTGCTGGGTGTTGATGCTGTTGGGTTTTGTGGGTGTATGTGTGTTTGTACTGATGCTTGTACTCGCCTAATTTGGTTTGCAGGGGTCGATTCCAGCTTGGTAGCCTCTTCATGATGCCGTTACGGGATGCTCCTTCCCTGCTTATAAGCTTATCATGCCTGTTTAATAAGCTTTGTATGGTCCTGCTTTAGGTAATGAGCTTGGGGATATTCCTATTCCTAGAATCTGGGTGTATGAAAGCTTTAATATCCCTGTGATCATCTGGTTTAGGTATCCAATTTGTGGCCTCTTGTTCTGACGTATCTATGATACATGCCTGCTCTTCCAACCTTATCATGTTACGCATATTTTGAATGTCGTTATTATAGTCACCCACTATTTAAAGCTCTGCGTTGTAGAGGAGTCGTGGTGGTGGGAAGTTGATGTGGGTGGAAGTTGAGGTCGGTGGTGGGAAAGTTGATGGGATGATGGTGGGGAGGAGAGTTGAGGAGCAATACGACACTCGGGGTTTAATTCTGACTCAAAGGCCGAATTCAAGGGCTTTTAGGACTCAATCTGGATTTTTACTCAACTTCTAAATGGGCTTTCAAGTTGTGTTTGTACGTTCCCCTGAGCGTGCGTGCGTGTGTGTGTGTGTGTGTGTGTGTGTGTGTGTGTGTGTGTGTGTGTGTACTCACCTAATTGTACTCGCCTAATTGTGGTTGCAGGGGTCGATACTCAGCTCCTGGCCCCGCCTCTTCACTGACTGCTACTGGATCCTCCCTCTCCCTGCTCCATAAGCTTCATCATACCTCGTCTTAAAACTTTGTATGGTTCCTGCCTCCACTACATCACTTGCCGGACTATTCCACTTCCTAAGAACTCTGTGGCTGAAGACATGCTTCCTAACATCCCTTTGACTCATCTGAGTCTTCAACTTCCAATTGTGGCCCCTTGTTTCTGTGTCCCATCTCTGGAACATCCTGCCTCTGTCCACCTTATCAATTCCACGCAGTATTTTGTATGTCGTTATCATGTCACCCCTGGCCCTCCTGCCCTCCAGTATCGTCAGACCGATTCCCCTTTAACCTTTCTTCGTAGGACATTCCCCTTAGTTCTGGAACCAGCCTTGTTGCAAACCTTTGCACTTTCTCTAATTTCTTGACGTGTTTGACCAGGTGTGGGTTCCAAACTGGTGTATGTGGGTGGGTGGGTGGTAAGTTTATTCAGGTATACACAAATACAGTTACATAGATTATCATACATAGTAGTATATGTGTAGAGAACCTAGGATAGCCCAAAAAAGTCAGTGACTTATTTCCATTGGGATCCTTTAGACGGTGGGTGTGTTTGCATGGTCTTCACGTTGCTGGCATTTGGCCTAGGCTGTGACTTCCAGCAGGACTGGAGTTTCCAGCACATTTACATACTGGTTTTCTTCTAGACGCTATCTACAACAGTATGCTGAAACACAGGCACCTACGTTTTCTGTTAGGCGGGCAAGGGCAGCAAGTATAAGGAAAACGACTCGAGAATGAAACTTTTGGCTAAGTCGAATACGGTTAACTGAGTAACTTTATACTTTGGTGAGAGAGAAGAGAGAGAGAGAGAGAGAGAGAGAGAGAGAGTAACCATGAAGATCCATGTTGGAAATCTTACAAACAAGGCAGCCAGGAAGCTTACAGCACTTCGTCGTATCTCGCATCTACTTGACAGTAGGGGTTGCAAGATTCTGTACGAGGCACAAGTACGCTCACACCTTGAGTATGCTCCACTTTCTTGGTTTGCCTGCCCCCCCTCTCATCTGCGACTGTTTGACAGAGTAGAGAACAGAGCAAGACGTCTCATCTCTCGCCTAGACCCATCCTGGATAGATCTGTCATTTCAGCAGAGCCTTCAACATAGGAGGGATGTGGGTGGCCTTACTGTTATGTACAAGACCAATATTGTCAAAGTACCACACTTGGATCCACTTCGAGGACACGTGAAACAAGCTTTTATGCCACAAGACGGGCAGAAAGCAGCAACTTCACTCTGGCTGTACCCTTCTCCAGAACATCACTTCATCTGAGATCATACATACCCAGGATGACTCGAGTATGGAACACATTCGTACAGCATAATGATGTCAACGAGATAAAGTCAGTTGATCAAATGAAAATGCTGGCCCACAGATGGCTCCAACTTCATCCTGTTCCCTACTTGTATGTCTCATAACAATAAAAATGCTTTCAAATGAGCTGATGTAGGTAACAGCTCTTAGCTTGTCAATAAAGTTAGGAATCCTTAACCTGTAAATAGCTTGTCAATAAAATTAGGGATCCTTAACCTTGTCAAACACTGTGTAAAAAAAAAGAAAAAAAAAGAGAGAAGAAAGTATAGTGGTCGGAGAGAGAGGAAGCAAGAGAGGGGAGGGTGGGGGGGTGTAAAATGGCGATAGGGACAATATAACATGTATTCCAGTGGTTAGTATTAGATTCTCGGGCATGATATGAGAGACAAAGGAAAGTTCCTTATACCCGCTGTGCGTGTTCACCTAGCAGTCAACAAGTACGTGGGTGATAGGCGGCTGTTGTGGGTTGCAACCTGTGACATATTTATGAGATGCCTGTGGCTAGTTAAGAGAGTTCTAATCTCACAGAATACTAGGAGGTCAGACTTTGCTATTGACCTCCTGATTAACCAGGCTGTTGCTGCTCTCGGTCCTAAGGAGCCGACATAACTTTGCTGATTCTGATACTTCCCGTAGAAACGTGTCCAGTTTCCTCTTTGAAATTTCCTGCTTTTATTGTTTTTTTTGGTGCTAATGGTTCCCCTGCTTGTCACTGGTTTTTTTCAGTACTTCCTCTCGTATCTCACTCCAGTAACCTGTTGTTGGTGAGGGTAGGAATGAGTAGTGGTAGCGTGCGGATATTCTCACCTTTCTCTGTCCTTCTCTTTCTGTAGTTTTTCTGTGCGCTTACACTTCTAGATTTTTCCATTATGCATCTGTGCATTAGGCACAGGCTCTCTCTAATCTTACTACGTCTTCCTCTTCTAGGTATGGAGTCCTCTTCTCGTCATTTTCAGACTAGGTACCTCATCTCATTCGTTGACTTTCCTTCCAGTTCCCTTTCCCTTTGTACTGCATTCTCATCCTTGCCTAGTTTTCTCTTTTGATATCTACTTTTTCTTTTCTTGTATCTGCTGTCCTTCCTCTGTGTTTACAGCAGTGTGCATGTAAATTGGGACAGTGATGAAATAAGACATTTATTTGGAAAATTCATGTTTGAAAAATACACAGCAGTGATATGAGAGATAACTGATGTAATAAGAGGTATGACTACCCTATACTTTTATAAGTATTGTTACACGCTTTGGTATAGAATAGATCAATGTTGAACACATTTCGGCATGTTCTTCGTCGTGGTACCAGGTCTTAATAGCAGCAGCAGTTAGCTTCTCCATAGTTGAACAGTCCTGTTTTGCGATCTTGCGTTTGGTTATTGCATATAGATTCTCAGTTGGGTTGAAGTCAGAAGAGTTTTCAGGCCAATTTACAATGCTTAGCCCACTCTTTAAAGAATGTCAGCATTTTTCTGGAAGTATGGCACTGAGCAAGATCCTGCTAGAAAATGCCTCTCCATCAGGAAATTCTCTATCCACAATGGGAATCACATGAATTCCTGGGATTGCCTTGTATTTGTCACCGTTCATCGTTCCTTCAATAATAACAAGCCGTCCAGGCCCTTTAAAATCTTCTTAGGTGGATGTTTTGGCTCTTGTTGACTGTGTCCCTTCTGAAGAGGTTCACCTTTGCTCCGTCTCACTACCACTGATCTCTACCCATGTATGTACTTCCAAATGTGCCTCATCTGAAAATATAACTTTTCTCCATTCATCTGTTGTCCATCCCATATGATCGAGTGCCCACTGCAGCCGTTTTTTTTCTCTTCATATCAGCAGTAAATAATTGTTTCTTTACTGGCTTTCTGGTAGTTTTGCCACCTTCAAGGAGCCTTCATCGAACAGTTGAAGAATCAACATTTACGTCAGCTGAAACCAAATATCTCTGGTTTTCTTGGGATTCTCCACATTATTTGTTATAACCTTGTCATTGTGAGGTGTTGTCTTTCGTTATCTTCTACATCTTCCTTGACGCAGCGCTCCACAATCACCAGTGTCATTAGCTCTCTTCAGAATCCAACCAACAGTTGTGTAATAGAGGATGTATGTGTGAGTGTATGACTGATTAGTAGTTAGTGATCCAGTGAAGCCAGTATTGGAATTCAGCCCAAGAAATCTGCCTTCCCATTTCTAGATAACTGAACCTACCTCTAGTTCTACGCAAGGGCAGTATAAACCAGTTGTAGGTGCATCTCTGGTGAGCTGGAGGCTGGTGGAAGACCCTTCACAATGGTCAGCCCCCACAACCTACAAAAAAATATGCATTGATTGATATTGTTAATGGGTACTTACCATTGTGAAGTGTGGAGGTCTGGGGTGCTGCCGTAGAGACATCTAATATACTTTGAGTCACAGATCTGCAGCTGGCAGATCTGTTATTGAATGTTAGACTACTCCACTGTACAAAGACCTGTCGTAGGATAAGTCATCCTAATTAACTAAGCTGTTAATTGACTGGCACAATTAGGCAAAGTCTGGCCACCCGCCTCGCACGCAGTTTTTTTTTTTTTTTTGGGGGGGGGGGTTAAGCCCGGGTCCCCGGTGTGGGCAGCTGTGCCAGGTGTGACGTGTACTTGGCTCTGTGAAGACCTGTTTGTGTGCTCTCTGTGAATCTGAACCAGGATGCCCTCTCTTGAGCAACTTTACCAGCAGCTGAGAGAAGAGCTCAGAGTTGCTAAGATGGAGATACGGCGATTAACGGAGGAGAACAAGAGGATTCGTAGTAATCCTTCTGTTGTGAATCCCCAGGTTAAGAGGGGAGCTTGGTCAGTGGCCGGGCAACATGGAACCAAGCTGAAGATCAAGAAAACGGTTGGAGAGGCAGAAACAACGAGAAACCAGAAGACTACCGTGGAAACTTCCAACCCATTCTCGGTGCTACCTGACGAATGTGAGTGTTCTACTGGGAATGCCACAACGAGCACCAAAGAAGCATTGGCAGACGTGAGTAAGACATCCCTAGAAACCCCAACGAAGACCATCGAGAACGTCTTGACGAATTCTACAAGTGGTGTAATGCACCTGGCGAATGTGAGTCGACTACTCGGAGCATCACGACAGACGACGCCAAGGAAGGTAAAAACATTGTTGTTGTTGGGGATAGCCAGATTAGGTACATGGATAGGGCATTCTGCTTGAAGGATAGGAGTAGGAGGCAGAGAGTGTGTTTTCCTGGGGCTGGGATGAAGGATATTGTTAGCCGTCTGGATGACATCATGAGAGGTAATGGGAGCAATCCTATTATCTGTCTCAGTGCTGGAGGCAACGATGTTGGCAGACGTAGGAGTGAGGACCTGATTAGCAGGTATAGGTCAGCAATAGAGATAATTAGGAGGAAGGGTGGGAAACCTGTCATATGTGGCATTTTGCCAAGGAGAGGAGTTGGAAATGAATGGTTGTCCAGAGCAGTTGGTGTCAATTGCTGGCTGGACAAATACTGTAAGGAAAATGCGGTAACATTCATTGACAACTGGGACCTCTTCTATGGCAGAAATGACATGTATGCCAGGGATGGGGTTCACTTATCTAGGTGTGGGGTGGGAGCACTGGCCAACGCAGTGGAGGGAGCCGTTAGGTCTTTAAACTAGGAATAGTTAGTGGTATGGGTTTTTGCGGGAAAACTGTGAAGTCGCAGGGTAGTAATATGAGTACTAGGAGAACTGGTAATAGGCAAAATGAGGTGGATATTGGAAAGCCAGTGGCACAAATTGACAAGGACAGTAATAGGTTTAGTGGAATAACAGAAAGGAGCAGGAAGGGTAAAGGGAGAGGAGGGTCTTTAAATATTTATTACACAAATAGTCGCAGTGCTAGGAATAAGATGGACGAGTGTTCCTCCTTTCTTATGTTCTTATGTCACCCGGCACAGTGGGCCTCTGTTGTCAATTTGTGTAGGTTGTGAAAAGGTATTTGTGCATATTAAACTAAATTGCTATGTCTAAATCTAACTTAGCTTAAATACTTATTAGTAATAGTAATTTTAGCCTATACAGTCTTCATTACTAAATTAGTCTTATAAATAGTGTATAAAGAAATATGGTAATGTCAGGTAGGCATACTGTGAGATAATATTGTGAGATAATCACAAAATTTACTCCTGTCACAATTAATTCTAACACTATTGTACGTCCACATGGTATTCGAAGCTCATTAAAATATATTATCCAGAATCCTCTTGTATCTATTTTACCTGCATCAAATGTGCCTATGATGAATACCAGGCCCATTCTTGCTGCTTCATCCTTTCTCTTGTTGAGTCAGTAGGGGGAAGGGGGTTGTACTTATTGATTTGTACTCTGTGTTTGCAGGAATAGAGTCCTAGCTCCTGGCCTCATCTCATCAGCCGCGTCGACCGGCATTGCTGGTTTTGGCCTCTTCAGCTCTGTCATATTTACTCCTGAAACTGTGTATGGAGTTCGCCTCCGACTTGTATTTCACTGCAGTTTCCAACTGCCCTGCGACTGGAAAGTGCTTCTTAACATCCCCGTGACTCATCGGTTGTTGTTTAACCTCGGTTTCTTTTCAACCTCGAATGGTACAAATTCAGTCTGTTGAATATTTTGTACATCATACACGTGACCTCACTTGTCATCCTCTCTTCACGGGTCGTCAGGTTCAGTTCCTTTAGTCTGTCTTCACAGTGGACCCCACTTAGCTCTGTAGCTAATGTGGTTGTGTACCATGTGGTTGCTAGTTGTCAAAGGCACTTGTCGATAGACACGTGGCCTGTTGTGTGTTAGTTACCATTTTGTCCTAGGCACATGTCGATTTGACACCAGGCCTGTTGTGTGTAGGTGTGTGTGTTAGTTACCATTTTGTCCTAGGCACATGTCGATTTGACACCAGGCCTGTTGTGTGTAGGTGTGTGTGTTAGTTACCATTTTGTCCTAGGCACATGTCGATTTGACACCAGGCCTGTTGTGTGTAGGTGTGTGTTAGTTACCATTTTGTCCTAGGCACATGTCGATTTGACACCAGGCCTGTTGTGTGTAGGTGTGTGTGTTAGTTACCATTTTGTCCTAGGCACTTGTCGATTTGACACCAGGCATGTTGTGTGTAGGTGTGTGTAGGTGTGTGTGTGTGTGTATGTGTGTGTATGGTGTGTGTGTGTGTGTAGGTGTGTGTTGTGTGTGTGTGTGTGTGTAGTGTGTGTGTGTGTATGTTGTGTGTGTATGTTATTATGTGTGAGGGTGGTATGTGTGTGTGTTGTGTATGGTTTGTGTGTGTGTATGTGTGTGTGTGTGTGTGTGTGTGGTGTTGTGTGTGAGTGTGATGTACTCACCTATTTGTTGTTGCAGGGGTCGAGTCACAGCTCCTGGCCCCGCCTCTTCACTGATGCTACTAGGTCCTCTGGTGTGTGTTCTGTGTGTGGTTGTCTGGTGTGTGTGTTGTGATGTGGTGTAGCTGTGTGTGTGTGTGTGTTGAGTGTGTGTTGTGTGTGTATGTGTGTGTGTTGGGTGGAGTGGAGTTAGCGAGGTGGAGGTGAGTGAGGGTGAGTTTAGCGAGGGTGGAGGTGAATGAGGGTGGATGTAGTGCGAGGGTGGAGGCGAGTGAGGGTGAGGTGGAGGTGAGTGGAGAGGAGTGAGTAGTTGGAGGTGAGCTGAGGGTGGAGGTAGCGACGGTGGTAGGGATGAGGTGGAGGTAGCAGGGCTGGACGTGAGTGTGGTGTAGGGCCACTGTGCACACGTCTGCTTGAGTGGCATCATGATTTAACTCGGCCTTGTGCTGCTCCCACACCCAAGACGAGTCCATCACTCCGCATCACTTACACCTACGCACTCACGCACAGCCCCTTTACGCCCACTCACGCACCAGTCCTTTACGCCCACTCACGCACCATCCCCTTTACGCCCACTCACCCACCAGTCCTTTACGCCCACTCATGCACCAGCCCTTTATGCCCACTCACGCACAAGTCCTTCACACCCACTCACGTACCAGTCCTTCACGCCCACTTCAATACCAGTCCTTCACGCCCACTCACCCACCTGGTCCTTCACGCCACTCACGCACCAGCCCTTTACGCCCACTCACGTACCAGTCCTTCACGCCCACTCACGCACCAGTCCTTCACGCCCACTCACGCACCAGTCCTTCACGCCCACTCACGCACCAGTCCTTCACGCCCACTCCTTCACGCCCACTCACGCACCAATCCTTCACGCCCACTCACGCACCAGTCCTTCACGCCCACTCACGCACCAGCCCTTCACGCCCACTCACGTACCCTCCCTTTAAAGCCAATCACGTACCAGTCCTTCACGCCACTCACGCACCTCCCCTTTCCCTACACTCACGCACCAGTCCCCCGTCCACTTGCACCAGCCCTTCACGCCCACTCACGTACCATCCTTCACGCCCATTCACACACAGTCCTTCACGCCCACTCACGCACCAGTTCTTTTTTCGCCCACTCACACACCAGTCCCTTTACGCCCACCCCACGCACCAGTCCTTCCGCCATCACGTACCAGTCCTTCACGCCCACTTCACCCCAGTCCTTTACGGCCCACTCAGCACCATCCTTTACCCCCCACTCACGCAACCAGTCCTTCACGTCCATCCTTCACGTTTCCACTCATGCACCAGCCTTCACGCCCACTCGTACATGTTTGCCACTCACGCACCAGTCCTTACGGGTCCCACTCACGCAGTAAATTGATTTTGTTTTGTTGCGTGTGTTTGATGTGATGTATTTCTGTTGTGTGTGTGGTATGAGTGTGTAATGTTGGTTTGTGTGTTGCTGTATGTATGTGTGTGATGTTATTACTCAAAATTTGATTAGGAAGACCCAAAATGATGCTCCTGGCCCCGCCTCTCAATGATGCTACTAGGTCATCTGTGTGTTTCTGTGCGTGTGTCAAAGAGGTGTGTGCATGTTTGTGTGTGTATTAATCACCTAGGTGAGGTTAAAGGGGGATCGAGTACGAGTCCTACGACTCTTTTAATTGATCGTTAAATAACAAACTCTTCCCGAGGTCTTTTTAGAACTATGTCAGAGATATGTATAGGTCCCCTCACTATATCGCATCCAACTATTCAAAACTGATACTCTTGCGTTAAAAAATTACTTCCTTAATCACCGTGACTATTGTGTATTCGGGAATTAATGTGTCCCCTTGTTAAGTGTAAATCTATGGAACATCCAGTCATTAGTGCAACTGTGTCAATTCAGATAGCCTACTGTATGCGTATCATGTCCCCCTATCTTTTTCCAGGGTCGTCAAGGGATTGCCTTAACTTTTGTGAACATACCTTTGCTCTTGAGGACTATCTGTTGCAAACCTTTGCATTTCTAGTGGCTAATGAATCTTGTTAAACAGGGGGTTCCAAGTGGTCCGCAATCCAATATGGCCTAACGTCTCAGTTGTAAGGTCCTGAACGATTCCTTAAATTAAGATAGTCGGTAATGATGTTCTGAGGTTGATAGGCTATTAATGATACAATTTTTGGGTTAAGAGGCCTTGTCTAACTATTTAAATTAAATTTCCCTTTAGTAAAGCTTTGAGGCTGTTTACCCCCGTAAAGATTTGTATTGTTTACTTAGAATTTTAGTAAGGCATTGTAGGTTCCGCCCAAAGACTGTTGAGAAGTAGCAGCTCGTGGCATTGGGGAAGGGTGCCTCGTGGATCGAATCATGGCTCACAGACAGGAAGCAGAGAGTGTCCATAATGGGGTAATCGAGTGGGTCATACAAGTGGCGTTCCCGGGTCAGTTTGGGCCCGTTGTTGTTTATATTATATTATGATTTGATTAGGAATACTAGATATATGCGAAATTTGCCGATGACACAATAGGTCAGGAATTTGATTAAGGATTGACTCCAGGAGAATTGCGGACCGGTACTGCATTCCTGGTCAGATCTGTAGTTCTGCCAGTCTTCAGATCGAGTGTAGTTATTCAATCAACTTAAGTCTCTGCAAACGGACTACCTCAGAGTTCTATTCATTCGTATGAACTTCACAATACAGAAACAGCATGTCCTGGACTGGACTTGGGGACCCCGCTGGTCAAAAGGTTACCAAGACTGCAACCACCTATTAACAAGACTCAGCTGCTGTCTTCTGACAGTATTCCATGATCATTGTATAGCAACAGTCCAGTTGATCCCTGCTTGGTCCTCCAGTTTTGCAACAATCTCTGTGTGACAGTATGTCTGTGGTGTGCTGTCTTGATGGGTTAATGTGTGTGTGGGAGTGGAGGTGGAGGTTAGCGAAGGTGGAGATAGTGAGGGTAGGAATTAGCTGTGGAGTGAAATGAGGTTGGATGTACGAGGGTGGAGGCGAAGAGGTGGGGGTGGAGGTGATGAAGTGAGAAGTGGAGTAGGATGAATAAAGGGGATTGAGGATGGAGTCTGAGGTATGCAAGGGTAGCGAGGTGGAGTTGATGAGGGTGAGGTTAGTGAAAGGACATAGAGGTGGTCTGGCAAACGGCTGTTGATGGGCATCATGATTTAACTAGCTTGGGTTTGGCGACCTTGACGAGTCCATTCATTGCTCATTAACACGACTCGGCACGGTCCTTTGGCCCACTACGCACCAGTTCTTTACGCCACTCACGACATCCTTTACGCGCCACTCAAAGTTTTACGGCAATTCACAGCACCAGCCTTTATGCCCATACACGCCTCAGCTTCCTCCTTAGCCCCCAGTACCATTTAGCCCCCTTTCCCCCGTTTTAATACCAGTCCTTAGGAACTCTGAAAGGGTTCCCGCCATACACGAAGTAGGATTACCAAAGTTTTAGGGAATTTCCGGGGGGTTTTAGCCCCCAAACCATTCTTGGTCAAAGTTCCCCCCCATCAGCCCCAATTTAAAAAAGCAATTCTAAGTCGCCCATAACCAGCCTTTTAAAGAAATAAGTAAGCTTAGCCCATAGAATCTTAGTCATTTTGGGTTAAGCCCCAACCCTTTAAAACCAAACCCCAAGCCAATTTTAAAAGGCCAAAATTTCGGAACCAAGTTTACCCCCCCACCAGAAGTCCAGTTTCGCTTTAAAATTCGGGGGGTTGGGAAACTATTATCAGTTATTTGGGTTTCAAACTTTTAAAATGGACGTTTCGAAAAAACTTTGCTGCTAAAGAATTTTATCCTATAAGAAAATTTTCTTAAATGAAAAAGGGAGATTAAAGTAAATACTTTAGGCAAAAGGTTTAAGGCTATCAAAAGGGGGGGGGATAGGTTGAATAAAGGGAATTAAAGGCTTAAAAAAAAAAAACAAAGGATTAAATTAAGTTTGGGGATTTAAAAACCCCAAAAAGTATTGGTTTGGAAAAAAGGAGAAGATGGTCCTTTTAAATTGGGTTTTTGGACGGAGATAAATTTGGTTTTTTTAAAATAAATTGGGGGTTTTTAGAGGGACTAAATCCGGATTTTTTTGGTGGCAGAAGATAATTTGGTAATTTGTAGGGGAAAATTTGGTGGAAGTAGAGCCAACATTCCGGTTCCTTTTAGGTTTTTTTTTAATTTAGGAAATAAAAGGGAAAGTTGTGCCCTTCTAAATTTTTAATTTATTTTTTTAAAAATTGTAGTGTCTGATATGTGGAAGATGGCTAATGTAATTCCTATTTTTAAAACAGGGGAAAAGGGTCGTACCGTCAAATTACCGCCAATAACCCGGGAACCTCAATTGTAGGCAAATTACTAGAGTCAATTATAGCTAGATTATAGAAGCCATTTTCTGTTCTGATTAATTTCGATGGATTAAAAAGGGGGCTTGTTACAATTTATAATTTCTTAAATAAAGTAGTGTTGAAAATAAATTTGATATTGTTTACTTAGATTTTAGTAAGGCATTTGATAGAGTTCGCCCCAAAAGACTGTTGAAAAGTAGCAGCTCATGGCATTGGGGGAGGGTGCTCTCGTGGATCGAATCATGGCTCACGACGGGAAGCAGAGAGTGTCCATAAATGGGGTTAATTGAGTGGGGATAGTAAAAAGTGGCGTTCCACGGGAAATCAGTCTTGGGCCCGTTGTTGTTTATAATATATATCAATGATCTTGATGAAGGAATTCTAGTGATATGAGCAAATTCGCCGATGACACGAAGATAGGTAGGATTATTGATTCAACGTAGATGTTAGGGAACTTCAGGAGGATTTAGGACAAACTCTACCTTTTGGTCAGAAAAGTGGGAGATGCAGTTCAATGTAGATAAATGCAAGGTTCTGAAGCTCGGGAGTGTCCCTAACCCTAGCACTTATAAGTTAAATAATGTAGAACTTAGCCATACAGATTGCGAAAAGACTTGAGGGGTTTTGGTAAGCAGCAACCTTAAACCAAGCAGCATATGATTAAGGCGTACGTAATAAGGCAAATAGGATTCTGGGATTTATATCAAGAATGTAAGCACCAGAAGTCCAGAGGGTCATACTGCGCTTTATCATCTTAGTAAGGCCTCACCTAGATTATGCAGTCAATTCGGTCGCCATATTACAGTATGGACATAAATGCGTTAGAAAACATTCAGAGTAGGGATGAATAAATTAATACCATAGCATTAGAAATCTTCCTTATGATGAAAGTTGAAGACTCTTAAGTTACATTCACTAGTTAGACGAAGAATGGGGGGAGACCTGATCGAAGTGTATTATTGGCAGATGGGTATTAATAAAAGAGGGATATTAACAAGGTCTTGAGGATATCTCTCCAAGAGATAACCGCGTAATGGATTTAAATTGGTTAATATTTGATTTAAAATGACATAGGAAAGTATTGGTTTGGGAAATAGGGTGTTGGACGAGTGGAACAGTCTACCATAGTTGGGTTATGAGGCTTGGACTATAGGGTTGTTTCAATTTAGTTGGATAAATACATGAGTGGGATGCGTTGGATTTGAGTGGGACTTGCACATCAGAGCTTATTTCTTGGGTTGAATGAAAAATTGGGTTGGTAAATGTTGTTAGTGGGATGAATTGTTAAGGACACTGCTAGTAGGGGCCAACAGGCCTGCTGCAGTGTTCTCCTTTCTTATTGTTCTTATGGTTTACTAGGGCAATTTTTTTTTTGGATTTTTGGGGGATAGGGTATGGGCACGGGTTCATGCTGCATCTGCGCTACTTGCGGTGCTGAGGTCCTCTTGGGCGCGGAGGGAGATTTCTGGCCCTTTCATTCCTCCTAGGAACTATCCCTCCCCGGTCCCCATTTTTATTCTTTTTTTTATTTTTCTTTTCTTCTTTCTTTTTTTTCCTTAAAAACAAAAAGAAAGAAAGTTAACCTAAAATGGCAGCCTAGTCCATGAACCTACTACCCCCGGGCCCCTTCTTGGATACCGCTCCATGTTCTGACCCGCCTCGTATTTGGCCACTCTTCAGACACTCTCCTATGCCTAGTACTATATGCCGGTGCTGTTTCTCCCCATTCAGGTTACTGAGGCTTCGAATTGACCTCCTTTGATTTATCGGACCTTCGCTCCTCCTCTGACATGCTTCCAGCCCTCTCACTCTAACGGTGCGGCAATTTTCAAATGCCGACCCAGTTCCACGTCGGACCAAAATCTGGTCCCAGGCTAAAACGCCTAAACGACAACGACAATACCTGCTGATCGATAATTTCTCCACCTTCTCGTTCTTCTCAGAACGGATCGACACGTCCATTTCACTACCTTTCCACGCTCAGTTTCAGACTGAACAATGGACTAAATTCTTCACTTACGACCGACGATCCTTCTACTGCTATCTTTCTGGACCACAGTTTGGCAAGGCCTCTACGCATGTTGGTAAGATAGTTCTTTATGCTCTTAAAGAGCTGTTACGCGCAATTCATTACCGTACAGAATGTACCAGGCTCATGAGCTCTCTCGTCTTTCCCATATCGATACTGTTCCTGTCACTCTTGAAAAACATCATTCTTAGTCTTGTAGTGGTACAGTCATTTCTGCTCCTAAACATAGTTCAACAAAAATTTCCAGACATGTGGCACTGACATTCTTGAACAGCTGAAACTCCCAAGATCTCCCAATCCTCAAGGTAGACACTTACGTTCTTCCTGCCCGCGGGCGGAGACGATACCCTTGCAATGTGGCTTGTTTAACTTTGAAGCCGAGAACTCCCAATTCTCAGTGTTATATAGCAGGACATCGGTTACAAGTTACGAAGGTGGTCCCTACACCACAACAGTGTTGAAATTGCTGGCGATGTGGCCATCCAGCGAAATATTGCAGATCTATCGCCGAATGCCAGTCTGATGGTGCGATGACCATTCTAATACGGCTCTTGCAATGGATCTCCCTCTTGCCTTACACAGTCATGAGCTCACCTTCATACTCTCGCCGTTGTCAAGTCTATTAAATGAGCGGGAAAATACGTTACCAAAGAGACAGAAGGTTCCTTATGCAATGGCAGTTTCTCATATCCGCCTCAAGGGAGACTCCACGTGTTTCTTATTCCCGTGTTTCAAAACGTCCCCCACTTCTGGTATCCCATCCTTCTACACCCACCTCTTGGTTACCTCTCCCATAGTCATCTGCTATCTAATCCTTTTGCTTGTCTGGCTCAGACGTCCCTTGTAAACGCCTCGTCTGATCTCGCTTCTTCGAGTTCTCTCTCACAAAAAAAAAAGGGCCCTCAGTATCGACGAGACCTCGTACGACACCTTCCTCCCAATCGTCCTCTACTTCTCATAAAGTCAAAAAAAGGTCCGTAACACCTCCTTACCCTATTCCACCTCCCTCCTTTTTACCCTCCCTGTCTCTGTCCCATGGTCTCCCCTCTCACTGCTCCGTTACAAGTGTAGAGTTCACCCTCCTCACTCTGTACGTTACCTTCCTCCCCTGTTCCTCCCAGTTCTTCTCTTCCTGCACTTCCCAAGGTTCCTGACTCTTCTGTCCCCTGCCACATTCCAGTTCCCTCCACCCTTTTTCGCCCACCCCCTATCTTGGTACAGTCCATCTGTTCCATCTTTTGTCATCTCCCCTACCATTTCCAATATTGTCCTCCCATACGACGTCCTCTGAATTCAGAAACACTTGAAGCAATCTCTGAAGTTATTGCAGAGACCAAACCATCTCTGGACTCTGATTCCACCTGCTCTTTTTCTCTCTCCTCTGCTCCATCTGCGCAATCCTTTCTTCACCAGCGCACCGTTCCTTCGCTGCTGAACGTTTTCCACTGCCTCGCATGTGGACTTTTCTAAACCTCTAGTCCGTAGGAACCCTTCACCTGCGGATTTCAAGTATCTTTATCATGTCAATTCCAGGGCCTTTTACAGTGGATATACGCGGCGCAGGGGTATTCGGGAGTGAGCTTTCAGATGTTACTCTCCCAGTTTGCCCCTGTTGGTGTTGCTTACAGGAACCAAATTACACTCTGCTGTTATTTCTCCATTCAGGCTTAATTTCTTGTATTCTTCAGATCCCTTTTCCTGATGGACCATTAAATGAAAGTGCCCTTTTCTATGCACTGATATTCCGTACCCATCAGCTATTTGTTCGTACTTCGCTGCATTACACAGCAGGCCCGTATCCACTTACATAGGTGGTTTCTGGTGTGTTGTTGCCCCCGGTATCGCTCTGGTTTATATCTCTCTCCTCGCGGGCATTGTCTATTCCGGATATTGCCTTCCTTGTTTTGTCATTACCGCACCGATTCTGTTAGCTTGGTGATTTTAATGACCACATTTCCTCTGGGGGAGGGGTCTTCACGGTTGATCCCGTGGAATTTCAGTTAGAGGCTTTTCTTGCCACCCACCACTCCATGGTGTTAAAATACAGGTACTCACACCATTTTGATCCTCGGACGCATTAACTCTCTCTTGCATCGATCTCTCCGTCTGCTCTCCTCCGCCGCATTCAGACTTCACTGGTCTGTTCTCCCGGACTTACATGACAGTGATCATTTTCCAATCATTCTTACTTTCCCCTTCATATCGCCACCTCTTCGGCACCCCACGCTGCAATTTAATCGGGCAAATTGGAACCTTTAACTCACACCTAAACTGTTTTTAAAGAGGCTCCTTCTTCGTCCCTCCATCGATGAGGCTTTTACCCTTTCTCGTCCTCCGTTTCACCGCAGTTCTCATTCTAGACCCAAACTTCGGGCTGGCATTCATCAGAAATGCGTGCCTTGGTGGTCTCCTGCTTGTGCTCGTGCTGTACACGTTTGGAAACGGCACTGCATGGGGCAGGTAACGGTACAATAGAAACCACAGAGAGACTCCTTGATTTTAAACAGAAGCGTGCGATCGCTCGCTTGTCTTCCGTGACGCTAAACGCACTTGCTGGCGAGATTATGTTCTCCACCATCACTCTGCTCCCTTCTGGTGCAGTCTGGAAAAAAGAAAATACGAAAACTGAGTGGGAAATATTCTCCTGCTCCCCCCCCCCCATGACCCGGCTCCTGTTCTGGGGTTGCCGGTGTTGATATAGCAAACCCACCTAGATGTTGCAATGAAATTGGCAATCATACTGGTCCGTATTTCTCAGGGACTCCATTCTATGCCCCTCATTTCCTTTCCTCCAAAGTCTGCCAGGGAGTACCTTGGCTTTTCTTCTCTTAGAGAAGAACAGTTTATTGTGCCTTTACACTTCAAGAAACTGGAGGCAACCTCTCAGCTTGTCGATCATCGGCAGCGGGGCCCGACGACATTATAGTCGTATGCTACAAATTTACATCAGTCAGCCCTTGCAGTCCTATTACGCCTTTACCATCAATTTGGTCACAAGGATAGTCTTCCTCAGCTGTGGAAATACGCATTGTTATCCCTTTTCTGCAAACAAGGACTCGGGACATGGAAACCTCCCATATCGTCCCATTGCTCTTACCAGTGCAGTTTTGACAAAGTAATGGAACCGCTAGTAAATAGACGATAGTGTGGCATTTAGAGACACCAACTGTCTCTCCACTCGTCAAATGGCTTTCGTTGGGACGTTCTACCTTAGAACCCTTACTACGCTGGCGATACATTGTTCGTAATGCCTTGCGATTTAACCACTCAAGTTATGCCATATTTTTGACCTTGAGAAGGCATATGACACAACCTTGGAGGTATATATTTAGCAGCCCCATCAGGCCTCGAGCAATCTACCATCCTTCCTTTAAGAAACTTTTAAATGACAGCATTTCCGTGTTCGGGTTAATAGTGTGCTCTCCCGGGACTTTATCCATGCTGAAGGTGTCCCCAGGGAGGTGTTCTGAGCACAACACTTTTTCTCCTTGCTATTAAGGATTTGGGCCTCTAGTCTTCATAAAAATATTTGGTCATCACTCTATGTTGATGACTTCGCTATTGCCTGTGCAGGCGCTGACTGTCACCTCTTATACAGTTTCTCTCCACATGCAGTCGGACGTTTTTCCCAATTGAGCGGCCACCACCACGTGGGTTGAAATTTTTCCAGCACTAAAACCCACCAAATTACTTTCACTAGACGCTCTGTCATCCTCCGATCATCTTTGGTACCTCTATGGCTCCAGTATCCTGAAGTGATAGAGTCAAGTTTCTGGGCCTCCTCTTTGATCGTAGGTTATCCTGGAAACCTTCACATTACTCTGTGAAGGCACACTGGTCACAGCCAACTGAACTTTTAAAAAAACCCTTGCTCATCTTTCATGGGGAAGCTGATCGTCGAAACCCTCTTCGCCTACGTTCCACCCTTATTTTTATCGAAACTTGATTATGTTGTGACCAGATCTATTCAGCGGCCTCTCCGCCCCGTTACTCTCTCTTGCCTTAACCCTTCATTCACCAAGATTACGTTTATGCCTGGGGCTTTTCGCTCTTCCACCTGTCGAGTGCCTCTTGCTGCAAGCGATCGTTCCATCCTTATCCGATCGCGTGTGCCCATTGACTGCGCTACTATGTACGCTCTCATGATCTCGCTATCCTTCCATTTATAGAAGTAGACATATTTATTTGGTTCGCCGCCCTGTTTATCCGGTCCTTCTCTCTTCGCCTTCATTCGCTCTTGTCTTCCTTCAACTACCACACTTTCTATGTACATGTAGGCATCTCACTTTTCCCTACCCCCTGGGAAGTTCCAGCTGTTCGACGTCTGTTCTTTCTCCCTCCCTGCCTTCGAAAGCCACTGTCTACTGTCGCTTCCCGCTCTCTTTTTCTTGACACACTTTCACTCTCATTCTCATGCCACTCGCTGGGTACACAGATTGGCTCTAAGTCTCTGACGCGTAGATTCGCTGCAGTGTTTCGGACAGCATCGTACAAGGGGCATTTACTATCATCGGCTAGTATGTTTTACTGCTGATTTATATTGCCATCCGTACAGCTACTTATTCCGTATTGTCATCTTGCCTGTGTCATCATTTGTGGTTGTCTCAGCTTCCCTTAGTGCTTTACAGGGCATATACTTATAATTTGATTACACCTTCACCCCTTAGTCCTCTGTATCCAACTTTTGCTCGCCGATTCTTTACCAAGCATAAAGATATTGTTTTGTTGGGTCCCTGGTCATGTTGACGTACAGGGGCAATGCAACAGGGCCGACACTGCTGCGCGGTCAGCAGTACATGACCTCTATAGTCCTCTTTATAGAGGTATTCCATTTACGGACTATTTTGCTGCAATATCTTCCCAACTTCACACCCATTTGGCAACAACGTTGGTCTACTATGCTCGGCAAAAACTTAATCTATGAACCGAGTATAGGTTATGGCGTCTTCATCTTCACAGTGTCGAGGTTGGGAGACTACTCTCTCAGTCTTCGCATTGGCCATACTTGTCTTACTCATGGATTTTTCTCATGGAGAGGCGTCTTTGCTCCTCTCTGTGAGAATCGCAAGCCCATTATCAGTCAGCCACATTCTTTTGGACTGCCACTTTATCATCGAGCAACCGCAGAATTTACCTCTGTCATCGTCTTCGCTCTGTGCTCTCTCTTTACCTTCCTTCTCGCTGATGGTCCCACTTTCTCCGGACTTCTCATTGACTTTTTGACAACAACTGACTTACTCACAAATTCTGATACTTCAGCCCTTTCTACTTTCAATCTCTTGCTACCCTCTACCCCCGTAAATATCCCCTGCCCCGTGTTTTCTGTAACTGCTGATATCCCTCTCCCCTACTGCCATCCAATACCCTCGCTCCCTCCCTAACCTGCAGCGCTGTATAGCCTTGTGGCTTAGGCATCTTTTGAGTATATTTAATAATAATAATAATATTATTCGTCTTCGAAAAATCGTTCATGTTTGTCATCACATTTATTAGTGTTTATTAATTTTTGCTAAATCGCCATTTCACTTTTCGCTTTATATTGCGTACATTCGTCATTAATTTGGAGTTGAATGGCCGCTCAGAATTGTCCTTTAACTGAGAAAATATGAATTTGCGTGTCATTTTATTTTACTCTATATTTCTTGCAATAAATTCTCGCTTTCATTTCCGTTGCGTAGAGCTGATTACTGCTGCTGGGGAAAGACGCGCCTCAAGGTAACGTGTATCTCTGATTATCAGAGCGGAGGCTCGAGCTTCAAAACACTCCTAGAGCTGAGTAAACCCACACGCGTCAGTATTGCTCTTGTTTGGAGAGTTAATGTGATTGTGGGAGCAAGTCTTGCTATTAGGGACTTTGATACGTGGGCAACTTGATCATAAGACCGACAAATACTGTATCTGACACAGGAAACAGCAGTTTATATGCGGTTGAAGACCAGGGTGACTCTGTCTATGACTTTGTTCCACAATTTGGACACACTAGTGCAGCGCTAAGGGTTGCAGTGCTAATTGTTTTGTTAGGTCATTGAGGAATAAATTACAGCACTAGAATATAGAATATTTTAATCTTGAAAGTGGGATTACAAGTAAACTCTGTTGATATACCTGGAGAGGTACCTCGTTTCTGTCTATATACACACAGGAAACAGAGAGAGAGTGCAAGCAGCAAAAAGGATGCAAGCAAGAAGCAAGCAAGCGAACGAACGTACAGAGGAGCGTTAGAGAGAGCTTGCTACCGAAGGCAGTAACAAAGCTGGGATGGGAGGACAAGGCAGGACATGAGGGAGAAGGGTATAGGACACTAGTGATGGACTCACTCGCCGACAAATAGGATACCAGCCACGAATTCCATGGAGCTGCAGTTGAAGCTCAACTTGTTATGAAATTAGTTGTGTTTACGTTTGGTCAGGCCACTTGACTGTTGGCAGTGGCACACACATGATGCGGGTGACGTGCCCCATGTGCGCGCGAGTCAAATCACACATACGTTTATGTGTATCACATTCACACATGCATTCACATTCACAACACTACAGTTCTGGGTGACGTGCGTGGTCAAAGTTTGTCTGTAAATACCACCCAATAGCTACTGCGACTACAAGGGACTAAACATAGATGTATTCGCAAATATACACATTCATGGTGAGTATTAAAAATCACACTCGATCGTTATGAAGCAGAGATTAACCCCTTTATTTACCTGCCGTAATGAGCTTATTCTCTTCCTGGGTAAACACTTACACTTCGGTTAAAAGAAATTACTTTCTTCAGAATTATTATAACGAGATTAAAAGGAATACGAATATGTTTATTAATACTAATTAATAGTGAATACAGTTTCAATCTAATCTTAGGGTTGGTAGGTCCTAGTCAACCTCACTTAGGGAAGAGCATGATATATTGATTAATCTTTCTCAGAGACGACTACGGTACACGAATCTTCCCACGGTAGTGTTACACCTGGTATAAACACTGTAATTGGTGATCAGTCTGGTGTCAGAAGTATCGTAAGTTACGTTTCCACTTGATTGCAAGCCTTCAGTCCCTCTTCACCAGAGTACTAGGTTCTACGTCACGTACCTGGCTTCTCTACTGCAGGATTTACACGTCCTGAAGAGGGTTCATTCCCCTCCGAATTGTGTGTCTAGTTTACTGATTAAGGTTTGTTGGGATAATAATCTTTATTTCTACATGTACATGATACTATTATAATCCTAGGTTGGCATCGAGACATACTATATAGAAAGTCCCTTGTTATTGCAGAGGATTTCGGGCAATTTAAAACCTTTAATATTAATTAACCCAGGAGGCCTTCGTGTTGGTTGTGCTGGGGAATCGCACATACATTAACTTCTACCCAAGCTGAAGTTTAGTGATTGATATTGTCTGTAATCTCGATCAACATCTATGTCACTTTCCTTCACGTCTCGTACTTTCCCTCACATTTCCGTCATTCTCCTCACATTTTCCATTCATTCTCCCTCACATTTCGTCATTCTTCATATTTTCAATCACTATCCTCACATTTCAATCACTTTCCCTCACTTTTCAATCACTCTCCTTGATTATCCCCATCACTATATAGGTATAAAGTCAATAGCAGAACAATTCATTGATTGGATACGTTTCAACTCATACAGTGGATACTGGTGATATGACCATGGTTACGCGCAGGTGAGGGGAAGGTGTTAATGATGCGGGTAGTGGAAACACTGCAAGTGGGTCTACTTTTCACAATTATTTAGGTTCGATACCATTGTTGGATTCGGTAGTTGTTTTACATGCGAAGTAAAGTGTATCTAGGGTATTGCTAGACTGAAGCACCCTGGTTCTGTTCAGTGGTGGTAATTGTCTATACCGGTGACTGCAGACTCCAGCATACCATCGCCATACCCCTCCATTTTACCAACCCTGTCTTTCTCCCTCAACCGTTCTCTCTACATTTCATATCACATCATAAATTCCTCTCTACATTTCTTCCACCTTTCACACATTCTTCTGCCGCCGGCCGCGCACACACAAACCCCTCCCTCGTTTGTATGCTGATTACACGTCTCTGTCTCCTCTCCCCCTATATTTTCTAAATCTCTTTTGTCCTTCTTCTCCGTATTTCCCTATTCTTATTCGGGTATAAGCTGCTTTTCTCCTACTTCTTTATCTGATACGCATTTCTTTCTTGCTCTCCTTCTCCACGTGGAATAGATTGTCGTAGGAAAAAAGCAGCACAATGTAGATATATGAAATGTTGTTAAAAGCAAGAGGCTGCTACTGCTGTCTATCTCTAGTGTGGACAGTGTTGGACATCATCGCGAATGTCTTCACGTCCTTGGTATTCCTGTCTGGTTCACGGGAGTATCATGGACAGGGTATCACCAATGATAGCTCTAATGTATGGTTCACGGGGTGTTCAGCATCGTGATATCACCAGTGATTAGCACTTATAGGTCTGGTTCACGGGGGTGTCCGTCTTCTTGTCCCTTGCTGTTCCTGCCACCGTCACGGAGAAACGATAAGCGAAATTTCCTGATGAGTGAGCTGAAAATGGGCGTCTGGGAGAGATATAGTGTGGACAAGGGAGAAGCGAGGAGAAACATGTGGGAGGGAAGTGAGGAGAGCGCGACAGTAGTGTGTAGGGGGGGGGGGGGGGGGGGGGGGGGAAGAGGGCAGGGGGGTAGAGCTAGAAAGGAGAGAAGGAGACAGGAAATGGAGAAGATCCTCCCAAGGGAGGGACTCACATCAGTGAGACACATTATATGGAAAGGGGAATGCTCGATAAGCCTGTTTTGATGCTTATTTATTAAAGAGATTAGTTACGCTGTATATATGATAGTTACATTGTGGAACACATGCAAAGTTGTTTTTTGTTTTTTTTCACTGTTTTATTTTCAGTCAGTTACACTGTGGCAAGAAAAAATAAAATGTTTCCTGGTCAGATTTCATCATACAGATGGGTTGCCTGCATGAAACAATTAAGAATGTTGTCAGTTTGGGGTCACAGCAGTGTTCACTGTGAGAGCCTTCACACAAGGATGCCCAAGCCACTGATGATCCTTTTTGGAATCACTTGTTATCTCTAGGCTAGGGAGAATACTTTGTACATTAACGTTCTCATTTCATGGCAGGTGAAATCGCAGATGGAGAGAATGTAAGAGGACCTTTATTGCACAGAATACTAGAGGAACCGGTCCCTAATAGCTGCACACACAAAATCATTCCCTACAGAAGCAAAAGATAGGCAACACTCTCACTTGTCGATCACGGCACTGGCCCGCGACATTTTTTTTTTTCGATGCTAAAACTTTACACAGTACCCTTGCAGTCCATTAGGGGCCTTTACAATCTTATTTGGTCAAAAGGATTCTTCCCAGCTGTGGAAACCCCGCCTTGTTTCCCTTTCTCAAACCAGGCACAACAGGGGACATGAAACCTCCCCTACTCCCTTTGCTCTTACCAGTGCTTTTTTGAAAAGTAAGGGAACGCCTATAAATGACGTTAGTGTGGTATTTAGAGACACACAACAGTCTCTCCACCGTCAATATGGCTTTCGTAAGGGACGTTCTCCATAGCCCCCTTATACGTTTGGTACATATTCGTAATGCCTTTGCGATAACCCTCAAGTTTTTGCCATATTTTTTGACCTTGAGAAGGGGCATTTGACACAACTTGGGGTAAAATATTTTACCCCAACCCCCCGGGGCCTTCGAGGCAATCACCACCTTCCTTAAGAACTTTTTAATGACGGGCTTTTCGTGTTCGGTTAATAATGGCCTCCCCGGACTTTATCCATGTGAAGGTGCCCCCCGGGATGTGTTCGGCACAACACTTTTTCTCCTTGCTATTAATGATTTGGCCCTAGCTTCCTAAAATATTGGTCATCACACTATGTGATGACTTCGCTATTGCCTGTGCGGGCGCTGACTGTCACCTCTTTACAGTTCTCTCCAACAGCATCACCGTGTTTCCAATTGGGCCACCCCACGGGGTTTAAATTTTCCAGCACAAAAACCCCACCAAATTTATTTCATAACGCTCTGTCATCCCCGATCATCCTTTTTCCTCATGGCTCCCGTACCCTGAACGGGATACAGTCAATTTTCTGGGGCCTCCTCTTTATCGTAGGTTTTCCCCTGGAAACCTCACATTCCTTGTGAAGGAAAATTTGCCAGCCGATGAACCTTCTTAAAACCCTCTCATCTTTCAGGGGGAGCTGATCCGAACCCCCTTCGCCTAATTCCCCCTTTTTTTTATCGAACTTGATTAGGGTGCCCAATCTATTCAGCGGCATCCCCTGACCCCTCTCTAGCCTTAACCCATTCATCACCAAGGATTACGTTTTATGGGGGTGCTTTTCGCTTTTCCCCTTCGAGACCCTCTATGCAAAGCGAACTTCCCATCCTTACCATCGCCGTGATGCCCATTGCCTGCGCTATATGTCCCTTTCCCATATCCCCAATCCTTCCAATTATAGAAAGTGACATTTTTTATTTTTTTCGCCGCCCTGTTTACTCCGCCCCCTTCCCTTCTTCCCTTCTTTCCCTCTTGTTTCTCTTAAACTACCACCTTTCTATTCATGTAGCATCTCATTTTTCCCTACCCCCCTGGGAAGTTCCAGCTGTTCGAGTTGTTTTTTCTCCCCCCTTGCTCAAAGCCCAAATGCTACGGTCGCTTCCCGCTCTTTTTTTTGACACTTCACCTCATTCCATGCCACTGCTTGTCACAGATGGCTCTAAGTTTTGACGCGTAGGGTCGTTGCAGTGTTTCCGGCAGCATCGTACAAGGGCCCTTTTTCTATCTTTTTTCTAGTTTTTTACTGCTGAATTATATCCATCCTTCACCTTATCCGATTTCATCATCCTGGCACATTTTTGGGTTTTCCGACTCCCCTTAGTGCTTTTCAGGCTATACAAAAATTTGATACACCTCACCCCTTAGTCCTCTGATCCACTTTGGGTACCCGCATCTTTTCCAAGCATAAAAATATTGTTTTTTGTTGGGTCCCTGGTCATGTTGAGTACAGGGCAAAAAAAACGGGAACACGCTGCGGGTCAGCATACATGACCCCACGTCTTTATAAGGTATTCCATTTACGGATATTTTTCTGCAATATTTTCCCCCCTTCACACCCATTGGGGAAAAACGTTGGTCTACTATGCCGGGAACAAAATTCAATCTATAAACAGTATGGTTTTTGGGCCTCTTTTTATCACCCGTGCGGGTTGGGAGATACTTCTCCACTTTCCCTTGGCCATTTTGTTTACTCTGGATATCTCTGGGAGGCGTCCCTTCTCCTCCTGTGAGAATTGCCAAGCTCCTTATCATACCACATTCTTTTGGGCTGCCCACTTATCAACGGCACGCAAATTTACCTCTGTCATCGTCCCTTTGCTCTGCTGCTCTCTTTTACCTTTCCCCTTTTCGTGATGGACCCCCTTCCACCATCTCTCTTGACTTTTTGACAACAACTGACTTACTTCACAAATTCTGATACCTTCAGCCCTTTCTACTTCAATCTCTTGCTACCCTCTACCCCCGTAATATCCCCTGCCCCGCTGTTTCTGTAACCTGCTGACACCCTCCCCCTTCTGCCACCAATACCCTCGCTTTCCCTTCCACCCCTGCAGGTGTATAGCCCTGTGGCTTAGCGCATCTTTTTTATTATAATAATAATAATAATATATTTCGTCTTCGAAAAATCGTTCATCGTTTGTCATCACTTTTTATTTGTGTTTAATAATTTTTGCTAAAATCTCCATTTCACTTTTCGCTTTATATTTCGTACTCGTCATTAATTTGGAGTTGAATGTCCGCTCAGAATTGTCCTTTAACTGAGAAAATATAAATTTTGCGTGTCATTTTATTTTACTCCTATATTTCTTGCAATTAAATTCTCGCTTCTCATTTCCGTTGCGACGAGATGTTAACTGCTTGCTGGGGAAAGAACGCGCCTCAAGGTAACGTGTATCTCCTGATTATCAGACGGAGGCTCGAGCCTTCAACACTCCTAGAGCTGAGTAACCCACACGCGTCAGTATTGCTCTTGTTTGGAGAGTTAATGTGATTGTGGAGCAAAGTCTTGCTATTAGGGACTTTGATACGTGGGCAACTTGATCATAAGCCCGACAAATACTGTATCAGACACAGGGAAACAGCAAGTTTATATGAGGGTTGAAGACCAGGGTGACTCTGTCTATGTACCTTTGATCCACAATTTGACACACTGTGCAGCGCTAAGGGTTGCCAGTAGCTAATTGTTTCGTTTAGGTCATTGAGGATATAAATTACCTGCACTAGAATATACAATATTTTAATCCTGAAAGTGGGGATTACAGTAAACTCTGTTTATATACCTGGAGAGGTACTCGTTTCTGTCTATATACACACATGAACAGAGAGAGAGTGCAAGCAAGCAACAAAGGAAGCAAGCAAGCAAGCAAGCAAGCGAACGAACGTACCAGAGGACGCGTTAGAGAGAGCTTGCTACCGAAGGAAGTAACAAAGCAAGGAAGGAGGACAAGGCAGACATGGGGAGAAGGGTATAGGACACTAGTGAAGGACTAACTCGCCGACAAATAGGATACCAGCCCACGAATTCCAGGAGCTGCAGTTGAAGCTCAACTTGTTAATGAAAATAGTTGTGTTTACGTTTGGTCCAGCCACGTGACTGTTGGCAGTGGCACACACATGATGCGGGTGACGTGCCCATGTGCGCGCGAGTACTCACACATACGTTTATGTGTATTCACATTCACACATGCATTCACATTCACAGACACATAAGTGCTGGGTGACGTGCGTGGTCAAAGTTGTCTGTAAATACCACAGCTACTGCTACTACAGACATAAACATAGATGTATTCGCAAATATACACATTCATGTGTGAGTATTAAATATCACACTCGATCGTTATGAAGCAGAGATTAACCCCTTTATTTACCCTGCGAAAATGAGCTTATTCTCTTCCCTGGGTAAACCACTTACACTTCGGTTAAAAGAAATACTTCTTCAGAATTATTATAAACGAAGATAAAAAGGAATACGAATAGTTTATTAATACTAATAATAAGTGAATACAGTTTCATCTAAACCTTAGGGACTGGTAGGCTAAGTCAACCTCACTTAGGGAGAGCATGATATATTGATTAATCTTTCTCAGAGACGACTACGGTACACGAATCTTCCCACCGGTAGAGTTACACCTGGTATAACACTTTAATTGGTGATCAGTCTGGGTGTCAGAAGTATCGTCAGTTACGTTTTCCACTTCATTGCAAGCCTTCAGTCCCTCTTCACCAGAGACTTCGGGTTCTCGTCACGTCCCTGGCTTCTCTCTCCTGCAGATTTAACACGTCCTTGAAGAGGGTCATATCCCCCCTCCGAATTGAGTCTTGTTTACAGATTAAAGGTTTGTTGGGATAATAATCTTTATTTCTACAAGTACATGATACAACTTATACATCCTAGTTGGCATCAGTGACATACTATATAGAAAGTCCCTTGTTATGCAGAGGATTTCGGGCAAATTAAACATATAATATTTATTAACCCAGGAGGCCTTCGCGTTGGTGTGCTGTGGAATCGCCACAGACATTAACTTCTACCCCAAATGCTGAAGTTTAATGATTGATATTGTCCTGTAATCTCTATCAACATCTATGTCACTTTCCTTCACGTCTCCGTCACTTTCCCTCACATTTCCGTCATTCTCCCTCACATTTCCATCATTCTCCCTCACATTTCCATCATTCCCTCATATTTTCATCACTCTCCCTCACATTTCTATCACTTTCCCTCACATTTCCATCACTCTCCTTGAATATCCCCATCACTATATAGGTATAAAGTCAATATGCAGAACAATCATTGATTGGGACTACGTTTCAACTCATACAGTGGATACTTGTGAATATTGACATGTATACTCGCAGAGAGTGAGGGGAAGGTGTTGATGATGCGGGTAGTGGAACACTGCAGTGGGTCTACTTCTCCATTATTTAGGTTCGAACCATTGTTGGATTACGAGTTGTTTTCCATGCGAAGTAAAGTGTATCTAGGGTATTGCTAGACTGAAGGCACCCTGGTTCTGTTCAGTGGTGTCTGTTATACCAGTGACTGCAGACTCCAGGCATACCATCGCCCTACCCCCTCCATTCTTACCAACCCTGTCTTCTCCCTCAACCCATTCTCTCTACATTTCCATATCACTTCATACATTCCTCCTACATTTCTTCCCCCTATACACACATTCTTCCTGCCGCCGCCGCCGCCACTCTAACCCCTCCCTACGTTTGTATGCTGATTACACTCTCCTGTCTCCCTCTCCCCCTCTATTTCTAAACTCTTTGTCCTTCCTTCTCCGTATTTCCCTATTTCTTATTCGGTTTAAGCTGCTTTTCTTACTTCTTTATCTGATACGCATTTCTTCTTGCTCTCCTTCTCCACGTGAATAGATTGTCGTAGGAAAAAAGCAGCACAATGTAGATATATGAAATGTTGTTAAAGCAAGAGGCTGCTACTGCTGTCTATCTCTAGTGTGACAGTGTTTGACATCATCTCGAATGTCTTCACGTCTCTGGTATTCCTGTCTGGTTCACGGGAGTATCAGACAGTGATATCACCAATGATAGCACTAATGTCTGGTTCACGGGGGTGTCAGACATCGTGATATCACCAGTGATAGCACTAATGTCTGGTTCACGGGGGTGTCCCGTCGTCTTCTTTTCCCTGCTGTTCCTGCCACACGTCACGGAGAAACGAAAGCGAAATTTCCTGGAAGAGTGAGCTGAAAGGGCGTCTGGGGAGAATAGTGTGGACAAGGAGAGCGAGGGAGAACATGTGGGAGGGAAGTGAGGAGAGGGACAGTAGTGTGTAGAGGGAGGCCATGGGGGGGGGGGTAGAGCTAGGAAAGGAGAGAAGGAGACAGGAAAGGAGAAAGATCCTCCCAAGGGAGGGGACTCACATCAGTGATGACACATTATATGGAAAGGGGAATGCTCGATAGCCTGTTTTGATGCCTTGTTTATTAAAGAGAATTAGTTACGCTGTAATATATGATAGTTACATTGTGGAACACATGCAGTGTGTCACTGTTTTATTGTACATGACAGTTACACTGTGGCAAGAAAAAATAACATGTTTCCTGGTCATATTTCATCATACACGATGGGTTGCCTGCATGAAACAATAAAATGTGTCAGTTTGGGATCACAGCAGTGTCACTGTGAGAGCCTTCACAACAAGGGATGCCAAGCCACTGATGATCCTTTTTGAATCACTTGTTATCTCTAGGCTAGAATACTTCTGTACATTAACGTCTCCATTCAAGGCAGGTGAAATCGCAGATGTAGAGAATGTACAGAGAACCTTTATTGCACAGAATACTAGAGGAACTGGTCCTAAAGCTGCACACACAAATCATTCCCTACAGAAGCAAAAGACTAGGCAGAAGGTGCAACATACCCCTAATGAAAAGTAGGGGAGCCACTGGTACACTAAGAGAACACAATTAGTGTCTGGGGCCCAACATTGTTCAACAGCCTCCCACCAGCCTTAAGGGGAATTACCAATAGATCCCTGGCTGCCTTCAAGAGGGAGCTGGACAGATACCTGAAGTCAGTACCTGACCAGCCGGGATGTGGTTCATACGCTGGACTACGTGCGGCCAGTATTAACAGCCTAGTTGAACAAGTTCTGATCCACTGGGAGGCCTGGTCATGGACTGGGCCGCGGGGGCGTTGACCCCCGGAACACCCTCCAGGTAGACTTCAGGAGGGCATAAGGATATCTTCTAGTATTACACTGCGGGTTTAGCTACGACAGCTTCAACGGTTTAGTTCCAGCAGAGCTGGAGTTGCGTTTACGTGGTCGTGATAGGGAAGAGTGTCGGCCAGGAGCTGTAGTAGTACGTGCGTGAGAGAGAGAGAGAGAGAGAGAGAGAGAGAGAATGAACGAACTATTATGGCCGAGTATTTATGGTAAGAGAGTCTTGATAAGTGGTGGCAGCATCATGTTACCCTTTGAGAAAAGATGGGGAGATGAGGGTGTGGGTATAACGTGGGTGGAGTGTGGGTGTAACGTGGGTGGGGTGTGGGTGTAAGGTGGATCTTACAAGTAAATGACCATTCAGATTTACCTTGATACTGGTAAAGGGTTCTTGATCCCAGGAATCTGAGCTACCCTACTCTTCCTCGAATCAAATCTAATGACTTCCAACACCCAGCCGGTGTATGACCCATACGGGTTTAGAGCTTCCTCATTTATAATAAATGAAACGTCCGAGAGGCCTATAAATAGCTGACAAAAATGTAATTATTATTATTATTAATATAATCCATTGAATGGTCCTGGAATATCCGAATTTCAGCACACTACAGAGAGAGAGAGAGAGAGAGAGAGAGAAGAGAGAGAGAGAGAGAGAAACTATTGGGATTCCGCAAGGATCAGTACTAGAAACACTACCTTTCCAAATATTTATATACTATATGAACGACCAACCGGAAAAGATAGTTGTGTGTGTGTGGGTGTGTGTGTGTGTGTGTGTGTGTGTGTGTGTGTGTGTGTGTGTGTGTGTGTGTGTGTGTGTGTGTGTGTGTGTGTGTGTGTTAGGGATGATATAAAACTAATGAGCAATATAAGAGCAGCAAAGGAAGGTTATAAATTTCAGGATGGTCTTAAGAGATTACAAATACAGTCCAGCAAGTCACTTCCCGAGTTCATTCCGAGCAATTACTTTTTTTTTTAATAAAGTTGGATACATCTTGAGTGTGCTGCAACGCCGCAGGATGGAGCTTAATACAAGGTGTTGTTGAGCTGTCAGTCAGAGCTGGAAGACTTCAGTAGGGCAGTGAGGATATTGTCAAGTATTCCAGCAAGGGTTCATCAGCCACGTCAACCTCAAAGGTTTCCTTCCAGTAGAGGTGGAGTTATCACTTACGTTTGGCCATCTCTCAGGAAACCTTTCCCATACACAGAAGAAAGAGAATTTTTATGAAGATATTTCAATCATCCCAGAGCGGGAGAAAGATAAATTATACATAAGAGACAGAAGAAAGAGATGAGAAGAGAAATTTGGACATTATACTATATCAAATTATAGATATAGAAAAGAGTGTAAAAGGGGGAAAGTTGGAAGAAAATTTGGAGCACATAATATATCTACATATGTACGATAGAAGATACTAATTCAGAGTCATTATATTCCTAAGATTATATATTTTTTCTTACTTTGTGATAAGTTTTATTTTTATAACATAAAAAAGGATCACACATACGTACATCAACACACCCATAATGCAAAAAATATTCCTTGAATAGAGCAGGTGCTGGCTACGTGAGTATCCCCTAGAGAGGGCAGCTTCTGGTTATGTGAGTATCCCTTGGACAGGGTAGCTACGTGGGTATTCCCCGCCAGCGCTCAAAAAACCACCTCACTGAAAGCAATATCAACTTTTCGACTTATTTTGCTGAGACGACGAGCTCCTGCAGTCAGTTACATTTTGAAAGTTAGCAATATTGAAGTTGCAATGAGTTTTGCTGAGCTTTAAGACGGTGGAGAAGGTTATCCTAGGCATCTCAAGACTCCAAGTGTGACAAACACACGGCAGTGCTTCTGATTCTCTACCCAAACAAGTTTTAAGAATCCTGCACAGACGAGGCCGTAGCGTTGAAGGTCCTTCGTGATTTTTCTTACAAATAGTTTTAAGATTACTCTTGATTGCCGTTATATGTGCAGATGGTCTGAGGGATCATCGTCCCCGCGCTCCGCTCTCAACCAGGGTCACCTAAATTGGAAAGAAAATATTGCGTAATTGAGATTAATCACGCTATTGCTGCTTGTAATCTGCATGTTGGTCCGGCTGATCATGTACCTGGTTTAGTTAGTCTTGAAGACTTCCACATTTGTTTGGGCAGTATCTTTGGTATTCCTTTGATGAATTTCGAGAGCTTCTATACTACTTGAGCCAGGTTCGCATGGTTAACCAGGCTGTTGCTGCTGGCAGCCCGCTGGCCCACATACCCATCACAGTCTGGTTGAAATGGCAACTGGTGAAGATATTTGTCCAGTTTCCTCTTGAAGATTCGTTTATGCTAATACAGTGTTGTATTGTTGGTACAGTGTTGCTGGTGCAGTGTTACTGGTGCAGTGTTATATTGGCACAGTGTTGTTGGTACAGGGTTGGTGATGCAGTGTTGCTGGTCCAATATTGCTGGTACAGTGTTGTGTTGTTGGTACAGTGTTGCTGGTGCAGTGTTGTTGGTACAGTGTTGCTGGTGCAGTGTTGTATTGGTACAGTGTTGTTGGTACAGGGTTGGTGATGCAGTGTTGCTGGTGCAATATTGCTGGTACAGTGTTGTGTTGTTGGTACAGTGTTGCTGGTGCAGTGTTGTTGGTACAGTGTTGCTGGTGCAGTGTTGTTGGTGCAGTGTTGCTGGTGCAGTGTTGTTGGTACAGTGTTGCTGGTGCAGTGTTGCTGGTGCAGTGTGCTGGTGCATGTGTTGGTGCAGTGTTGCTGTGCAGTGTTGTTGGTACAGTATTGCTGGTGCAGTGTTGTTGGTACAGTGTTGTGTTGGTGCAGTGTTGCTGGTACAGTATTGTTGGTACAGTGTTGTGTTGCTGGTACAGTATTGCTGGTACAGTGTTGTGTTGTTGGTACAGTATTGCTGGTATAGTGTTGCAGGCAGCACTATTCACTAGGTTTATCCTACAATGCTTGCCGCATGTGTCAGTTCACAAAGTAGAATCGTCTCAAGTTTTGTCCGAGCCTTGTGTGACCCATACGGGTTTAGTGAGTCTCGTTGAATATAATACTAATATCACACGTGTGTCATTAGGGCTGTAATTCACCTGTACATTAACATGAATATTTTAAGGTAGTTACCCGAAGATTTGCTGCCTCCGTCCCCTCGGTGTATATATGAATATGCACCCGTATATATATGCAGTAGATGTTCACGTAGCATCTCTCTCTCTCTCTCTCTCTCTCTCTCTCTCTCTCTCTCTCTCTCTCTCTCTCTCTCTCTCTCTCTCTCTCTCTCTCTCTCTCTCTCTCTCTCTCTCTCTCTCACACCTGTTAGGAGAAATAGATTAGTGGTAGCGAAACGAGGAATATGATTGTACCTAAATGAACGAGAGAGGGGGAGGAGAAAGGGAGACAGACGAAGACTGATCGGGGATGAGGAAGAGCAGAGATAATAAACACCAAAGGAGAAATGGAAAATAAAAGGAGATAAACAAGATTAAAAATGAGGAAATAATTTCAGAGGAAGAGGCAAGATAAGCAACATTAAAGCTGATGACAAGACCAAGTTTCTCTCTCTCTCTCTCTCTCTCTCTCTCTCTCTCTCTCTCTCTCTCTCTCTCTCTCTCTCTCACTCACACAGCGAAGAGGCGGGGCTAGGAGCTATGACTCGACCCCTGCAACCACAAATAGGTGAGTACACACACACAAGGTGGACAAAGCGAAGATGTTCCAGAGATGGGACACAGAAACAAGGGGTTTCAGTTGGAAGCTGAAGACTCAGATGGGTCAGAGGGATATTAGGAAGTATTTCTTCAGTCATAGAGTTGTCAGGCAGTGGAATAGCCTAGAAAGTGATGTAGTGGAGGCAGGAACCATACATAGTTTTAAGACAAGGTTTGATAAAGCTCATGGAGCAGGAAGAGAGAGGACCTAGTAGCAATCAGTGAAGACGCAGGGCCAGGAGCTATGAATCGACCCCTGCAACCACAAATAGGTGAGTACACATACCTACCTACCCACCCACCCACTGTCTTTTTAAACCATACCCCCGGCCGGGATTGAACCCGCGGTCATAGTCTCAAAACTCCAGCCCGTCGTGTTAGCCACTAGACCAGCTAGCCAGAATAAGATTCATCCAACTAGGTATATTTCTACACCATAGGAAGGTTAGCACAGGCACCACTGTGACCACAAATACCCCGGCCGGGGGTATGGTTTGTTTGCAATCGTGTCATTACGATTTCTTGAGGCACTGTCTTTTTCTTAGTTTTCCTTCTCTCTATAATGCCTAAACTCTCATTATCCTTCTCTTTCATCTACTTCATTCCCTCCCTATATCGACTTTTCTTCCAACTTTCCCACTTATCCTGAGTCTAAAACACCGGGTCAATCTCTTCTAGGCTTACTGCAAGGAACGACGGAGGTCTGTAGGTGATTACTGGGGATCACTTGGTGAACACTGCTGGGGTCATTATCTATTTCTACCGGCAGAAAAAGAGCGCAAAGGAAGTATTGTCTGTTATAGTGGTTGTGGTGCTTTGGTAACACCTTCCTGGATCGTTAGGTAAGACACATATGCAACAGTTAGGTATCTTTATTTCGAAACGTTTCGCCTACACAGTAGGCTTCTTCAGTCGAGTACAGAAAAGTTGATAGAAGCAGAAGATACTTGAAGACGATGTAATCAGTCCATCACCCTTAAAGTTTGAGGTGGTCAGTCCCTCAGTCTGGAGAAGAGCATTGTTCCATGGAATGAAACAATATGGAGATGAAGTGACATCATGGAGCCTTATATAGCGCCAAGAGGTGAGACGTAGGTCACTAGAAGAGGTAAGAACTCAGAGGCTGGGAGGTCAGGTCCCTCTCAAATCCAGCCGTTCTCACTAGTAGAGGTTGTCGAAGTTGATTGTAGGTCTGTACCAAGATACCCTTGGTGTTGCAGTGTATATATATATATATAATATATATATATATATATATATATATATATATATATATATATATATATATATATATATATATATATACACACAATTGTTTTTAGAGACATTTCATTTTTTGCCATTTTTATTGAAGAAGAGCTGTATGAACCATACAGGTTTATCGAATTTCAGTAATAATAATCGCAGTTAAATTAAGTGGCGTTTGCAACATGTCAGTCAGAAGTGCGTAATAATACTAGCAGTCACGTCACTCACTGCTCACATTACTTAAATCCTCGGGATTTTTTTTTTCAATGATTGTACTTAGCTTGTTTGTATGAGACCTTTGTAGGTTGTTGCTGAAGGGATGGTGGTGCATGTCTGGCGGATGAGAGATTTTGTTATGAGAGTTCTTCTTACTTTTACTGTTTGTTACTTTTGTTTGACAGTGGTTGTAATGATACTGGTGTTGAGGAGTGGGAAGAGTGAGAGGTGGGGTGGAGGAGTTGGAAGAGGGAGAGGTTGGGTGGGAAGAGGGAGTTGTGGGGTGGAGGAGTTGGAAGAGATGGGAGAAAGAAAGCCTTAACGAGGGAGAGCGGGAATGACAAGCAGCCTCCACTGGGAAGACTAACCTCGGCTAATGACGGGAAAAAACAAAATGAAGGAAATAAGTGTGAGGAAGGATTAGGGAAAAGCCAGAGGAGAAGGATGATGAGGAAGAGGAGAGAGGAAAAAGAATGTGGATGAAGGGGAAGAACAGAATAGGAGAAGGGAAAAATAAGGAGGTAAATGAGTGGAATGGGTTAATTGTAGGAGGGATCAAGGGCAGCAGCAGCAGGGATAAAAAGCAACTAGAGGAATAAGAAGCAGCTAGACTATTGGTGTCCGCTGCACGCAATCGGAAGTATGTAGCACAGTCCAGCTGATCAGGAACTGACTTCAGAAACTTACCTGGTTTTTCCCTTGAAAACAGCTGGGAGGCTGCTTATAATTTTCTGTATATATGAAAGAGAATGTTGAAAAGTCTTGACCCCTTCACGCTTACTGAGTTCTCTTAGTGTAGTCATTACACATCTTTTCTTTGGGGCATTTTGCACCTTGTACAGAACCTCAATCACTTATAGGTGGTTATTTCAGTGTGCAGATTTATCCTGTACTCCGGTATTTCCAGGTGAATTATGATGCATCTCTCGCCTACATTACAATGAATGTAGTTCAAGATGACTGTAGGAGTTTTCCATAAATTAGGTATTTAACTGAACTCATTTGAGCTGTGAAAGTTCTCTGCACATTATCCAAATATGCAGTTTTGTCTGACTTAAAAGAAGCTGTTAGTGTATAGCAACACTTTAGTTTAGCGAGAATAAGTGACTGGAGTGTGTGTGTGTACTCACCTAATTGTACTCACCTAGTTGAGGTTGCAGGGGTCGAGTCCAAGCTCCTGGCCCCGCCTCTTCACTGGTCGCTACTAGGTCACTCTCCCTGAACCGTGAGCTTTATCATACCTTTGCTTAAAGCTATGTATGGATGCTGCCTCCACTACATCGCTTCCCAAACTATTTCACTTCCTGACTACTCTGTGACTGAAGAAATACTTCCTAACATCCCTGTGATTCATCTGTGTCTTCAACTTCCAACTGTGTCCCCTTGTTACTGTGTCCAATCTTTGGAACATCCTGTCATTGTCCACCTTGTCAATTCCTCTCAGTATTTTGTATGTCGTTATCATGTCCCTCCTATCTCTCCTGTCCTCCAGTGTCGTCAGGTTGATTTCCCTTAACCTCTTCTCGTAGGACATACCTCTTAGCTCTGGGACTAGTCTTGTTGCAAACCTTTGCACATTCTCTAGTTTCTTTACGTGCTTGGCTAAGTGTGGGTTCCAAACTGGTGCTGCATACTCCAATATGGGCCTAACGTACACGGTGTACAGGGTCCTGAACGATTCCTTATTAAGATGTCGGAATGCTGTTCTGAGGTTTGCTAGGCGCCCATATGCTGCAGCAGTTATTTGGTTGATGTGCGCTTCAGGAGATGTGCCTGGTGTTATACTCACCCCAGATCTTTTTCCCTTTAGTGAGGTTTGTAGTCTCTGGCCCCCTAGACTGTACTCCGTCTGCGGTCTTCTTTGCCCTTCCCCAATCTTCATGACTTTGCACTTGGTGGGATTGAACTCCAGGAGCCAATTGCTGGACCAGGTCTGCAGCCTGTCCAGATCCCTTTGTAGTTCTGCCTGGTCTTCGATCGAGTGAATTCTTCTCATCAACTTCATGTCATCTGCAAACAGGGACACCTCGGAGTCTATTCCTTCCGTCATGTCGTTCACAAATACCAGAAACAGCACTGGTCCTAGGAATGACCCCTGTGAGACCCCGCTGGTCACAGGTGCCCACTCTGACACCTCGCCACGTACCATGACTCGCTGCTGTCTTCCTGACAAGTATTCCCTGATCCATTGTAGTGCCCTCCCTGTTATCCCTGCTTGGTCCTCCAGTTTTTGCACTAATCTCTTGTGTGGAACTGTGTCAAATGCCTTCTTGCAGTCCAAGAATATGCAATCCACCCACCCCTCTCTCTTACTGCTGTCACTGTGTCATAGAACTCCAGTAGGTTTGTGACACAGGATTTCCCATCCATGAAACCATGTTGGCTGCTGTTGATGAGATCATTCCTTTCTAGGTGTTCCACCACTCTTCTCCTGATAATCTTCTCCATGATTTTGCATACTATACATGTCAGTGACACTGGTCTGTAGTTTAGTGCTTCATGTCTGTCTCCTTTTTTAAAGATTGGGACTACATTTGCTGTCTTCCATGCCTCAGGCAATCTCCCTGTTTCGATAGATGTATTGAATATTGTTGTTAGGGGTACACATAACGCCTCTGCTCCCTCTCTCAGGACCCATGGGGAGATGTTATCTGGCCCCATTGCCTTTGAGGTATCTAGCTCACTCAGAAGCCTCTTCACTTCTTCGGTTGTGTGCACTGTGTCCAGCACTTAGTGGTGTGCCCCACCTCTCCGTCTTTCTGGAGCCCCTTCTGTCTCCTCTGTGAACACTTCTTTGAATCTCTTGTTGAGTTCCTCACATACTTCACAATAATATGAATATTTCCTTTGGTTTATATAAATTAGATCCATTTATAATTAATAGAATTTAGGAAGAATTTAATAATACATTGGACAAATAATAATTTTAAAATTCTTATTTCTTGGGTAGAATAGTTTGTTGGTGGGTTGTGTGAAGGACCTGTCTAGTTGAGCCGGCGGGCCTGCTGCAGTGTTCCCTTTATTATGAGTCGCGCGTCAGGTGTTCCTTTGTTGTGGGATCTGATAGTGAGGTGTGGGCTAGACCCTTTATATACCTTCCTTTGATGCTTTACTTTCATTGTTCCTTGATAATGTGAGTAGTCACAAAAGCGCTTGGAATTTCACTATTCTTTCACAGTGGTTGTTTTGCATATATATATATATATATATAATATATATATATATATATATATATATATATATATATATATATATATATATATAATAATAATAATGCATCCACGAGTGAATGAAATTAGTCTTTTAGCTTCTATGGTTATGTAGTATGTGATCACATCAGGGGTGACATGTCCACCTGATGTTTGAAGCATTGATGGCCGAGTGGCCTAAGGCGTCTCGGAATTTAGCGGGCTTCTTACGAGGCATGCTAAAGGATCGGGGGTTCGATTCCCGGCTAGTTGTAGTATTGTAATTTATATAATAATCAGGATGAATTTTTTTTTATGCAGTAAATCTGCGAAAATCTGTGTGAACATATAAGGAAAAAAATATGTAACTGATTTTAATTAATATTGCATAAATTTAAACTAGCTAAAATATATTAATTTAGGTGAGGTCTCCAAGTTATGTTTGGTGCAGAACTATAGAAAAAATATATTCCTTAAAAAGAAATTTTGAAAGTTAAATTTGTAGGGCAGTTCTGTCTAATTGACCAATTCAGCTTATAAGACAAGTCATATACGTACATACAAACATATTTGCATACATGCACCAAACGATTTATGTATGACACACACGTGCACACACATTCACGCACCTCAAACATCCTCCACACCCGATACAGCCAAACACTCTTAACTTCCCCCCACACTCCAAACTTCACCCCACACATCCCCAAACATATACACCTGTCACACACACACAGCCGTCACACACACACACACACCCGTCACACACACACACACACACACGCACGCACACACCCGTCACACACGCACGCACACACCCGTCACACACGCGCGCGCACACACACACACACACACACACCCACACACACACACACACACACACCAGGAGCTAGGACTCGACCCCTGCAACCACAAATAGGTGAGTACACACAACACACACACACCCCACACACTCACACTGAACAGGCCAATTGTCTTATTGACAAGTGCCTTAAACAAAATGGTAACTAACAACAACACTGGTCACACAGAACATGGCGCTCGAGAGTGAGAGGAGAGAGATGAGAGAGTGAGAGGTGATGATCAAAGCGTAAATAGTGGAAGGGGGGGTTAGGAGAATGGGTTTGGTATGGTTTGTTGGGGTTAATGTTGGTGGGGTTGGTTTAGGGGTGTGGTGTGGTTAGGGGGTGATGTGTTGGGTGTGGGTGGTGGTGGGGGGGGGTGTGGTGGTCGTGTGACTGGTTGGGTTTGGTGAGGGTGGTTTAGGGGGTTGTTGGTGTTGTTGTTGAGGTTTAGGGGATGGTAAAAACAAAAAAATATAAAGAGATATAGGATAGATAAAAGGTAGTTAAGTAATAATAAAGGTAGTTAAGTAATAATAAAGGTATTAAGTAATAATAAAGTAGTTAAGTAATATAAAAGTAGTAAGTAATAATAAAGTCTTTTGTAATAAAAAGTTAGTTAAGTAAAAATAAAGGTAGTTAATAATAATAAAAGGGAGTTTAAATAATAAAAAGGTAGTTTGTAAATAAGGTGTTAGTAATAATAAAGGGAGTTAAAATAATAAAAAGGTTGTTAAGTAAAATGGTAGTTAGTAAAAAATAAGGTAGTTAAGTAATAATAAAAGGGGTTAATAATAATAAAAAGGTTAAGTAAAAATAAAGGGGTTAAGTAATTTTAAAAAAGGTAGTTAAAAATAATAAAGGAGTTAAAAATAATAATAAAGTAGTTAAGTAATAAAAAAGGTGTTAAGAAAAAGGGGTTTTGAAAAATAAAGGAGTTAATAATAAAAAAAGGAAATTAAAAAGGGGAATAATAAAGGAGTTAAGTAATAATAAGGTAGTTAAGTTTAAAAATAAAAGGGATTAAGTAAAATAAAGGTAGTTAAGAAAAATAATAAAGGTAGTTGTAAAATTTAAAAGGGGTTTGTATAAACAAAAAGGGGTTAAGAATAATAAAGGTATTTAAAAATAAAAAATAAAAGGGAGTTAAGAAATAAAGTATTTAAAGTAATAAAAAGGTATTAAGAATTAATAAGTTTAAAAATTGTTTAAAATAAGGGGTTAGTAAAAAAAAGGTGTTAAAAAATATAAAGGGGTTTTAAATAATAATAAAGTAGTTAAGAATATAAGGTGTTAAGTAATAAAAAGGTAGTTTTAAGAATAATAGGTGTTAAGTAATAATAAAGGTAGTTAAAAATAATTCGGTGTTAAATAAATAATAAAGGGATTAAGAATAATAAAGGTTTGGGTTAAAAAAGGTAGTTGAAAAATAAAGGTAGTTAAGTAATATTAAAAGTAGTTAAGAAAAATAAAGGTTTAAGTAATAATAAAGGGAGTTAAGTAAAAATAAAGGTAGTTAAGAAAATTAAAAGGGAGTTAAGAAAAATAAGGTATTAAGTAATAATAAAAGGGGTTAGAATAAAAAAGGAGTTAAATAAAATAAAAGGATTAAATAAAAATAAAGGGGGGTTAAGAATTAATGATAATAAAGGTGTTTAAATAATAATAAAGGGGTTAAAAAATTTTGAAAAAGATAATAAAAGGTGTTAGAAAATAAAGGTGTTAGAAATGTAATAGTAATAAAGGTGTTAAAAATATAGGTAGTTAAGTAATAATAAAGGTAGTTAAGAAAAGGGGATTAAGTAAAAATAAAGGAGTTAAGATATATGTTAAAATTTAGTAAAAATAAAGGTGTTTTAAGAATAAAAAAGGTGTTAAGAATAATAAAGGGAGTTAAAAATAAAGGTGTTAAGTAAAAATAAAGGTAGTTAAGAAAATAAAGGTAGTTTGAAAATAAAGGTGTTGGAATAATAAAGGTGTTGAAATAAGGGGAAAGATAATAAAGGGGAGTTAAGTAATAATAAAAATGTTAGTAAAATAAAGGGGATTAAGTAAAAATAAAGGTAGTTGTAAATAATAAAGGTGTTTTAAAAAATTTAAAATAAAGGTGTTAAGTAAAAATAAAAAAGGGAGTTAAAAGTTTAAAAATAAAGGTAGTTAAAAAAAAATAAAGGAGTTAAGTATAATAATAATAAAGGGAAGTTTAATAATAATAAAGGTATTAGAAATGATAATAAAAAGGTAGTTAAGAAATAAAAAAGGTAGTTGTATAAAAAAGGGTTTAAGAATAATTAAAAGGGGTTAGAATAATTTAAAAGGTGTTAAAATATAAAAGGGGTTTTGAAAAATTAATGATAATAAAGGTATTAGGGAAAAAATAAAGGGGAGTTAAGAAAATAAAAATTAAGAAAATAAAGGTGTTAAAATAAAAAAGGTGTTATAATAATAAAGGGAGTTAAGAAATAAAAAGGGTTAAGTAATAAAAAGGTGTTTAAAAATAATAAAGGAGTTAAGTAATAAAAAGGGTTAAGTAAAATTTTAAAAGGGAGTTAGAAAAAAAAGGTAGTTGAAATAGTTTAAAATAATAAAGGTAGTTGTAAAAATAAAGGGTTAAGAAATAAAGGGGATTATAATAAGGGTTAATAATAATAAAGGTAGTTAAGAAAGAATAGAAATAAAGGTGTTAAATAATAATAAAGGGGGTTGAAATGAAAAGGGGTAATAAAGGGAGTTAGAAAAATAAAGGTAGTTTAATAATAATAAAAGGGAGTTAAGAATAATAAGGTATTAAGGTAATAATAACGGTGTTAAGTTAATAATTGCAGGTATTAGAAATAATGTTAAATAATAATAAAGTTTTGTTAAGTACATAAAGGGTCAGTTAAGAATAATAAATGAGTTGTAATAATAAAGAGTTAAAGTAATAATAAAAGGGAGTTAAGTTAATGAAGTTACTAAGAAAATGTAATAAGAATAATAAAGGTTTGTTTAAGTACGTAAAAGGTTTAGTAAAAAGGGATTAGACTCATAAAAAAATTTTTTTTTAAAAAAAAATTAAAAAATTAAAAAAAAAAAAAAGAAAAAAAAGGGAAAAAAAAGGGGGGGAAAAAAACGGAAAAAAAAAAGGGGAAAATTTTTAAAAAGAAAAAAAAAAAAAAAAAAAAAAAACTAAAAAAAAAAATATTAATAAAAAAACCCCCCCAAAAAAAAGGGCCCCCCTTTTAATCAAATTTTTTTAAAAAAAATTTTTTTTTTTTTTTTTTTTTTTTTTTTTTTTTTAAAAAAAAAAAAAAAAAAAAAAAAAAAAAAAAAAAAAAAAAAAAAAAAAAAAAAAAAAAAAAAAAAAAAAAAAAATTAAAAATAAAAGAGAAAGGGGTTAAAAACGTTTTTAAAAAAAAAAAAAATTTAAAAAAATAAAAAAATTTTTTTAAACCCTTTTTTTAAAAAATTTAATAACCCCTTTTAAATTTAAAATTTTTAAAATTAAAATTTTTTTAAAAATTATAATTTTAAAAAAAAATTTAAAATTTTAAAAAAAATTTTTTAATAAATTACTAAAAATTACAAAATAAATTTAATAATTAAATTAATAAAAAAATTTTAATAAAAATTTATTTAATAAAAAAAATTTTTTAAAAATAAACCCCCCCCTAATAAATTATAATTTAAATTAAAAATTTAAAATAAAAAAAATTTTTAAAATAAACCCTTTTAAAATAAAAAATTATAATAAAAAATTTTTAACCTAAAAAATTTTTAATACAAAAATACTAACCTAAAAACCCTATAATAAAAAATTTAAAAAAATAAAAGTTAAAAAAATTTTAAAAAAAAAGGGTTTTTAATAAATTTTAAAATTTTAAAATTTTTTAAAATAATTACTAACCCAAATTTTTTAAATTAAAATTAAAAATAAATTAAAATAACCCCAATTTTAAAATTAAAATTAAAATTTTAAATATACTAAACCCCAAATAACCCCCCAAAAAAAACCCCCAAAAAATATAATAAATTATAAAAAAATTTTAATAAAAATTTTTAAAACCCCAAACCCCAAAACTTACCACCATTTTAAAAACCCCCTTAAATAAAATTTAATAAAAATTATAATAACCCCCCCCTTAAAAAAAATTTTAATAAAAATTTTAAAATTAAAATTTTCTAATAAAATTATAATACCCCCAAAATTATAAAATTTAAAATAAATTATAATAAAATTAATGAAAAAAATTATTTAAAACCACATTTTAAAAATAAAAATTTTTTAATTACCAAATTTTAATAAATTTAAAAAAATTAAAATTTAAAAAAAAAATTTAATAATAAAAAAATTTTAAACCCCCCCAAATCCCCAAAATAACCCCCTTTCTAATCCCCCCCTTTTTAAAACCCCCCCTTACTAACCTACCTTACTAACCCACCACCACCCTTCTAACCTCCACCCCTTACTAACCTACCACCCCCTTACTAACCCCCACCCTTACTAACCCAACCACCCTTTAAATAACCCCATTTTCTAACCTACCACCCCCTTTTCAACCCACCACCCTTACTAACCCACCACCACCCTTCTAACCTACCCCACCCCTTTTCTAACCTCCCCACCCACAAATTCCCCCACCCTTTACTAACCACCACCACCCTTACTAACCTACCCCCACCACCCCTTACTAACCTAACCAAACCACCCCTTACTAACCTACCACCACTACTCTTACTAACCTACCACCACCACTCTTACTAACCTACCACCACCACTCTTACTAACCTACCACCACCACTCTTACTAACCTACCCCCCCAACTCCTTACTAACCTACCACCCCCAACCCTTACTAACCTACCACCACCACCAACCTTACTAACCTACCCCCACCACCCTTACTAACCTACCACCACCACCCTTACTAACCTACCACCCACCTTACTAACCTACCACCACCACCTTACTAACCTACCCCCCACTTTACTAATTTACCACCCCCAAACCCTTTTACTAACCTACCACACCACTTTCACTAACCTACCACCACCACCACCTTACTAACCTACCACCCACCATTTTACAAAACCTACCACCACCACCACTTACTAACCTACCACACCACCACTTACTAACCTACACCACCACCACTTACTAACCTACCACCACCACCACTTACCAACCTACCACCACCACCACTTACTAACCTACCACCACCACCCACTTACCAACCTATCACCACCACCACTTACTAACCTACCACCACTTACTAACCTACCACCACCACTTACTAACCTACCACCCACCGACTCGTACACTTGTCTGCTTCCTTTTTTTTATTCCCTCCCATTTTCTCATCTCACACTTTTACCATATGTCGTCCAAGATCACTCAGACTTTTAAGGAGAGAGTGAGAGAGGGGGCGTGATGGGACCATTGTTATGGAATGTCTACTTCAAGGACCTTCTTCATCTCATCCCAGAATCCCATGCATATGCAGACGACTGTACACTGACATTCACTTATCCAAGAGAAGAAATGCCAGCTGCTCTAAACTACATCAATCACCAGCTAGAGCTATATCAGCTTGGGGAAACGGATGACAAGTAATATTTGCACCTGAGAAAACACAAATGATGATGGTCTCTAGGCACCATGATGGTAATGCCGGTTCAGTAGTAAGTATGAATGGGAGGGTGTTGGTACCTGGGGAAGAAGTTGATATCCTTGGGGTGAAATTTGACTCCAAACTGACCATGAAGAACCACGTTGTAAATCTTGTAAACAAGGCAGCCAGGAAGCTTACAGCACTTCGCCGTATCTCGCATCAGCTTGACAGTAGGGGCTGCAAGATTCTGTACGAGGCATAAGTACGCTCTCATCTTGAGTATGCTCCACTTTCTTGGTTTGCCTGCCCATCCCCTCTCATCCGTGACTGCCTGACAGAGTAGACAACAGAGCAAGACGTCTCATCTCTCGCCTGGAGCCATCCTGGATAGAGCTGTCATTTCAGCAGAGCCTTCAGCACAGGAGGGATGTGGGTGGCCTTACTTCTATGTAAAAGGCTGTTACAAAAAACGCGATTCTAAAAGCTTAGAGATCTCCAGTGAATACTAGAAAGGACTGCCCTTCTAGCATCCAGCCTGTTACTGGGTTTTCGTAACAATTAGTCAGTATCCTTGTCCAATTATCCATTAGAATTCAGTATGATTCAATAGTGCTTCAGGATTACAACTGGTAGGCTACTAACTAGAGAAATTAAAATTTAATAAATTTATTAAGTTGTCTAGGCATATATCACATTAAATTAAATTAATCACAGTAATCAAAATAATATTAGTCACTTCCCTCGTGTACAGTATTATTGTGCTGAAAGCACATATCTCATTTATAAGTCTTAAGTACCGTCTGGTACATTAACATTTAATAAGATATTACAAATATGTACAAGTAAGTTTGTGTGTATGTAAGTGCTCTTAGTAGTTCGCTATGTCTCACGACTCGACTAGACTTAAACAAGTAACTGACAAAGTCCTTAAATAAACTAACTTCTTGACCAACTGGCAGTCAGAACAACTTGCTTGAACAATAAAACGACTGATAAGCCGAACAACAATATAACAAGCAACTGCGACACAGAATCAGGAACAAGGAGATAATATAACGACACTAAGTAGGGACCATCAGCAGATCCTCCACAAGTCACAAAACTCCCATACTACTGAATCTAAGTTCAGCATAAGAAAATCCCCGACTGTGACAGTGCACAGATACCAGTACAAATTAGGTCAGAAGCTACAGCTCAGGACCTGAGTTGCTCAGTGTGTCTTTGCGACAACCTCAGTACAACGCCGAAAATCACTAAGTCTATACAATGTTCGGTGAGCCGAGTCCCACAGAACCTACAACAATAATGAGACAAGAGACGATCTTCCAACAAGGGCCAATAAGGGAGATTTAGGCTCGTCTTGTCAAGAATACGTCCAACCACCAAGAGAGTCTAGACCAGACTGAATACTTCAGGCGAGGTGTGATCACCCCTCCCCCCCTCTATCACGTGATAGCTCTGTGGACAGTTGATGCCCAGCAACAACGAGAAGCCGGCAGAGTAACGAGCCACCAGCGATAATTACAGTAGTTAGACAATCAAGACTTGAACTATGAGCTCATAATATATGTGTTACATCCTACCTAACAAAAGCAACTAAGTCAAATAATAATATAAAGCAATATATTTACGATTTAGCTGTTATCGCAAATATAAGCAATATAAAATTATATGAAAAGGTAATATACATTATATACATATACATCATACACATTGTGATCCATTCAGGGGTTGAAACAAAGGCCAATATTGTCAAAGTACCACACTTGGATCCACTTCGAGGACAGCGAGAAGCAAACTTCTATACCACAAGACGGGCAGAAAGCAGCAGCTTCAGAACATCACTTCATCTGAGATCATTTATACTCAGGATGACTCGAGTATGGAACACATTCGTACAGCATTATGATGTCAATGAGATAAAGTTAGTTGATCAAATGAAAATGCTGGCCCACAGATGGCTCCAACTTCATCCCCTTCCTTACTTGTATGTTCCATAACAATAAAAATACTTGTATGTCTCATAACAGTGAAAATGCTTTCAAATGAGTTGATGTAGGAAACAGCTCTTAGCTTGTCAATAAAGCTAGGGATCCTTAACCTGACCTTGTTAAACCCTGTGCAAAAAGAGAGAGAGAGAGAGGGGGGGGAGGGAGGTAGGTATGTAGGGTGGGAGGTAGGGAGGGAGGGAATGGCAGGGAAAGCAGAAAGAGAGATGGAGAAAGCAAAATCAAGTATTATCTCCAACACATTCCTTCTTCAATACTCCTCCATCACTACTAGTATTTCTTCCCTTTCTCTCCCTCCATCACTATTAGTATTTCCTTTCTTATTCTCTCCCTTCATCACTACTAGTATTTCTTTCCTCCCTCTCTGCCTCTACTCCCTCCGTCAGTAGTATTTTCTCCCTTCCAGTATTTCCTCCCTCCCCCCTCCTCTCTCTCTCTCTTCCTTCACTTCCTCCAGAATATGGAGAATTAATTTATTGATGAAAATGAAGAAATCAAATATAAGAGGAAGGGTGACACAACAAGAGGGAAGATGAAGGAAGGAAGAACAAAGAAAAGGGAGAAGTCAAGCTTCCGAGGAACGTTGTGAAGGAAGCCAGGGTATGAAGGAAGCCAGGATGTGAAGGAAGCCAGGGTGTGAAGGAAGCCAGGGTGTGAAGGAAGCCAGGATGTGAAGGAAGCCAGGGTGTGAAGGAAGCCAGGGTGTGAAGGAAGCCAGGGTGTGAAGGAAACCAGGGTGTGAAAGAAACCAGGGTGTGAAGGAAACCAGGGTGTGAAGGAAACCAGGGTGTGAAGGAAGCCAGGGTGTGAAGGAAGCCAGGGTGTGAAGGAAGCCAGGGTGTGAAGGAAGCCAGTGTGTGAAGGAAGCAGGGTGAAGGAAGCCAGGGTGTGAAGGAAGCCAGGGTGTGAAGGAAGCCAGGGTGTGAAGGAAGCCAGGGTGTGAAGGAAGCCAGGGTGTGAAGGAAGCCAGGGTGTGAAGGAAACCAGGGTGTGAAGGAAGCCAGGGTGTGAAGGAAGCCAGGGTGTGAAGGAAGCCAGGGTGTGAAGGAAACCAGGGTGTGAAGGAAGCCAGGGTGTGGAGGAAACCAGGGTGTGAAGGAAGCCAGGGTGTGAAGGAAGCCAGGGTGTGAAGGAAATCGTGGTGTGAAGGAAGTCGTGGTGTGAAAAAAGTCGTGGTGTGAAAAAAGTCGTGGTGTGAAGGAAGTCGTGGTGTGAAGGAAGTCGTGGTGTGAAGAAAGTCGTATTGTGAAGGAAGTCGTGGTGTGAAGGAAGTCGTGGTGTGAAGGAAGTCGTGATGTGAAGGAAAGTCGTGGTGTGAATGAAGCCAGGTCCTCGACCATGCCTCGATTAGGGCTTGATCAGCTTGGGTGTTTCTGCTGGCCGCACGCAGTCCAACGTACGAACCACAGCACAGCTGATCGGGCACTGGCTTATGGTATTTGTCCGGTTCCCTCTTGAAGACAGCCGAGGGTTTATTGACAGTTTTCCTTATGTATGATGGGAGGCTGTTGAACAGTCTTGAGCCTCAAGGACTTATTGTGCTTCCTCATAGCACCCCTGTTTTTCTTCGGGGGTATGTTGCACCGTCTGCCTAGTCTTATGCTTTTGTACAGTGATTTGCGTGTGCAGATTTGGGACCAGTTCCTTTTCATTTGTCTTTGTCAGATATGAGAATAAGGAACATGTACTGCACCTTGCGGAACAGAGTTTTTCAGTGTGGCAGCCTCCGACTTTACTCTACCATTACTCTTTGTGTTCTGTTGCTCACTTTTGTAGTTAGTCCTTTAGCACACATTTTGTGCCCCATTACCCCATGATTGTATTTGTCGATGGCTTTTGTAAAGTCTGTGTATACTATATTTGCATTCTGTTTGTTCTGCAGTGCCTGCAAGACCATGTTATAGTAGTCCATTAGATGCGAGAGTTAGGATCGACCTGCTGTAAACCCATGCTGACCTGGGTCCCATGCTGACCTGGGTCCCATGCTGACCTGGGTTGTGCATTGTTGGCAGTCCCAGTGGTTGGCGATGCTGCTTCTTAGATCTCTTTTGAGATTTTTATAATGCGGGACGTTAGAGCTATCGGTCTATAATTCATTGCTATTGCTTTACTGCCTGTAGTCCCTGGCTGTCAGGTCCCCAGACAAGGAACAGATCTCGAGAGTACGTGCAAAGGCAAACACTAAGGGGTAGTTTCTGAGTATCCGTATATTCCCTACGCTAACATTTACAATATAAGCAGAGTGCAGTAGAGCAGCAAGATGTGTATGGGTGAGAGAGCAAAGCAAGTTTACTCTCTGCAGTTGGCTTATATATTATACAAGAAAGATCAGTATATGTACTCAGCCTGCCAGTGAAAGATTGAATCCAGTCAGGGGTGTAAGTATAACATCAATTAGGTTGGAGTCATCCTCTTACCTGACAGCGAATCAGAGCGGCTGGGGAGCCCATGCAGTCCCACCACAGAGGGAGTGCAAGAAGAGCTTGTGTGATAAACACCAGATAGATTGTCACGTAGTCGGCGCATGACACACTTGACATATGTCACCCAACCCAGGGTTACGTAGCATGACTTGTGTCCCCAACCCAGGGTTACGTAGCATGACCTGTGTCCCCAACCCAGGGTTATGTAGCATGACCTGTATCTCCAACCCAGGGTTATGTAGCATGACCTGTATCTCCAACCCAGGGTTATGTACCATGACCTCTGTCCCCAACCCAGGGTTACGTAGCATGACCTGTGTCCCCAACCCAGGGTTATGTAGCATGACCTGTGTCCCCAACCCAGGGTTACGTAGCATGACCTGTATCCCCAACCCAGGTTTACGTAGCATGACCTGTGTCCCCAACCCAGGGTTACGTAGCATGACCTGTGTCCCCAACCCAGGGTTACGTAGCATGACCTGTGTCCCCAACCCAGGGTTACGTAGCATGACCTGTGTCCCCAACCCAGGGTTACGTAGCATGACCTGTGTCCCCAACCCAGGGTTATGTACAATGACCTGTGTCCCCAACCCAGGGTTACGTAGCATGACCTGTGTCCCCAACCCAGGGTTACGTAGCATGACCTGTGTCCCCAACCCAGGGTTACGTAGCATGACCTGTGTCCCCAACCCAGGGTTATGTAGCATGACCTGTGTCCCCAACCCAGGGTTATGTAGCATGACCTGTGTCCCCAACCCAGGGTTATGTAGCATGACCTGTGTCCCACCCAGGGTTACGTAGCATGACCTGTGTCCCCAACCCAGGGTTACGTAGCATGACCTGTATCCCCAACCCAGGGTTACGTAGCATGACCTGTGTCTCCAACCCAGGGTTACGTAGCATGACCTGTGTCCCCAACCCAGGGTTGCGTAGCATGACCTGTGTCCCCAACCCAGGGTTACGTAGCATGACCTGTGTCCCCAACCCAGGGTTACGTAGCATGACCTGTGTCCCCAACCCAGGGTTACGTAGCATGACCTGTGTTCCCAACCCAGGGTTATGTAGCATGACCTGTGTCCCCTACCTAGGGTTGCGTAGCATGACCTGTGTCCCCAACCCAGGGTTACGTAGCATGACCTGTGTCCCCAACCCAGGGTTATGTAGCATGACCTTTGTCCCCAACCCAGGGTTACATAGCATGACCTGTGTCCCCAACCCAGGGTTACGTAGCATGACCTGTGTCCCCAACCCAGGGTTACGTAGCATGACCTGTGTCCCCAACCCAGGGTTATGTAGCATGACCTGTGTCCCCAACCCAGGGTTATGTAGCATGACCTGTGTCCCCAACCCAGGGTTATGTAGCATGACCTGTGTCCCCCAACCCAGGGTTATGTAGCATGACCTGTGTCACCAACCCAGGATTATGTAGCATGACCTGTGTCCCCAACCCAGGGTTATGTAGCATGACCTGTGTCCCCAACCCAGGGTTATGTAGCATGACCTGTGTCCCCAACCCAGGGTTATGTAGCATGACCTGTGTCCCCAACCCAGGGTTACGTAGCATGACCTGTGTCCCCAACCCAGGGTTATGTAGCATGACCTGTGTCCCCAACCCAGGGTTACGTAGCATGACCTGTGTCTCCAACCCAGGGTTACGTAGCATGACCTGTGTCTCCAACCCAGGGTTACGTAGCATGACCTGTGTCTCCAACCCAGGGTTACGTAGCATGACCTGTGTCCCCAACCCAGGGTTGCGTAGCATGACCTGTGTCCCCAACCCAGGGTTACGTAGCATGACCTGTGTCCCCAACCCAGGGTTATAGCATGACCTGTGTCCCCAACCCAGGGTTACGTAGCATGACCTGTGTCCCAACCCAGGGTTACGTAGCATGACCTGTGTCCCAACCAGGGTTGTAGCATGACCTGTGTCCCCAACCCAGGGTTGACGTAGCATGACCTGTGTCCCCAAACCCAGGGTTACGTAGCATGACCTGTGTCCCCAACCCAGGGTTACGTAGCATGACCTGTGTCCCCAACCCAGGGTTACTAGCATGACCTGTGTCCCCAACCCAGGGTTACGTAGCATGACCTGTGTCCCCAACCCAGGGTTACGTAGCATGACCTGTGTCCCCAACCCAGGGTTATGTAGCATGACCTGTGTCCCCAACCCAGGGTTACGTAGCATGACCTGTGTCCCCAACCCAGGGTTACGTAGCATGACCTGTGTCCCCAACCCAGGGTTATGTAGCATGACCTGTGTCCCCTACCTAGGGTTGCGTAGCATGACCTGTGTCCCCAACCCAGGGTTACGTAGCATGACCTGTGTCCCCAACCCAGGGTTATGTAGCATGACCTGTGTCCCCAACCCAGGGTTATGTAGCATGACCTGTGTCCCCAACCCAGGGTTACGTAGCATGACCTGTGTCCCCAACCCAGGGTTATGTAGCATGACCTGTGTCCCCAACCCAGGGTTATGTAGCATGACCTGTGTCCCCAACCCAGGGTTACGTAGCATGACCTGTGTCCCCAACCCAGGGTTACATAGCATGACCTGTGTCCCCAACCCAGGGTTATGTAGCATGACCTGTGTCCCCAACCCAGGGTTACATAGCATGACCTGTGTCCCCAACCCAGGGTTACGTAGCATGACCTGTGTCCCCAACCCAGGGTTACGTAGCATGACCTGTGTCCCCAACCCAGGGTTATGTAGCATGACCTGTGTCCCCAACCCAGGGTTACGTAGCATGACCTGTGTCCCCAACCCAGGGTTACGTAGCATGACCTGTGTCCCCAACCCAGGGTTATGTAGCATGACCTGTGTCCCCTACCTAGGGTTGCGTAGCATGACCTGTGTCCCCAACCCAGGGTTACGTAGCATGACCTGTGTCCCCAACCCAGGGTTATGTAGCATGACCTGTGTCCCCAACCCAGGGTTACTGTAGCATGACCTGTGTCCCCAACCCAGGGTTACGTAGCATGACCTGTGTCCCCAACCCGGGGTTATGTAGCATGACCTGTGTCCCCAACCCAGGGTTATGTAGCATGACCTGTGTCCCCAACCTAGGGTTACGTAGCATGACCTGTGTCCCCAACCCAGGGTTACGTAGCATGACCTGTGTCCCAACCCAGGGTTATGTAGCATGACCTGTGTCCCCTAACCTAGGGTTTTCGTAGCATGACCTGTGTCCCCAACCAGGGTTACGTAGCATGACCTGTGTCCCCAACCCAGGGTTATGTAGCATGACCTGTGTCCCCAACCCAGGGTTATGTAGCATGACCTGTGTCCCCAACCCAGGGTTACATTAGCATGACCTGTGTCCCCAACCCAGGGTTAGTAGCATGACCTGTGTCCCCAACCCAGGGTTATGTAGCATGACCTGTGTCCCCAACCCAGGGTTACGTAGCATGACCTGTGTCCCCAACCCAGGGTTATGTAGCATGACCTGTGTCACCAACCCAGGGTTATGTAGCATGACCTGTGTCCCCAACCCAGGGTTACGTAGCATGACCTGTGTCCCCAACCCAGGGTTATGTAGCATGACCTGTGTCACCAACCCAGGGTTATGTAGCATGACCTGTGTCCCCA
>NC_069409.1:41524679-41597179 GCF_026875155.1 Cherax quadricarinatus
TCTGATAAAGCTGGTTGTGATGACTAGTAAGGCCTGCTGGACGTCAACACCGATAGCCTGATTAATCAAACGGTCATAACAGATTTGATTACCTGATGTATGATACCCATCCTGTGATGAAATATGAAGGGAAAACGTTGCTATCTCTCGTTCCCATTATATAACTGTCATATAGAATAGGGTAGCAGCACACAGTAGGTGTTCCCGCAGTGTCATTAGATACACGAAGGGGAGAACGCTACCTGAGGTGCCTCTCATCGTTTTTTTTTTCCATCAAGTTTTTAGTTTATAATTTCAGTTCGCCTTTATCAAATATTCGACCCTTGTGAAGTATAATTAGTGAGAGGGTCATGGAACTGTTGGGATTAGCATGTACCCTTTTGTGATTTTGTTGAAGTCTTCCTTTTGTGTTGAATATACCTCCCATTGGTATACAAGTATACCATTTTCGGTGCACACCTGATATATTCTGCAACACTCACCGCATCGCTGTGCTAGGCAGACGTCGTATGCCACAGAGAATACAGCATAACTAATCAGCGAAGCTCTGCATTAATTTTGTACCTTTGTGCCTCTCCTTTTGGTCTCTTAGTATGAGTAACGTTGTGTGTTGTATGTCGTGATACCACCACCTTTCTACACCTGTCCTAACATTGTGCTGTTGTGATCACCACCACCTTTCTACACCTGTCATAACATTGTGCTGTTGTGATCACCACCACCCCTCTACACCTGTCCTAACATTGTGCTGTTGTGATCACCACCACCCCTCTACACCTGTCCTAACATTGTGCTGTTGTGATCACCACCCCCTCTACACCTGTCCTAACATTGTGCTGTTGTGATCACCACCACCCCTCTACACCTGTCCTAACATTGTGCTGTTGTGATCACACCACCACCCCTCTACACCTGTCCTAACATTGTGCTGTTGTGATCACCACCACCCCTCTACACCTGTCCTAACATTGTGCTGTTGTGATCACCACCACCCCTCTACACCTGTCCTAACATTGTGCTGTTGTGATCACCACCCCCCTCTACACCTGTCCTAACATTGTGCTGTTGTGATCACCACCACCCCTCTACACCTGTCCTAACATTGTGCTGTTGTGATCACCACCACCCCTCTACACCTGTCCTAACATTGTGCTGTTGTGATCACCACCACCCCTCTACACCTGTCCTAACATTGTGCTGTTGTGATCACCACCACCCCTCTACACCTGTCCTAACATTGTGCTGTTGTGATCACCACCACCCCTCTACACCTGTCCTAACATTGTGCTGTTGTGATCACCACCACCCCTCTACACCTGTCCTAACATTGTGCTGTTGTGATCACCACCACCCCTCTACACCTGTCCTAACAGTGTGTTGCATGTCGTGATTACCACCACCTTCCTACGCTTGTATCTTCATTAAAATTAAGAAAATCTGCTAAATCGGGTGGGTCATTAAACGCAGCGATTAGTGGAGGCTCGATTCTCAGTCGTGCTAAGTCGCAGTCCAGTGTCTTACCAGGCAGGCTGTTGGTAATAGCTTGTTTGTAGACAAGGTGAATGAGTTTCGTGTATGTAGGAAAGGGTAACGTCTCATAGTTATCTTAGTGGATGGAGGATCGAGCCTCAGTCGCTCCTTGCCCTCATTGACCCACACAGGTTTTGCACTTCACACGAATAATAATCAGTGAATGTAGATAGGAGACTACATGAAAGCAAGATTATTGTCATTGTTGTATTCTATTGCATGCCAGGCTCTCTTATATGAACCACATTTGCATAGGGATATCATTAACTTGTATATTGTGTAGATGTAGTGCTCTCTCTCGCCTTTGTCACCAGCAGCTGTGTGTTAATACCCAGCAGCAGCGAGAGGATGCGTGTATTACCCCGGTGAAGCTTTATCCTATCCCATTTTGTATGCCCATTCCGGAAGGTTGTGAAGATTTTCATTCTGCCGCCTCTATAAGTAGGGTAGGCTCGCTTTACTACAGATAGCCACCTTATCCTTTGCCTTACTACAGATAACCACCTTATCCTTTCTTGCTTTACTACAGATAGCCACCTTATCCTTTCTTGCCTTACTACAGATAACCACCTTATCCTTTCTTGCTTTACTACAGATAGCCACCTTATCCTTTCTTGCCTTACTACAGATAGCCACCTTATCCTTTCTTGCCTTACTACAGATAGCCACCTTATCCTTTCTTGCCTTACTACAGGTACCACCTTATCCTTTCTTTTTTTTGCTTTACTACAGATAGCCACCTTATCCTTTCTTGCCTTACTACAGATAGCCACCTTATCCTTTCTTGCCTTGCTACAGATAGCCACCTTATCCTTTCTTGCCTTGCTACAGATAGCCACCTTATCCTTTCTTGCCTTGCTACAGATAGCCACCTTATCCTTTCTTGCCTTACTACAGATAACCACCTTATCCTTTCTTGCCTTACTACAGATAACCACCTTATCCTTTCTTGCCTTACTACAGATAACCACCTTATCCTTTCTTGCCTTACTACAGGTAACCACCTTATCCTTTTTTTAACATTAAAGTAAGCTCACTGGAAGCCTTCAGACTGGGATATAAAATATTACAGTATATAACTTTACCGAGGAAATATCAGTAGAATGTACTGGGTGTTCACTCACCGTGTAGTGTGAACTTGAGCTCAAATGTGAACTGTAATGTTGAGCAAAGTATTCCCAGTCCTCGCGTATGTATAACGAAATTTGGTCAAATGCAGTTCCAGTCCAGATGCAATTCTGTTTCAGATGTACATAGCAGCGAGTAATAAAGGCAGATGTTAGGAGTATTATTCCCTTTACAGTTATATAGAGACTTTTTAGGACTCTTTTGAAAAGTGCGTTTGTAAGACCCAGGGTTTAATATTGAACGCTCGACCCCCAGGGTTTAATATTGAACACCTGACCCCAAGGGTTTAATATTGAACCCCTGACCCCAAGGGTTTAATATTAAAAACCTGACACCAAGGGTTTAATATTGAACCCCTGACCTCAAGGGGTTAATATTGAACGCAGGATTCCAGTATTTGATATTAAACGCAAGTTAATTTCCACAGTTTTTAGTAGACATTATCGTTAGGCAGTGTGGGATGTGTTGTGTGGGATGTGTTGTGTGAGATGTGTTGTGTGGGATGTGTTGTGTGGGATGTGTTGTGTGGGATGTGTTGTGTGGGATGTGTTGTGTGGATGTGTGGGATGTGTTGTGTGGATGTGTGGGATGTGTGTGGATTGTTGTGGGATGTGTTGTGTGGGATGTTGTGTGGGATGTGTTGTGTGGATGTGTTGTGTGGGATGTGTTGTGTGGGATGTGTTGTGTGGATGTGTTTGTGTGGGATGTGTTGTGTGGGATGTGTTGTGTGGGATGTGTTGTTGTGGGATGTGTTGTGTGGATGTGTTGTGTGGGTGTGTGGGTTGTGGGATGTGTTGTGTGGGATGTGTTGTGTGGGATGTGTTGTGTGGGATGTGTTGTGTGGGATGTGTTGTGTGGATGTGGTGTGTGGTGTGTTGTGTGGGATGTGTTGTGTGGGATGTGTTGTGTGGGATGTTGGTGTGTGGTGATGTGTTTGTGGGATGGTTGTGTGGATGTGTTGTGTGGGATGTGTTGTGTGGGATGTGTTGTGTGGGATGTGTTGTGTGGAGATGTGTTGTGTGGGATGTGTTGTGTGGGATGTTGTGTGGGATGGTTGTGTGGATGTGTTTGTGGGATGTGTTGTGTGGGAGTTTGTGTGGATGTGTTGTGTGGGATGTGTTGTGTGGGATGTGTTGTGTGGTGAGTTTGTGGGATGTTTGTGTGGGATGTGTTGTGTGAGATGTGTGTGTGGATGTGTTGTGTGATGTGTGTTGGGATGTGTTGTGTGGGATGTGTTGTGGGATGTTGTGTGAGATGTGTTGTGTGGATGTGTTGTGTTTTGGTGGATGTGTTGTGTGGAATGTTTGTGTGGGATGTGTTGTGTGAGATGTGTGGCATGTTGTGGGATGTGCTGTGTGGTTTATACATTTTGGGATCTAAGCTGAACATTACATTTCAGCAAAAAAGAATTGTTTGAGTTGAAGATGATCTATACGACGGAAAACTGTCACGATATGAACTTGCGCTCTCTCTCTCTCTCTTCTCTCTTCTCTCTCTCTCTCTCTCTCTCTCTCTCTCTCTCTCTCTCTCTCTCTCTCTCTCTCTCTCTCTCTCTACTACAAACACAAAACACTACACACACACACACACACCACACACACACACACATGGTTTAACAAGGTTAGTGTAAGGGTTCCTAACTTTATTTACAACCTAAGAGCTGTTACCTACATCAGCTCATTTAAAAGCCTTTTATTATTACAAATAGGGAACAGGATGAAGTTGGAACCATCTGTGGGCCAGCAATTTAATTTGATCAGCTGACTTTATTTCTCTCTCTCTCTCTCTCTCCCTCATTAATAGTCATTCTTGGTTGAGCTGGGTGGAGTAATCTCGACTATCAGTGAAAACAATCTCTGGACTAGCCACACATTCAGCGCAATTTATATCCGCTAAAAAGTGGAGCGGTTCCTGGAGCTTCCGTGAGATATATATATCCCAATTTTGAAGTCTAGTGTTGATGACGCTGCATAATATTCCAGGCAGCCAAAGGCTTTTTAAATCTGAAGCTTCCATTAGTAGACGGGAGGCGAGGATTTTCTCAGTTTATTCGCCTCCTGTGTGCCGGCTGCCACCATTCAGACACACTCCTTTATTTTAAATGCATCATTTGCAGTGATCCCCGGGGCAATTTTACCCTCAGACGACACCAAAAAGACACCATTTGGCGCTCAAAATTGAAATTTTCTTCATCTCTTAAGCATATACTCCGGCATCCAGCGAGCAGTGCCGTCAGTGATGTGGGGTTGTCTTGATGCACATCAAGGTACTTGATGCACATCAAGGTACTTGATGCACATCAAGGTACTTGATGCATGTCAAGGTTCTTGATCCAGCCCTCTCACCCCTTCCAGCCTCCCTGACGCTGGCTTACCTTAACACGCTGGTGGGTTAGGACTGGTTTGTGTCTAGGATTAGGGGCTTATTCTGTGGGAGGGCTGCACTCTTCCTCACAGTGTCACTCTCCACTACAGTGCCACACTCCCCTACAGTGTCACTCTCCACTACAGTGCCACACTCCCCCACAGTGTCACTACTACAGTGCCACACTCCCCCTCCCAGTGCCACTCTCCATACAGGGTACTTGCGTGACTGTGAACCCAACATTTCCTTGGGTATAAATGATGGGGATATTTTCCATTTCTTCTAAATTTGCTGACACTTAAGGCAGACGACACTGAAAGAATTATAGATAGGATATGTGGAATGTGGAAATTAGGCTTTGAATAGTTTTAATTGCTGTGTGATTATGATGTAGTTGTATGTAACACGTGCGTGACTTAGTGACGACAAGAACACGTGTGTGACTCAGTGACAACAAGAACACGTGCGTGACTCAATGACGACAAGAACACGTGCGTGACTCAGTGACAAGACACGTTTGTGACTTAGTGACAAGACACGTTTGTGACTTAGTGACAAGAACACGTGTGTGACACAGTGACAAGAACACGTGCGTGACTCAGTGACAAGAACATGTGCGTGACTCAGTGACAAGACACGTGCGTGACTCAGTGACAAGACACGTGCGTGACTCAGTGACAAGACACGTGTGTGACTCAGTGACAAGACACGTGCGTGACTCAGTGACAAGACACGTTTGTGACTTAGTGACAAGAACACGTGTGTGACTCAGTGACAAGAGCACGTGCGTGACTCAGTGACAAGACACGTTTGTGACTTAGTGACAAGAACACGTGTGTGACTCAGTGACAAGAGCACGTGCGTGACTCAGTGACAAGACACGTTTGTGACTTAGTGACAAGACACGTTTGTGACTTAGTGACAAGAACACGTGTGTGACACAGTGACAAGAACACGTGCGTGACTCAGTGACAAGAACATGTGCGTGACTCAGTGACAAGACACGTTTGTGACTCAGTGACAAGAACACGTGTGTGACACAGTGACAAGAACACGTGCGTGACTCAGTGACAAGAGCACGTGCGTGACTCAGTGACAAGACACGTTTGTGACTTAGTGACAAGACACGTTTGTGACTTAGTGACAAGAACACGTGTGTGACACAGTGACAAGAACACGTGCGTGACTCAGTGACAAGAGCACGTGCGTGACTCAGTGACAAGACACGTTTGTGACTTAGTGACAAGACACGTTTGTGACTTAGTGACAAGAACACGTGCGTGACTCAGTGACAAGACATGTGCGTGACTCAGTGACAAGACACGTGCGTGACAGTGACAAGACACGTGCGTGACTCAGTGACAAGACACGTGCGTGACTCAGTGACAAGACATGTGCGTGACTCAGTGACAAGACACGTGCGTGACAGTGACAAGACACGTGCGTGACAGTGACAAGACACGTGCGTGACTCAGTGATGGTGTTAACTTCATAATAATGACAGTGATGGTGTTAACTTGATAATGTTGGTGTAAACGTCTCAATGATAAAATCAGAATATGTTTAAAACGCTGATTAACCAAATATTTGTAGGAATTTGTCAAAACACTCTTGATCCTAGAGATCAGAGCTACTCTCCCCATCCTTGGATCAAATTTGATTTCCTCCTACCTTTACAGGTAGGTAGATAGGTACCTTGATGCTGGTGAGGGGGGAGATCTTGATTTAAAAAAATAAGCGCGTCTTCCTCTGCCTTGGATCGAACCTAATTGCCTCCCCATTACCAAGGCGCTCTGTGACTCCCCCGGGTTTAGTACTCCTCCAGGAATATAATAAGGAAAGCAGCAGATGAGCCTGGCCCACGGCCAGGCTCATCTGCTGCTTGCCTGGTCAACCAGGCTGTTGCTGCTAGAAACCCTCTGCCCCACATATCCATCACAGCCTGGTTGATCTAATACTTGGTGAAGATACTTGTCTAATTTCCTCTTGAAGACTTTCGCACTTGTTCCAGCAGTGTTTCTGATATCTTCTGGTAAGATGTTGAATAATTTGGGGCCACGGATGTTGATACAGTGTTCCGCTGTTGTGTCCACCTCACCCCTGCTTTTCACTGGGTTTATTTTGCTCTTTCTCCCATATCTTTCGCTCCAGTATGTTGTGGCAGTGTGCAGATTTAGGTCAAGGCTCTCAAGTACTTTCTAGGTATATATTATCATGTATCTCTCTCTCCTCCGCTCCATTGAGTACATATTTAAGACTTTAAGGCGTTCCCAGCAATATAAATTATTGACTCTATGCAGGCCTTGTTCACCAAGCTTGGTGACGAAGCTATTCGTGGGCAATTAGTTAGTATTGAGAGGCAGTGGGAGTACACATACAGGGGTTAAAGCCTCAAGAAGCTTACCCAGAATAGCAGGAAGGAAGGAAGGAAGGACGATATTGGGGGGAGGGGGAAGGGGAGGGAGAGGAAATGGAGAAGGGTGAGGGAACCGACGGAGAAAAGGGGCACAGAGGAAATAAGAAAGGGGCGAACGGACGGAGGAATAAGTAGGAAAGGGGTGAACGGAAGGAGGAATAAGGGGGGAAAGGGGTAAAGGTGAGGATTAAAGGGATGATACAAGGGGGGTGGCCACTCCCGCTGCCACTTAGGCGGAGTCAAGGATTATTATGAAGATTTTGATTCCTAATTTCTAGATGTGAAGGTGTTGTTGCTGCCGGTGTGGCAGGTTTGGTCACTGTGGTGGTTATCTGAAGACGACCTTTGGGATCACCCCCGTGACCCGGTCCTAAACCAGGCCTCCCAGTTGCTGCCGTGCTGGCTGCATATAGTCTAACGTAAGCACTACAGTCTGGCTGATCAGGAACTTATCAATTTCCTTTTGAAGCCAGCTAGGGGGATTAGTAATTTTCTTTAAGCATTTGATTTGTTGATGCTTGGTCTCTTTACATTTGTTGAAATCTCTTAAGTTTTGTGTGTGAGGGGCTTGGACTTCCAGCAAGCATGCGTGAGCGTGTTAGATATGAGCGAGTGGAGACGAATGGTTTTTATGACTTGACGTGCTGTTGGATTTTGAGTAGCGTAAAATTTATAAAGGGATTCAAGGAAACCGGTTAGCCGGACTTGAGTCCTGGAGGTGGAGTGCCTGCGCTCTGAAGGAGGAATGTTGATATGTTGTAGTTTTTAAACTGTAGTGTAGGCACACCTCTGGCAAGACAGTGATGGAGTGAATGATGATGAAAGTGTTTCTTCTTTTTCAGGTCACCTGCCTTGGTGGGTAACGACTGATGTGTTAATAAAAAAAAATCCCCCTACTTTTCACAGGAGATATTTTGCAGTCTTTCCAGCCTCTTGCTTTAGTAATTTCTGTGTGCAGATTAGGGACTAATGCTGCAGAATTTTTACAGGTATAAGATACGACGTATTTTTCTCGTCAACATTACAAGAAGTAAAGTTTCAGGGACTTTTAAGAGTTCCCAGTTATTTACATGCATGACTCAATTTATACAGAGAATAAAAGTTCAACACTGTGTAGATGTGCACTTTGGGCCGCTTTACAACAGGGTGTTAGTGTACAGCAATATTCCAGCCTAGAAAGAACAAGTGACTCTAAAGAGTAACGAGAGCATTGACTGAGCATTTCTTTTAGCAGGTTTTAGTTATGCAACCTATAATTTGCTTTGTGGTTGTGATGATAACGTTGTTGTCATCCTTTGGCATTAACACTATTAAGTGTCTAGCATTAAATTTCCACTTTGTTATGTGATTTGTACTTGTTTTATATTTCGTTCTTATTTCCTTAAGTTTTACCTAGCATAGTAACTGAAATTTGTCTTCATTTAACTTCATGTTAAATGAAGTGGATGCCACTCTTACAAAGTCTGGTATTACTTGCAAAGGTTGATGCTGTGCAATGTTTCTCTGCCACTGTCAGATGTGATAATGAGAAGGAGAATTGGGCAAGTAACTGGACCTTGAGGAACAGATTTGTTCAAGTTGGAATCCTCTGATTTCACTCTATTCACTATTATTTGTTAGCAAGTTAAATATCCACCTATCCACTTTTCTAGTTATTGCCTTTGGCATACATTTTGTGCGCTATTACACCATGGACTAACTTTCGAATGCTTTTGTCATGTCTGTATACACTGCATTTTCATTTTTTGTCTTCCTGTGCATGCCAGACCAGGTTGTCATTGCCCAGCAGTGGTGAGAGGCAGGAGTAACCTGCTTCAACCCATGTTAATCTGGGTTGTGCAAGTATTGTGATTCCATGTATTTAGCAATATTGTTTCTTAAGACTATCTCAAGGATAATGCGGGACGTCAGTGTTGACGATCTGGAGTATTTTATGATTGTTTTGGTGCCATTTTTGTGGAGTAAAAGTGTAAAGCCGATGAGTGGTAAATATACTTAATGTAGTTAGGTTAGGTAAGGTTCGTCAGGAAACAGGACAAATGTTTCCTGACGCGGGTCTTAGTCAGATGATGACCCGCCTTTGGAGCTTTTGGTCATCTGACCGAGGCCTTCCGCTGGCTTACCGGTCCACCCCTTTAAAAATTATGGTCATTTATAACCATTGTTATATTTTACTTAATGTAGTGAAACTTTTACTAGCATAGCGATTCACCAAGTGTGAGATTTATCAGTACGCAGTGAGGGTAATTATAACTTATGGAGGGCAACTACCACTGCCAGTGTACTTGTTGCCAGTTGTTGACCACTGTCAGTGTACTTGTTGCCAGTTGTGGACCACTGCCAGTATACTTGTTGCCAGTTGTGGACCACTGCCAGTGTACTTGTTGCCAGTTGTTGACCACTGCCAGTGTACTTGCTGCCAGTTGTGGACCACTGCCAGTGTACTTGTTGCCAGTTGTGGACCACTGCCAGTGTACTTGTTGCTAGTTGTGGACCACTGCCAGTGTACTTGTTGCCAGTTGTGGACCACTGCCAGTGTACTTGTTGCTAGTTGTGGACCACTGCCAGTGTACTTGTTGCCAGTTGTGGACCACTGCCAGTGTACTTGTTGCTAGTTGTGGACCACTGCCAGTGTACTTGTTGCTAGTTGTGGACCACTGCCAGTGTACTTGTTGCTAGTTGTGGACCACTGCCAGTGTACTTGTTGCTAGTTGTGGACCACTGCCAGTGTACTTGTTGCCAGTTGTGGACCACTGCCAGTGTACTTGTTGCCAGTTGTGGACCACTGCCAGTGTACTTGTTGCCAGTTGTGGACCACTGCCAGTGTACTTGTTGCTAGTTGTGGACCACTGCCAGTGTACTTGTTGCTAGTTGTGGACCACTGCCAGTGTACTTGTTGCTAGTTGTGGACCACTGCCAGTGTACTTGTTGCTAGTTGTGGACCACTGCCAGTGTACTTGTTGCTAGTTGTGGACCACTGCCAGTGTACTTGTTGCCAGTTGTGGACCACTGCCAGTGTACTTGTTGCCAGTTGTGGACCACTGCCAGTGTACTTGTTGCTAGTTGTGGACCACTGCCAGGTACTTGTTGCCAGTTGTGGACCACTGCCAGTGTACTTGTTGCCAGTTGTGGACCACTGCCAGTGTACTTGTTGCCAGTTGTGGACCACTGCCAGTGTACTTGTTGCCAGTTGTGGACCACTGCCAGTGTACTTGCTGCCAGTTGTGGACCACTGTCAGTATACTTGCTGCCAGTTGTGGACCACTGTCAGTATACTTGCTGCCAGTTTTGGACCACTGTCAGTATACTTGCTGCCAGTTGTGGACCACTGCCAGTGTACTTGTTGCCAGTTGTGGACCCACTGCAGTATACTTGTTGCCAGTTGTGGACCACTGTCAGTATACTTGCTGCCAGTTGTGGACCACTGTCAGTATACTTGCTGCCAGTTGTGGACCACTGTCAGTATACTTGCTGCCAGTTGTGGACCACTGTCAGTATACTTGCTGCCAGTTGTGGACCACTGCCAGTGTACTTGTTGCCAGTTGTGGACCACTGCCAGTATACTTGCTGTCAGTTGTGGACCACTGCCAGTATACTTGCTGCCAGTTGTGGACCACTGCCAGTGTACTTGTTGCCAGTTGTGGACCACTGCCAGTGTACTTGTTGCCAGTTGTGGACCACTGCCAGTATACTTGTTGCCAGTTGTGGACCACTGCCAGTATACTTGCTGCCAGTTGTGGACCACTGCCAGTGTACTTGTTGCCAGTTGTGGACCACTGCCAGTATACTTGCTGTCAGTTGTGGACCACTGCCAGTATACTTGCTGTCAGTTGTGGACCACTGCCAGTATACTTGCTGCCAGTTGTGGACCACTGCCAGTGTACTTGTTGCCAGTTGTGGACCACTGCCAGTATACTTGCTGCCAGTTGTGGACCACTGCCAGTATACTTGTTGCCAGTTGTGGACCACTGCCAGTGTACTTGCTGCCAGTTGTGGACCACTGTCAGTATACTTGTTGCCAGTTGTGGACCACTGCCAGTATACTTGTTGCCAGTTGTGGACCACTGCCAGTATACTTACTGCCAGTTGTGGACCACTGCCAGTATACTTGCTGCCAGTTGTGGACCACTGCCAGTATACTTGCTGCCAGTTGTGGACCACTGCCAGTATACTTGCTGTCAGTTGTGGACCACTGCCAGTATACTTGCTGCTAGTTGTGGACCACTGCCACTATACCTCTTGCTAGTTGTGGAACCACTGCCAGTATACTTGCTGTTAGTTGTGCAACACTGCCACTATACCTGCTGTTAGTTGTGGACCACTGCCAGTATACTTGCTGTTAGTTGTGCACCACTGCCAGTATACTTGCTGCCAATTGTGGACCACTGTCACTATACTTTCTGCCGATTATGGACCACTGCCACTATACCTGCTGCTAGTTGTGGTCCACTGTCACTATACTTATTGCCAGTTGTGGACCACTGCCAGTATACTTGCTGCTAGTTTTGGACCACTGCCACTATACCTGCTGTTAGTTGTGCACCACTGCCGCTATACCTGCTGCTAGTTGTGGTCCACTGTCACTATACTTGTTGCCAGTTGTGGACCACTGTCAGTATACTTGCTGCTAGTTTTGGACCACTGCCAGTATACTTGCTGGTTGTGGACCACTGCCAGTATATTTGGTGCCAGTTCTGGAACACTGCCAATATACCTACTGCCAGTTGTGGACCACTGCCAGTATACTTGCTGGTAGTTGTGGACCACTGCCAGTATACTTGCTGCTAGTTGTGGACCACTGCCAGTATACCTGCTGCTAGTTGTGGACCACTGCCAGTATACTTGCTGCCAGTTGTGGACCACTTTCAGTATACTTTCTGCCAGTTGTACGGTAGGTTGATTCCCTATACATACAATAATGTTTCTCAGTATGCTGTGTACTGATAAACCTCACTCGTCAGCGAGACATTAGTACTGGAAGTCGAAGTAGTACTGGTAAGAGGAGTAATGAAGCAGCGGTAGAGGTGAAGATAAGAATGTAGCCGTAATTAGTGTGTTAATATAGGGGGTGGTGGAAATAATGGTAGGCCATTATGGCCAATGTATCTTTTGTGGCCAGTGTATCCAGTGTGACCAGTATAGTTGGTGTGACCAGTGTTAATACTACACTAGGTAAGAAGACAAGCATACTCAACCAGACGGTTGCTGCCAGTGACGTGCGTGTCCCTCACAGCCTGGTTGATCAGGTTCTTGTAGCAAGAAGTGATCCAGTCTCCTCTGGAAAATTTCTTTCTTTGTTACGGTAATAGCTGTTGACATGGTTGCTCCTCTCCCTTGGATCAAGCTGATTTCCAGACATATCAGAGGAAGTGCCTGGAAGTCTCTCCACGTTCTCTTTGTTCCTTACCTTCTCTTTGTCTCTAATGTTCTCAGTCTCTTACGTTGTCATCGTTTCTCATGGTCTCCTCATCTCTTACGTTCTCTGTTCACGTTTTCTTCGTCTTCACGTTCCATTTGACTCACGTTCTCTGTCCTTGACGTTCTCTTCGTCTCTCACGTATTTTAATAATCATGTTTTCTCTTATTTATAAGTTCTCTTCTCACACGCTGTCGCTTTCCTTCTGTCACTTTCGCTTTGTCTTAACTTTCTCTGTTTCACGTTCTCTCTGTCTCGTTCTCTTTGCTTCTCTCATGTTCTCGTTATGTATCTCTGTCTCGTTTTTTCGAATCTTCAGGCGAAATGGAGGAAGGAATATGAAATTTAGAAATAGGAAGAGATTAAAGAGATGATGGTAGGTGTTTGAGAGGGAGAAGAGAGTAGGACGGGAAGAGGAGACAGGGAATTAGGGGAGAAGAAAAGATGAAGGTACACAAGGTAGAAGTTACAGAGAGGGAGAGAGAACAGGAAGGGAAAAAGGAATAATTAATATAGAGGGAGGAAGAAGAGATTATAGGGATCATAGCAGGTGTTTGAGGAAGAGGGAGAAGGTAGGGATAGACAGGGAGGGTAAAGAAATGGAAAGAGAATGAAATTAAAGGATGTCAGGATGGAGGGGAAGAGAGAAGGAAAATGAGATGGCTGGGATAGAAAAAGAGAGAAGGGAGGCGAGTGTAGGTAATTGGAAGGGATGGAGGGAGAGAAGGGAAGGGTATGGTTGGTCATGGGAGGGTAAGGAGGAGGGCACAGTCACACCCAGGTAAGGTCACAGGTCATAACACACTTAACATCAACACTGATACACTCACACTGTTCTTACTCTCTTAATGACTATTACACTCTACTGTGAAATTGTTCCTCGCTCTTAACATCTATCATTCATTCTATCTCCCTCGCTTTGTCTCTTTTTGTTTCTATCTTCGCTTGCTCTCTTCGCTCGCTCTCTTCGCTCGCTCGCTCTTTGCTCGCTCTCTTGTTTTACACAGGGGGTTGACAAGGTTAAGTCAAGGATTCCTAGCTTTATTGACAAGCTATCTACAGGTTAAGGATTCCTAACTTTATTGACAAGCTAAGAGCTGTTACCTACATCAGCTCATTTGAAAGCATTTTTATTGTTATGAGACATACAAGTAGGGAACAGGATGAAGTTGGAGCCATCTGTGGGCCAGCATTTTTATTTGATCAACTGACTTTATCTCGTTAACATTATAATGCTGTACGAATGTGTTCTATACTCGAGTCATCCTGGGGATAAATGATCTCAAATGAAGTGATGTTCTGGAGAAGGGTACATCCAGAGTGAAGTTGCTGCTTTCCCCCCGTCTCCTCGCTCTCTCTCTCTCGCTCTCTTCTCTCCGCTTTCTCTTCGCTCTTTCTCTCTCTCACACACACCCACTCCATTTCCCCATCCCCTTAATTTTCTTCCCTTTTATTTATCTCACCCTCTATTTTCTTTATCTCTTCCTCTTTCAAACGCTCCTTTCCTTCCCTTCTTCCTTCTCTGCTTCTTCCTTCTCTTCTTCTTCCTTCTCTTCTTCTTCCTTCCCTCCCTGTTCTCTCTCTCCTTCCCTCCTACCCTCAGCAGATGCCTCCTATACAAGAACAAGACCAATTTGTCCCTGACTGGGCTCGACGTCCTAAGAACTCCGGCTAATTCCTTGAGATTATTAACTAAGATGTGCGTCTTCATCGCCTGGGTGCCGGTGCTGGTGGGAAGCTGCTGGACTCTCTCAATTATGGAGAATGGTGGGTTGGGGATTTACTGAGTGGGGGGAAGGGGGGAGGGGGGCTGCAGACTAGCAACAATTGTCCCCATTGTTTGGTATTGAGCGACTTTATGAATTTTGGGAAACGACTGCAATTTTTCCGGAATTCCTGTCTGTAGTTTTTTTATGATTTACAAAAAAATATTGAATTGTATGGGGCTTGGAATTAGTGAAATATGGAGAGTAATATTGGTATTTTTTAATTCACACAAGTTGATTAGTGTAGGTTTTGGCACTAAAATATTGAAATTAGTTGTTTTTTCTTATAAAATATTGATATTAGCGAGATTTTTTCTCACTAAAATCCGAGAATGTGAGAGGATTTAAGTTAACACAGCTGCAGGTTGCGGATGAATGCTCCTGTCTCAAGAGGATATCCTGGGCTCCTGCCTTAAGACTGAAGGAGTTTGCCCTGAAATGGAGTTCCCTGAGGGTGCTGGTGGTGGTGTGGTTTAAGGTGGGTGGACGGGCGGGAGGTGCGGGTGGGCTGGCGGGCGGTGCGGGTGGGCAGGATAGAAGGGATGCCGGGACGGTCTGGCAGCTGGGATGTGGGATAAATCTCAAAACAATGAGGTACTTAGCCGCCGCCCCAGAGACAATGGTCGGTTCTCGCCTCGACGCCCGAGACCAGCCTCTACGCCCGAGGCCAGCCTCGACGCCCGAGGCCAGCTTCAAGGCCTGAATCCACCATCTCCAAAGTCTAAGGCCAGCAACCCTGAATTATCATCTTGTGCAAGGTGCCACAGTATGTTCGGTTGCATTGAGTTCTTTTCTAGTTAATGTTATTTGTTGCGGATCTAAGTTTTAGAATGAGCAGTGCTTGCTGAATGATGTCTTGGGCTGTGTTTGAAGGCTGTCTCATTCATGCCTTCCATGTTTGTGTTGTCTGTTGAATTCTTGGGTTGCTATGTTTGCTAGTTACCCTCACAAATCTGCTGCGATGTGCTGTGCAAGGAAGAATTTTGTGTTGTAATACCAGTTCTCGTCTTGCGTGGTGCAAAATGTACAGCAGAATCGTTGTACTTTATTTTCGTTGCGCGCGCGTCTGTGTGTGTGTACTCACCTATGGAAAATTGGAGGAGATAATAACTGGAACAGAGTATACTACAGACTCTGGCCATACAATAGAGCGGAAAAATAATGTAAGGGACCTGGGAGTAGTAATGTCTGAGGATCTCACTTTCAAGGATCACAACAGTGCCACGATCGCACGTGCAAAGAAAATGATAGGATGGATAATGAGAGCGTTCCAAACGAGAGATGCCAAGCCAATGATGATCCTTTTCAAATCACTTGTTCTCTCTAGGCTGGAATACTGCTGTACATTAACATCTCCATACAAAGCAGGTGAAATTGCAGATCTAGAGAGTGTACAGAGATCCTTTACTGCACGTATAAGTTCTGTCAAGCACCTTAACTACTGGGAACGCTTGGAAGCACTTGACTTGTACTCGTTGGAACGCAGGAGGGAGAGATATCATAATCTACACTTGGAAAATCCTGGAAGGAATGGTCCCAAATCTGCACACAGAAATCACTCCCTACGAAAGTAAAAGACTGGGCAGGCGATGCAAAATGCCCCCAATTGGTACACTAAGGGAAAACGCCATAAGTGTCCGGGGCCCAAGACTGTTCAACAGTCTCCCATCAAGCATTAGAGGAATTGCCAATAAGCCCCTGGCTGCCTTCAAGAGAGAGCTGGACAGATAGCTAAAGTCAGTGCCGAATCAGCCGGGCTGTGGCTTGTACGTTGGACTGCGTGCGGCCAGCAGTAACAGCCTGGTTGATCAGGCCCTAATCCACCGGGAGGCCTGGTCATGGACGGGCCGCGGGGGCGTTGATCCCCGGAATAACCTCCAGGTAGTTGTGGTTGCAGGGGTCGAGCCACAGCTCCTGGCACCTCATCTTCACTGGTCGCTACTAGATCACTCTTCCTGCTCTACGTGCTTCATCATACCTCTTCTTAAAGCTATGTATGGATCCTGTCTCCATTACATCACTTCCCAGAGTATTCCATTTCCTGACAACTCTGTGACTGAAGAAATACTTTCTAACATCCCTGTGATTCATCTGAGTCTTCAGCTTCCAATTGTGACCCCTTGTTGCATTGTCCCACCTCTGGAACATCCTGTCTCTGTCCATCTTGTCAATTCCTCTCGGTATTTTATATGTCATCATATCCCCCCTAACTCTCCTATCCTCCAGTGTCGTCAGGTTGATTTCCCTTAACCTAGTCTTGTAATAAAGTTGGTAGAATTACCGACAATATGTAAAGTAAAAGGACACAAGTGCAACTAATGTGACATTTATTGTGGCAACGTTTCGCTCTCCAGGAGCTTTATCATCAAAGACTGCAAGAAAAGAGCTCTTCAGATCATCAATTCTCCACGCATCAACACCGCTCCCAACAAAGTTATAATTCTTCCCAACAGCCAGGTTGCACTAAACGTCTCAAAAGTACTTTCACAAGCTAACACCAGAGTCGCCATCGCTTCTACCACTTCAATAAAGGATCTAACCAGGACAAAACCCAAGCACCACGAACCAGTCAATGCAGGAGTTTACACTATACCCTGTGGAGGCTGTGACAAGATCTACGTAGGTGAAACAGCAAGAAACCTCGACACCCGCCTCAATGAACACATATACGCATGTAGGAACGACAACTTAAACAACGCCTGTGTACAACACCGAAATTCCACCAATCATCTTATGAAATTCAGAGACGCCCAATTAGTGATAAAAGAAACTAATTTCCGCACACGCAAGTGCCTTGAATCAGCACTGATCGCTGTTTCGAATACAATTAAACAAAACAACGGCAGCTTCACCATCTCCGAAGTCTTAGCAAGAATCCTCCTGAAAACAGTAAACCTGCCATCACATAGTCTCTCCTGTTTATACTACACAAAGCACAGAGAGTGAACACTGAAACAACCTGCCTCATTCCAGTTTATATTTGTCCAACCTATTTTTATGTTACCCAAGTAATAGCTTTTATATCATTTTACTCATGTACGAATTAATTGCTATTGTCACTACCACTACTACTACTACTACTACCACTAGTGAACATCGAAATGGTACCTCACTAGTATTCACCTCACTCTGAGCCTTTATATACCCTCTGTGTCCATGTATTGTTTGTAATGGCTTGATAAAGCTCCTGGAGAGCGAAACGTTGCCACAATAAATGTCACATTAGTTGCACTTGTGTCCTTTTACTTTACATAACCTAGTCTTGTTGCAAACCTTTGCACATTCTCTAATTTCCGTACGTGCTTGGCTAGATGTGGGTTCCAAACTGGTGCTGCATACTCCAATATAGGTCTGACATACACAGTGTACAGGGTCCTGAACGATTCTTTATTGAGATGTCGGAATGCTGTTCTTAGGTTTTGTTAGGCGCCCATATGCTGCAGCAATTATTTGGTTAATGTACACCTCAGGAGATGTGCCCGATATTAAACTCACCCCAAGATTCTTTTCCTTGAGTGAGGTTTCTAGTCTCTGACCCCCTAGGCTCTACTCCGTCTGCGGTCTTCTTTGCCCCTCACCAATTTTCATGACTTTGCACTTGGTGGGGTTGAACTCAAGGAGCCAGTTGCTGGACCTGGCCTGCAGCCTGCCCAGATCCCTTTGTAGTTCTGCCTGGTCCTCGTCCAATTGAATTTTTTTTTCATCAACTTCACATCTTCTGGAAACAGGGGCACTTCTGTGTCTATTTCTTCCGTCATGTCGTTCACATATACCAGAAACAGCACAGGTCCTAGGACTGACTCCTGTAGAACCCCGCTCGTCACAGGCTCCCACTCTGACACTTGGTCTCGTACCATGGCTCTCTGAGGTCTTCCCGACAGGTATTCCCTGATTCATTGTAGCGCCTTCCCTGTTATACCTGTTTGGTACTCCACCTTATGCACTAATCTCTTGTGTGGAACTGTGTCAAAAACCTTCTTACAGTTCAAGAAAATGCAATCCACCCACCCCCCTCTCTCTCTTGTCTTACTGCTGTCACCCCGTTATAAAACTCCAGTAGGTTTGTGACACAGGATTTCCCATCCCTGAAACCATGCTGGTTGTCATTGATAAGCTCAATTCTTTCTAGGTGTTCCACCACTCTTCTGATAATCATCTCCATGACTTTGCATACTATACATGTCAGTGACACTGGTCTATAGTTTAATACTTCGTCTCTGTCTCTTTTTTTTAAAAATTGGGACTACATTTACTATCTTCCGTACCTCAGATAGTCGCCCTGTTTCGATAGATGTGTTGATTCTTGTTAGTGGCACGCATAGTGCGTCTGCTTCCTCTCTCAGGACCCATGGAGAGATGTTACCCGGCCCCATCGCCTTTGAGGTATCTAGCTCGCTTAGCAGTCTCTTCACGTCTTCCTTGGTTGTATGTATTGTGTCCAACACTTGATGGTGGACCCCACCTCTCCGTCTTTCTGGAGTCCCTTCTGTCTCCTCTGTGTGTCGAGAGAGTTCGTGGAGATGTGATGGTTGGAGATAAACACAGTCGTTGGATGGTAACACATATATTAGCAGAGTGTGAGAGGAGAGGCCCAGACTGCCTGTGTCGCCTGTTCGTAGACCTAAGCGCGGAGAACTGAGTTGCAGCGATTCTCACGCACAAATGCGCATCACGTGACGTCACACATGCTAGTCGCTGAGCCTACTGAAAGGGAGCCTAAATATACACATGGATGATACGGTCTACAATATACTACACAAGTATAAGTATAGGGAATTCAGTAGCTATACTGACATGTGAACACTTCTTTAATAATAATAATGTCTTTATTTACTACAAGTACATGTACATAGTATACAGGCCTAGCTGACATCAATGACATACTACTATACAGAAAGCCCCTTGTTATGCTGAGCATTTCGGGCAAATTAGGTGTGTCCCAGGATGCGACCCACACCAGTCGACTAACACCCAGGTACCCATTTTACTGATGGGAAACATAGGCAACAGGTGGAAAGAAACACACCCAATGTTTCTACTCTGGCTGGGAATCGAACCCAGGCCCTCGCTGTGTGAAGCGAGAGCTTTAACCACCAGGCCACATACTCCTCACATACTTTGCGGTCGTTTCTTGTGATCTCCCTTCCTCAGCCTGATTACCTGTCAGCCTGACTGTCGTTTTCCTCCTGATGTGGCTGTACAACAGCTTCAGGTCAGATTTTGCTTTTGCTGCTATGTCATTTTCGTATTGTCGTTGGGCTTCCCTTCTTACCTGTGCATATTTGTTTCTGGATCTACGACTGCTCTCATTATTCTCCTGGGTTCTTTGCCTTCTATAATTCTTCCATTCTGTAGTACACTTGGTTTTGGCCTCTCTACACCTTTGAGTGACCCAAGGGCTCATCCTGGCCTTCTCATTATTTCTGTTGCCCTTGGGTACAAACCTCTCCTCAGCTTCCTTGCATATTGTAAAGTAAAAGGACACAAGTGCAACTAATGTGACATTTTATTGTGGCAACGTTTCGCTCTCCAGGAGCTATACAAACGTTGCCACAATAAAATGTCACATTAGTTGCACTTGTGTCCTTTTACTTTACATATTGTCGGTAATTCTACCATTTTACTACATTCCTTGCATATTGTTGCCACATATTCCATCATCTCATTTACTGACTTCCCTGCCAGTGTTTTGTTCCAGTGAACCTCACGCAGGAAATTCTTCATGCTTGTGTAGTCCCCTTTCTTGTAATTTGTATTCATTTGTCCTGCACTTCCTGCTTCCCTCTCCACTTGTAACTCTACAGTGTATTTGAAGCTCAGAACCACATGGTCACTGGCCCCGAGAGGTCTTTCATATATGATATCCTCAATATCTGCACTACTGAAGGACAATACTAGGTCCAGTCTTGCTGATCCATCCTCTCCTCTCCTCTCTGGTAGTGTCCCTTACATGTTGGTATATGAGGTTTTCCAGTACCACCTCCATCAACTTATCCCTCCACGTTCCTGGGCCCCCATGTGGCTCCAGGTTCTCCCAGTCAATTTCTTTGTGATTAAAGTCACGCACACTCAGCAGCTTTGCCCTGCTTGCATGAGCCCTTCCGGCCACTTAAACCAGTGTGTCAACCATCGTTCTGTTACTCTCATATTCTTGCCTTGGCCTCATGCTGTTCTGTATTGGGTTATGCATCACTGCAGTTACCACCTTGGGACCTCCAGACTGAAGTGTTCCTGTTATGTAGTTTCTTGCTTCTCATCTGTCTCCTCTCTCCAGCTCGTCAAAATCCCATTGGTTTTTGATGAGCAGTGCCACTCCTCCACCCTCCTCTGTTCGCTCTGTCTTTCCACAAGATCTGATATCCTGTTGGAAAGATGGCACCTGTTATCATTCCTGTGAGCTTGGGTCCAGTGAGAGCTATGATGTCCGGTGATGCCTCTTCGATTCTCTCATGCTTCTCTTCCCACTTATTCGTTATTCCATTAGCGTTGGTGTACCATACCTTCAGTTTCCTCACCAACACTGTGTTCTGGTGGGTCTGTGGGGGTGGGGGACCTGGCAGTGTGCTGTGGGGTTCTACAACATAGTGTGGGGTGGGGGCTGCAAGTGTGGCTTGTGGTTTGTGTTGGGATGGCTGTGGGGTTCTGAGGGTGGTTCTCTGTGTACTTGCACTTGTTGCTCTACTTGGCTCTGGTTGTCCTCTTCTGACTCTGTCCTTGTGCATCTTCCTAGCCCCTTTTGTTTCTGTGTCTTCTCCCACAGCTGCTGTCGTTCTGTTCTTGTTTTGTCGCAGTCTAGGAGCACCCTCTTGTATGATGATGATTCAGCTGTGATTTCTCTTGCAGGACCCTGATCCACACCATTTCTGTCTAAAAAATCAGTTTGGCTGATTTCTCCCCTTCAAGTACCCTCCTATTCTCTGAAAATTTACTAACTCAGTCATGTCCCCCTGGCCTATTTCTTTGATGTGTGTCCTCCCTTCGCTCTCCTGAAGCCCATGAATAAACACTGACTTTCCCCTCTCCTCCTCCCATTGGCTTTTCCTCTTCTGTCTCTCTGGGTCCCTTTTGTACATAGCCATTGTCTCCCTTATTTTTTCCTGTAACTCTTGGTGGCATGGTCGTGCCTCTGCATGGGACCTGTCACCTTCTCTACCTTATTCCCCTCACTGCTATCCCTGTTCCTAATAGCTCTTCCCCTACATTCCTTGGCCTTGTTTGGCAGACTGATAGGGACTTAGCATAAGTCTTGTCTCCTTCCTTTCCATTGGGCACCTCATTTAATAGGGGTATACCTGCTTCAGATGCCATGTCTCCTCTGGGCACTAGCCCTGTAACTCGCTTCAGCATATTAACCTCATACTCTATGGCCTGTATCCTGGCTACTGTGGCTTCAGCTTGTGACTTCCATATCTTCTCTGCCTCCATCCTCTTCTCCATTTTCACAGAAATCTCACCTAGTTTGCTCTCCCACTCTTGTTCCACCCTTTTACAATGCTCTTCCCTCCATTCTTCTTTACCAGGAACATCTGATCTTCTGAGCCTTCGACTTTCCCTCTGAGCTACTGTATTTTTTGTAATGGGTTAGGTTTTGTAGTGTGCACGTGCTGGTTGTGTGTGTGCATGCTTGTGAGTGTGTGCGTGCAAGACAGATAGGAAGAGAATAGTAGAGAGGTGGAGAGAAAGAGGATGGTTCCTGTTTGTTTAAGCCACTAATGGTTAGTAGGCTATGTTCACACTGTGTGCATTGAATTACTGTCAGTTAACTCACGAAATCGTAATGACACGATTGCAAACAAACCATACCATGTGTGGGGTTTGAACCCGCGATCAGAGAGTCTCAAAACTCCGGACCGTCGCCTTAGCCACTGGGCCAGCTAGCGTTAGCCACTGGACTAGCTAGCTGACCCAGTGGCTAACGCGACGGTCTGGAGTTTTGACTCTCTGACCACGGGTTCAAACCCCACCCATGGTATGGTTTACTGTCAGTTCCAAAAACTTTCTTGTCCCGCTCCTACACTTATTTAGTATCTATGTTAGTGTATATGTTTGACCTTTGTGCCTGGGTGCACACTCACTGATGTGTGTGTTGACCTAGCATGTGGTATCACCACTTCCCTTCCCAACTTCTCTTCCTTACTAAATGTAAAGTGCTCTATGTATGATATTCAGCTCTCCAGAGTAGGGTTTATGACCCCCAGCTACCATTGATGCAGGACCAGATGCCAATCTCGCATGCAGCCACTTAAAGGGGATTTGTACGTTACGTCTGGCAGAGGTGCTGTCTGGGATCCTGGCTCAGTTGCGGCTGCACGATGATTCTCGCTGTGGCGGCACTCCTGGTCCCCTTATTCCCTTTCCTTTCTTCTCTGGATTTGTTATATTCACAGTAACCGTGCTTCAAATTCTACTTTTACGATTTCACTATGCTATCAGGTGAACAGTCGAAACTCTTATTGAACACATTTGTTGCAGGAAAAACACCAGAGTCATAAGAATACTGGATATTTTCCCCTTCAATTTTTTTCTTCTCTTTCCTCTCTGTGATTTATTTCATTATTCACTAACTGATCTATCATTATCTCTGCTTGGATCACACTTGTTCTGGTTGAATTTGCTGATGTTGGCTTATGGCAGCATCACCTTCACTCAAACTAGGTCTTCAGCCTCTTTCTCCTGGCACTGATTCCACTTTCAAAATGTTTTATATAAATTGTATCTTTCCCCTCCCTTTTCTGATTTGGGGCAGCTCGTATATAACTTCTCGGGTTGTTCACTGACACTGACAACTTTTGGTGATCCCTGTAATGACCTTGGTGGGCCAAAAGACACTAAAGATTCACGAGCGCTATATAATGCTGTTACTCCCGTCATGTGTGTGTGTGTTTGTGTTTAAAAGCTAACCTGAGAAGAGATGGGCGGATTTGCATGAAATTTAGTGGGAATTCTGGAGTCAATAATTAGATTTTAGAGGATATGCGTTCATCCCTGTAGCTGTATACCCACGAGTAAACACACACACACAAACACACACACACACACACACACACACACACACACACACACACACATAGGTTTGCAACAAGGCTAGTCCCATAGCTCAAGGGAATGTCGTACGAGGAAAGGTTAAGGGAAATCGGACTGACGACACTGGAGGACAGAAGGGTCAGGGGAGACATGATAACGACATACAAGATACTGGGGGGAATAGACAAGGTGGACAGAGATAGGATGTTCCAGAGAGGGGACACAGGGACAAGGGGTCACAACTGGAAGCTGAAGACTCAGACGAGTCACAGGGACGTTAGGAAGTATTTCTTCAGTCATAGAGTTGTCAGCAAGTGGAATAGCCTAGCAAGTGAAGTAGTGGAGGCAGGAACCATACATAGTTTTAAGAAGAGGTATGACAAAGCTCAGGAAGCAGAGAGAGAGAGGATCCAGTAGCGATCAGTGAAGAGGCGGGGCCAGGAGCTGAGTCTCGACCCCTGCAACCACAATTAGGTGAGTACAATTAGGTGAGTACACATACACACACACACACACACACACACACACACACACACACACACACACACACACACACACACACACACACACACATACAACATACACACACACACACACACAACACACACATAACACACACACACCACACACAACACACACACACACACCACACACACACACACACACACACACACATAAACACACACACATACACACACACACACACACACACACACACACACACACACACACACACACACACACACACACACACACAATGCACCAAACATGTTAAGGACACTACCAGAGTGAGAGGGGAGGTGAACCAGCAAGATTGGACCTTGTGTTCACCCTGGGCAGCTCAGACATTGAGGACATCAAGTATGAGAGTCCCCTAGGAGCTAGCGACCACGTGGTTCTGTGCTTTGAAATACATAGTAGAGCTGCAAGTGGAGAGAATAACAGGAGTTTGAATGGGAAAAGCCTGACTATAAAAGAGGGGACTACATAGGGTTGAAGAACTTCCTGCGGAGGTCCAGTGGGACAGAGAACTGGCAGGAAAGCCAGTAAATGAAATGATGGAAATGTAACAACAAAATGCAAGGAGGCAGTGGAAAGGTTTATTCCCAAGGGCAACAGTAACAACGGGAAGACCAGAACGAGCCCCTGGTTTACCCGACGGTGTAAGGAGGCAAAAAACAAAGTGCAATAGAGAATGGAAAAAGTACAGAAGGCAGAGAACACACGAAAATAGGGAGATCAGTCGCAGAGCCAGGAATGAGTACGCACAGGTAAGGAGGGGAGAACCCAGCGACAGTATGAAAATGACATAGCATCGAGAATCAAGACTGACCCGAAACTGTTGTATAGCCACATCAGGAGGAAGACAACAGTCAAAGACCAGGTGATCAGATTAAGGACAGAAGGTGGAGAACTCGCAAGAAATGATCAGGAGGTATGTGAGGAGCTGAACAGGAGATGTAAGGAAGTTTTTACAGTAGAGACAGGAAGGGCTGTGGGAAGACAGCACAGAAGGGAACATCAAGAGGGAATATACCAACAAGTGTTGGATGGCATACGAACAACTGAGGAGGAGGTGAAGAAGCTCTTAAGTGACCTTGACACCTCAAAGGCGATGGGACCGGACAACATATTCCCATGGGTCCTTAGAGAAGGAGCAGAGATGCTGTGCGTGCCTCTAACCACAATCTTCAACACATCCCTTGAAACTGGGCAACTACCTGAGAAATGGAAGGCAGCTAATGTAGTCCCCATATTTAAGAAAGGAAACAGAAACGAGGCACTAAACTACAGACCTGTGTCTCTGACATGTATTGTGTGCAAAGTCATGGAGAAGATTATCAGGAGGAGAGTGGTCGAACACCTGGAAAGGAACAAGATTATAAATGAAAACCAGCATGGGTTCATGGAAGGCAAATCTTGTATCACAAACCTCCTGGAGTTTTATGACAAGGTAACAGAAGTAAGACACGAGAGAGAGGGGTGGGTAGATTGGGTTTTCCTAGACTGCAGGAAGGCCTTTGACACAGTTCCCCACAAGAGATTAGTGCAGAAGCTGGAGGATCAGGCGCATGTAAAAGGGAGGGCACTGCAATGGATAAGGGAATACCTGACAGGGAGGCAGCAACGAGTCATGGTACGTGAAGAGGTATCACAGTGGGCGCCTGTTACGAGCGGGGTCCCACAGGGGTCAGTTCTAGGACCAGTGCTATTTTTGATATATGTGAACGACATGATGGAAGGAATAGACTCTGAAGTGTCCCTGTTCGCAGATGACGTGAAGTTGATGAGAAGAATTAAATCGGACGAGGATGAGGCAGGACTGCAAAGAGACCTGGAGAGGCTGGACATGTGGTCCAGTAACTGGCTTCTCGAATTCAATCCAGCCAAATGCAAAGTCATGAAGATTGGGGAGGGGCAAAGAAGACCGCAGACAGAGTATAGGCTAGGTGGACAAAGACTACAGACCTCACTCAGGGAGAAAGACCTTGGGGTGACCATAACACCGAGCACATCACGGGAGGCACACATCAACCAAATAACCGCTGCAGCATACGGGCGCCTGGCAAACCTGAGAATAGCGTTCCGATACCTTAATAAGGAATCGTTCAAGACACTGTACACTGTGTATGTTAGGCCCATACTGGAGTATGCAGCACCAGTCTGGAACCCACACCTGGTCAAGCACGTCAGGAAGTTAGAGAAAGTACAAAGGTTTGCAACAAGGCTAGTCCCAGAGCTCAAGGGAATGTCGTACGAGGAAAGGTTAAGGGAAATCGGACTGACGACACTGGAGGACAGAAGGGTCAGGGAGACATGATAACGACATACAAGATACTGCGGGGAATAGACAAGGTGGACAGAGATAAGATGTTCCAGAGAGGGGACACAGGGACAAGGGGTCACAACTGGAAGCTGAAGACTCAGACGAGTCACAGGGACGTTAGGAAGTATTTCTTCAGTCATAGAGTTGTCAGGAAGTGGAATAGCCTAGCAAGTGAAGTAGTGGAGGCAGGAACCATACATATTTTTAAGAAGAGGTATGACAAAGCTCAGGAAGCAGAGAGAGAGAGGACCCAGTAGCGATCAGTGAAGAGGCGGGGCCAGGAGCTGAGTCTCGACCCCTGCAACCACAATTAGGTGAGTACAATTAGGTGAGTACACACATACATACACACATACACACACACACACACACACACACACACACACACACACACACACACACACACACACACACACACACACATACACACACACACACACACACAAAATACACACACACATACTACTACACACACATACAACATACACACACACATACATACACACATAACACAACCATAACACACACATACACACACATCACACACACAAAACACACACACACACACAACACACACATACACACACACACACACACACACAACACACACACACCCACACACACACACACACACCACACACACACACACAAACACACCACACACACACACACACACACACACACACACACACACACACAACACAACACACACACACACCACACACACACACACACACACACACACACACAACACACCACACACAACACACACACACACACACACACACACACAATACACACACACCACACACACACACACACACACACACACACACACACACACACACACACACACACACAACAACACAACACACACACACACACAACACACACAACCCAACACACACAACACACACACACACACACACACATACACACACAACAAACACAACACCAAAACAACACATAAAAATAACACAAATCAATTAAATTAACCAAACAATTCATGAAAGATAATTAAACGGTAAATAGATTTGAAATAAAAGACACCATTAAATTATGATAAGCGATATGACTTTTAATTGGCAATTTATAATTAATTGAAAATATTTTCCACACCAGACGTTACACTAACTTTTAATGGAAGTCGTTCACTAATATCTTTATATTGGTTTCTCACACCAGACGTCACCACTCTTATACTGAAGTGCGTTCACAAATATCTCTTAGGATTACGTTCACAAATATCTCTTAGGATTACGTTCACAAATATCTCTTAGGATTACGTTCACAAATATCTCTTAGGATTACGTTCACAAATATCTCTTAGGATTGCGTTCACAAATATCTCTTAGGATTGCGTTCACAAATATCTCTTAGGATTGCGTTCACAAATATCTCTTAGGATTGCGTTCACAAATATCTCTTAGGATTGCGTTCACAAATATCTCTTAGGATTGCGTTCACAAATATCTCTTAGGATTGCGTTCACAAATATCTCTTAGGATTGCGTTCACAAATATCTCTTAGGATTGCGTTCACAAATATCTCTTAGGATTGCGTTCACAAATATCTCTTAGGATTGCGTTCACAAATATTTCTGAGACATAAGGTAAAGGAAGAATAACGAAAATGTTGTTGTCTATTGTATACTCGCATGGGCCAGTAGGCCTCCTGCAGTGTTCCTTCTTTATCTTCTTATTAGCATCATGTGTTACATCTGTTATTCACACCAGCGATCGTATCATAGTATACCTGGAGGGTGTTCCGGGGGTCAGTGCCCCCTCGGCCCGGTCCACGACCAGGCCTCTCGGTGGATAAGCTCCTGATCAGCCAGACTGCTAGTACAGGCCGCACGAGGTCCAACATACCTACCATAACACAAGCCAGAATCTCGCTGGTTTATACATTCACATGTTAGTAAGGCATAATTAACATAGACTGTTTTCAGTTTATTCCTGATATTTGTTTCATACATATTAATTTCACTAAGATTCCTTTCGCATTCTATATTCGAGTGAAGGAAAACTCATGATAGTGAGCGAAATGTGCCAGATTAGTAAAATGTACTTGTAGCTACTTTGTATGAAATTATCAATAGACATTTACAATTTCACAAACTTTTATTAATTCTTTTTTCATGCAGTTGGGTTTTACTCATGCCAGAAATCATATATTTTATAAGAATAATATTTTCATAATCTGAAACCCGAAATTGTCGTACGAAGAGTACGATAATTGCAAAGATTGTCGTACATTGTTCCAAACGCAAAATTATCGTACATGTACGATAATGATCTTACGAATGGTAACCTTGCCAGCACTTGTAACCACTGTATGAAGCCTGCCAGTCACTATCTGAAGCCTTCAACTATATGAAGCCTGCCAGTCACTATCTGAAGCCTTCAACTGTATGAAGCCTGCCAGTCACTATCTGAAGCCTTCAACCACTGTATGAAGCCTGCCAGTCACTATCTGAAGCCTTCAACCACTGTATGAAGCCTGCCAGTCACTATCTGAAGCCTTCAACCACTGTATGAAGCCTGCCAGTCACTATCTGAAGCCTTCAACCACTGTATGAAGCCTGCCAGTCACTATCTGAAGCCTTCAACCACTGTATGAAGCCTGCCAGTCACTATCTGAAGCCTTCAACCACTGTATGAAGCCTGCCAGTCACTATCTGAAGCCTTCAACCACTGTATGAAGCCTGCCAGTCACTATCTGAAGCCTTCAACCACTGTATGAAGCCTTCAACCACTGTACGATGCCTTCAGCCAATGTATGAAGCCTTCAACCAATGTATGAAGATTTCAACCACTGTATGAAGCCTTCAACCACTGTATGAAGCCTTCAGCCACTGTATGAAGCCTTCAGCCACTGTATGAAGCTTTCAACCACTGTATGAAGCCTTCAACCACTGTATGAAGCCTTCAACCACTGTATGAAGCCTTCAACCACTGTATGAAGATTTCAACCACTGTATAAGGCCTGCCAGTCACTGTATGAAGCCTTCAACCACTGTATGAAGCCTTCAACCACTGTATGAAGCCTTCAGCCACTGTATGAAGCCTTCAACCACTGTATGAAGATTTCATCCACTGTATAAAGCCTGCCAGTCACTGTATGACGCCTTCAACCACTGTATGAAACCTTCAGCCACTGTATGAAGCCTTCAGCCGCTGTATGAAGCCTTCAGCCACTGTATGAAGCCTTCAACCACTGTATGAAGCTTTCAACCATTGTATGAAGCCTTCAACCACTGTATGAAGATTTCAACCACTGTATGAAGCCTTCAACCACTGTATGAAGCCTTCAACCACTGTATGAAGCCTTCAGCCACTATATGAAGCCTTCAACCACTGTATGAAGTCTTCAACCACTGTATGAAGCCTTCAGCCACTGTATGAAGCCTTCAGCCATTGTATGAAGCCTTCAACCATTATGAAACCTTTAGCTATTGAAGCCTTCCAACTACTGTATGAAGCCTTCAGCTATTATCTGAAGCCTTGCAGCTACTGGATGAAGCCTGCCAACTGGTGCATAAAACTTGTCAACTCTACAAGGAGTATATTTCTTGCCAATATATAAATATTACGAGTTCCACATTTTCCTTCCCCCTGGTCCTCTTTCTATCTATATAATTTCTATTGTTCCCTCCCTGGGATGTCTGAAGGATGTTTCCCGGGGTCAGTGCCCCCGCGGCCTGGTCCCAGACCAGACTCTGCGTGCTGGCCGCACCCCGTCCTGCGCACGAACCATAGCCCGGCTGTTTAGGAACTGAATGGAGGATCTTGTCACTTTCCTTCTTGAAGACAGCCAGAGGTTTGTTGGTAATTCTCCTTATGCACGGAGGGAGAGCGTTAAAGAGTCGGGGTCCTCTGACATTCGTCGAGGTCTGTCTTGAGTATGCTTATTGAGTTATCTTCATAAAAATTCCAGTTCTCCTGTGTATGGGATAGGCTCTCCTGAGAGATGGCAGTTGTCAAGTGATAGTGACTCCATCTCTACTGGAGGGAAATCTTTGTAGCTCCCGTAGATGAAAATTTACCTAAATACTTGAGTATATCCTGGCTGCGTTACTGCAGTCTCCCAGCTCAGACAGACACATCTCAACACCTTGTATGAGTCCCATCAAGCGTGATGCAATATGACAGTGAAACAGCTACCTTTGTTGCCACTGTGTAACTGTCATGTACAATACGGGAGCATCACACTGCTGATGAATCCATTTTTGTTTAAAAAAAATATTGTAAAATTAATAAAACAATGTACGCGCATTGTGCACAAGAATAGAACAGTGTGCGCCCATTATGCGCAAGAATAAAGCTGCTGAAGAATAGAACAATAGATAGGAAATACGTGTAAAGTGAATGTATATTCAAAGAGAAAGCGAGAAGAGGGACTCGCTGTTATATGAACTATACACCTGTTCAACACCTGCAGATCTTTTTCTCTAGTTGAAATTATGCATTAAAGGTACACAGGTGTTGAAAACGTCTGACTCCTGGTCTTGTCAATAATGGCGGTATTGTATACCAGTATAGTAATGTACTCGCGGTGTACAACCTCTTATTGACACACCAACGTTATTTAAACTCTTTAACTTAGTCTTTTAGTGAAAGTAGTAACGAATCTGATGCCAGAACACAATTTAAATAATATCGAGTAAGGTCAGGAGGAACGACACAATGCTTCAGTAATATCAAGTAAGGTTAGGAGGAACGACACAATACTTCAGTAATATCAAGTAAGGTCAGGAGGAACGACACAATACTTCAGTAATATCAAGTAAGGTTAGGAGGAACGACACAATACTTCAGTAATATCAAGTAATAGCAGGAGGAACGACACAATACTTCAGTAATATCAAGTAAGGTTAGGAGGAACGACACAATACTTCAGTAATATCAAGTAAGGTCAGGAGGAACGACACAATACTTCAGTAATATCAAGTAAGGTCAGGAGGAACGACACAATGCTTCAGTAATATCAAGTAATAGCAGGAGGAACGACACAATACTTCAGTAATATCAAGTAAGGTTAGGAGGAACGACACAATACTTCAGTAATATCAAGTAAGGTCAGGAGGAACGACACAATACTTCAGTAATATCAAGTAAGGTCAGGAGGAACGACACAATACTTCAGTAATATCAAGTAATAGCAGGAGGAACGACACAATGCTTCAGTAATATCAAGTAAGGTCAGGAGGAACGACACAATACTTCAGTAATATCAAGTAAGGTCAGGAGGAACGACACAATACTTCAGTAATATTAAGTAAGGTCAGGAGGAACGACACAATACTTCAGTAGTATCAAGTAAGGTCAGGAGGAACGACACAATACTTCAGTAGTATCAAGTAAGGTCAGGAGGAACGACACAGTACTTCAGTAATATCAAGAAAGTTCAGGAGGAACGACACAATACTTCAGTAATATCAAGAAAGTTCAGGAGGAACGACACAATACTTCAGTAATATCAAGTAAGGTCAGGAGGAACGACACAATACTTTAGTAATATCAAGGAAGGTCAGGAGGAACGACACAATACTTCAGTAATATCAAGTAAGGTCAGGAACGACACAGTACTTCAGTAATATCAAGTAAGGTCAGGAGGAACGACACAATGCTTCAGTAATATCAAGTAAGGTCGGGAGGAACGACACAATGCTTCAGTAATATCAAGTAAGGTCAGGAGGAACGACACAATACTTCAGTAATATCAAGTAAGGTCAGGAGGAACGACACAATGCTTCAGTAATATCAAGTAAGGTCGGGAGGAACGACACAATACTTCAGTAATATCATGTAAGGTCAGGAGGAACGACACAGTACTTCAGTAATATCAAGTAAGGTCAGGAGGAACGACACAATACTTCAGTAATGTCAAGTAAGGTCAGAAGGAACGAACAATACTTCAGTAATATCAAGTAAGGTCAGGAGGAACGACACAATGCTTCAGTAATATCAAGTAAGGTCGGGAGGAACGACACAATACTTCAGTAATATCAAGTAAGGTCAGGAGGAACGACACAGTACTTCAGTAATATCAAGTAAGGTCAGGAGGAACGACACAATACTTCAGTAATATCAAGTAAGGTCAGGAGGAACGACACAATACTTCAGTAATATCATGTAAGGTCAGGAGGAACGACACAATACTTCAGTAATATCAAGTAAGGTCAGGAGGAACGACACAATACTTCAGTAATATCAAGTAAGGTCAGGAGGAACGACACAATACTTCAGTAATATCAAGTAAGGTCAGGAGGAACGACACAATACTTCAGTAATATCAAGTAAGGTCAGGAGGAACGACACAATACTTCAGTAATATCAAGTAAGGTCAGGAGGAACGACACAATACTTCAGTAATATTAAGTAAGGTCAGGAGGAACGACACAATACTTCAGTAGTATCAAGTAAGGTCAGGAGGAACGACACAATACTTCAGTAGTATCAAGTAAGGTCAGAAGGAACGACACAGTACTTCAGTAATATCAAGAAAGTTCAGGAGGAACGACACAATACTTCAGTAATATCAAGTAAGGTCAGGAGGAACGACACAATACTTCAGTAATATCAAGTAAGGTCAGGAGGAACGACACAGTACTTCAGTAATATCAAGTAAGGTCAGGAGGAACGACACAATACTTCAGTAATATCAAGTAAGGTCAGGAGGAACGAACAATACTTCAGTAATATCAAGTAAGGTCAGGAGGAACGACACAATTCTTCAGTAATATCAAGTAAGGTCGGGAGGAACGACACAATACTTCAGTAATATCAAGTAAGGTCAGGAGGAACGAACAATACTTCAGTAATATCAAGTAAGGTCCGGAGGAACGACACAATGCTTCAGTAATATCAAGTAAGGTCGGGAGGAACGACACAATACTTCAGTAATTTCAAATAAGGTCAAGAGGAACGACACAGTACTTCAGTAATATCAAGTAAGGTCGGGAGGAACGACACAATACTTCAGTAATATCAAGTAAGGTCGGGAGGAACGACACAATACTTCAGTAATATCAAGTAAGGTCAGGAGGAACGACACAATACTTCAGTAATATCAAGTAAGGTCAGGAGGAACGACACAATACTTCAGTAATATCAGGTAAGGTCAGGAGGAACGACACAATACTTCAGTAATATCAAGTAAGGTCAGGGAGGACGACACAGTACTTCAGTAATATCAAGTAAGGTCAGGAGGAACGACACAATACTTCGTAATATCAAGTAAGGTCAGGAGGAACGACACAATACTTCAGTAATATCAAATAAGGTCAGGAGGAACGACACAATACTTCAGTAATATCAAGTAAGGTCAGGAGGAACGACACAATACTTCAGTAATATCAAGTAAGGTCGGGAGGAACGACACAATACTTCAGTAATATTAAGTAAGGTCAGGAGAAACGACACAATACTTCAGTAATATCAAGTAAGGTCGGGAGGAACGACACAATACTTCAGTATATCAAGTAAGGTCAGGAGGAACGACACAATACTTCAGTAATATCAAGTAAGGTCGGGAGGAACGACACAATACTTCAGTAATATCAAGTAAGGTCAGGAGGAACGACACAATACTTCAGTAATATCAAGTAAGGTCAGGAGGAACGACACAATACTTCAGTAATATCAGGTAAGGTCAGGAGGAACGACACAATACTTCAGTAATATCAAGTAAGGTCAGGAGGAACGACACAGTACTTCAGTAATATCAAGTAAGGTCAGGAGGAACGACACAATACTTCAGTAATATCAAGTAAGGTCAGGAGGAACGAACAATACTTTAGTAATATCAAGTAAGGTCAGGAGGAACGAACAATACTTCAGTAATATCAAGTAAGGTCAGGAGGAACGACACAATACTTCAGTAATATCAAGTAAGGTCGGGAGGAACGACACAATACTTCAGTAATATTAAGTAAGGTCAGGAGAAACGACACAATACTTCAGTAATATCAAGTAAGGTCGGGAGGAACGACACAATACTTCAGTAATATCAAGTAAGGTCAGGAGGAACGACACAATACTTCAGTAATATCAAGTAAGGTCAGGAGGAACGACACAATACTTCAGTAATATCAAATAAGGTCAGGAGGAAAAGACACAATACTTCAGTAATATCAAGTAAGGTTAGGAGGAACGACACAATACTTCAGTAATATCAAGTAAGGTCGGGAGGAACGACACAATACTTCAGTAATATCAAGTAAGGTCAGGAGGAACGACACAATACTTCAGTAATATCAAGTAAGGTCAGGAGGAACGACACAATACTTCAGTAATATCAAGGATTTGTGGTGATATCAAATATATAAGTTGTAGTGTTCGTAGAGTTAGTAATTATGCTGTGATTATCATCAGAATATTCACTAGCGTATCATTATAAGTGATTTATAATTTTAATAACTTAACTAGTTACGTTGATACGTTCACCAGGACAAAGTAAGCAACTATAAATGTAAAGATTCTCTGATTAAAAAAAAATAAAAAAAAAAAAGTGTTAACAATTAAATACAATTTTTTTCTTTTAGATGGTCAACAATAATTTATAAAAATAGAGATGAAGTCAAATAACCTGATGAGCTAATATAGGTAACAGCATTTAGCTTGCAAATAGTTAGTAATCCTTAACCTAACCTTGTAAACCCCTGTGTAAAAAAAAAAAAAAGAGGGAGAGGCAGTAGGAGGGGGGAGAAGAAAGAGGGAAAGGAAAGGAGAAAACTAGATGTATAAAGAAGAGAGAGAGAGAGGCTGGAAGAAGGGCGGTAGGTAGAAGGAAACTGAGTGCGGGAGGAAGATTAAGATTAAGCAAGTGAAAGGGGACTGCAGGTAGAAGAGAAAGAGGAAGAGGTAGGAAATGAGAGTAAGAAAGAGAAGCAAAGAGAACATCTCCAGTGTTCTTTTAGTCACTTTTATTGACTTTGACTTTTGTAACTTATGATTCATCTTCCAAACACATTTTTATTACTGAAGTATTGTGTCGTTCCTCCTGACCTTACTTGATATTACTGAAGTATTGTGTCGTTCCTCCTGACCTTACTTGATATTACTGAAGTATTGTGTGTTTCCTACTGACCTTACTTGATATTACTGAAGTATTGTGTCGTTCCTCCTGACCTTACTTGATATTACTGAAGTATTGTGTCGTTCCTCCTGACCTTACTTGATATTACTGAAGTATTGTGTCGTTCCTACTGACCTTACTTGATATTACTGAAGTATTGTGTCGTTCCTCCTGACCTTACTTGATATTACTGAAGTATTGTGTCGTTCCTCCTGACCTTACTTGATATTACTGAAGCATTGTGTCGTTCCTCCTGACCTTACTTGATATTACTTAAGTATTGTGTCGTTCCTCCTGACCTTACTTGATATTACTATTGATATAAATTATTGTTGACCATCTAAAAGAAAAAAAATTGTATTTAATTGTTAACACTTTTTTTTTTTATTTTTTTTAATCAGAGAATCTTTACATTTATAGTTGCTTACTTTGTCCTGGTGAACGTATCAACGTAACTAGTTAAGTTATTAAAATTATAAATCACTTATAATGATACGCTAGTGAATATTCTGATGATAATCACAGCATAATTACTAACTCTACGAACACTACAACTTATATATTTGACATCACCACAAATCCTTCAGACCTCGACAAAAATCAACACGCTCGTGCTCGTGGCTCCTTGACTCAGCTGATTGTTGGTGTTTGTAAAGTGCAAAGTTGCATTAGCACGAGCACTCTCTGCTCTTCGTAGGAGCAGCTAAGAGTCCAGTGAAATTCCAACTGCATTCGTAGCCTCTCGACAAAGAAAGCAACAGAGGTATGACGAAATACTGCAAAACAGTAGGACTAACATCACACATCATAAGTCTAAGAGAGGACACAGAGACGCCAACTTGTTTTTCTGGGAAAGCTTGACCTTCACAACTAATGTTAAAATAGATATAAAACAGAATGATCTTGCTTACTACAACTATTACCTGTTTATCACAACATCGCTGAGACTTGGTAAGAAAACCAAAACGCAGATGCTGTTTACACGGATTTTGCAAAGACATTTAACAGATGTGACCCTGGAGTGATAACCCATTAATTGAGCTCAATAGATATCATAGAAATTTAGAGGGAATTGATATTCAAATTTCTTTACAAACAGAATACGAAGAGTGTAAGTAAACTAAACAAACTGGAATATCAGCAAAGCAAAAAAAATTAGTACCCGTGGGCAAGGTCCTAATACCTTTCTCATTCTCTCAGGATTGAAACAAGGTACAGCTTTCTATCATTTGCAAACGATACCAAAATAAGTACAGAAGTCGCCTTACTAGAAGAGCAGCAAAAGTACAGTCAGATGTCAACGAGGTCTTCTAATGGGGCAGCAAAAATATCTTCATGTTCAACTGGGACAAATCCCGGTTGTTCAGACATTGCAAGAATGACGAACTCAAAACGAGGACAGAATGCAGAACGCAAGTGGACTACCTCATAGAACACGAGAAACAGGTAAAAGATTTGGGGAAAATGTCAAACAATACATTTAAAGAACATGATAAAGCAGATACAGTAATGGCAGTAGAAAATGACAGAGTGGATAATGAGAACTTTCAAAGCAAAAATAGTGTTTTGTGCTCACAGCTCCATTCAAGGCGGAAGAGATATTAAAACTGGAATAAACTGAGATAGCCTATTGCCCGCGTAGTCAGTAAAGCATTTAAATTACTGGAAATGTATCAAAGTATATAGAATGTACTTTAACAAAAAAGAGATACTTGATAATATATACCTGGAAGATACTAGAGGGCATCGTTCCAAATATACAAACTACGATGACTTAATGGAAATAAAAGATATGGGAGAAAATTAAAAAAAAAGATGCAGCGGAAAGGAAGGGGCGCAATACATACAGTAAGAGAGCCTTGTGTCAACATCCATGGCCCACGACTCTTCAACTTGCTACCAACTTTGGTCAGAAATATTGCTCGAACGAGCAATGATGGCTATGTGAGTCAACGGGACGTCAACATCAACAACCTGGTTAAGCACCTGAACTAGGAAGCTTGGCCAGATTCGGGTTAGTATTGTAGAAAACCCATCGGTCACAGATTAAACAGCAACAATAATAATACCAATTATTATTATTATTAATTAGAAATATATAATAGGATATTACTTACTACCTTCCATTTCGAAAAATCTAAAATTTACTTGTATATCGAATTTGTTGCAAGCTCTTTGTATTTTATTATTTTACATGGAAAATCCATTCGCATGGAATATCATACTTCTCTCTCTTTCCCCCCCTCTCTCTCTCTCTCTCTCTCTCTCTCTCTCTCTCCTCTTCACTGAGATTATGTTTACAGGTTCGTGTAAGCAAAATTTTATTTTTCCTAGAGCAGACGACTGCGTTATTTTAGTTATTTTTTATTTATTCCGTTTATTTTGTATAATTTACTTTATAATATATATATATATATATATATATATATATATATATATATATATATATATATATATATATATTATATATATATATATATATATATATAGGTATAAATGAATATGCAATAATTTTTGAGAGTATATTAGAAGATAGTGTGGAGGAAGCGCTGCCTGGACCTGATAGTCAGGGTCGCTGATTAAGGATGCAAGATTATTATTATTTGTAACAGCAGTGTTATTAAAGAAGAAAAATATCTTGCCCAAAATTATCACGGACCTAATTATCAAAAAATTATTGTTTATGAGGCTACTTGCTAAATTGTTGCGTGTGTGCTCACCGAGCTGTGTTTACGGGGGTCGAACTCTGCTCCTTTCCCCGCCTCCTGGACTAGATTAACCAGATTCACTGATTTCTGGACTGTTAAGACCTTATGGTATTTACTCTTGAAGTTGTGTATTGTGTGGGGCTCTCCCACTGCCTCATCCAAGTCAGCCGCCCTGAGGCTAAAGGTTTCCCTGTGGTTCACCTGTGTTCAGTTTCCACCTGTTTCCATGATGCTGGCCCCTGTAATTCAAATAGGTCCCTTATATCAATGTAAATCCTCCTCTTCCTCACCCCCCTCTTCCCTTTCTTCCAATTCACCCTACTTTACCTCCCTTTTAACCCTGTTTCTAACCACTCACTCTACCTTACCTCCCCTTTAACCCTGTTTCTAACCACTTACCCTATCATACCTCCCCTTTAACTTTGTTTCTAACCACTCGCCCTATCTTACCTCCCCTTTAACCCTGTTTCTAACCACTCGCCCTACCTTACCTCCCCTTTAACCCTGTTTCTAACCACTCGCCCTACCTTACCTCCCCTTTAACCCTGTTTCTAACCACTCACCCTATCTTACCTCCCTTTAACTTTGTTTCTAACCACTCGCCCTACCTTACCTCCCCTTTAACTTTGTTTCTAACCACTCGCCCTACCTTACCTCCCCTTTAACTTTGTTTCTAACCACTCGCCCTACCTTACCTCCCCTTTAACTTTGTTTCTAACCACTCGCCCTACCTTACCTCCCCTTTAACCCTGTTTCTAACCATTCACCCTACCTTACCTCCCCTTTAACCCCGTTTCTAACCACTCACCCTACCTTACCTCCCCTTTAACCCTGTTTCTAACCATTCATCCCTATTTGCTCTGTCAATTCCTATTAAGATTTTGTATGTAATATTCAATAAATCACGGTCTTGGCAGAAGCGCGCTGACGTTACAGTTCAGATGACCCTCCACATCGCAACATCACCATCTCTCCTTCAGAGGACAGGCGCCGTACTTACCACCTCCAGGATTCCAGTCCTGTTACCCAGTTTCCTTGAATCCCTTTATAAGTGTTATCTTGCGCACACTCCAACACCACGTCAAATTAAAAAAAAAAAAAAACTTGCCTTCATTCACTCCTCTCTTACTCGTTCGCACAAGGGTGTTGGATGTCCAAGCCTCTAGCACTCAAAACCTCCTTTATACCCCCTCCTTCCAATTTTTTCCTAGAACGACCCCTACTTCTCCTCTCCGAAACAGATTTATACACCAACTTACTCATCCTGTTTTTCTCCATCTCTAAATACCAACACCACTTCAACCACCCTTCCTCAGTCCTCTGAATAATACTTTTGGTAACTCCAAACCTTCTCTTAATCTCCAAGCTGCTAATTCTCTGTATAATATTCACACCACACATTGCCTTCAAGCACTACACCTCTATTGCTTCCTTCTCTGCAATATTCAGAACAAATGTTCCACATGCATGTGACATTGTTGGTACCACTATACTCAGTACATTGCTCTTCTTGTATCCAAGGATGGTTCTGTTTCCACAGATTCCTCAGTGCACCCACCTTTGTTTTATCTTTTTCAGTTCTATGGTCTACCTCATTTCTCATAAAAGCTTACGCTGACAAGTTCATTTTGAAATATCTGAACACATCTACCTCCTACTGAACATATCTGAACCCATTTGCCACTTACTCACACTGTAACTACCGCCAAATAATAATCTGGTATATCTCTCGCTCAAAATGCACATCCAGAAGTCTAACCATCAGCACTTTTATCTGCCAATACATAGTTGAACAAACTATCATCACGCCCTATATTATATGTCGCATACCTATCCTCTTTTGCTTATAATACGTTTAATTAGAGACCCCCATTATCACTTACCTCTTGCTTTCCGAACTTACTACAACACCGTCCACACCATTTTCTCCCACTCTAGTATTTAGGTCCCCACAATAATTACTTTCTCATTTGGTTCGGAACTTCCTCAGCACTCATCACCTACCAATATCTCTCCCTCTCCCCACTTATCTCTTCCTAATGTTCATAATCACTCACTATTACTCATTTCTCACATCCGCATAATTCTTCAATTTATACACTTATATTCCCCATTTTCTTTCCATAATTACAATTGGTCATTTAATATTATTGCTACTCTGCCTTAGCTTTGGTTCTTTCAGATATACCTAACCTAATCCCGGTTACATTTCCCCATGATATTATTCTCCTCCCCTGTAGGTTCGTTTCGCTTAGAGCTAGGGCATCCAGCTTCTTTTCACTCATAACATTCACAATCAATTCTTTCATCGCCTCCATACTACACCCACGTACCTTCAAACAACCCACCTTCCAAATTTTCTCCTTTGTTCTGTTAGTAATTTGTACATTAGGAGTTACTGCCCCTTGCAAGGATAATAATGATGACCTCTTGGGCCATATTATTCTACTTCATCTTCACGAAGATCATTAAGGCTGTACATTAACCTTTTCACCGCCAGACAAGAATACTTTAATCCCTAAAATAGGGATTAATTTTTGGACTCGTCTTCATTTGCGTGTGTCCGTACTTGTGTGTCCCTGCGTGCTTGTGTCTGTCCCTGTGTACTCGCCTGTTCCTGCGTACTTGCGTATCCCTGCGTACTTCCGTGTGCTTGCCTATTTTTTCGACAGTGTATTTAAATGTGGGTTGTGGAGTCCATAGACTTATTGGTCTGACATGACGTAGGTTGTATATTGTAGAGAATGCCCCTGCCTGCACCTCTTCCCCGACCTCTGTAATATTTCAACTAGTATATACTGGAGTTCTTGTAAGTACCTCTGTATCTGTGTGCGGGTATGGTCAGACCTCTGTAATATTTCAACTAGTATATACTGGAGTTCTTGTAAGTACCTCTGTATCTGTGTGCGGGTATGGTCACCCTGAGTGCTGCTAATCATCACTACACACCAGAAAAATGTTACCTCCGAAGTTTCCTAAAATTCCAGGTGAACAAAGAGCACAACGATACAAAATTATTTACGACGGCAACGCATGCATGGTAAACAAAGATAATTTTTCTCATGCAGCGAGAAATAATGTAGAGTAGGAGAGAGGACAAAGAGAGAAAGACATCAGTGTGTTAAGATGTATGGCAGACATGTCAGTGGAACACAACAAACAGAGATCAAACCTACAACCACAGGACGACCAGTACTGGGGAGAATAAGGGATATGTACCCCATATTACTAAATACCAGAAGTACCTTGAACTACTGTATCAAATGATACAGTAGAAGTTCTAGATATTAAAGTGGAGGTGGTTGTCCTGGTAATTAGTTTTGAACATAAACAGCCTTCAGTAACGGCTGATGAATGCACGGGACAGGGAAGGAAGACAGACAGCTGTTATGTAGGTCGGGAAAATTCTACACTAAATATATCCTCCTCGGAGATTTAAGTCATCTAAATATTAAATGGAAGATGATAGACAGTACCATTATAGCAACGATAGTACATGGATGAACGTTAGCCCAGTAAACTAAGTACCACCAGCACCAGTACAACCCACCCTGCTGCACCAGTACAACCCACCCTGCTGCACCAGTACAACCCACCCTGCTGCACCAGTACAACCCACCCTGCTGCACCAGTACAACCCACCCTGCTGCACCAGTACAACCCACCCTGCTGCACCAGTACAACCCACCCTGCTGCACCAGTACAACCCACCCTGCTGCACCAGTACAACCCACCCTGCTGCACCAGTACAACCCACCCTGCTGCACCAGTACAACCCACCCTGCTGATCCAGCACAACCCACCCTACTGCACCAGCACAACCTACCCTGCTGCACCAGCACCTTCCACCCTGCTGCACCAGTACAACCCACCCTGCTGCACCAGTACAACCCACCTGCTGCACCAGCACCCCACCTGCTGCACCAGTACAACCCACCCTGCTGCACCAGCACCTTCCACCCTGCTGCACCAGTACAACCCACCCTGCTGCACCAGTACAACCCACCCTGCTGCACCAGCACCTTCCACCCTGCTGCACCAGCACAACCTACCCTGCTGCACCAGCACAACCTACCCTGCTGCACCAGTACAACCCACCCTGCTGCACCAGCACCTTCCACCCTGCTGCACCAGTACAACCTACCCTGCTGCACCAGCACCTTCCACCCTGCTGCACCAGTACAACCCACCCTGCTGCACCAGTACAACCCACCCTGCTGCACCAGTACAACCCACCCTGCTGCACCAGTACAACCCACCCTGCTGCACCAGTCACGCCACCCTGCTGCACCAGTACAACCCACCCTGCTGCACCAGTACAACCCACCCTGCTGCACCAGTACAACCCACCCTGCTGCACCAGCACCTTCCACCCTGCTGCACCAGCACAACCTACCCTGCTGCACCAGCACCTTCCACCCTGCTGCACCAGTACAACCTACCCTGCTGCACCAGTCAACTCCACCCTGCTGCACCAGTACAACCCACCCTGCTGCACCAGTACAACCCACCCTGCTGCACCAGTACAACCCACCCTGCTGCACCAGCACCTTCCACCCTGCTGCACCAGCACAACCTACCCTGCTGCACCAGCACCTTCCACCCTGCTGCACCAGTACAACCCACCTGCTGCACCAGTACATCCACCCTGCTGCACCAGTACAACCCACCCTGCTGCACCAGTACAACCCACCCTGCTGCACCAGTACAACCCACCCTGCTGCACCAGTACAACCCACCCTGCTGCACCAGCACAACCCACCCTGCTGCACCAGTACAACCCACCCTGCTGCACCAGACAACTCCACCCTGCTGCACCAGCACAACCTACCCTGCTGCACCAGCACACCTGCTGACATACACCACCCTGCTGCACCAGACAACCCACCCTGCTGCACCAGCACCTCACCCTGCTGCACCAGTACAACCCACCCTGCTGCACCAGACAACCCCACCCTGCTGCACCAGTACAACCCACCCTGCTGCACCAGTACAACCCACCCTGCTGCACCAGACAACCACCTGCTGCACCAGTACAATCCACCCTGCTGCACCAGTACAACCACCCTGCTGCACCAGACAACCCACCCTGCTGCACCAGTACAACCCACCCTGCTGCACCAGTACAACCCACCCTGCTGCACCAGTACAACCCACCCTGCTGCACCAGTACAACCCACCCTGCTGCACCAGTACAACCCCCCTGCTGCACCAGTACAACCCACCCTGCTGCACCAGTACAACCCACCCTGCTGCACCAGTACCAAACCCACCCTGCTGCACCAGTACAACACCACCCTGCTGCACCAGTACAACCCACCCTGCTGCACCAGTACAACCCACCCTGCTGCACCAGTACAACCCACCCTGCTGCACCAGTACAACCCACCCTGCTGCACCAGTACAACCCACCTGCTGCACCAGTACAACCCACCCTGCTGACCAGCACAACCCACCCACTGCACCAGCACAACCCACCCTGCTGCACCAGTACAATCCACCCTGCTGGCACCAGTACAACCCACCCTGCTGCACCAGTACAACCCACCCTGCTGCACCAGTACACCCCACCCTGCTGCACCAGCACCTACCACCCTGCTGCACCAGCACCTTCCACCCTGCTGCACCAGTACAACCCACCCTGCTGCACCAGTACAACCCACCCTGCTGCACCAGTACAACCCACCCTGCTGCACCAGTACAACCCACCCTGCTGCACCAGTACAACCCACCCTGCTGCACCAGCACAACCCACCCTACTGCACCAGCACAACCCACCCTGCTGCACCAGTACAACCCACCCTGCTGCACCAGTACAACCCACCCTGCTGCACCAGCACAACCCCACCCTGCTGCACCAGCACAATTCCACCCTGCTGCACCAGTACAACCCACCCTGCTGCACCAGTACAACCCACCCTGCTGCACCAGCTACAACCCACCCTGCTGCACCAGTACAACCCACCTGCTGCACCAGCACAACCACCCTGCTGCACAGCAATCCCACCCTGCTGCACCAGCACCGTCCATAGACACCACTCCCCACACCCTGCACCAGCACAACCCACCCTGCTGCACCAGCACAACCCACCCTGCTGCACCAGCACAACCCACCCTGCTGCACCAGTACAACCCACCCTGCTGCACCAGTACAATCCACCCTGCTGCACCAGTACAACCCACCCTGCTGCACCAGTACAACCCACCCTGCTGCACCAGTACAACCCACCCTGCTGCACCAGCAAACCCACCCTGCTGCACCAGTACAACCCACCCTGCTGCCCAGCACAACCCACCCTGCTGCACCAGCACAACCCACCCTGCTGCACCGCACAACCCACCCTGCTGCACCAGCAACCCACCCTGCTGCACCAGCACAACCCACCCTGCTGCACCAGCACAACCCACCCTGCTGCACCAGACAACCCACCCTGCTGCACCAGTCAACCCACCCTGCTGCACCAGTACAACCCACCCTGCTGCACCAGTACAACCCACCCTGCTGCACCAGTGCAACCCACCCTGCTGCACCAGCACAACCCACCCTGCTGCACCAGCACAACCCACCCTGCTGCACCAGCACAACCCACCCTGCTGCACCAGCACAACCCACCCTGCTGCACCAGTACAACCCACCCTGCTGCACCAGCACAACCCACCCTGCTGCACCAGTACAACCCACCCTGCTGCACCAGCACAACCCACCCTGCTGCACCAGTCAACCCACCTGCTGTACCAGCACAACCCACCCTGCTGCACCAGTCACAATCCACCCTGCTGCACCAGCACAACCCACCCTGCTGCACCAGTACAACCCACCCTGCTGCACCAGACAACCCACCTGCATGCACCAGTACACCACCCTGCTGCACCAGTACAACCCACCCTGCTGCACCAGTACAACCCACCCTGCTGCACCAGCACAACCCACCCTGCTGCACCAGCACAACCCACCCCTGCTGCACCAGCACAACCCACCAGCTGCACCAGCACTCCACCTGCTGCACCAGCAGCCCAACCCACCACATCACCCACCCATCGCACCAGCACAACCCACCCTTCTGCACCAGCACAACCACCCTCCTGCACCAGCACAACCCACCCTGCTGCATCAGCACCGCCACCAGCACCACCACTCCACCACCCTCCAGCACCAACACAACCCACCTGCTGCACCAGCACAACCCACCCTCTGCACCAGGACACCCACCCTACTGCACCAGCACCTCCCACCTGCTGCACCAGCACAACCCACCCTGCTGCACCAGCACAACCACCTGCTGCACAGCACAACCACCCTGCTGACCAGCACCCCACCTGCTGCACCAGCACAACCCACCCTACTGCACAGCACAACCCACCCTGTGCACCAAACTCCCACCTCTGCACTGCACGCAGCACACCAGCCATCCACACAGCGCACACACGACCACACCAAAGCCACATCACCACCGCAGCGACACCACCGCACCATGCGACCCAGCTCACCATACACCAGCTCGCCATGTCAGCACACACCCACCCGCAGCACCACTACACCGACACTGCCAGCACCACCACACACACACTACACAACCATCACACCACCTCATACCAACCACACCAACACATTAAAAGTTCTGGTCGTCAGTTCACTCAATAGACAAAGCAGGAGGTATGGGATTCCCAGGAAGAGCGAGGCAGTTGTACGTTTTAGATTCCCTTTGTGGGAAACTAGCGGTGTTCAACCTGGTTGGGCTAACTGGCGGTGTTCATCCTGGTTGGTATGCTGTTCAGGATCTGGCGGTGTTTAATCATGGGCAGGATATCTGGCGGTGTTCACCCTGGGTGGGAAAAATGGGTGTTCATTCGGGAGGAATCAGGCCGTATTCACGTGCATGTAAACAAACTATAGATGGTGTGGGAAATAAGGCTACCGCATAAACCCTCCACCCAGGCCTCATTCCAAAGTGCGATACCCCAAGGAAACCTGGTTGTAGTGTGTGGGTTGTTGATGGTGTGTGTGTAGTGGGTGTGTTGTGTGTGTGTGGTGTGTGTGTTTGTGTGTGTCGGTGTGTGTGTTGTGTGGCTGTGTGTGTGTTTGTGTGTATGTGTGTGTGTTTCGTGAAGTTTAATACCTGGAATCTAAATATTTTATACTGATTGGTTTTTGCATTAATTAAACATTTTAAATTTCAGGAAATGTTATTTTTTCATTAAATTAAAGTAAATGAGGAAATATTACCTGGGCTTCGCTTGTGGTGTTGGTTTAAATATGGATAAGGAAAACGACCACTTTCCCCGTCCTCTCAGCCAGCTGGTGGGCAGAGAAGGGAAGCTGGGGGAGAGAAGGCTTAGCTGAGGTGAAGGGAGAGCTAGGATGGAGGGAAAGCTAGAAAGGAGAGAATAGCTGGGATGGAGGGGAAAAGCTAGGAGAGAAGAGAGAGCTGAGATAGAGGGGAAAAGCTTGGAGAGAGGGGAGAGCTCAGATGGAGGGGAATGCTGGGTGAGAGAGCAGAATTAGGACATAGAGCTGAGATGAAGGGAGAAACTGGGAGGATTGCTCTAGTATAGCTTGGAGTAGAGCTGGAGTAGTTTGGTAGTTACTGTTGTAGTGGCTGGTGACTGTTGTAGCATAAATATTCTCTCTCAAAGCACAAACTTACCAGCCTCGCCTCGACAGTTACTTACATTTAAGCAACATAATATTTCTGTGTATTGTACACTGAGTGTAGGGAACTGTAGTTGTATTCAATGCACTGACTGACCTCGACACTCTGACAAGTAACAAAGAGACATTTATGAGATTCCTCACCATCTCCCCTCTGACAGAAATATATAAGCTATATACTAACTGTTTATACCAGCTGTAACCTTGTGCGAGCACAGACCCCCTGTGTTTATTCTCCACGTGTGTGTGTGTATGTATGTATGTATGTGTGTGTATGTATGTGTGTGTGTATGTATGTGTGTATGTGTGTATGCATGTATGTGTGTGTGTGTGTGTGTGTGTAGCCACAGCAGTGACATGTGTGCTACTAATAGCACGAGGGTGGCGTCAGTGTTCCTCAACCAAGCATCACTCTTGTTTCCAATTTTAGGTGCTTTATGTAATAAGTCGAGATGTTTTTACCTACCTTATGTTAGTTCCGGGAAAGGTTCATCGCCTCCGCAGGCCGAAGGCGATGAGTTGCTTCCTTTCAACATTGCATAGCTCTTGATGACGCACTCAGAAGTATGAAAGTAATTGAGCTAAAGATTTTCACCCCCCGTGGGTTGTCTTGTGTGTGTGTGTGTGTGTGTGTGTGTGTGTGTGTGTGTGTGTGTGTATATATATATATATATATATATATATATATATATATATTATATATATATATATATATATATGTCGTGCCGAATATGTAAAACTGGTCAATTAGCAAGAACTCATTTAAAATTAAGTCCTTTCTGAAATTTTCTTTTATACGTTTAAAGATATATTTTTTTCATTATGTTAATGTAAAAAATTTATTTTGCACCAAAAGAATCTTAGAAAACTTACCTAACCTATCATAACAAGAACAATTTATTTTAGCCTAACCCAACTAAATATATTTTAGATTTGTTTACAGTAATTTAATACTAAACAAACACAGTGAAATATATTTTTTTGTTAGGTTCAGAATGATTTTGGCGAAATTATTGCATACACAAATTTTCACTTGTCCTATATGGCAAGATGAGCGTTGCTATTTAAGCCAAGATCGCAAGTTCTGCCTATTCGGCACGACATATATATATATATATATATTATATATATATATATATATATATTATATATATATATATATTTTATATATATATATATATATGGTATTTAATCAATAACAACACTGCGATTAGCCGAGGATTCGAACCCATGTCGTTTTGACCTGCCTCATGGTGAACGAAAATCACATGACGCTCTAATCCACAGAACCGCCAAATCCTACAAAAATCACGCACCCAGCAGTGCTAGGTGTTTTACCTAGACTCCATGGTCTACAGGTACCTTCCATTAAGCTAACAGCAAAACATCAAATTTGTTGTTCCTAGATGTTTTAATCCACCATGTTGAGAGAAAATTCAAATTTACAGTCTATAGGAAGTCCACCAATATGTCGTCGTACATTCATTACTATTCCGATCACGAATCTACGGTACAAAGAAGTGTGTTATCACACAATGTTCTTGAGAACCTTGCGCATCTGCAGTCCGGATCATCTAGATGAGAAAATCAGCAAGATATTCAACATAGCCACAAAATTGAAATATCCTAGAGATTTTTTCGAGAAGTCGCTAATGTCAGCAAGAAAGACTTTCTACAGAACTGAACCTAAGGAAGTTATTGCAAGGAAAAATGTATTAGTTTCACCGTATAATGAGAATCTGGTCTGCCTTCACGAGGCATTAAAAAAGATCACTATAAACCTTACTTTCAAAAACCCTGGGACAGTGAAACAGAGGTTGATTAAAACCACACCCTCTAAAAACGGTGATGGGGTTTACAAGGTTCCATGCACCCAATGTCCTCTCTCATATATTGGTCAAATAGGGAAACCTCTGGAAACCAGAATAGCCCAATATAAATTCTCAGTCAGGACAGGGCAGGAGTCGAACGCTATCTTCAACCACATCAGTTCCTGCAATCACTCACCATGGTGGGCTGATGCCCAGATTATTGTACCCAACAGTTCAGTCATAGTAAGAAACATAACTGAGTCTTCTCTCTTGAAACATGACAGGAACACCGTATATAAGTCAAATTATGGGTTATACAACCTCGATAGCTACTTAGTAGAGTCTGTTGTACACAATCCTAAAAAAAAATGCTATACAAAATCAGAGGATTGCTCATTATGCCAGGTGGCTTCATGATGGAATGTTGCTGCTTGACCAGTGTCTGTGCACCAAACTCATGCTACTTATATCGAGATTGATGGAATACTATATAACCTATTTAGCTGTTTAGGTGCCTTACGTGGACAGGTACACCAGATTAAGTGGTAGCATAGATTGTGCTGTTAAAGGATATTTGAAAAGAAAATTTGGATCATAGAAATATCGGAAAGGCATAGATTTCCAAATAAGGCATATTAATCGATATTTTAGGAATATATGAAAAGATACTTCTAAGTACCCCTGGGAACATTCTAAAACCCTTATTATACACAACCTTAAATGCTACACAAACCACAGGATTGCTCATTATTCCGGTAGTTTCTTTGTGACGCTCGACCAGTGTCTGCACACCAAACACACACGAGCTATGTCGTGAATGGTAGCATACTATATAACCTGTCTAGCTGTTACTGTACCATACGTGGACAGACTCATAAGGTTAAAGGATAGCACAGATAGTGGGGGTTAAAGGATATTCGTAAAAGAAAATTAGGATCAGAAATATTATCGGAAATGCATATTAGATACCCAAATAATGCATGTTAATCTATACTGAGAAGACTGGTAGACAATATTTAGGAATATTGAAGAGAATATATGAAGAGATACTTGTGAGTACCCCGGGGAACATTCCACAACTCCAGGCTGTGGCTTTTAAACTAAAAAAGAGTACATTCATTTCTTTTTTATAATTTAAGGGATTATAGAGAATAATAGAAATCCATATATATATATTATCCACTGTGAAACGTATTTTCTCAAGTCATATGACCTGTTTTAGGCGACTAGAAGAAGCTTGGGGCTGGCTATTGTATTTTCTAATTTCCTATTCCTTGACTGCTGAAAACCCAGAGGCTGTCTCCTGCCCCATGTGGGGGGAAGGACGGGGAGGGTCGTAGGGCGGGTGGCACACAGACAGTTGCGTCACATTCACAGAGACTGTGGCTGGTGTCAACCCGCACTGCGCTACTCTGTGAAAAAAAGGTCCCCTCAGTCCTTCAGTTGCTGCCTTGCAACACTGCATAGACCCTGATGACGCACTGAGAAGTGTGAAAGTACTGGGGCAAAAGATTTCCACCCTGCATTGTTAAGATCGCCTGTCTGCGACTGTTTGTGTATATATATATATATATATATATATATATATATTATATATTTATATATATATTTATATATATATATATATTATATATATATATATATAATTATGTAAGACAAGCCACGGGGGTGTGGAAATGCATATTTATATATATATATATATATATATATATATATATATATATATATATTATATAATATTATATATATAATATATATATATATTATTTTTATGGTAGAAAATGTGCATAATGTTTACGTTTCTTTTACAGGTAAGTGCGAGACGAGGAATACTACACAGGTCCTAACTGACTCAAGTCCTACCTAACACAGGTCCTAACTTACACAGGTCCTACCTGACACTGGTAAGTTCACCAATTAATGCATATCTATTGCCTCCCACGTGGTAAAGCATTTCCTCCCCCCCCCACCCCTACCATACTGCAAGCAGCCACAATTTACTGTAATAACTTCACACAGCCACACACCAACCAGCCTCATCCCTTGATCACTACATCAGTAACAACCCCATAGCTCACCTTACCCTTAGTAGTAACCCCATAGCTCACCTTACCCTTAGTAGTAACCCCATAGCTGACCTTACCCTTAGTAGTAACCCCATAGCTGACTTTAGTAATAACCCTATAGCTGGTCCCCCCAAGCAGTAACGCCATAGCTAGCCTTCCCTAGTAGTAATCCCATAGCCGTCCCTAGTAGTAACCCCATAGCTTGCCTTTCCCTAGTGGTAACCCTATATCTGACCTTGCCTTGGTAGTAACCCCATAGCTAGCGTCCCCGTATTAGTGATCTCATAGTTAGCCTCCCCCTATTAGTGATCTCATAGCTAGCCTCCCCCTATTAGTGATCTCATAGCTAGCCTCCCCTATTAGTGATCTCATTAGCTAGCCTCCCCATATTAGTGATCTCATAGCTAGCCTCCCCTATTAGTGATCTCATAGCTAGCCTCCCCCTATTAGTGATCTCATAGCTAGCCTCCCCGTATTAGTGATCTCATAGCTAGCCTCCCCCTATTAGTGATCTCATAGCTAGCCTCCCCTATTAGTGATCTCATAGCTAGCCTCCCCCTATTAGTGATCTCATAGCTAGCCTCCCCATATTAGTGATCTCATAGCTAGCCTCCCCATATTAGTGATCTCATAGCTAGCCTCCCCTATTAGTGATCTCATAGCTAGCCTCCCCCTATTAGTGATCTCATAGCTAGCCTCCCCATATTAGTGATCTCATAGCTAGCCTCCCCTATTAGTGATCTCATAGCTAGCCTCCCCCTATTAGTGATCTCATAGCTAGCCTCCCCGTATTAGTGATCTCATAGCTAGCCTCCCCCTATTAGTGATCTCATAGCTAGCCTCCCCCTATTAGTGATCTCATAGCTAGCCTCCCTCTATTAGTGATCTCATAGCTAGCCTCCCCGTATTAGTGATCTCATAGCTAGCCTCCCCCTATTAGTGATCTCATAGCTAGCCTCCCCCTATTAGTGATCTCATAGCTAGCCTCCCCTATTAGTGATCTCATAGCTAGCCTCCCCCTGTTAGTGATCTCATAGCTAGCCTCCCCTATTAGTGATCTCATAGCTAGCCTCCCCCTATTAGTGATCTCATAGCTAGCCTCCCCTATTAGTGATCTCATAGCTAGCCTCCCTCTATTAGTGATCTCATAGCTAGCCTCCCCCTATTAGTGATCTCATAGCTAGCCTCCCCCTATTAGTGATCTCATAGCTAGCCTCCCCCTATTAGTGATCTCATACCTAGCCTCCCCTATTAGTAACCCACTAGATAACCTTCCCCTATTAGTAACCCCATAGCTAGCTTCCTCCATATTAGTAACCCACTGAGGTTTGGTCTCAGACCATGATTCCTGCTTGTGGGCCAAGTCGGTCAGGCTGTTTGTGTTGGTTGCACGTAGCCTGACGTACGTACCACAGCCTAGTTCATTAGGTAAAGTTAACAGGACCTTGTGAACCTTCCTCTAACACACACACTTAAACACGGCATTAACTGCAGCTTTATACAGAAACTTAAAATACCTCACTAACTACAGCTCTAACAACACAACCCCGTAATTACCTCTTCAACTGCAGTTCCAACAAGCTGCCACATTGTGAACCACAGCAATAACAACATAACCACTTGAAATCCTTACCCACAACAGATCTAAAACATTAAACTATTGGTCCTCATTACACCTGTAACAACCTATTCACTTAACCTCGTCCACATCAGCTCTTAAGAACCCAACCAACTTAACAACCTCGTCAAACCTCATCAAACAACTTCACTCAGCTGGAATAATTAAGCAGAGGAAGTCATCCTTGGAAATACTGCCGACAGAATAATTGAAGGGATGGCGCAATTTAGAGCCCGAAATTCCCATTCCGAATGGGATTTCAGGAATACTTGTTGGGAACGAGACAAGGAATTCGAGGTTTGCTGGCTGGAACGAGTCTGGGAATTCAGGAATCCATAGTGTAAACTTGTCCGGAAAATTTGCTTAATCCCAGTCGGGAGTGAAAGTGGGAATCTGGGGAATAACCTGTTGAGAACAGACGGAATTCGGGAATTCTGAGTTGGAATCGAACGTGGACTCGCGGTTAGAATTAGCAGCGGGTCAGCCGTCCGGGTGGTTTGTTGGAGAGGGAATGACCGTCTCTGCAGGAGGCATGAGGGAAGAGGGCAGGGACGAGAAGGATTCCAAGTGGAGATATTTGGTTTGTCAGGACAAATTGGAAGTATTTTGTTATTTTGTGTTTGGGTGGGTATTAGAAGGTTGGTTTATTGAGTTAATCTGTTAATTACACGAGGGTCATTAAGGTTGCATATCACCTGGTTATCTGGAGGTTATTCCGGGGATCAACGCCCCCGCGGCCCGGTCCATGACCAGGCCTCCCGATGGATCAGGGCCTGATCAACTAGGCTGTTACTGCTGGCCGCACGCAGTCCAACGTACGAGCCACAGCCCGGCTGATCCGGCACTGACTTTAGGTATCTGTCCAGCTCTCTCTTGAAGGCAGCCAGGGGCTTATTGGCAATTCCCCTAATGCTTGATGGGAGGCTGTTGAACAGTTTTGGGCCCCGGACACTTATGGTGTTTTCCCTTAGTGTACCAATGGCGCCCCTACTTTTTATTGGGGGCATTTTGCATCGCCTGCCCAGTCTTTTACTTTCGTAGGGAGTGATTTCTGTGTGCAGATTTGGGACCATTCCTTCCAAGATTTTCCAAGTGTAGATTATGATATCTCTCTCCCTCCTGCGTTCCAACGAGTACAAGTCAAGTGCTTCCAAGCGTTCCCAGTAGTTAAGGTGCTGGACAGAACTTATACGTGCAGTAAAGGATCTCTGTACACTCTCTAGATCTGCGATTTCACCTGCTTTGAATGGAGATGTTAATGTACAGCAGTATTCCAGCCTAGAGAGAACAAGTGATTTGAAAAGGATCATCATTGGCTTGGCATCTCTCGTTTGGAACGTTCTCATTATCCATCCTATCATTTTCTTTGCACGTGCGGTCGTGGCACTGTTGTGATCCTTGAAAGTGAGATCCTCAGACATTACTACTCCCAGGTCCCTTACATTATTTTTCCGCTCTATTGTATGGCCGGAGTCAGTAGTATACTCTGTTCTAGTTATTATCTCCTCCAGTTTTCCATAACGGAGTAGTTGGAATTTGTCCTCATTGAACATTGTTCACCAGTCAAGAATAATAATAAAATTAGGGTTTAATATAAACTGTTTATTTACACCGAGAGACATAAACCTGGAATGTATCCTCGTGACTAGGTTTATTGACGATTACTGAGCTATGATAATACATTTATGTCATTATTTCTATGTAAACTAGACGTCAGTGAACACGAAAAATCCGGTTGAAGTTCACTGTCTTAAAAAATAAATACAACCAACTATTACCTCAAATACATGTCAACATAAAACACTGAACGTAAGTATAAACATTAAAAGTAATAAAATAAATACACCTTTAATGAACGTGGGAATTGCAAATGACAGCGATAAAAGTGAGTGTGAATAGAAATTGATACTCATAGATAAGGCGCAGGTGGGCGCTCAAATTCGATATACAAATTGCTGGTTGTCATACTTGTTTAATATTTAATTGGACCCGTTTGTTAATGTTTCATCACTTGTGGATGTTAATGCCACCATTTTTAACGCGCTTACACTTTTGTTAAATTTGATATTCGGAGTGCTCTTCCACTTAACCATCTTCATAACCCTACATTCTGTACATGTTAACATTTCCTTCTTAGTTGTTGATGCTAAATCTTGATAAATATGACACTCAAAACTAAGGAGGTGTGCTCATTTAAACCCACTTAAAAATTCGTTGGTTTAAAGGTGATTATCTGGCATGACCCAGGCGCTGGGGGCGAGATGGAGTGAGAGGTATAGAGAGGGAGGGGACCGAGGGACATAAAGGGGAAGGAAGCAGTAAAACAATAAAAGACATAAAAGGCTGAGCAAATTCTGCAGGGAGATGGGGCGGGGAAGAATGTAACGGTAGGGAAAGTTTGAAGGGTGTGGGGAAGTTATGGAATGAATAAAGGAAGAGTGGACAGAGGGGACAGTCGCGCGCGTTTGTGCTCCGTCAAAAACTGCGTGTCTTGATAGTAGCAGAGGGAACAGAATGCGGGAAATAAGCGTGTGCAACCATAAAGTGCATATACTCCTTTGAACAAACAAAAAAGGAATATCAGTGAACACTAAATAGGAAAATATGGATTATAGTGTCACATGGAGAGTGCAGGTGGAGGAACGGTTACCGTGGGAAATAGACCTGACCAGCACTAGTGAATTATTGCCGGATGTCGACACAAGTGGAAATAAACAAATATTGATCTATCTATAAGTAATATAGTGAGTGACAAGGATATATATGTGCAGTGACATAGTGAACTAAATTGTAGATAAGAGTAATCTTAATTATCCCCCAGTATAGCGTACAATATATAGTGTAGATAGGGGAATATCTTACAAGCGACTGGCACTAGCGAACTATTGCCAGAAGTCCAGTGAAGTGTTAATAACGGATAAGTAACTACTACAGTCATAAGAGATGAAACCGTTACCTCTACTAAACAGGAAATAATCTTTTCCTTAGAAGTGTAGGGGAAAGTTAGCGTAGGTCTAGCTGCTGTGTAAATAATAAAACATTGATCCCAGTATAGCGCAGTGAAAAGTGTATTTTGAAAGAATACAGTGTATATCCTTGAGATAAACAGTGTACAGCACTACATAAAAGGAATTTAAATAATAATAATAATAATAATAGTGAAGTGTGGCAGTGTGGGTAAGTCCTGCCTGGCTCACACCCACCCTACACCCACCACCCACCCTACACCACCACCCACATACTGCAAACTTGGTTCGTATAAATTTATTTATTTATTTCCAATTTGTGCACACATACAGAGGTACAAAAAAATACAGATAAGAGCAGTATGCCAAAGCCACTTATACTATGCATAGCATTACGGGCTGGCTTAAAATTAACTTAAGATTAACTAAGCAATGATTATTATTATTATTATAATCAAAAAGAAGCGCTAAGCCACAAGGACTATACAGCGCTGCTACTAAGCAATGATGAAATCAGTGATAAAACATTAATGTAAACAGATAACTATAAAGCACAAGTGAGTATTACAAAGACAGGTCATATGGTTGCATTCAGTTAGGTAGTGATTCTGTTAGGTAGTGTATTTAAAAAATAATAAGTTAGATTGGGTTTTAGGTTTAACATTTATGTGATATAATTGTGAGAAACATTTAAGATATACAATTTATAATGTTCAGTTATTCAGTATTTATTTGGTTTTGGGTGAGTAAGTAATCTTTGAGAAGAGACTTGAATTTATAAACAGGTTGTGTTTCTTTATATTTACAGGTAATGAATTCCAGATTTTAGGGCCTTTTATGTGCATTGAGTTTTTGCATAGTGTGAGATGGACACGAGGAACATCAAAGAGTGATCTGTGCCTTGTGTTATGGTCATGTGTTCTGTTGAGGTTGGCAAGGAGATGTTTGAGGGGAGGGTTAATATCAGAGTTAAGTGTTCTATGTATGTAATAGGTGCAGTAATAAGTATGGATGTTTTGTATGGTGAGTAGGTTTAGTGTATTGAATATTGGTGGAGTGTGCTGCCTGTAGTGAGAATTTGTTATCATTCTAACTGCAGCCTTTTGTTGGGTAATTAGTGGTCTGAGATGGTTAATTGTTGTTGAGCCCCATGCACAAATTCCATAGGTGAGATAGGGGTAAATAAGAGAGTGATATAGGGCCAGGAGGGCTGACTGTGGAACATAGTACCGTATCTTCGATAGTATGCCTACAGTCTTGGAAATTTTCTTAGAAATTTGATGTATATGTGTATGAAATTTGAGTCTATTATCAAGGTGGATTCCTAAGAATTTTCCCTCTGTTAGTTTTGTGATAGGTGATCCATTTATCATTATGTTAAGAGGGACATCTTGTATATTACTGGCACCAGCAAGAGAAAGGTAAAGTGGAAATCAGTTTTCTTCCATGGCATACAGAGTGTAGTAGGATACAGACAGGATGTCAGCACAGCATATCTGTGGGACATGTAAAAAAATCCTTGGAAGGAAATCCAGAATCACATGCAATCTATGCTCTTCCAAACACCATATCTCTTGTACTAGACTAAATACAGCCTCAAAAAATGACCTCGAACTAGCAAGGTGCTTCTGGTTGTGCAATAAAGATGTAGAACTTTGGGCAGGTATCAGAAAGGTACTAAGGAGAGTAATAAATGATAAAAATAATCAAGAAAACAAGGATGACCTCTTGGATAGTCTACCAAAAATATATAAAACATGGGAGAAAGAGATAGTGTATCAAAAAATGCAGAATGTCCATACCACAACAGATGACTCGAAACTATCTAGTCACCCACATGGTGCTAAGCCAGACCCATCCCCCAGTCACAGCACTAATACCCACAGTGCTGGTGCTGGCCCAGGCTCAGCCCCCAGCCCCAGTGCTGACCCAGACCCAGCCCCCAGCCCCAGTGCTGACCCAGACCCAGCCCCCAGCCTTACTGCCAGCCCAGACTCTCCTAGGGACACTACCAAAACCACCACAAAAACAGTAAATATACAACCATCTAGAACTGTAAATATACAACCATCATTGCACAAGACCGTGGCCCACAGTACAGATGTTGGAGAGGAGTCTCCTCCTCCTTCCTCTACTGGGGAAAGTAGATGGAATCCAGGACAGGGTGGCCCTGGCTTGGATACTGAGGATTATAGCGCAGTCCCAGAACCTGCAGAAATTGACAACACACCTCCCAACAGTTCTCAACCAAAGGTGAATTTGTGCAAATATTATGCTTGGGGCATCTGTAAGCATAGAATAACAGGGGAAAAAAATGATACATGCAACTTTGAGCATCCCAAAAAATGTAGCGACCTCCTGTCTAAAGGAGTGTCGTTCTTCTTCCTGTACTTTCTTTCACCCAAAAATGTGCCACTCCTCGGTCCTCCAGAAGCAGTGTTACAACATCGACTGCCCTGCATACCATCTAAAAGGGACCAGGAGGCACAGACCCCACAAGACAAACAATAGTAGCTACGACAACCCAACTCCAGGTGATTTTTTAGTGGCAGGAAACGGAAAAAAAAAATTTGGAAGGAAAAAAAAAATGGGTCCCCCCTCGGAGCTTTTTTGGACTGGAGGCGCACCCAGTGGCCACCCATGGCCCTCCAGAATTACAACTACTGATGCCAATAACAAAATCCCCCCAACAAACACGGAATACAACCTCGTTCAATTTGCTAATATACAGGGCCTTTTAGCCATCCCAACAACAAAATACCTTTTATCAGTGGACTTCTAGAGGAGTCTAATGCAATGTTTGCAGCCTTCACAGAGACTCACACAAAAGATCACTTTGACAGTGAAATATGGATAAATGGTTACAACCTTTTTAGATGCGACAGAAAAAACAGGCAACAAGGGATGGGGGGTTGGCCTGTATGTCAAAGAGTCCCTTATCTGCACGGAGTTGCTGAACACCACAAATGAGGTAGTTGAAGTTCTATCAATAAACATCGAGAACCAAAACCTAGTCATTGTGGTTGTATACAACCCCACCAGATGCAACCTCACAACAGTTCAAGGAACAGCTACTGAAAATTGATTACTGTTTGGAAAACCTTCCAGCTCCATCCCCAAACATGGAAGAATGTAGCAAATAATGTTATAGCTGAAACAATCCCCGGAGGTAGCGCAGATGAAAGGTCACACACACATGAGCTACTAAGTCTCTGCGAAAAACACACCTTAATCCAGCAGATAGTGGAGCCAACAAGACTAGAAAGCACACTTGACCTTATCTTCACAAATAATGAGGACCTGATAAGAGACATAAGAATATCAAAAACAACTAATTCCGATCACAACCTAATCGAAGCCCAGACGTACATGCATAGGGGTTCTGATCAGCAGAATGCATGTACCTGTGAAGGTGTCTTCACAAAATACAACTTCAACAACAAGAACATCAACTGGGACCAGGTAAACCATGTCATAAACGAAACATGTTGGGAAGATGTCTTAAAGACATGGATCCAAACCAGTGCCTTGAAAGATCAACTTCCTGGCAGCCAAAGCATGTTCTAGGCATATTCCCCTAAGAAAGAAGAAGGCAGGAGTAAACTGGAGGAGAAAGATGCTCCCTCTACAAAAGACGACGAAGAGTCACTGAGCTCCTCAGGAGTGCTAGAATATCTGATACACAAAAGGAGGCGCTGACCGGGGAAAGGGTGGAAACTATTGAACTTAAGTTAAATGACTCTTACGGGAAACCCGGGAGAGGCAGGAGGAGCTTAAAGCTATTAGTGAAATTGAAAGAAATTCAAAATATTTTTCATATGCCAAAAACAAGGAATATACCACATCTAGTATCGGGCCCTTACTCAGACAGGATGGGACTTACACAGATGACAACAAGGAAATGAGTGAAATATTGAAATCCCAGTACGACTCTGTGTTTAGTAAACCACTAATCAGTCTGAGGATCGACGACCAATGATTTCTTCATGAATGAGCCTCAAAACCCCCATAAATGTATGCCAGTTTCCGAAAATTCCCCTAACTCCGATAGATTTCAAAAAAGCCATTGACAACCTGCCTATGCACTCAGCCCCGGGCCCAGACTCATGGAACTCTGTTTTCATTAAGAACTGCAAGAAACCCCTCTCGCGTGCCCTAAGTACACTATGGAGGAGGAGCTTGGACATGGGTGAAATTCCACAGTCACTTAAAACAACGGATATAGCCCACTCCATAAAGGTGGCAAAAAAAGCTTTAGCTAAGAACTATAGACCAATAGCTCTGACGTCCCCACATCATAAAAATCTTTGAAAGAGTGCTAAGAAGCAGGATGGCAAATCACCTGGATTCCCAAAAAAACCGGGCAATCCAGGGCAACATGGGTTCAGGGCAGGTCGCTCCTGCCTCTCACAACTACTGGATCACTATAACCCTGGCCTTGGATTTCACTGGAGAAATCAGAATGCAGATGTAATATACACAGACTTTGCAAAAGCATTTGACAAATGCGATCATGGCGTAATAGCCCATAAAATACGTGCTAAAGGAATAACTGGGAAAGTGGGGAGATGGATCTTCAATTCCTAACAAAACGAACACAAAGAGTAGTGGTCAACAGAGTTTAAAACGGAGGCTGCCATGTGAAGAGCTTGTTCCACAAGGGCACAGTACTCGCCCCCCTCTTATTCCGTATCCCCATATCAGACATAGACGAGATATACACCACAGCACCGTATCATCCTTTGCGGATGATACTAGGATCTGCATGAGGCTGTCATCTGCTGAGGGACGTGGTTAACCTCAAGAAGATATAAACAAAGTTTTCCAGTGGGCAACGGTAAACAGTATGATGTTCAATGAGGACAAATTCCAAATACTCCGTTTTTGGAAAAAATAGAGATAATAACTAGAACAGAGTATACTACTGACTCCGGCCATACAATAGTGCGGAAAAATATGTAAGGGACCTGGGAGTTGTAAAGTCTGAGGATCTCACTTTCAAGGATCACAACAGTGCCACGATCGCACGTGCAAAGAAAATGATAGGATGGATAATGAGAAAATTTCAAAACGGGGAGATGCCAAGCCAATGATGATCCTTTTCAAATCACTTGTTCTCTCTAGGCTGGAATACTGCTGTACATTAACATCTCCATTTAAAGCAGGTGAAATCGCAGATCTAGAGAGTGTACAGAGATCCTTTACTGCACGTATAAGTTCTGTCAAGCACCTTAATACTGGGAAACGCTTGGAAGCACTTGACTTGTACTCGTTGGAAAGCAGGAGGGAGAGATATATCATAATCTACACTTGGAAAATCTTGGGAAGGAATGGTCCCAAATCTGCACACACAAATCACTCCCTACGCAAGTAAAAGACTGGGCAGGGGATGCAAAATGCCCCCAATAAAAGTAAGGGGGCGCCATTGGTACACTAAGGGAAAACACCATAAGTGTCCGGGGCCCAAAACTGTTCAACAGCCTCCCATCAAGCATTAGGGGAATTGCCAATAAGCCCCTGGCTGCCTTCAAGAGAGAGCTGGACAGATACCTAAAGTCAGTGCCGGATCAGCCGGGCTGTGGCTCGTACGTTGGACTGCGTGCGGCCAGCAGTAACAGCCTAGTTGATCAGGCCCTGATCCATCGGGAGGCCTGGTCATGGACCGGGCCGCGGGGGCGTTGATCCCCGGAATAACCTCCAGGTAACCTCCACGTAAGGTAGGATGGGAATGAGAGAGGGGAGAGGAAGAAGGTAAAATTAGAGAGGAGGTGAAGCAGAGAAAGGGGTGAAGGAGAGAGAGAAGGGTTAGGGATGGAGAGTGGTGAGGGAGAGGTGGAGGTGAAAGAGAGAAGGAGATGAGAGAGAGAAAGAGGAAGGTGAGAGAGGGAGGGAGATGAGAGAGAGAGGAAGGCGAGAGAGGGTGAGGGAGGTAGAGGAGAGAGAGAGAGAGAGAGGATGAGAGAGAGGAGAGATGAGGAGAGTCCGAGGGAGAGAGAGAGAGAGAGGCTAGGGGAACATCAAAAGGCTCTACCCTCTATGGCCGCCCAAAACTTCCATCCTGTTCATCAGTCTCAATAAGGAAGGAGGCAGGGACGCCGTGGGGGAGGGGTACCAGAGAGGAGATGGGGTACCCCGGGGCATGGACGCAGTGGGGGAGGGGTACCAGAGATGAGGCGGGGTACCCCGGGGCAAGGACCCAGTGGGGGAGGGGTACCAGAGGGGAGACGGGGTACCCCGGGGCAGTGGCGTACCCAAGGGGAATAAAGAAAATTTGAACCATCATAAACTGTGTGGTTGCAGCACTGAGTGCGAGTCAGGTGCACCTGCACAGGTAGATCACGGCGTGCACTGTGGGTCTGGTGCATGTGCACAGATGGATCACGGCTTGCACTGTGGGTCTGGTGCACGTGCACAGATGGGTCACGGCGTGCACTGTGAGTCTGATGCACGTGCACAGATGGATCACGGCGTGCACTGAGTCTGATGCACGTGCACAGATGGGTCACAGTGTGCATTGTGGGTCTGGCGCACGTGCATAGATGGATCATGGTGTGCACTGTGGGTCTGGTGCATGTGCAAAGATGGATCATGGTGTGTACTGAGTGCGAGTCTGGTGCACTTGCACAGGTGGGTCACAGTGTGCACTGTGGGTCTGGTGCACGTGCACAAATGGATCACAGTCTTGAAATCAGTGGGTGTGAGCTAGTAGACATCAGTGGGTGTGAGCTAGGAGACATCAGCGGGTGTGAGCTAGTAGACATCAGTGGGTGTGAGCTAGTAGACTTCAGTGGGTGTGAGGTAGTAGACATCAGTGGGTCTGAGCTAGGAGACATCAGTGGGTGTGAGGTAGTAGACATCAGTGGGTCTGAGCTAGGAGACATCAGTGGGTGAGAGCTAGTAGACATCAGTGGGTCTGAGCTAGGAGACATCAGTGGGTGTGAGGTAGTAGACATCAGTGGGTGTGAGCTAGTAGACATCAGTGGGTCTGAGCTAGGAGACATCAGTGGGTCTGAGGTAGGAGACATCAGTGGGTCTGAGGTAGGAGACATCAGTGGGTGTGAGCTAGTAGACATCAGTGGGTCTGAGCTAGGAGACATCAGTGGGTCTGAGGTAGGAGACATCAGTGGGTGTGAGCTAGTAGACATCAGTGGGTCTGAGCTAGGAGACATCAGTGGGTGTGAGCTAGGAGACATCAGTGGGTCTGAGCTAGGAGACAGTGGGTGTGAGGTAGTAGACATCAGTGGGTCTGAGCTAGGAGACATCAGTGGGTGTGAGGTAGTAGACATCAGTGGGTCTGAGCTAGGAGACATCAGTGGGTGTGAGGTAGTAGACATCAGTGGGTCTGAGATAGGAGACATCAGTGGGTGTGAGCTAGTAGACATCAGTGGGTCTGAGCTAGTAGACATCAGTGGGTGTGAGGTAGTAGACATCAGTGGGTCTGAGCTAGTAGACATCAGTGGGTGTGAGATAGGAGACATCAGTGGGTGTGAGGTAGTAGACATCAGTGGGTCTGAGCTAGTAGACATCAGTGGGTTGAGTAGTAACATCAGTGGGTGAGCTAGTAGACATCAGTGGGTGTGAGGTAGTAGACATCAGTGGGTCTGAGCTAGTAGACATCAGTGGGTGTGAGGTAGTAGACATCAGTGGGTCTGAGCTAGTAGACATCAGTGGGTGTGAGATAGGAGACATCAGTGGGTCTGAGCTAGTAGACATCAGTGGGTGTGAGGTAGTAGACATCAGTGGGTCTGAGATAGGAGACATCAGTGGGTGTGAGATAGACATCAGTGGGTCTGAGCTAGTAGACATCAGTGGGTGTGAGGTAGTAGACATCAGTGGGTCTGAGCTAGGAGACACCAGTGGGTGTGAGCTAGTAGACATCAGTGGGTCTGAGCTAGTAGACATCAGTGGGTGTGAGGTAGTAGACATCAGTGGGTCTGAGCTAGGAGACATCAGTGGGTGTGAGCTAGTAGACATCAGTGGGTCTGAGCTAGGAGACATCAGTGGGTGTGAGCTAGTAGACATCAGTGGGTCTGAGCTAGGAGACACCAGTGAGTGTGAGGTAGTAGATATCAGTGGGTCTGAGCTAGGAGACATCAGTGGGTGTGAGCTAGTAGACATCAGTGGGTCTGAGCTAGGAGACACCAGTGAGTGTGAGGTAGTAGATATCAGTGGGTCTGAGCTAGGAGACATCAGTGGGTGTGAGCTAGTAGACATCAGTGGGTCTGAGCTAGGAGACATCAATGGGTGTGAGGTAGTAGACATCAGTGGGTCTGAGCTAGGAGACATCAGTGGGTGTGAGGTAGTAGACATCAGTGGGTGTGAGCTAGGAGACATCAGTGGGTGTGAGCTAGGAGACATCAGTGGGTGTGAGCTTGGAGACATCAGTGGGTGTGAGCTAGGAGACGTCAGTATGGCAATGAAGATGTCAGGTATTTCTGTCAAGGCTGTGCAGGTATCGTCCCAGGAGAGCTACAGTTACTGTTACTTGGGAACTATCATGAGGATAGTCTGTCTCATGCACAAGACAGATGGATATTGTTTCTGTGGTTATATTCATCATCCTCAGAATGTAGGAGAAATGGACTAGGAGAGAGAGGAAAGATTAGAGAGGAGAAATTATCGAACTTGCTACCTATATTAGTAAATAAGTGTTGTTGTTATAAGTTACTAGGGGGAGCAGGTGTTGATACTGGTGATCAGGTGTTGATACTGGTGATCAGGCTGCTGAGAGAGTACCTTCATACTGATAAGGGGCTCTTGTTTCAAGAAATTGGAGCTACCCTTCCCCGACTTGGATCATATCTGATTTTTCTTATCACCGTTCCCCGTCCCCATTCCCAGAGGCTGTATGACCATCCGTACGTGTTTAGAGCTTCTTCGTGAATATGAAATGCATATACACACACACCATTTATATATATATATATTATATATATATATATATATATATATATATATAATGTGGTGCCGAGGAGGTAACACTAGTCAATCCTTTCTAAAATTTTCTCTTATACATTTAAAGATATATTTGTTTCATTTATGTTAATATAAAAATTAATTTGTTTGTACCAGAAGAACCTTAAGAAACTTATAAGTTTACAATAATTTAATAATAAATAGACACAACGAAATATATTTTTTCGTTAAATTCAGAACGATTTTTGCGAAATTATTGCGTATACATAGTTTAGCTAAAATCGCTAGTTTGATTTATTCGGCACGAGACACACACACACACAGCTTCAAGCAGAGGTATGATAAAGCTCACGGTTCAGGGAGAGTGACCTAGTAGCGACCAGTGAAGAGGCAGGGCCAGGAGCTTGGACTCAACCCCTGCAACCTCAACTAGGTGAGTACAACTAGGCGAGTACACACACACACACACACACACACACACACACACACACACACACACACACAGGAGCAGAGTACATTTCACAATTACTATAATTATGTACAACAGTGATTACCAAACCTTTCGATCTTGTACCTCTTAAGGTTAGTATCAGCAACCGAGTAACTCGTTGTACTGATACAAAAGTAGTTTTCGACGAATTCTGTTTGAGATAAAGACAAATATGAGGAACAGTATACTTGTAAATTTTTTGAAGTATATATCTTGGCTATGCAACAGTATATGTATTTCCTAAAGGACATGAATATGAACTTACCAAGTTAAAGCTTTGTGTAGTCATACTCTTGTTAATGTATATCATAACATTAAAGATACTTGCAAAAAAGATTATTGATATCTTTATTGTAAGAAAGAAAGCGAACTCATTTTTTAAATAAGGATGTTAATTTAGGTATCAACTGCAAATAATTAGGGCCTAAATTATTTACATCTGTTTCAGCTCCCGGGAAATTTACTGTGAAGGATATGCTGGTTAATTTAAAGTCAGGGCAGCAATACAATATGCTCATCACAGTGGTCATCTGCCACAAAATTTTATCTTGATGCACAAAACAGATCAAATTAATCCATGGCTTGTAGGAATTGTTAAAATTTTTCTTACGGTCATATTGGCACCTGTGGGAGTATGACTGGCTCATCTGTGACCAGAATTTAATTAAAGTCTCATGATCATTGTGAGTAGTTGAATCATTCACAGAATCTGCGAATTTCTCTTGCATAATGTCAGGGAGCGAGTGCACATCCCAGTGAATGGGTTATATATAAATTTTAAGTCTTCCTCTTATAAGTCTGGGAAGTAAGACTAATTTCGTTACGGAGGGAAGACAACTGATTCTGAATAAGATTACTGAAGTTAGTAGAGCTAGTTCCCCCTTTCCTCACGAGCTGTGGTCATATATTCCAACAAAAATTTTCCTGCCCTAACATTTTATTACCACAACCCCAGTTTCTTCGTAAATTCCCTAACTTTATCAGTGACATGAACGTTGTTAACTGGTTTTGTAGTGAGACAGTGTGTTTTGATGAGAAAACATACCATTAATGTACGCTAATTTCAACTGCTAATCCCAGTCAGAGATATCTGTAGGAACCTTGAGATTGTCTTGCCATCTGGAGTGACTAATTCATCAGACTCTCAAGGTCAGGCAGAGCGGCGTCATTATGGTGCTGACACTTCACCTACACATACTCCTAATATTTTTAAATCGTGTACTTTTGTGTAATTATAGAGGTGGCATATTGCCTATACTAAACTTTGTTGTCTCAATATATTGCAACTAACCGCTTGTTTATAAAATAATTAATATAAATTAATAGCAATAACATAAATTATAACTCGCTGGCTTACCCCCTGAAAATCCTTTCGCATATCCCTGAGGGTACGCGTACCCCTAGTTTGGAAACCCCGGATGTAGGAGATGAAAGGTAAATGATGGAACGGGAACTTCCCTCACGTATAGGCATCATTATAAGTTCAAAAATACACATTTTACTTCTGAGGAGTTGCTCTGGCAGGAATTCTTTGGGGAAAAGATTAGTTTTCCCTCATTGGGTTAGGTAGAGGAAGGAAAGTTGATATCCAGGTGAGAGGGAAGAAGAACAGTGGATGAGGGGGGAAGAAAGAACGAGGGGAGAGAGTGGGGGAAATGAGGGGAAAGGGAGACCAGAAGGATGAGTGGGAAAAGAGCAAGAGGCAGTCAAGAGAAGAGGGATGAAAACGATTATAGATGATTGAGGGGAAGATTTCCTGGAAGGGTCGAGAAAGATAAAGGCAAGGTTATGCTTACACCAACTGCTGCAGTGTGTGTGTGTGTGTGTGTGTGTGCGTGTGTGCGTGTGTGCGTGTGTGCGTGTGTGCGTGTGTGCGTGTGTGTTGTGTGGTGTGCGCGTGTGCGTGTGTGTGTGTGTGTGTGTGTGTGTGTGTGTGTGTGTGTAGTGCGCTTTGTGTGTGCGTGTGTGTGTGCTGTGTGTGTGTGGATGTGTGTGTGTGTGTGTGTAGTGAGTGTGGTGCGTGTGTGTGTGTGTGTGTGTGTGTGTGTGCGCGTGTGTGTGTGTGCGTGTGTGTGTGTTGTGTGTGTGTGTGTGTGCGTTGTGTGTGTGTGCGTGCGTGTGTGTGTGTGTGGTGTGTGGTGTGTTGTGTGCGTGTGGTGCGCGTGTGTGATGGTGTGTGATGTGTGGTGGTGTGTGTGGGGTGTGCGTGTGTGTGCGTGGTGTGTGTGTGCGTGTGGTGTGCGTGTGTGTGTGTGCGTGCGTGCGTGCTTGTGTGATGTGTGTGAGTGGGGTGCGTGCCTGTGTGCGCGTGCGTGCGTGTGTGTGTGTGTGTGTGTGTTGTGGTGTGTGTGTGTGTGTGTGCGTGCTTGTGTGTGTGTGTGTGCGCGTGCGTGCTTATGTGTGTGCGTGCGTGTGTGTGTGTGTGTGTGTGTGTACTCACCTATTTGTACTCGCCTGTTTGTGTTTGCAGGGGTCGATTCATAGCTCCTGGCCCCGCCTCTTCACTGATTGCTACTGGGTTCTCTCCCTGCTCCATGAGCTTTATCAAACCTTGTCTTAAAACTATGTATGGTTCCTGCCTCCAACTACGTCACTTTCTAGGCTATTCCACTTCCTAACAACGCTATGACTGATGAAATACTTCCTAACATCCCTTTGACTCATAGGAGTCTTCAACTTCCAATTGTAACAACTTGTTTCTGTGTCCCATCTCTGGAACATCCTGTCTCTGTTCGCCTTTTCGATTCCTCTCAGTATTTTGTATGTCGTTATCATATCCCCCCCTTTCTCTCCTGTCTTCCAGTGTCGTGAGGTCGATTTCCCATAACCTTTCTTCGTAGGACAATTCCCTTAGCTCTCGTTGCAAACCTTTGTAATTTCTCTAAATTCTTGACGTGCATGATCAGATGTGGATTCCAAACTGGTGCTGCATGCTCCAATATGAGCCTGACGTATATGGTGTACAAAGTCTTGAATGATTCCTTACTGAGGTATCGGAACCCTATTCTTAGGTTTGCCAGACACCCGCATGTTGCAGCAGTTATTGATGTGCGCCTCAGGGAATGCGCTCGGTATTATACTCACCCCAAGATCTTTTTCCCTGAGTGAGGTTTGCAGTCTTTGGCCACCTAGACTATACCCTGTGGTCTTCTTTGCCCCTCTCCGATCTTCGTGACTTTGCATTTGGCGGGGTTAAATTCAAGAAGCCAGTTGCTGGACCAGGCTTGTAGCCTGTCCAGGTCACTTTGTAGTCCTGCCTGATCCTCGACCGATTTAATTCTCCTCATTAACTTCACATCATCTTCAAACAAGGACACTTCTGAGTCTATCCCTTCCGTTATGTCATATACCAAAACAGCACAGGTCCTAGTACTGACCCTTGTGGAACCCCGTGTGTGTGGTGTGTGTGTGTGTGTGTGTGTGTGTGTGTGTACGTATATATGGTAGCGGGGGTCGAGTCTCAGTCCCTGGCCCCGACTTTTAACTTCATATATATGAAAGCGTTCTGCCAAAAGTCAACAAGTAAGAGTGTTTCTCCCTACGCTCAGCTTCATAAAATCTCCTTAAGACTTTAAATAAAGTTCTACATACAGTGAACCATTCTGAATAATAGTTTGCTATGTACTGCGTCTTCAGGTCATCTTAACTTCATAGCATAAATTGTACCAGTTTACTTCTTGACGGACAACGTCGTACATTCACTGAAAACTGTGTATTGTTTGTATTGACCCACTTCATCGAACTCGTTCAACTTTCTGACTGTCCAGAGACTGAGGTAGTAATTCCTAACATTGCAGTTAGGCACTTGCGTCTCTGACTTACGTATATGCTTCCCTGTCGCATGTTCATGTCTGATTATTATTATTATTATTATTATTATTATTATTATTATTATTATTATTATTATTTCAGTCAAAGGTAAGCACTAAACCCTTAGAGTCATATAGCGCCTGGGGAATGGAAAGTAATTGGATTTGATCCGGAAAGTGGAGGTTTAGAATAGCTGCAATTCCTTGGATCAAGAGCCTTTTAATAGAGTCAGCGTACGCCCCTTGGAATGGACAGTAAGTTCGTTGGTTGCTATCAGTCACATGATCTCTGGCTCGCTGGTTGCTATCAGTCACATGATCTCTGGCTCACTGGTTGCTATCAGTCACATGATCTCTGGCTCACTGGTTGCTATCAGTCACATGATCTCTGGCTCGCTGGTTGCTATCAGTCACATGATCTCTGGCTCGCTGGTTGCTATCAGTCACATGATCTCTGGCTCGCTGGTTGCTATCAGTCACATAATCTCTGGCTCGTTGGTTGCTATCAGTCACATAATCTCTGGCTCGTTGGTTGCTATCAGTCATATAATCTCTGGCTCGTTGGTTGCTGTCAGTCACATAATCTCTGGCTCGTTGGTTGCTATCAGTCATATAATCTCTGGCTCGTTGGTTGCTGTCAGTCACATGATCTCTGGCTCGCTGGTTGCTATCAGTCATATGAACCACTACCAACACCATCACCTTCACTACCATCATCTCCACTACCAACACCACCTCCACTACCATCACTTCCACTATCACCATCACCTTCACTACCATCATCTCCACTACCAACACCACCTCCACTACCATCACTTCCACTATCACCATCACCTTCACTACCATCATCTCCACTACCAACACCACCTCCACTACCATCACTTCCACTATCACCATCACCTCCACTAAAATCACCACACCTCCACTACCAACACCACACTCCACTACCAATACCACCTCCACTACCATCACTCCACTACACCATTACCAATACCATCACCACCACCACCACTACCAACATCACTACCATCACCATAACCTCCACAACCAACACCATCACCTCCACTACCATGACCACCTCCACTACCATGACCATCACCTCAACTACCAACACCATCACCTCCACTACCATGATAATCACCTCCACTACCAACACCATCACCTCCACTACCAACACCATCACCACTACCAACACCAACACCTCCACTACCATCACCATCACCTCCACTACCATCACCATCACCTACACTACCATCACCATCACCTTCGCTGCCAACACCATCACCACTACCAACACCATCACCTCCACTACGGTCACCATTACCGCCACTACCAACACCATCACCTCCACTACGGTCACCATCACCGCCACTACCAACACCATCACCTACACTACCCACACCATCACCTCCACTACCCACACCATTACCTCCACTGCCATCATCATCACCTCCACTACCATCACCAACACCTCCACTACCATCACCATCACCTCCAGTACCATCACCATCACCTCCAGTACCATCACCCTCACCTCCAGTACCATCACCATCACCTCCACTACCAACACCATCACCTCCGCTACCAACACCATCACCTCCGCTACCAACACCATCACCTCCACTACCAGCACCATCACCTACACTACCATCACCTACACTACCATCACCTACACTACCATCACCATCACCTCCACTACCAATACCATCACCTCCACTACCCACACCATCACCTCCACTACCATCACCCTCACCTTCACTACCATCACCCTCACCTTCACTACCATCACCCTCACCTTCACTACCATCACCTTCACCTTCACTACCATCACCCTCACCTTCACTACCATCACCCTCACCTTCACTACCATCACCCTCACCTTCACTACCATCACCCTCACCTTCACTACCATCACCCTCACCTACACTACCATCACCCTCACCTACACTACCATCACCATCACTTCCACTACCCACACCATCACCTCCACTACCACCACCATCACCTCCACTACTACCACCATCACCTCCACTACCCACACCATCACCTCTACTACCCTCACCATCACCACCATCACCTTCGATCCAGATAACGTACTCTAGACAGTGGTGGAGGATACAATATACACCCTTTAAATCTCTACAGTGTAAAGCGTTGTCCCAGTCAGTCTAAACAGAGCAAAACGTCCCTATCTCTACAAGGAGGAAAACGTTGTCTCAGTCTAAACAGAGTAAAACGTTGTCCCAATATCTACACAGAGGAAAATATTGTCCCAATAAATCTCTACACAACAAAACGTTGTCCGAATAATAGCCTCTTGTGGAGCGTGTATCACCAAAATCGTCCATTACCACAGGCAGTCCATGACAGAGGCTTGGCTTCTGCCTGTAGCTTGGCATTCTTCTCCCCTTCTCATTATTACCTCTCAGTATTACGTTATCTCACCCCCCCCTTCCTCCCCCACTCTCCGCCTTCCACTCTCCTCTTTTTGCAGTGCTTTTGCAACAAAACTTGTATTGTTAGGTACTGCAGCCAGTGCACTGTTCCAGCGGTACCTTTACCTTTGATGAGTTTCTAGAGGCTTATTACTCTCGGAGCCCGGCCATGGGCCAGGCTCCTCTGGTGCTTGCCAGTGAATTGCGAAGTGTTGCAGCTCTGGACTGTTTATTTATGTCGTATCTTTGCAGTATGAACATTGTGTTCCTTAATAAAAAATATCAAGAAATTTGGTACGAGAGGCAGGGTCTGGACCGGACCACTGGCATGGGGGGGGGGGGTGACCTCTCCTTCCTGGGGTCGACTACAGGTCTGGAAGCTGGTTGAGAGGACGTGTGCACCTCCCCCAACACTGCTTCAACCTAACATGAGGAATTGAGTTGTACTTTCACTCGGATTTAACCCAAATAGATTTCTGGGACGGAATAGTACGCAAACTCACTCGACACGTGCATATACACAGTTTGTGTGCGCGCGAGTCTGCGCGTGAGCGCATGTATTTGCTAGCGTGCCGCGAGCGTCTGTACACTGAGAAATAATTACTCGCTTAGGTATATATTAACAATTGGTGAACTGTAGCACCTATCTTACTTTAACATCAAGGTTATCTTCATTTTTCTTGCTTAAACAAGTCCTTGCTGTTTAAATAACTCAAAGCTCTGTGGCTTTATCTATAAAACAAAAGAGGCTATTTAAATAACGCAAAGCTTTCCTGCTTAAATGATAATAGTTTTTTTGTGTGGATAGAAGGCTTTCGTGCGTCTCTTGAAACAACCCAGTTTGGTCCTCTTTTACTTAATACTGCGATGACGCATCTACTTATAGATCAGTAAAAGAAAATACTCGTATCTTCTAATTCACTTTCTCCGTGTCTCTCTCTCTCTCAGAATTTTTTTTTTTTCAGCCGTCAACTCTGAGGTAGTTTTTCCTTGCAGTTTTGTTTTTATCTGAGGGTGATGTGCATCCTTAAGCAATATTTGACGCGAAAGTTTGCAGGTCGTGCTAGACCAAAGGGATGCAGGGAAACCGGTTAGTCGGACTTGGGTCCTTGAAGTGGAAAGTACAGTGCCTGCACAATAAAAAAGGAGTTTGGGATATTTGCTGTTCAGAGGGACACCCTCCTCAGTATATATATAATATATATATATATTATATATATATAATATATATATAAATATAATATATATATATATATATATATATATATATATATATATATAATATACACTGAGGAGGGTGTCCCTCTGAACAGCAAATACGATAGTATCCTGAGGCATATTTTTACTCTAGAAGACGGACTTTGGGACCAAGCTACACTTTCAGACAGACTAGGAGGTATTGGTGTCCGCAAGGCATCACAGATTACACTACTTTCTTTCCTGCCCTCATGTGTTGCATCCAGTTGCTTTGTAGCAGCG
>NC_069409.1:41602179-41659679 GCF_026875155.1 Cherax quadricarinatus
CCACTCTTGAGTCAGATATAGTTATTTATCCATGTGTTTCCTTACTATTTTAAGGCTTTCTCTAGAAATATAATACAAATAAAATTTCCTTCCTTCTCGTTGCAGAAAACAAAACATGTAAGGATGGCGTGAAGAATGTCACTGTGTAATGTGCTGAGTCGTAGGTGCTAGTTACAGTAGTGATGTGTTAGTGATAGCAGCGTGTTGTGTTCAACACCCTACTTCCCCCTCCCCCCAGAGTGAAGAGTCTTGGACCACGCGTGTTGACATAGTGTTCTCTAATTTTGACTATAACGCCCCAAGTTTTCAATAAATTTATTCTGCACTCCACCCATCTCACTCCAGTAAGTTATGGTAGTGTGCGGGTTAGTAACCTGACTAGTATCTCACTCCAGTAAGTTATGGTAGCGTGCAGGTTAGTAACCTGACTAGTATCTCACTCCAGTAAGTTATGGAAGTGTGCGGGTTAGTAACCTGACTAGTATCTCACTCCAGTAAGTTATGGTAGTGTGCGGGTTAGTAACCTGACTAGTATCTCACTCCAGTAAGTTATGGTAGTGTGCGGGTTAGTAACCTGACTAGTATCTCACTCCAGTAAGTTATGGTAGTGTGCGGGTTAGTAACCTGACTAGTATCTCACTCCAGTAAGTTATGGTAGTGTGCGGGTTAGTAACCTGACTAGTATCTCACTCCAGTAAGTTATGGTAGTGTGCGGTTAGTAACCTGACTAGTATCTCACTCCAGTAAGTTATGGTAGCGTGCGGGTTAGTAACCTGACTAGTATCTCACTCCAGTAAGTTATGGTAGTGTGCGGGTTAGTAACCTGACTAGTATCTCACTCCAGTAAGTTATGGTAGCGGGTTAGTAACCTGACTAGTATCTCACTCCAGTAAGTTATGGTAGTGCGCGGGTTAGTAACCTGACTAGTATCTCACTCCAGTAAGTTATGGTAGTGTGCTGGTTAGTAACCTGACTAGTATCTCACTCCAGTAAGTTATGGTAGTGTGCGGGTTAGTAACCTGACTAGTATCTCACTCCAGTATAGTTATGGTAGTGGCGGGTTAGTAACCTGACTAGTATCTCACTCCATAAGTTATGGTAGTGCGCGGGTTAGTAACCTGACTAGTATCTCAAATCCAGTAAGTTATGGTAGTGCGCGGTTAGTAACCTGACTAGTATCTCACTCCAGTAAGTTATGGTAGTGCGCGGGGTTTGTAACCTGACTAGTATCTCACTCCAGTAAGTTATGGTAGTGGCGGGTTAGTAACCTGACTAGTTTTCTCACTCCAGTAAGTTATGGTAGTGCGCGGGTTAGTAACCTGACTAGTATCTCACTCCAGTAAGTTATGGTAGTGTCGGTTAGTAACCTGACTAGTATCTCACTCCAGTAAATTATGGTAGTGTGCGGGTTAGTAACCTGACTAGTACTCACTCCAGTAAGTTATGGTAGTGTCGGGTTAGTAACCTGACTAGTATCTCACTCCATAAGTTATGGTAGTGCGCGGGTTAGTAACCTGACTAGTATCTCACTCCAGTAAGTTATGGTAGGTGCGGGTTAGTAACCTGACTAGTATCTCACTCCAGTAAGTTATGGTAGTGTGCGGGTTAGTAACCTGACTAGTATCTACCAGTAAAGTTATGGTAGTGCGCGGGTTAGTAACCTGACTATATCTCACTCACAGTAAGTTATGGTAGTGCGCGGGTTAGTAACCTGAAAAAGTATCACACTCCAGTAAGTTATGGTATGCGCGGTTAGTAACCTGACTATATCTCACTCCAGTAATTATGGTAGTGTGCGGGTTAGTAACCTGAACTAGTATCTCACTCCGTAAGTTATGGTAGTGGCGCGGTTAGAACCTGACTAGTATCTCACTCCGTAAGTTATGGTAGTGCGCCGGGTTAGTAACCTGACTAGTATCTCACTCCATAAGTTATGGTAGTGTGGCGGGTTAGTAACCCTGACTAGTATCTCACCCAGTAAGTTATGGTATGTGCGGGTTATAACCTGACTAGTATCTCCATAAATTACTCATCCTAGTATCCTACTAGGTATGTCAACTAGATCCTGTCCCGTAAGTTTGAGTATGGCCGCGTTAGATAACCGATCTTAGTATCTCCTCTCATAAGTTTGTGTGCGGTTTTTACTATATCCTCACTTTCTCGTGAAGTTTCGGTAGCTGCTTGACTCTTACCTACAAGACTCCTCACTTCGGAAGTATGGGTTTCGGTTAGTCCTTCAGACTCACTCCGGTAAGTTATGGGTGCGGTTGTAACCTGACTAGTTCTCACTCCAGTAAGTTATGGTAGTGTGCGGTTAGAACTTGTATTTCACATCCTAGTATGGTAGTGTGCGGGTTTGTAACCTGACTAGATCTCAGATATATATCTCACTCCAGTAATTATGTAGTGTGGCATAAAGGGAAACCCGACACAAGTACAGTATGAGACTCTCTCTCCTCGCCCAGTGCTGAAAAATAAACCAACCCAAGTAAAATGCCATCCTTATGACAAAGTTTCGCCCACAAAGAGAGCTTCAAGTTTCAACCAGATCCACCTGGGGAAAGAGGACACGAGTATAGTGTGGAGAGTCAGGTGGAGAGTGTCTTAAATCCAACATTCTCCACCTGACTCTCCACACTATATATACTCGTGTACTCTTTATCCAGGTGGATCTGGTTGTAACTTAAAGCTCACTGTATGGGCGAAACGTTGTTAATAAAGGATCGCATTATACTGTATTTGTGTTTATTTTTCCATCGTATCGGTATTCCATACCATTTATCTGTACCACTTTCTCTCTTCTTTATCTTCCACTCTCCTTCCCTCCCTCTTACTCTCCTTTTCTGTCTCTCCTTCCCTTCCCTCCTTGCTTCCTCTCCCTCCTTCCTCTCCCTCCTTCCTCTCCCTCCTTCCTCTCCCTCCTTCCTCTCCCTCCTTCTCACCTCCTTTTTCTCCCTCCTTCCTCTCCCCCTTCCTCTCCCTCCTTCTTCTCCATCCTTCTCCCTCCTTCTTCTCCTACCTCCCTCACTCCCTCCTTCCTTCTCCCTCCTTTCCTCTCCCTCCTTCCTCTCCCTCCTCTTCTCCCTCCTTCCTCTCCCTCCTTCTTCTCCATCCTCTCTTCTCCTCCTTCTTCTCCCTCTTCTCTCCTCTCCTCTCCCTCCTTCTTCTCCCTCCGTCCTCTTCCTCCTTCTTCTCCCTCCTTCTTCTCCCTCCTTCCTCTCCCTCCTTCTTCTCCCTCCTTCGTCTCCTCCTCCCTCTCCCCTCCTTCTTCTCCCTCCTTCCTCTCCCTCCTTCTTCTCCCTCCTTCTTCTCCCTCCTTCTCCCTCCTTCTTCTCCCTCCTTCTCCCTCCTTCCCTCCCTCCTTCTCTCCCTCCTTCCTCTCCCTCCTTCCTCTCCCTCCTTCTCTCCGTCCTTCCTCTCCCTCCTTCCTCTCCCTCCTTCCCTCCCCCCTTTCCTCTCCCTCCTTCCTCTCCCTCCTTCCCCTCCCTCCTTTTCCCTCCTTCCTCTCCCCCCTTCCTCTCCCTCCTTCCTCTCCCTCCTTCTTCTTCCTCCTTCCTCTCCCTCCTTCTTCTCCCTTCCTCTCCCTCCTTCTTCTCCTCCTTCTTCTCCCTCCTTCTCCCCTCCTTCCTCTCCCCTCTTCTCCCTCCTTCTCTCCCTCCTTCCCCTCCTTCCTCTCCCTCCTTCTTCTCCCTCCTTCTTCCTCCTCTCCTCCTTCTTCTCCCTCCTTCTTCTCCCTCCTTCTTCTCCCCCTTCCTTCCCTCCTTCTTCTCCCTCCTTCTTCTCCCTCCTTCTCTCCCTCCTTCCTCTCCCTCCTCTTCTCCTCCTTCTTCTCCTCCTTCCTCTCCCTCCTTCCTCTCCCTCCTTCTCCCTCCTTCTTCTCCCTCCTTCCTCTCCCTCCTTCTCTCCCTCCTTCTTCTCCCTCCTTCCTCTCCCTCCATCTCTCCCTCCTTCTCCCTCCTTCTTCTCCCTCCTTCTTCTCCCTCCTTCTCTCCCTCCTTCCTCCCTCCTTCTTCTCCCTCCTTCTTCCTCCCTCCTTCCTCTCTCCCTCCTTCCCTCTCCCTCCTTCTTCTCTCCCTCCTTCTTCTCCCTCCTCTCTCCCTCCTTCCTCTCCCTCCTTCCTCCCTCCTTCTCTCCCCTCCTCCTCCTCCTCCCCTCCTTCTTCTCCCCTCCTTCTTCTCCCTCCTTCCTCTCCCTCTCTCTCCTCTCCCTCCTTCTTCTCCTCCTTCCCTCCTTCCTTCTCCCTCCTTCCTCTCCCTCCTTCTCTCCTCCCTCCTTCTTCTTCTCCCTCCTTCTCCCTCTCTCTCCTCCTTCCCCTCTCTCCCTCCTTCTCTCCCTCTCTTTCTCCCTCCTTCTTCTCCCCTTCTTCTCCCTCCTTCTCCCTCCTTCATCTCCCTCCTTCTTCTCCCTCCTTCTTCTCCCCTCCTTCTTCTCCCTCCTTCTTCCCTCCTTCTTCTCCCTCCTTCCTCTCCTCCTTCTCCTCCTCTTCTTCCCTCCTTCTTCTCCCTCCTTCTTCCTCCTTCTTCTCCCTCCTTCTTCTCCCTCCTTCTCTCCTCCTTTCTCCCTCCTTCTTCTCCCTCCTTCTCCCTCTCTTCTCTTCTCTCCTCCTTCTTCTCCCTCCTTCTTCTCCCTCCTTTCCTCTCCCTCTCTTCTTCTCTCCTCCTTCCTCTCCCTCCTTCTCTCCCTCCTTCTTCTCCTCCTTCTTCTCCCTCCTTCTTCTCCCTCTCTCTTCTCCCTCCTTCTTCTCCCTCCTTTCTCTCCTCCTTCCTCTCCCTCCTTCCTCTCCCTCCTTCTTCTCCCTCCTTCTTCTCCCTCCTTCTTCTCCCTCCTTCTTCTCCCTCCTTCCTCTCCCTCCTTCTTCTCCCTCCTTCTTCTCCCTCCTTCTTCTCCCCTTCCTTCTCCCCTCCTTCTTCTCCCTCCTTCTTCTCCCTCCTTCTCCCCTCCTTCTTCTCCCTCCTTCCTCTCCCTCCTTCTTCTCCCTCCTTCTTCTCCCTCCTTCTCCCTCCTTCTTCTCCCTCCTTCTTCTCCCTCCTTCTTCTCCCTCCTTCTCCCTCCTTCTTCTCCCTCCTTCCTCTCCCTCCTTCTTCTCCCTCCTTCTTCTCCCTCCTTCCTCTCCCTCCTTCCTCTCCCTCCTTCTTCTCCCTCCTTCTTCTCCCTCCTTCCTCTCCCTCCTTCTTCTCCCTCCTTCTTCTCCCTCCTTCCTCTCCCTCCTTCTTCTCCCTCCTTCTCCCTCCTTCTTCTCCCTCCTTCTTCTCCCTCCTTCCTCTCCCTCCTTCCTCTCCCTCCTTCTTCTCCCTCCTTCTTCTCCCTCCTTCTCCCTCCTTCTTCTCCCTCCTTCTTCTCCCTCCTTCTTCTCCCTCCTTCTTCTCCCTCCTGTTGGCCGAACATGAATATTAGTTTTAGATTCTCTTTCATGTTTTTTAATTCTATTACTTTTTATTTTGAATTCTTCTCGTTATCCAGTTTTTTCTCTTATATTTTTTCTTCCTCTCGTTCTTCTACTATTCATATTAAACTATATTTTTCTTTCTTTCTTCCTCTGTTTTAATTCAGATCTTCGTCATTCTTGTCTTCCTCTTTCTTCAGCTCCTCATTCTTCTCTTCGTTATTCTCGTCTTATCCTCTGCTTCGTTCTCTCTCTTTATCTCACTTGCTTTTTCCTCTGCTTCATCCTCTTTCTCTTCATTCTCTTCTTCCTCTGCTTCATTCTCTTCTTCCTCTGCTTCATTCTCTTCTTCCTCTGTTTCGTTCTCTTCTTGCTCTGTTTCATTCTATCCTTGCTCTGTTTCATTCTTTTCTTCCTCTGATTTATTCTCTTCTTCCTCTGTTTCATTCATCTTTGCTTCATTAAGTTCTTTCTTTCCTCTGCTCCTCTTCCCACTTTCTCACTTCGTTTTCTTTGTTTGTTTGTAATGTTGTTGGTGTACTTCACTCCTGGTTCTTGTTAGACGCCACAATGTTGTTAGTGTACTTCACTCCTGGTTCTTGTTAGACGCCACAATGTTGTTAGTGTACTTCACTCCTGGTTCTTGTTAGACGCCACAATGTTGTTGGTGTACTTCACTCCTGGTTCTTGTTAGACGCCACAATGTTGTTAGTGTACTTCACTCCTGGTTCTTGTTAGACGCCACAATGTTGTTAGTGTACTTCACTCCTGGTTCCTGTTAGACGCCACAATGTTGTTAGTGTACTTCACTCCTTGTTCCTGTTAGACGCCACAATGTTGTTAGTGTACTTCACTCCTGGTTCCTGTTAGACGCCACAATGTTGTTGGTGTACTTCACTCCTGGTTCCTGTTAGACGCCACAATGTTGTTGGTGTACTTCACTCCTGGTTCCTGTTAGACACCACAATGTTATTGGTGTGCTTCACTCCTGGTTCCTGTTAGACGCCATAATGTTGGTGTACTTCACTCCTGGTTCCTGTTAGACGCCATAATGTTGGTGTACTTCACTCCTGGTTCCTGTTAGACGCCACAATGTTGTTGGTGTACTTCACTCCTGGTTCTTGTTAGACGCCATAATGTTGGTGTACTTCACTCCTGGTTCCTGTTAGACGCCACAATGTTGTTGGTGTACTTCACTCCTGGTTCTTGTTAGACGCCATAATGTTGGTGTACTTCACTCCTGGTTCCTGTTAGACGCCACAATGTTGTTGGTGTACTTCACTCCTGGTTCCTGTTAGACGCCACAATGTTGTTGGTGTACTTCACTCCTGGTTCTTGTTAGACGCCATAATGTTGGTGTACTTCACTCCTGGTTCCTGTTAGACGCCACAATGTTGTTGGTGTACTTCACTCCTGGTTCCTGTTAGACGCCACAATGTTGTTGTGTACTTCACTCCTGGTTCTTGTTAGACGCCACAATGTTGTTGGTGTACTTCACTCCTGGTTCCTGTTAGACGCCACAATTTTGTTGGTGTACTTCACTCCTGGTTCTTGTTAGACGCCATAATGTTGGTGTACTTCACTCCTGGTTCCTGCTAGACGCCACAATGTTATTGGTGTACTTCACTCCTGGTTCCTGTTAGACGCCATAATGTTGGTGTACTTCACTCCTGGTTCCTGTTAGACGCCACAATGTTGTTGGTGTACTTCACTCCTGGTTCCTGTTAGACGCCACAATTTTGTTGGTGTACTTCACTCCTGGTTCTTGTTAGACGCCATAATGTTGGTGTACTTCACTCCTGGTTCCTGTTAGACGCCACAATGTTGTTGGTGTACTTCACTCCTGGTTCCTGTTAGACGCCACAATGTTGTTGGTGTACTTCACTCCTGGTTCTTGTTAGTCGCCATAATGTTGGTGTACTTCGCTCCTGGTTCCTGTTAGACGCCACAATGTTGTTGGTGTACTTCACTCCTGGTTCCTGTTAGACGCCACAATGTTGTTGGTGTACTTCACTCCTGGTTCTTGTTAGTCGCCATAATGTTGGTGTACTTCACTCCTGGTTCCTGTTAGACGCCACAATGTTGTTGGTGTACTTCACTCCTGGTTCCTGTTAGACGCCACAATGTTGTTGGTGTACTTCACTCCTGGTTCTTGTTAGTCGCCATAATGTTGGTGTACTTCGCTCCTGGTTCTTGTTAGACGCCACAATACTTTTACTGCCTCCAAATTTTCTCAACAATATCCTCGGAAAACTTCCAGATTGACTTGTCCGTCAGTCAATATTTGTCCTCCAACGGTGAAGTGATCGATGGTCTCCTGTTGAGAGCAACGGGGGAGGGCTTAGTGTGGATTTACTGTTAACGGTAGCTCAACTGCTGCTCCTGTTTAAAAGGGGCTGTGTAACTGTTATATCTCGATGTGCTGTTAGTAGTAGAAGGATGCTGCTAACAGGTGGAGTGATAAGCTGCTGTTCCTGTTAACGAAGTCGGGAACTTTAGCTTTTGCCACTCTCAACGGAGGGAATTCTGCTGTTCTGATGATTCTGTTAATAGTGGGCCCTCTGCTGCCATGTTAACGACGTGGAATCGTGTCTTTGTTACTTTGAAGAGTTAACGGCTGCTGTTAACAGAAGGGATTAAGTATCACTGTTAACAGGAGGAATTAACTATTATTGTTAATGGGAGACTTGTTATTACCTGGGCATGTCTGTTTGCTGGTTATATAGTCTGTTTTTTTAACTGCAGAAACTTGTAATTTGCTGGAGTACTCCTGTTAACGGAAGATGTCTGGTACTTCGGTTAACGGAGGAGTCGGCTGATTTTTTTCTATTTACCGGTGTCATTAGTGATATCTGACACACATGTTAGTCTACGTACCTGGAGGGTATTCCGGGGATCAACGGCGGAATGTTTACCTTTTTTATTCTCTCTTCTCTCTCTCCTCTCTTCTCTTCTCTCCTCTCTCTCTTCTCTCTCTCTCTTCTCTTTTCTCTCCTCTCTCTCTCCCTTTTCTCTCTCCTTACTATGAACACCCTTTCTTTTTCTATCCGTATTTCTTTTATTTTTAAAAAAATAGGGAAACCCGGAGAAGTTGTTGATTTAATTTTCGCTGTAGTGGAGCATCTCTAACTTCACTTTCTTTTTAAGGGTGTTGTGTGGGCCGCACTTCCAATATTTTTGAGCCATCCTCTCGAAGCACAGATTAAATTACCTTGGGGGGTTTTGATATATAACACGACATGGTTTTTGGCTGGACTGTACTCTCTTTAATCCCGTGGTACTGATTTTTAATTTCCCATGAAACGGTAAACTGATCTTAACACCATGAATACGGTACGATCTTTACTCCCTTAAAATTTTAAATGTCCTTCCATTTAGTTATTTACTTTGCCTTTTTTTGTTTTTAAAGTTAGTTTTTTCCAAATTTTTTTCTCAGTTTTATTATTTTTAAAAGTAGGCGAGGGGTCGTAATTAAAACCCTTGCAGTTTTATTTACTTAAAAGGAAATATGGAGATTTTTTTTTGGGGAAATATTTTTCGTACGATTTTTTTTTTTCGACTTTGTAAATACCAGTTTGGTGTGTTTATATTGTGATCTTTGTGAGGGTTTTCATTATATATTATATTTATTATAATTATAATATTTATATATATATTTTAATATATTTTTATATTATTATATTTAAACTCAAACTCACTTAAAATTAAATTTCCCCCCCCCCACCAAAAAAAAAAAACTCCTAAAAATCAAAAATTTTTTTTTTGGGACCAAACTTCAAAATCCGCCTAACCTAGTAAATTAATTGTTTTTAGAAAAAATTTGCTATATGATATTTAGGTAAATTTTTAGGGGTTTTTCCTGAAGATTTTTGGCAAAAACTAATTTTTTTTCTGTTTTTTCGGTTTACTGAATAGACTCGGGGTTTGGGTTTAATCGCAGAACACACACACACACACACACAAAACACACACACACACCACAAACACACAAACCCTCAACCTCAACTAGGTGAGTACACCACACAACACCACCAACACACACATATTATTATTAATATTATATATATTATATAATTATATATTATTATTCCACACACACCACACCTGGAAGTTTAAAATTCAGATTGAGTCACGGGGATGTTGGAAAGTAATCTTTAGTTAAGTTGTCAAGGAGTGGAACAATCAGAAGAGTATTAGTAAATGCAGGATCCTCTATCCCCAAAGAAGTATTATAAAATCTTGGAGCAGGGGGAGAGTGGACTTTGGATCACGAAGAGGTGGGGCCAGGGCGGATTCGCCCCTTGCACCAAAAAATTGGTAAGTCAACATTCAGTACATGGGTTACATTTTTACTAGGGGGAGGGAGGATGGACGGGGGGAAGGGAGGGAGGGAAGGGAGAGAGAGGGGGGAGGGAAGGGGAAGGAGGGGGGAGGGAGGGAGGGGGGGGAGGGAGGGGGGGGAGGGAGGGAGGGGGGGAGGGGAGGGAGGGAGGAAAAGGAAGGTAAATAACCCCCTATTGTATTTTTAAAAAAAGTTTTTAAACGAAAAAAAGGAGCCCATCCCCATTTTGGGTTTTAAATTTTGATTTAAAAGTTGGTGAAATGGGAAAAATTTTTTCGTGTTAGGGGTTAAAAATTGTGTTGACACCTCTCGATGGAGGCGAAATTGGTGGATGTGCTTTCCCTTTGCATAATTTGAGATATCAGACGGGGACAAGACAGCTCCGGGAAACTCAGATAAGCTCTCTAGATTTGTGTGTAATTCTGGCCAGCTTTTATTTTCATAGTTTACTTAGAGTGGGGGTTTTTCTGGTATGTGCCTTTTAATCCCCAGTAAAATTGGTGAGGTATTAAAAAAATTTTTCCTTTGTTATGAAATTGTGAAAATTTATAAACCATTTTTATTTTTAATAACTCCAAAAATTTTATATTCCCCTTTTTCCTGGCGTATATTTTTTTTAATTAATAGGTCCAGAGAAAACTTTGGAATACAGTGGTGGGGTATAAAGGGGGGGACATTTTTTGCGACTAGGGCCCCAAAATTCCTACTTTCAAAATGATAAAAAATAATTTCAATGTTATTTACTGTTTTAATATAATAATCCAAGTAAATGCTTTTTTCCACACATTGACACCTTTCCCTTTAAGCCATTGATGGTTGAATAATTTTTTAAAAATTCATTTTTTTGTGTGTCTACATTCTTCTCTTTTTCATCCACTCGTGTTTTTTTCATCATCATGTAGCCAGAGCTTCATTGTCATCAGTAGTTGGTGTTCACTTTGTAGTCGGTGTTTATAAAAAATAAGAAAGGGAAACACTGAAAACAGGCCACTGACCATAGGAGGAGGTCCATTGCCCCCCCCCCCCCGGATAAGACCAATGCCCCCCCCGGATAACCCAAGACCCCCCCCCCGGTTACCCAAATGACCCCCCCCCCGGATTACCCCAATGACCCCCCCAGTCTGGTACCTCCCTAAAGGAGGACACTGCACCGGGACCCACCGCATCAGCTACAGGTCCAACTCACACCCACCCACCCCCATTATGTATTTTTCTAACCTTTTTTTAAAACTACACAACGTTTTAGCCGAATAATGTACTGGGAGTTTGTTCCACCACCCCAAAAAACTCTATTACCAAACAGTGTTTTCCTTACCCTTCCTGAATCCAAATTTTTTTCCAATTTAAAAACCATTGCCGAGTCCTGTCGGTACTTTTTTCATTCTATCATGTCTTTTTCCCTTTCATTTCATTCGTGTAGTCTTCATTAATTCATTATTTATCTTCATTCTTCATTCATTTAGTTCATTCATTCATTCATTTAGTCTTCTTTCTTTCATTTAGTTTTCATTTCATTTTTCTTTTAGTCTTATTCTTCATTCTTTTTGTTTTCATTTTTTTTCTTTTAATCCCCCAATAATCATCATGTAGTTTCATTCATGTAGTCACTGCTTTTTCTTCAGTAGTGGTTTAAAGGGACGCTAACTGGGGCTGGCGCGGCTGTTTCTCCAGATTACCAGTTTTTCTCTATCTTTTTTGCTGTATAGCCTTTGGCTTAGCGCTTCTTTTTTTTAAAATAAATCTAGTCTTTTTTCTTTTTGGGAAATCGGGGCCCCCTAAAGGGAAAGGTTCCTTTTTGTTGGTGGGGGGCTCTTGTTTTAGGAATTGGACTATGCCAATTTCCCCCGAATTAACTAAATCCCTCCACTCCCCCCCCCTAGGCGCTGTATAACCCCCGGGTTTTTAGCGTTTCCCCCTTGTTTAAATAAAAATAATAATAATTTGATAGGGTCATTTTATTCATGGGTTTCTTTTTATAACTTCATTTTCGCGTATCTGGTTTTGTGGTTCCCCGAATAAAGTATTAAAATAAAATAATAATAAAATTACTTTGGGTTTATTGGCAGAGGTGAATGAGAGAGTAAGGTTGATGTCGCTAAAGGGACCTCAGCTGTAAATCAAAACATAAAGTTCTTAATGTTGAAAGTCATGTAATTTTGAGAAGCTGGGGGTCTCTCGCTTTTTTTAAAGAGGAGATGGGGTTGGGCCCGGGAAAATTTAAGACCAGGTCATCTCTAAAGCCAGGTTGAGGGGCCCCTGCAAGTAGTAAAAGAGCTTACGCGAAAAATTTATTTTAAACGATAATTTTAACTGAGAATATTATCAGATTTAAAAAGATTTTTTTTAAAATCATTCACTCCCTGGTGTGGGCCGTTGCCCGGGAGCTGGGGGGCTTTTTAATCTCTGGATCGTAACACGAGTTTGGAAAAAACTGGCCCTTTGGGAGTATTGGGTGTCATTGACAAGTTGTCATTTCCCTAGAGGTTACCTCCCCTGCTGCCTGCCCCAGACCAAGCCTTTTGGGTTTCCCAGCCTGCGATCAAGCTTTGGGCCCCCCCCCGCACCCAAACGTATGCACCAAAACCCACGTTGATGGGGAAACTTTTCGAAGAAATCTTTTGACCCCTCTTCAAACAGCCAGGGGTTTGTTGATATCCCCATTATGCATAAAGGGAGGGCACTGAAGTCGGGGTCCAAAAACCCTTACTGAGGTCTCTGTGTTTCATCACATCCTTGGTTCACTGGGGGGAAACCTGCACCTTTTCCCCAAAGACCTTGTGTTCATATTAGTTTTTTCGGGGGGGCGGGTTTGGGAAAAACCCTCCGTTCTTTTTTGTGAGATTATAATGAAACTCCCCTATTCTAAAAGTAAGTTATGGGGCCCCTAAAGGCGATCCCAAAAATTTAGGTGCTTGACTGATTTTTGAAAGCGGAAGGCTCTTTGCATATTCTCTGAAAACATTTGGCCGTTAGTACCAGCAGTTTTCGCTAGAGAGAATGTTTGACGTGGAGTATCATCGTTGACTGGGCTTTCTAGTTTTGAAGTTATAGCCTATTTTTTTTTCTCGGTTGCGTAAAAATATATTTTTGCTCATTGAACTGAGATTAACATTTTCACCCAAAGTCTCTTACAAAATTTTCATAAAATTTTGATCGTTTGCAAAGGATGATACAGTGCTAAAATTTAGTCTTTTGTCTGTGTAAAAAATGAGAAGGGGAAAGAAGTAGGGACGATTACCGTCCTGGGGGGACAGAATTTTTCACTGCGCAGTGATTTCCTGTTTACTTTACTTCCCTTTTTTCCCCCCGGTTTTTTTTTTGCACCCCTTTTGTATTTCCCCCAGGGCGCACTTGTCACGGCTTTTGCAAACTAGTATATAAACATCTGCATTTTTTTTTTTTCAAGTGCTAAAACTTTTAAAGGGTCCAGCGGGTTGCGGACGGGGGCGAGTTCTGCGCATGGCCGGGGTTTTATGCAGCTGTGTTTTTTCGGTGTTTGGGGTAATCTTGCTTCTTAAAACCCCTTTCAAAGTTTGAAATGTGGGATGTTAGGGTGTTAGGGGTTAGTTTTCTACCTTACTTTTTTAAACCCCTAGTGGGGTGAGGGAAATATCAGTTTTTTTTTTTTTTTAATGATGTGGGATGACTCCAGTATCTAGGTTCCCCGGGGAATATTTAAGGAATGAAAGGGTCTTTTTGAACCCTTGATGAATATAAATTTTCCACGGTCGGGGCCCTGGCGGGTTCGGTGATGCATCGGGGGGTTCGAAGTCGTTGGGGGGTTTAAAGTTATATCACAGATTAGGGAGAAGTCTGCGCATTTTGTTTTATTGTAAAGAACTAATTTGGGTCGTCATCTTTAGGGATAAGTGGCTCACGGTCCTAGGGACTTAAGATGTCACTCATTTTTTGATTGTCACATCGTATGCCCTGTCGTCTTTAATAAAAGGCCCCAAATATAATTTTGCTTTTGACCTAGACTTTTGCTTATGAGAAGTTTTTGGGATTTTGTCAATTTTTTTTTGGGCTTTGAAAACTCCTCGTCTCCCTGGATTCTGATTATTAAATTTTGAGTTCAACTTTTTTCTGTTCTTAGCCGGGTTTTAAATTTTTCCCGCTTTTCGAGGGGATTTCAGAGGTCATCTCACGCTTTTAGGAATTTAAGTGACATTTTTCCCCCGTGTCCAGGGCCCTTTAAAAAGTTCGATCCAGATCACTGTATTGTGGATTTTGGATCTCTGTGGACCGTCAGAAACCCCCTTTTAGCTTCGTGAAACAAGGTATAGGTGTCTGTCATTGTAGGCCGGACACTCCCCTTTCGGGGATCATCCTGATTGCTTTGCGGCCCGTTTTATGCCCCATATGAATTTGTTTCCCACATCATCATTATAATAATAAAAAATAATAATAATAATAATATTTCCTCCGCATGACACATCGTTGGTTTTCCCTGATTTAAAAACCTCTACACAATTTTTTTTAATTTTCGTTTTTTTAAGTCCTTTTTCCCTATATTTTCCCCGGAAAAAAACGAAGAGCATAAGAGGGCGATGAAAAACGGGGGGCCCCTATCCCAACCCCCTTTAGAGCGTTGATAACGCAGGGTGTAAAAAGTACCTGGATTTACCTTTATTCCCTTTGAAAATTTCGAGAGTATATTACTCCTGAGCCCGGCCGGGGCCCAGGTCGTCGGGTTTTCTTCCCCTGGTCAACCAGGTGTTGTGCTGGAGGCCCCTTCCCACATACCCTCACCCCGGGTTTGATCTGGCACCTGGTGAAGATATTGTTAGTTTCCTTTAAAGGGTTAAACACTTGTTCCAGCAGTGTTTCTGATATTTCTGGTAAGAGTTGAAAAGCTGGGCCCCCGGAGTTGATACGTTTTTTCCCTTTTTGTCCCCCCGACCCTGCCCCTCAGGGGTTTTTTTTTACACTTCCCCCCAATCTCTCACTTAGTATGTTGTTTGGCAGTGTGCAGTTTTGGGGCCCCAAGCCCCCGAGACCTTCAGGTATATTTTCAGTACCCCTTTTCCCTCCGCTCCAATGAGTACTGTTCGACTTGCAGGCGCCCCCCGTAGTTTAGGAAATTCGGGGCTCAGTGTGAGCGTAAACGATTCTGTTTTTGCTCCGCCCGATATTTCTCTGCCCTGAAGGGGGCCCGCAGCATGGCAATTTTTAAAGTGAGGGAGCACTAGCGATTTAAAGGTGTCACCACGGCATTGTTTCCCTTTTTTGAAATTTCTCAATACCCCCCCAGTCATCTTCCTGGCTGTCGTGATCTTTGTCTTTTTATGGTTTTTAAAAGAAAGGTCCGCTAATAATTTTTCCCTGGGTTTTTTACGTGTTCCTTACGTTCTTTTTGGTGACCCTCTTGGTTCTGTTTTTAGTGCCCCTTTTTGAGTTCTTCTTTTTTCCCATACCTAAGCAGCGGGAAACTTATCACCATTGAAACGTCATGTTGTTTTCCATGCCCACGGAAAAACCCGTTTATTTCTTCCGTACTTTTTCATGCTTATTTTAGATCATCTGCAAATGATGATAAAAAAAGTGTCCCGGGTGTTTTTTGTCTATGTTGCTAGAGGTGGGGGAAACGCGAGGTGCCAGACAGTGCCTTGGGGCACTGGATTTTGACCTTGCTGATGCTGGATCTTCCCCCTGTTCACTCTATTTTTGTGTTCTGTGTGTTGGGAAAACCGAAAATCCATCTGTTTTTACTTCCCCAAAATGCCTGACCTTCATTTTGTGAGCTATCACTCCGCGCATTTGTCAAACGCCTTTGCAAAATCTGTGTAAATCACACCCGGTTTTGGGTCGTTTAAAAGCCTCCGTATTGTCTAATGGTTCACAGTTGTGACAGAAAATGTTGCTCTAAAACCATGCGGGGTTGGGTTATGTTGGGTTTGTGTGGTCCATGAAATTTGTAACCTCCCGTTTTCTCCCTTTTTCAAAGTTTTTTGGGGGGAGAGGTTAGGGTAGATTGTAATTTTTAGCTATGCTTACTGCCCCCTTGTGAAAAGGGACTTCGACTCTTTAAGGCCCCGGTATTTACCTAGACTAATTTCTCCAAAGAATCTGAGGGCTCGTGTAGGGGTACTTTCCCCTCTTTTAAATAAGCATTCCATGAATCGGGTCCGGGGTGAGGTGGGTTTTTTCCATTTATTTTTCGAAATTGGGGGATTTGCACAAATATCAGTTAGTTGGTGTGCGGGCCTTTGCTGGAGTGAAAAATGTTTCGTTTTTTTTCCACTTCCTGCCTTTTAGTTTGTTGTGAACACCGACTCATACTGTTCTTTTTGGTTTTTCCCCCTCATTTCCTTTTTGGGGAAAATGGAAGTTTGCGTTTTAGAAAACCCGAGGGTAAGGAGGGTGAGGGATTTTTGAGTATTTATTGTTGTAACCCCGACCAACATTCAAAAAAGCTGGCTATTCTAACAGTCGCAACACAGGGGGTAGAATTATAGGCACGTACGTATATCAGATACAGTTATAGTCACAACGTCATTAAATCGGGACACAGTAAAACGTACTTACAAAAACATTAACGAAAATTCGTTATTGGTTGTGACTGGCTGGCGACAAGCGGCAGAAGGGGACTGCAGCGGAAAACAAAAGGCAGATAAGCGGGGAAGGTAGTCAGACAGAGAAGCAACAGGGGAAACAAACATTCAGGCAGGAAGGAAAAACCGGGAGAACACCGGACAAACTTGCAAGCGGGGCAGGTAGTCAAGGTGGGGAAGTGGTCGTGTTGTGGACCCCTCATTACAAAACCAAGCCAACAATTGCTTTTATTGCCGGAACCATGCCGTTAGCGGAAAGTTTTAAAGCCCTTTAAATTCCTTGATTCAACTTTGCAAAACTGGGAGCGGCAGTTTTTGTTTCTCCAGTTGATCTGGAAAAAAGAGAGGGAAGCGAGAAGCAAATGAGCGGGGAGAGCGAGAGAGCGAGAGAGCGAGAGAGCGAGGGGAAGCGAGAGAGCGAGAGAGCGAGAGAGCAGAGAGTGGTTCTTCCTTCTCCACTTAATTGTTTTGTTTCCCTAGGTTTTAAATTTATTTAAGATAAATATTTGGTTTCAGCTTCTTATGTTTAAGTGTTTATTTTGAAAGTTTTGTGTTAGTGTCATGTCATCCCTGCGTTTCTCCCAACCCTTACTGGTTTTTGTTGCTTTCTGGCTTTTTCACTTTTTCATACCCTTTAGAACTAGTATGATTTTCTCTTCATAACTCTTATCCTTTGCAGAGGGTTAAAAAGACATCATTTTTAGGCAGAATCTCGGTGTGAAGTAAACCAGGCTTCCATGAGAATCAGTTGAGGACTAACCCCGGGGTGTAAGTCAACCAGTGAGCCGCAGAAAAAATTGCTTCGGGAAAGAAAAATTCAAGTTACTTCGCTGTAAAAAAATTGGAAAAAAAAAAAACTGGTGGTGTTAAAACAAAGTGAAGGTACTTAGTAAAGCAAAAAGAGGAATGTAGGGACTTAGAGAGAAAAAGTCAAAGATCTTACACTCGGGATCACAATGTTACTATCAGAACTGAAAGGGAAAATAATAGTTGGTAAATAAAACCCCTTATAAAAAAAAGGGTGCCCTGTATGCTTTCTACATTGAAATATTCTTGTCCCCAACAGCCTGTTTTTTAATCGGGTAAAATCGCAGATATGAAAAATAAAAGAACCTTAATTGAATGTCTGAGGTGCCTTGTCTCACCCCCAGGAACGAAGGCGAAAAAGATATTTGAAAATTTGTGGGGAAAAATTTGGTGGGACTAGTTTCAAATAGTTGGATTGCAGTGCTGCACTAACAGTCTGATCAGTCCTCCAAGCCCTAGCCTGGGCCAGGAAATGGTCGATAATCCGAAAGATTACAGGTAGGTAACTATTCCAATCCAAGTAATTACTTGGTTATGCCCTTACACTAGAAATTCATTAAAACCACCTCTGCTGACGAGGGTGTCAACAAAGGGTCGTTAAATATTTGAAATATTAAAGTAAAAGGACAAAAAGTGCAACTAATTACATTTATTGTGGAAAGTTTCGTCCCGGGAGTTTTATCAACCATTCAAAATACGTCCTTTAGTTAATTAGTTCCCTTTGTGTCCTTTTATTTTTACTTATTGTCGGGAAATTCTCCCAACTTTATTGAAATATGTCGGTTGCTGTTTTTCTTCTTATAGTCATGAACATGAAAGATGACTTAATAAATATACAAATTTTTTGTTTGCAATCAGAACCTATTTTTTTGTTCGCATGTCTCAGCATAACTTTCCTTTAAGGGAAATGACGGAAATAAACAAAGACTAAACAACCATCCAGACAAACCGGAAAAAGGGTTTCCCCCAAAAAAAATAAAAACATCTCACTTCTTAGACAAAAGATGTGGGATGTGGTAAATTTAAGCGCAAAGATTGCCGTTAAATTTTCGTTAGCCAGACGGTGGTAACGTAACCACAACTGGACCACAAGAGATGAATGAGACACGCACGGGAGGTGGTCCCATTTTCAAGATTGAGGAAAACCATCAAAAACATATTTGACTTTCCACTATCTTTATATTCAAAAAAGTTTTCCCTTTAAACTTACATTTTTAAAAACTGCCTTGATTAACGTCAAATCTAATTTTAAAATTTTTCTAGCACAATAGAGGCCAAATTAGGGGTGCACATCCAAAGCTTTCCCATACAATATCAAATTTAGGCCCATACCGATACCCCCAAAATAACCGATCCCCGCCATGCGATCTTGGAACACCATTAGTCATCATAGCCATTTAAAACAACATACCAGCACTCATCTTGAATCAATTTTTGACTAAAATTTAACAAATTCCCCCTTTGGCCTGACACCCAACCCTGGGGATGACCGCACCCCAGGTCTCGTCATTCATTCATGTCTCTCTCATAGTTTTCCCCTATCACTTGCTAAATTTTTTGTGTCTGCTGAAAAGGGGCCCCAGTCAGGACAAAATTAAATACTTTCTGTTTTTTCTCCAGCAGGGAACACACACACACCACACCACACACAACACTGTAGTGGTATGCCACCGCTGGAAAATCTTGGGGCTCCAAAAATTAGGGAAATCTTTCGAGGCGTACATTTGTATAAAAAAACGAAAAGGTCTTTTGGCCGGCATGAAATATATAAAGCCCCGATATTGCGAAATTTTTACCATTCCCCCAGCTTCCCTGCCAAAAATGCCAAATGTAATCAAAGTCTTGGCATTATTCCGTCAAGGGCTTTTAAACGTTCAGCTGACACCAACAGTCCCCTCCCCTTTCCCTGGCCTTCCTACGGACAGTGAGGATTTGGACAGTTAGGGCCCGAGCATGAACGAGCACGGGCAGTGACGAACACTGTCTGCCTGAAAGAGGGTCTCTGTATATCGAAAATAAAAGCGTTATTTTTCCCTTCAGTTAAATGTGATTTTTTTCTGGTAGGGTTAACCAGACAGGAGTGTATCGTTGCTCAATTATCTTTGTTTCTCTTTCTGTATTTCAACTTCGACGTTTTGAGGCTTTTTGATGTGAAAAATCCTCTTAAATTTGTTTTTCGAAAAAAGGTAATTACATTTTCTTGCATGTTTTTGACTTGATAAAACTCTTTTGAGGCGAAAAGTTTTTTTTTGTAAAGTCTTGAAACTGTCGAAAGTTGGGTTTTATTACTAAAATGAGTGGGCGTCTGCAGATCAACCATGTTTTTTGCCCTAAGGGGGGTTGTGACCCGGGAAACCCACTTTGAAGGGCTTGGGGAGACTTGAAGGAGCACTGATGTGGGAAAAGAGGGGCAACTGGGTCTTTTCATTTATTTGGTTCATACATAGACCCTTTAAAAGTCTTTTAAATTTTGCTAAACCCCAGTTCTTTGGTATTGATATATCCTTACCCTTTTTAAGCAAGTCTTAGCACCCAAAGGGTTTTTGATCGTTAACTAAAAGAATGATTGAATACGTTCTTCCAGAAAGTTATAAAAATTTTTCGATTTTGTCGGAGATTTTTCGAAATGTATTATAGTACTGGCTTATCTTGTTTTGTCCCATTATTAATTACATCGAATGTTAATAGGCAAATTTTCCTAGTCTGGTAATAGGAGTATTAGCGCAATTAGCCACTCGATCAGCGGAAAAGAAATTTAAGTGACTTGGGGTAAAAGTGTTTGAAGATGTTACCTTTATGGAACACCGAGGTTAAAAGGGCAGAAAAAATTTGTTTGGATAACAAAAGTTTCAAAATCAGCAGCCAAAGCCATGACTAATTTGGGACTTTTCTTTTAAAAAGCCCAAACCGCCAACACAAGTTGAATTTACTTAAAAACGTTAAAAAATATATATGATAGAATTCTTTACGTGAATTAACAGTGTTTTAAAAAAACGATTTATCAACCTTTCTAAATTAAAAACATGTGTCTAAACCTTTTCCAACTTTCGGGGGTTTGGAAAAGGTGAGTTTTGTAAAATTTAAATATCAATGAAGTCATTGGGGAAAGGGACTGCAGCAAGGAATTTACACTCCCCTTGTTGTGTTTAACCTGCTTTTTTGACCTTGCTTATTGAACCTTGCTTACTGAACCTTTCTTTTTGAACCTTGTTATTGAACCTTTCTTACTGAACCCTTGCTTACTGAAAAAAACCCTTTCTTATTGAACCTTTCTTACGAACCTTTCTTATTGAACCTTTCTTACTAACCTTGCTTATTGAACCCCTTTCACTGAACCTTTCTTATTGAACCCTTTCTTACGAACCTTGCTCATTGAAACCCTTTTTATGAAAATTTCTTTCAAAAACCTGCTTACTAAACCTGCTTATTGAACCTTGGTTTTGAACCTTGCTTATGAAAAATTGCTTTTGAACCTTGCTTTTTGAAACCCTTTCTTATTGAACCTGCTTATTGAACCCTTTTCTTATTGAACCCTTTCTTTTGAACATTGCTTTTGACCTTGTTTTCTGAACCTTGTTTACTGAACCTTGTTCATTTAACCTTGTTATGAACCGCTTTCAAAATTGCTTACTAAACCCGTTATTTAACCTTGCTTCTGAAAATTGCTTTCGGGACTTTTGTTGGGCCTTGCTTTCTGAATTTTTCTTATTGAACCTGCACTGAAAATTTCTTTTTGACCCTTTCTTATGAACCCTTTCTTAAAACCTTTTCCTTTTAACCGCTTAGAAACCGCTTAAACCTTGCATGAACCTTGCTTATGAAAAATGCCCCACTGAACCTGCTTACGAAAATTAAACTTTGTGGGGGTTTAATTTTGAGCCATCCTTTTTCCCCCTTATGTTCAATTTTAGGGTTTATATCCTTAGTTAAACCTTACTCCCCGTTCATATTTTCCCCCGTTTATATTCCCCAGTTATAATCCTCACCTGTTATATTTAGTTTAAACCCCCCTACCCGATTCCCCCTTATGTTTAACCTCCTTACGAAAATCCCCATTTCAACCCCCCCACCCGTTCATCCCTCCTCCACCTGTTCATACCCTCCTCTCCCCCGTTTTTACCTCCCTCACCGTTCATCCCCTCCTCACTGTTCATACCCTCCCTCATGTTTTACCCTCTCACCTTCATACCCTTTTCTCACCCCGTTCATACCTCCCCTCACCTGTTATACCCTTCTTCACCGTTCAATTTACCCGTTCCCCTTCTCTCACTTTCTAATCCCCCCGTTCATGTTATTGCTGTTTTTTTTGAAAAGGGTTTGTCCATGGGTGTGGAGCAAGATAGGGGGAAAAATTGGTTTTAATTGGTAGGAGTGAGAAAAAAGGCGTGGAGGGAGCCTAGCCCGTCAGGGGGGGGACACCCTTGTTCTATCAAACGCGGCCCAGGGGTGGGAGAAAGGCTGGGGGTACTCCCACGCCTGGGGGGTACGGGGGCCCAAAGGGAAAAAATGAATAGTCAGAGGCGGCTGGGTTTGTTTTTACAGTAAATCACAGGGAACCCCCTAAAACGGGGGGATAGGAAAAAAAAACTCTCCCCCAGAGAGGGACTGGTTTGCCCTGTTCAAAAAGGGGAATCGAATAGGCAAAAAAAAAAAAAATTCCCCCAGGGGGGGAAAACTGTTTTCCCCGTTCATGAGGGAATCCCAACGCACATGGAATAAAACTTTTAATTTACAGGTTACCCCCAGGGCAACACGTTTACCACTCGGTTCCTTTTAAAACCTCACAAAATAAAAATACACATAGATTTCCTAAAGGGTACTTCCCCCAAAGATGCCCCACAATAATTTTTTTTTTTTTTATATAAAACATTTTGCAATACCCAATTTTCATCAAGGAATTATTAACTCTGGGACCCCCAAAAGTATTTTCTAATTCAGATGTTGTTGTCCTTTCGTAGCATTTAAAATTGGGCTTTTTACCCATTTTGGGAAGAGGGGAAATTGCTAACTAGCGGGGGAGTCGGAAAAAAGCGTGGTACGTCAATGCCAAAAATTTTTGTTTTCCCGGTGGGCCTTAAGTTGAGCCAACTCCCTCTTCGACCTTTTGTGGGGGGGGAGCCGGTGACCCACAAAATTTTCTTGTTGTGGGTTTGCAACCAAACCGCCCCATTTCTTTTGCCTGCATTGGCCCAACTCAAGTTATCAAGGTCTCCGTTTCCCCGGAGCAACTCCCTCCCCCACTTTTCCCCGGGTGTCGTAGGAAATGGGACCCCCCAACTTTGGGGAAAGTTTTGCAACCTGGGGTCTCACTGGGTTGAGCAAATAATTTGAAACCCGGTTTCCTTTTTCCTTGGGGGCAAATGGTAACGGGCCCCCAGGCTTTCATGTTTTCCCGTACCCGCTGGAAACAATGCGTTTTTATTTTAACGGGGATCATATCTTTTAAATTTTGGGGGACAAAAGAACAAGGGAGGCGTATACCAAAAAACAAAATGAGGGCTAACATCGGCGTTAGGGAGGAATTAAATGTACACTACCATCGGGTGCCTTCCCTTTCCTTGGGAAGTTACTCTGAAAACCTCCAGGGCTTTGGAGTACTTAGAAACCTTATCGGGGTGGCGTGGACACTGGGCTTTGGGAATGTTGCTGGGCCCAAAAAACCGATTATCCATTTTTTAAAAATCGCCCTTGCGGGGACACTGGGCAAAAAATTTGGGAACAACCTACGAAAAATAGCGGTTTCGGCGGTTTTTTCAAAGGGAAATTTGTCTCGGATCACCATTTCAAAGCAGTCTTATTTTCCCCTTCCCCCAGGGCGAAAATTCTTAAGTCAAGTTTTCCCCCCGGGTCGAAGGGGCCTTTAGAATGGGTTCCTGTAATGGTTCCCCGGTTCAAAAAAACAAGGGTTAAATGCCTTTGCTGCCGCTCCATCTTAGGAAAAAAATTTTTGTGTGTTTGAAACTGGGCCCGGGTTTTCCAAGGCTTTGCAATAAAGGTGGTTATGATCTGGTAACCTTGATATAAAGTTTGGGGTCCAAAATGAAACGGACAACTCCTTGGTTGCCAAAAACCTTAGGGAAAAACTTGACCCCGAAGTAAAACGTCCTCCTTGGAGGAAACGAAGGTGAGACCCCCCGGGCCTTTTGGGCCCCCAATCTCAAAGAGAACGAATTGCCGAATAGAAAAAGTTATCTCGACAGGGCTCGCTACAACTTTTGCTTCCTGGGACATAGCAAAATTTCTTTTTAGAAAGGAGACCACCACTCCCGAGAGGGTTTTTTTGCAAAAAGGGAAAAAGGGAAAGCTGTGTTTTAAATTTTTAGGATAAGATGGTGTTCCGAAAATTGACCGGAGAACAAAACATTTACTCATACTGAACGGGGGTAAAACGCTTAAGGAAATATGAATGGGCGAGTTTTTAGGGAACAAATCACTGGGAAAAAGTGGTATGTCAGAAGGGAAAAAACAAAAAAAATTTTAACCCCGGGAACAAAAAAAACTGCACTGGTGGGGGATACGTAGTGCTGGGTAGTTTTTGACACTGAGAGTCACAGCTGCTGTGACAGTGGGGGCTGCTAGCGGTTAGGGGTAAGAATGGGTTCCCCCTGGTTAAGCCGGGAAATTCTTTAGGAAATGGAAAAACACAAAACCCAAAAAGGGGGGATGGACGTCGTTCAAGCAGGGGAGGGGGGACTTGGTTACCACGCGCCTAGGGTAAACCCCCGGGGGCCCCTTTCCGCTGGGTAAACCAAAAAAACGATCCCCTATTTTTTGCGAAATTGAACCGTGGGGCAGAGAAAAGGCTGGGGTTTGAAGGGGTTAAAATGTTAAAACTCTCTAACTGGGAAAACCCTCCCTATGTCAATTTTGTAAAACTAACGGCATCTCATCCCGTCAACCCTATAAAAGATAACCTTTTCCCCGGTTTTTGTTATCCCCATGTTTACGGGGTCCCTTGTTTACCCCTCCACCTGAAAGGTCTCAACCGTTATCCTTCACCTGTTATTCTTTCCCGCTAAAACCTTTTTCCGATAATATGTATACAAAAGGGCAACCCGTGGGGTGTTTGGCTTTAATTGAGTGGGTGAACCAAGGGCAGGTGAGGGAGTGACCGGGTGCCCCAACCAAGTTTAAAGGGGGACTTGGTTTAGTCCGGCCTGGGGGAGGCGGGTTGGTGGCCTCCCAGACCTGGGGACACAGAGGGCACACCAAATCGGAAAATCCCCAACAGTACTCTTTGTTTTCTGACATTCAACCCCCTTCTCCCCATACCCTCCTCTCACCGTTATACCCTCCCTCACCTGTTCATACCCCCCTCCACCAGTTCTACCCCCCCTTTCCCCTCCCTCTTCACCGTTCATACCCCCTTCCCCCCTGTTATACCTCTTTTCACCTGTTATACCCCCCTCTCACCTGTTATACCCTCCTCTCCCCATTCATACCCTCCCCTCACCGTTTATACCATCTCCTGTTCATACCCCTTCACCTGTTCATACCCTCCTTTCACCTGTTCTACCCTCCCCTCCCTTTTTACCCTCCTCTCACCCGTTCATACCCTCCCTCCCGTTCATACCCCCTTCCTGGGGGTTTAACCCCTCTCGTTTTTAACTCCGGGGTTTATTCCCACCAAATGAAACTTGGGTTTTCTTTCACCCTTTTCTGTTTCCCCCAAATGGGTTTTTTTCCCTGGGGTTTCCCTCCTCACTGACCTCCTTCCAGCCCCCCTTCCCCCCAACTCTCTCCAATAAACTCCGGTAAAACCTTCATACCCCCCCTCTCACCTGTCAAACCTCCTCTCACCGTTCATACCCTCCCCTCACCCGTTTATACCCTCCCTCACCCGTTCATACCCCCCTCTCACCTGTTTATACCCCCCTCTCACCTTTTATACCCTCCTTCCCGTTTTATACCCCCCTCTCACCTGTTCATACCCCCCTCTCACCCCTTCTAACCCCCCTCCACCTGTTCATTCCCTCCTCTCACCTGTTTTTTAACCCCCTCTCACCCCCTTTTTACCTCCCCTACCGTTTACCTCCTCTCACCGTTCTACCCTCTCACGGGGTTTATCCCTCCTTCACCTGTTTACCCTCCTCTCACTTTCCTACCCTCCCTCCCCCCTTTTTTTTTTCATACCTCCTCCAACCCGTTCTACCCCCCCCACCCGTTCTAAACCCTTCCCCCTGTTTAAAACCTCCTCTCACCTGTTTATTTCCCCCCTCTCACCCGTTCTCCCTCCCTCACCGTTCTACCTCTCTCACTTTTTCATACCCTCCCTCTCACCTGTTCTCCCTCCTTCACAGTTCATACCCCCCTCTCACCTGTTTATCCTCCCTCACCTGTTCATACCCCCCCTCTCACCGTCCCTAACCCCCCCACCCGTTTTATACCCCCTCTCCCTCCTACCCTCCTCCCCTGTTCTACCCTCCTCTCCCTGTTTTAAAACCCTCCTCACCCCCCCCTTTTAAACCCCCCCTCTCCCTGTTTTATACCCTTTTTCCAAATTTTTCATACCCCCTCTCACCGTTCTACCTCCTCTCACCTGTTCATACCTCCTTCACCTTTCATACCATCCCCCACCTGTTCATTTTTTCCCCCCCGTTCATTTAAACCCTCCTCCCACCTGTTATACCCCCTCTCCCTGTTTTAACCTCCTCTACCTGTTTACCTCCTCTCCTTTTCATACCCTCCTTACCGTTCTACCCTCTCACCGTTCAACCCCCCTCTCACCTGTTCTACCCCCCTCTCACTGTTTTATACCCTCCTCTCACGTTTTACTTCCTTCACCTTCTACCCTCCTCTCCCTGTTCTACCCCCCTTTCCCCTGTTTTACCCTCCCTTTACCGGTCATACTCCCCCCCACCTGTTCTACCCCCCCTCACTGTTCATACCCCCCTCTCATGTTGTAACCCCTTTCCCCCTTTCTTTTCCCCCCCTCTCCCTTTCTACCCTTTCCCCCCTTGTTTTCCCCCTCTCCCTTTTTTACCTCCTCTCCCTGTTTCCTCCTCCCCCCTTTCTCCTCTCCCTTTCTCCCCCCTCCCTTTCTCCCCCTCTCCCTTTTCTCCCCCTCTCCCTTTTCGTCCCCCTCTTTTCTCCCCCTCTCCCTTTTTCCCTCCTTCCCCCTTTTCTCCTCCTTCCCCTTTTTTCCCCCCCAATTCCCCTCCTCTCCCTGTTCTCCCCCCTCTCCCTTTCTTCCCCTCCCCTTTCATTCCCCCCTTCATTTCTCCCTCTTCCTTTCTCCCCCCCCCTTCCTTTCTCCCTTCCTCTTTTCCCCTTTTTTTCCTCCTTATCCCCTTTTTTACCCTCCTATTCCTTTCTCCCTCCTCTCCTTTCTCCCTCCTCCCTTTTTCCCCCCTCTCACTTTCCCCTCCCCTTTCCCTTTTTCCCCCCCTCTATTTTCTAATTTTTACCTGTTCATCCCCCTCTCTCCTTTCTACCCTCTCCACCCCTTTTTATACCCCTCACCCCTTTTCTCCCTCCCTTTTTTTTCCCTGTTTTTTTTTAAACCCTCTACCCTTTATCCCTCCCCCCTCCCTTGTGCCTTTCCGTCTTCCCTTCCCCTTTCTAACTGATAAATAATAATTATCAATGTTCATTTACTGTTATATATATAATACATCCAAGTAAATGCAATTTTCACACATTGACACCTTCCTTAAGCCATTGATGGATTGAATAATTTATTGAAGAAGTCATTCATCTTGTGTGTCGTACATTCATTCTCTTATTCATCCACTCGTGTTTCATTCATCATCATGTAGCCAGAGCTTCATTGTCACTCATGTAGTTGATGCTTCATTTCTGTAGTCGGTGTTTCATAAGAACATAAGAAAGGAACACTGCAACAGGCCTACTGACCCATACGGAGGAGGTCCATGTGCCCCCCCCCCGGATAAGACCAATGACCCCCCCGGATAAGCCCAATGACCCCCCCCCCGAATTAGCCCAATGACCCCCCCCCCGGATTAGCCCAATGACCCACCCAGTCTGGTCACCTCCACTCAAGGATGGAGCACTGCACCAGACCCAGCAGCATCAGCTAGTCAGGTCCAACTCACACCCACCCACACCCATTCATGTATTTATCTAACCTATTTTTAAAACTACACAACGTTTTAGCCTGAATAACTGTACTCGGGAGTTTGTTCCACTCATCCACAACTCTATTACCAAACCAGTGCTTTCCTATATCCTTCCTGAATCTGAATTTTTCCAACTTGAAACCATTGCTGCGAGTGCTGTCGGTACTTCATTCATTTCTATTCATGTCATTGTTCCATTCATTATCATTCGTGTAGTCTTCATTAATTCATTCATTTAGTCTTCATTCATTCATTCATTTAGTCTTCATTCATTCATTCATTTAGTCTTCATTCATTCATTTAGTCTTCATTCATTCATTCATTTAGTCTTCATTCATTCATTCATTTAGTCTTCATTTATTCTTTCATTTAATCTCCACTAAGTCATCATGTAGTCTTCATTCATGTAGTCACTGCTTCATTCATTCAGTGAGTGGATTAAAGGGACGCTAACTGTGGCTGGCGCGGCTGTCATTCCTCTCAGATTATCCAGTTTTTCTCTAGTCTTATTTGCTGTATAGCCCTTGTGGCTTAGCGCTTCTTTTTTATTATAATAATAATCTAGTCTTATTCTCTCTTTGGAATCAGGGCCCCTCAAGGAAGGTTCCTTGATGTTGGTGAGGGGCTCTTGATTTAGGGAATTGGATCTATGCTCCAATTCCCCGAATTAAGCCTAAATGCCTTCCACATCCCCCCCCCTAGGCGCTGTATAATCCTCCGGGTTTAGCGCTTCTCCCTTGATTATAATAATAATAATAATAATTTGGAATCAGGGTCATATTATTCATGGTTTTCTTTTGTATAACTTCATTCTTCGCTGTATCTGGTTTTGTGGCTTCCTCCGCTAATAGAAGTCATTATAATAATAATAATAATAATAATTACATTGGTTATTGGTACAGAGGTGAATGAGAGAGTAAGGTTGATGTCAGCTGAAGAGGACCTCAGCTGTAAATCAAAACATAAAGTACTCTTACATGTTGAAAGTCATGTAATATTGAGAAGCGTGCTGTCTCTCGCTCTTTTAAAGCAGGAGATAAGGTGATGGCTCGGAAATTAGTACCAGGTCATGCTCTACAAGCCAGGTATGATGGCCCCCTGCAAGTAGTAAAAGAGCTTAGCGACGTAAATTATTTTAAACGATACATTTTAACTGAGAATATTATGCATGACTTAAAAGATATTTTTTGAACTCATTCAGCTCCCCAGGGTAGGCCGTATGTCCAGGATGCTGCGGGCATTTCATCTCTGGATCGTAACACTGAGTTTGGAAAGAAAGGCTGGTCGCTCTGGAGTACTTGGTGTCATTGACAAGCTTGTCATTTACCTAGAGGTTACCTACCCTGCTGCCTGGTCCCAGACCAAGCCTCTTGGTTGCCAGCCTGATCGATCAAGCTGTTGGTGCCCACCACCCGCAGTCCAACGTATGCACCACAACCACGTTGATGAGGAACTGTTTCGAGAAATCTGTTGATCCCTCTTCAAGACAGCCAGGGGTTTGTTGATCATCCCCATTATGCATGAAGGGAGGGCACTGAAGTCGTGGTCCTTTAACACTTACTGAGGTCTCTGTGTATTCATCACATCCTTGCTGTTCACTGGAGGTATCCTGCACCGTCTACCAAGACTCTTGTGTTCATATATAGTTATTTCGGCGTGCAGGTTTGGGACTAATCCCTCCAGTATCTTTTATGTGTAGATTATAATGTATCTCGCCTACGTTCTAAGAAGTACAGTTCTAGGGACCTCAAGCGATCCCAGTAATTTAGGTGCTTGACTGATTTTATGCAAGCTGTGAAGGCTCTTTGCATATTCTCTAGCTTAACAATTTGGCCGTTAGTACACAGCAGTATTCCAGCCTAGAGAGAATGATTGACGTGAAGAGTATCATCGTTGACTGGGCATTTCTAGTTTTGAAGGTTATAGCCTATTGTTTTTCTCGCAGTTGCGATATTAATATGTTCTGCTCGATTGAACGTGAGATATAACATTATCACTCCAAGGTCTCTTACATAGTTTCATACAAATTTTAGTATCGTTTGCAAAGGATGATACAGTGCTATAATTTATGTCTTTGTCTGTGTCAAAAATGAGAATGAGGAAGAGAAGTAGGGACGATTACCGTGCCTCGGGGGACAGAACTTTTCACTGCAGCAGTGATTTCACTGTTTACTATTACTCTGCCTTCTTTCCCTGTTATTTGTTTTGCACGCACTTTGTAATTACCCCATGGTCGCACTTGTCACAGGCTTTTGCAAAGCTAGTATATACAACATCTGCATTTTGTTTGTTTCAAGTGTATCTAAAACTATGTAAGGGTCCAGCAGTTGCGAAAGACAGGAGCGACCTGTTCTGACGCATGTTGACCTGGGTTATGCAGCTGCTGTGATTTCGTGTGATTGGTAATCTTGCTTCTTAAAATCCTTTCAAATGTCTTGATAATGTGGGATGTTAGGGCTGTTAGTGTGTAGTTTTCTACCATTACTTTATTACTACCTATGTGGGGTGAGGCAATATCAGTGTTTTTTTTTTTTAATGACTGTGGGATGACTCCAGTATCTAGGCTTCCGTGGAATATTTAAGGTACATGATAAGGGTCTCTTGCAATCCTTGATGAATATCAATTTCCACGAGTCTGGGCCTAGGGCAGGGTTCGTGTGTATGCAGTCAGCGGCTTCGAAGTCATGTGGGGGGGTTAAAGTTATATCACAGATTAGGGAGAAGTCTGCAGCATTTTGTCTTATTCGTGAAGAACTCATTTGGGTCGTCAGTCTTTAGGCCGATTAGTGGCTCACTGAGTCCTACTGGGACTTAAGTATGTCACTCATTTCTTGATTGTCATCATCGTATGTCCGTCGTCTTTAATCAAAGGCCCAATACTAGATTTTGCTTTTGACCTAGACTTTTGCATATGAGAAGTATTTTGGATTTCTGTAATTTCACTTTTGGCTTTGTAACTCCCTCTGTCTCTCCTGGATTCTGATTCATTCAATTTGAGCTCAACGTTTTCTGATTCTCTAGCCAGTGTTAATTTTCGCTTTTCAGAGAGAGATTTCAGAGAGTCATCTCACGCTTTTAGGAATTTAAGTGAGCACTTTTCCCCGTGATCCATGGATCCTTTAGAACGATTCTGATCCAGATCACTGTATTAGTGGATCTTTTGGATCTCTGTGAGACCGTCAGCACCACCTTTAGCTTCGCTGAAACAGAGGTACTAGGTGTCTGTCATTGTAGGTCTTGGGACACTCCCCTTTCTGGGATCAATCCTGATTGCTTTCGCCAGGCGCTGTATGACCCATATGAATTTGTTTCCCCATCATCATCATTATAATAATAATAATAATAATAATAATAATAGTTCCTCACGCATGACACATCGTTGGTTTCTGCCTGACTTAAATCCTCTACACAATTTTTTTTTAATTTTACGTTTGTTTAACGTACACTTTCCTATAGTTACCCGGAAATAACGAAGTAGCATAAGAGGGCGACTGACAACGGTGGCCATATCCCAACCCCCTTAGAGCGTTGATAACGCACGGTGTATAAGTACCTGGATATACCTTTGATATACCTTTGAAGAATTTCGAGAGTATATCTACTCTCTGAGCCCGGCCATGGGCCAGGCTCGTCTGGTTCTCGCCTGGTCAACCAGGCTGTTGCTGTCTGGAGGCCCGCTTCCCCACATATCCATCACAGCCTGGTTGATCTGGCACCTGGTGAAGATACTTGTCTAGTTTCCTCTTGAAGGCTTCAACACTTGTTCCAGCAGTGTTTCTGATATCTTCTGGTAAGATGTTGAAAAGTCTGGGACCCCGGATGTTGATACAGTGTTCCCTTATTGTCCCCACCGCACCCCTGCTCCTCACTGGGTTTATTTTACACTTCCTCCCATATCTCTCACTCTAGTATGTTGTTATGGCAGTGTGCAGATTTGGGACCAAGCCCTCGAGTACCTTCCAGGTATATATTATCATGTATCCTCTCTCTCCTCCGCTCCAATGAGTACATGTTCAAGACTTGCAGGCGTTCCCAGTAGTTTAGGAAAATACTGGCTCAGTGTGAGCCGTAAACGATCTCTGTATTTGCTCCAGCTCCGATATTTCTCCTGCCCTGAACGGGGCCGTCAGCACTGAGCAATATTCTAAGTGAGGGAGCACTAGCGATTTAAAGAGTGTCACCATCGGCATTGTTTCCCTTGTTTTGAAAGTTCTCAATACCCACCCAGTCATCTTCCTGGCTGTCGTGATCTGTTGTCTTGTTATGGTCTTTAAAAGAAAGGTCCGCTGACATAATTATTCCTAGGTCTTTTACGTGTTCCTTACGTTCTATTTGGTGACCCTCTTGAGTTCTGTATATAGTGCTCCTTTTGAGTTCTTCATTCTTTCCATACCTAAGCAGCTGGAACTTATCACCATTGAACGTCATGTTGTTTTCCACTGCCCACTGGAAAACCCTGTTTATGTCTTCCTGTACTTTTTCATGCTTATTTTAGTATCATCTGCAAATGATGATACAAAAGTGTGCCGGGTGTTTTTGTCTATGTCTGCTATGAGGATGAGGAACAGCAGAGGTGCCAGGACAGTGCCTTGGGGCACTGAGATTTTGACCTTGCTGATGCTGGATCTTGCCCTGTTCACTACTACTTTTTGTGTTCTGTGTGTTAGGAAACCGAAAATCCATCTGCTTACCTTCCCCATAATGCCCATGACCTTCATTTTGTGAGCTATCACTCCATGATCGCATTTGTCAAACGCCTTTGCAAAATCTGTGTAAATCACATCCGCGTTTTGGTCGTCTTCCAACGCCTCCGTAGTTGTCATAATGGTTCAGCAGTTGTGACAGACATGATCGTCCTGCTCTAAAACCATGCTGGTTCGGGTTATGTTGGTTGTGCTGGTCCATGAAATTTGTAACCTGCCGTCTCATCACTCTTTCGAAGATTTTTATGATGTGAGAGGTTAGGGCTACTGATCTGTAATTTTTAGCTAGTGCTCTACTGCCTCCCTTGTGCAAAGGAGCTATGTCTGCACTCTTTAAGGCCTCCGGTATTTCACCTAGATCTAAGCTCTTTCTCCAAAGAATACTGAGGGCTCGTGCTAGTGGTACTTTGCACTCTTTATAAATAGAGCATTCCATGAATCTGGTCCAGGTGCTGAGTGAGTGGGCATGTTTTCCATTTATTTTTCGAAATCTATGGGATTTGCACTAATATCAGTTAGTTGGTGTGCGCGGCCTTCTGCTGGAGTGAAAAATGTTTCTGTATTTTCCATCTTCCTGCCATTTAGTTTGTTGCTGAACACCGACTCATACTGTTCTTTTTAGGATTTCACTCATTTCCTGATTTGTGGAATGGAAGTTTGCGTTGTTAGTAAGCCAGATGAGGTAAGGTAGGGTGAGGGATCTTTTGAGTACTTATTGTGTGTAACACCGACCAACATTCAAGAAAGCTGGCTATTCTAAACAGTCAGCAACACAGTAGGTAGACATTGATCAGGTACACGTACAGTATATCAGATACAGTATACTAGTCACACACGTACAGTAAATCAGACACAGTAAACACGTACTTACATAAACATTAACGATAATTCGTTAGTTAGGTTTGTGACTGGCTGGCAGACAAGCAGGCAGACAGGGACTGCAGACAGGAAAACAAAAAGGCAGATAAGCAGGAAGGTAGTCAGACAGAGAAGCACACAGGGGAAACAAACATTCAGGCAGGAAGGCAAACCGGAGAAACACACGGACAAACTTGCAAGCAGGCAGGTAGTCAGAGGTGGGGAGTGAGTCTGTGTTGTGGAGCCTCATTACAAAACCAAGCCACACAATTGGCTTTTCATAGCCGGCCCAACCATGCCGTTAGCGGGAAGCTTTAAGCCCTTTCAATTTCCTCTGATTCAACTGTTGCAAAACTCGGAGCGGCAGTTCTAGTTTCTCACCAGTTGATCTGGAAAATAAGAGAGAAAGCGAGAGAGGAGAGAGAGAGGAGAGAGGAGGAGCGAGAGAGCGGAGCGAGAGCGAGAGGGGAGAGAGGAGAGTGTTCTTCCTTCTCCACTCTAATCTGTTTTGTTTACCTAGGTATTAATTATTTAAGATGAATATTTGGTTTTCAGCTTCTTAGTGGTTGTAAGTGTTTATTTTGCAAGTTTTGTGTTAGTGTCATGTCATGCCTGCGCTCTCATCCAACCTTACTGGTATTGTTGCTTTCTGGCTTCGTACACTTTTTCATACCCATTCTAGAACTACGTATGATTTTCTCTTCATAACTCTTATCCTTTGCAGACGGTATAATAAGACATCAGTTTAGGACAGAATCTCCGGTGTGAAGTCAACCAGGCCTTCCAGTGAGACATCAGTTGAGGACATAATCTCCGGTGTGAAGTCAACCAGTGAGCCGCAGAGAAAAATATGACGTTCAGTGAAGACAAATTCAAGTTACTTCGCTGTAGAAAAATTGGAAAAATAAAAACTGGATCGGTGTATAAAACAAAGTGAAGGTACTTAGTAAAGCAGAAGAGGAATGTGAGGGACTTAGGAGAGATAAAGTCGAAGATCTTACACTCAGGGATCACAATGCTACTATCAGAACTGCAAGGAAAATAATAGGTTGGATAACTAGAACCTTATAAAAAAAAGAGGTGCCCATGTATGCTTTCTACATTGAAATATTCTTGTACACCAACAGCCTGTTTTTTAAGTCGGGTAAAATCGCAGATATGAAAAATATACAGAGAACCTTATTATTGGAATGTCTGAGGTGCCTTGATCTGCACTCCCAGGAACGAAGGCGAGAAAGATACTTGATAATTTGCTCCGGGAAAATTCTGGTGGGACTAGTTTCAAATATGTTGGATTGCATGCTGCTAGCACTAATAGTCTGATCAGTCTCTCACAAGACCTAGCCTGGGACCAGGCAAGGTGGTCGATAATTCCTGAATAGATTACAGGTAGGTAGACTACTTCCTAATCCAAGTAAATCTACTTGGTTACTGCCCTTACACTAGAAATTCATATAATATACCATCCTCTTGTCTGACGAGGGTGCAACGAAGGTCTGTTAAAGTATTTGAAATATGTCAGGATTACTGTTTTTTCTTCTTATAGTCATGAACATGCAAGATGACTTAAGTAAATCATACAAATTTTTGCTTGCAATCAGTATACACTAATCTTATTTGTGTTCGCATGTCTCAGCATAACTTTCCATTAAGGAAATGACGAGAAACTAAACAAAGACTCACAACCATCCAGACAAACTCGGTAAAAGTTTCTCCCAATAAAAAAATCAAACATCTCACTTCTTGAGACACAAGATGTGGGATGTGGTAAATTAAGCAGCAAAGATTGCCGCTTAATTTACGTTAGCCAGACGGTGTGTAACGTAACACACAACATGGACCACAAGAGATGAATGAGACACGCACAGGAGAGGTGGTCCCATCTTTCAAGACTTGAGGAACCATCACAACATATATTGACATTCCACTATCTTTATATTCAAAACAAGTTGTTCCTTCAAACTTCACATTTTAAAATCTGCCTTGATTAACGTCAAATCTAATTTTAACTTTTTCTAGGCACAATAGAGGCCAAATTAGGGATGGCACGATACCAAAAGCTTTCCGATACAATACTCAAATTTAGGCCTATACCGATACCACCAAAATAAGCCGATCCCCGCCATGCCGATACTTTGGAACACCATTAGTCATCATAGCCATTAAACACAACATACCAGCACTCATCTTGAATCAATCTTCAGATCTAAATTCCAACAACATTCCGGTCTTGGCCTGACACCCAACCATGGGAGATGACCTGCACCCGAGGTCTCGATCATTCATTCATGTCTCTCTCATAGTTTCTCCCATATCACTTGCTAACTTTTTTGTGTCTGCTGAAAAGGACCACAGTCAGGACAAAATATAAATACTTTCATGTTTGTCTCCACGCAGGTTAACACACACACACACACACACACACACACACACACACACCATGTATGTGTGTATGCTCACCGCCTGGAAAATCTTGGTGGCTCCAAAAACTTACGGAAATCCTTACGAGGCGATACATTTGTAGTAAATAACGAAAAGGTCTTTCTGGCCGGCATGAAATATATAAAGCCTCGATATTGCGAAATATTTTACCAGTTCCTCGCAGCTTCCAGTGCCAAAAGTGCCAAAATGTAATCAAAAGTCTTGGCATTATTCCGTCAGCGTCTTGTACAACGTTCAGCTGACACCAACAGCCCCTCCTCTTTCCTCTGGCCTTCCTACGGACAGTGATGGATTACGGACAGTTACGGGCCACGAGCAGTGAACGAGCACGGACAGTGACGAACACTGTCTAGCCTGAAAGAGGGTCTCTGCTATATCGAAAATATTAGCGTTATTTTTCCTTCAGTTAAATGTGAGTTTTACTCGTAGGAATAAACCAGACAGCGAGTGTATCGTTGACTCAATTATCTTTGTTTCTCTTTCTGTATTTCAACTTCGAACGTTTCGAGACGCTTTTTGATGCTCGTAAGAATCCTCTTAAGTTTGTTTACAGAAAAAAGGTAATTACATTTTCTTCGCATGTTAATGACTTGATAAAACTCTTCTTGAGGCGAAACGTTGCTTTTGTAAAGTCTTGATCTGGTCGAAAGTTGGTTGTATTACTAACATGAGTGGACAGTCTGCAGATCAACCATCGTTCTTGCCGTATAGAGGCGGGTATGTGACCTGGAAGCCTACTTCGAAGGTCTGTGGAGAGATCTTGAAGGAGCACTTGACTGTGGAACAGAGTGAGGCAACTGGGTCTCTTTCATTTATTTGGTTCATACATAGACCTTAGAGATGTCTTTTATTCTGCTAATCCACAGTTCTTTGGTATTGATATATCCTTGACCTATGTTAAGCACAGTCTTAGCACAAGGTTTTAGATCGTCTAACGTAAAAGAAGTGATTGATATACAGTTCTTCCGAGAAAGTTATAAATTTATCGTCATTCTATGTCGGATGATTTTTCAGAAATGTATTCATAGTACTGGCTTATCTTGTTCTGTCCTCATTCATTAATTACATCAGAATGTTAAGTCAGGACAAATTTCACCTAGTCTGGTAATCAGAGAGTATATAGCGCAATTAGCCACTCGATACAGCGGAAAAGAAATTTAAGTGACATTGGGGTAACAGTGTTTGAAGATGTTACCTTCATGGAACACACGAGTGTTAAAAGGTACAAGAAAAACGTTAGTTTGGATAACAAAAGTTTCAAAATCAAGACAGGCCAAAGCCATGACATAATTTTGGTACTTTTACTGTTTAATAAGCCAAGCCGCCCAACACAAGTTGAATTGACTTAAACACGTTAAAAAATATATATGATTAGAATTCTTGACGTGAATTAACAGTGTTTTAACAGAACGATTTATCAACCTTTCTAAAATTAACTAGACATGTAGTCTAATCCTTCTCAACTTATCAGAGGTTAGGATAAGGTGAGTTTGTAACATTTAAATATCAATGAAGTGCATGTGAAGGTACTGCAGCAAGGAATTTACACTCCACTTGTTGTGTTGAACCTTGCTTATTGAACCTTGCTTATTGAACCTTGCTTACTGAACCTTGCTTATTGAACCTTGCTTATTGAACCTTGCTTACTGAACCTTGCTTACTGAACCTTGCTTATTGAACCTTGCTTACTGAACCTTGCTTATTGAACCTTGCTTACTGAACCTTGCTTATTGAACCTTGCTTACTGAACCTTGCTTATTGAACCTTGCTTACTGAACCTTGCTCATTGAACCTTGCTTACTGAACCTTGCTTACTAAACCTTGCTTACTAAACCTTGCTTATTGAACCTTGGTTATTGAACCTTGCTTACTGAACCTTGCTTACTGAACCTTGCTTATTGAACCTTGCTTATTGAACCTTGCTTATTGAACCTTGCTTATTGAACCTTGCTTACTGAACATTGCTTACTGAACCTTGTTTACTGAACCTTGTTTACTGAACCTTGTTCATTGAACCTTGCTTACTGAACCTTGCTTACTAAACCTTGCTTACTAAACCTTGCTTATTTAACCTTGCTTACTGAACGTTGCTTACGGACTTTGCTTACGGAACCTTGCTTACTGAATCTTGCTTATTGAACCTTGCTACTGAACCTTTCTTATTGAACTTGCTTATTGAACCTTGCTTACTAAACCTTGCTCATTGAACCTTGCTTACTGAACCTTGCTTACTGAACCTTGCTTACTGAACCTTGCTTACTGAACCTTCCCTACTGAACCTTGCTTACTGAATATTACAACTTAGTGTGTGTTGATATTTGTTAGCCTTACTCTTCTTCTTTCCCCTCTCTCCCCTGTTCATACCCTCCTCTCACCTGTTTCATACCCTCCTCTCACCTGTTCATAACCCTCATCTCACCTGTTCATATCCTCCTCTCACCTGTTCATATCCTCCTCTCACCTGTTCATACCTCCTCTCACCTGTTCATATCCTCCTCTCACTTGTTTCATACCCTCCTCTCACCTGTTCATATCCTCCTCTCACCTGTTATACCCTCCTCTACCTGTTTAAAACCTCCTCTCCCCTGTTCATACCCTCCTCTCACCTGTTCATACCCCCCTCTCACCTGTTCAAAACCCTCCTCTCACCTGTTCATATCCTCCTCTCACCTGTTCATGCCCTCCTCTCACCTGTTCATACCCTCCTCTCACCTGTTCATACCCTCCTACACCAGTTCATACCCTCCTCTCACCTGTTCATACCCTCCTCTCACCTGTTCATACCCTTCTCTCACCTGTTCATACCCTTCTCTCACCTGTTCATACCCTTCTCTCACCTGTTCATACCCTCCTCTCACCAGTTCATATGTTATTGCTGTTCTTGCTGCTGAACAGCGGTTTAGTGCCGATGAAGGTAGCATAGGTAGCAATGATACGGCGTGGACTAGTTTGGTTTTAATTGAGTAGGAGTGAGTACACAATGGGCAGTGTGAGGGAGCAAGCCAGTCAGTGGAGGGGGAGCACTTGTGTCTATCAAGTCGGTCGGCCTAGGAGTGAGAACGGCTGGGCTGAGCCTCCCACTGACCGGGGTGAGCCTACAGAGGGCAGCACCTAAATGCCGCGAAATATGAACTAGTCAGAGCAGACGGCTAGGCTGTGTGTTCTGACAGTACAGGCTGTCTACATTTGCTCGGCCACGCACCTCGACAATACTGGTGGGCCCATAGGTATAAAGGAATTATGTACACTAGCTACCCAGAGAGGGACTGGCTTTCGCTCACTAGTAAATCATAAAATGGACATAAAAACGCAACAGGCAAAAAAAAAAAAACTCTCCCAACCAGGGGAAGAGAAAACTGGTTTGCCCGCGCTGTTTCATCGAGGAGAGAGTCCGGAGAGTCAGCACTGGAACTAAAATCTTTTTATATACAGGTTATCCGCAGGGCTGAACATCAGTTGACCACTCGTCTACGACGTTGTTGCACCTCAAAATCTGCAAACAATGACTGACAGTAGCATTTCCTAAGGTGTGACATGTGACCCAGAGGGCAGCACTGCCCTGACCGGAATACAGGTTCTTTTTTTTTTATATTAAAAACACTGGGTGCACATACCTACAATAATACTACATCCATGGAATTTATTACACTCTGGGTACCCTTCTAAAAGTATTTACATAATTACATGATGTTGTCCACCCTGACTCCATTATCGACTAGCTATACAATGTGTGTGCATTTATACCCATTTCTGCAAGCAGACAATTAGCATAACTAGCGTAGGAGTCGGACAAGTCAGTAGGTACGTCAATGTCACAGAAATGTTCTGTTGTCCTGGGTCGTAGGCCTTAAGTATGGAGCCTTACTGGGCCGTCTTCCGTACCAGTAGTAGTGGGAGAAGGGATAGACGGGTTGTCCCTAGCATTAGTCTGATTGTGGAGTTGCAACGCACGCGCCTCCAGCTCTACTTCAGCCTGCATATGGTCCACATACTTCATGTGATCAAGGTGGGCTTCCTTGATAGTTCCCGTAGCAATCTCCCTCACCTCGAACTTATTGCCACGGAGCTGTCGTAGGACACGGTAAGGACCCACAAACTTTGGGACAAGTTTGTGCATACCTGGGGTCTGCACTGGGTTGAGCAACATAACTTTGCAACCTGGTTCCACTTTGCTTTCCTTGGCGCGGGCATTGCGCTCAGACGTGAACCTATCAGTAGCTTTCATAAGGTTCTCTCGTACCCGCTGGAAGACAAGCTGCGTTGTCCTCATCTTTACACTGGGGTTATCAGTATCGTAAGTAGGTCTAGGTGGAGCAAACAGAATTTCATATGGTAAGCGCTTGTCATAGCCAAAACAAAGCAAAATGAGGTGTCTCACCGATCGAGCTGTTGAGGGAGGAATTTAATGTACACTGAACATCTGGGATAGCCTCATCCCATGTAGTACAACTTGGGTTAACGGTTACTCTGAGCACCTCCAGGACTTTGCGATTTGTACGTTCAGCAAGACCATTACTCGCAGGGTGGCGTGGAGCTACTGGCGCTTGGTGAATGTTGAATCTGGAGCAAAAGATCCTGCATTATGCCATTTTAAAACTCAGACCCATTGTCTGACAGAAGGACACGTGGGCAAGTATGACGAAGAACAACATGCTCACGGAAAGCACTAGCGACCGTTTCGGCGGTTTTATCAGGAATGGGTACTAATTCACTGTACTCGCGTCATCTACCATTACAAGCAGGTGCTTATTTCCCTTCTCCGAGGTCGAGAAGTTCGTCAACAGGTCGACAGAAGTTCTCTCCCAGGGCTCTTTGTAATGGGGTACTTTAGAATGGGGTTAGGACCTGTAATGGTACCCTTGTGCTGTAGGCAAACAACACACTGGTGTACATGCCTGGCAATGTCCGCTGCCATCTTAGGCCAGAAATATTTCATTCGTGCCTGTTTGATACTGCGGTTCTTCCCGGGGTGCGCTACACCCGGGACATTGTGGATCAACCTAAGAGTAGCTGGTATCATGGACTCTGGTATCACCAGTTGATATATGGTTCTGCCGGGGTCCACCAGCTGTGCAACACGGCACAGTACTCCTTGGTTGACCACCAAATCCTTCAGTGGAACGGGAGACTTGACCTGTAAGTCAACGTCCTCCTTGGTCAGGAAACGAAGGACTGGAGACCACACAGGGTCCTGTCGTTGGGCTCTCTCGAGATCCTCAACAGAGAACGAATTGCCGACACTCACGAATGCTATATGCTCGACAGGGCATCAGCTACAACATTTTGCTTACCTGGGACATAGCAAAAATTTTAGGGTTGTAGTCATTGAACGTGAGCGACCACCGAGCATGCTTTCCGAGAGGTTCTTATTCGCAAAAAGGGCCAATAAGGGTAAATGATCTGTGTAAATCATTGATAGGATAATGATAGATGATATCCCCAAAATGACTCGGAGAACAAAACATTTACTGCATACTCGAACGTGCTAAAAACAAGCTTAAGTGAAACTATGAACTGGGACGAGTAAATTTTACTGTAACAAATCACTGGGGAAAACAGAACTGGTGATGTAACAGCAAGGAAAGAAAAAACAAAAAAAAATTTTAACTGGGCAACACAAAAAAAACTGCACTGGCTGGAGATACGTAGATGCTGAGTAGTTGTAGACACAATGATGAGTCACGAGCTGCTGTAGACAGCGTGGGGGCTGAACTGAGCTGGCTTAGGGGCTAAGCCAACTGGGTTCCCACGTGGTTAAGCCCGGTAGAACTTCTTGAGGAAACTGGGAAGAACACAACACACATGGACGGCGAGATGGACGTCGTTGCATAGCAGAGGAGGCTGTAGAGGAGGCTGGTGCGTTTACACGCTGCCTAGGGTATCAACCAACCCCAGAGCTGCCTCGTGGTCACGCATGGAGCCACACGAAGCCAACACCCCTAACGACCTCACCTCTATTCTTGTAGCTGAGAAGGTGTAGGGACGCTGTAGGGGGCAGGAGAATGGTGCTGGAGAGTGTTGAAGGGCTGTAGAGAGGGTGATGAGGTGAACACGTGACTGCTAAGGCTGGAGATGACGCCGTGACGCCTATGTCCAGATTTTGTGGGGAAAATCTAGGACGAAGATCTATCTCAGGTCCCGTCAAGCCGCTGGGAGTAACAGATAACTCTTTAGGCCAGCAGGTGCGTTGGATGACGACGGATGATGTTGACTGGCGTCGACCGATTGTGTTGACCCCTCCACCCTGAAGAGGCTCACAATGCCGTTGACTCCGCTGTCACCACTGTTATTGCTGTTCTTGCTGCTGAACAGCGGTTTAGTGCCGATGAAGGTAGTGTAGGTAGCAATGGTACAGCCGTGGACTAGTTTGGCTTTAATTGAGTAGGAGTGAGTACACAACGGGCAGTGTGAGGGAGTGACCGGAGTGACCGCAAGCCAGTCCGTGGAGGGGGAGCACTTGTGTCTATCAAGTCGGTCGGCCTAGGAGTGAGAGCGGCTGGGCTGAGCCTCCCACTGACCTGGGTGAGCCTACAGAGGGCAGCACCTAAATGCTGCGAAATATGAACCAGTCAGAGCAGATGACTAGGCTGTGTGTTCTGACATTACAGACTGTCTACACATACCCTCCTCTCACCTGTTCATACCCTCCTCTCACCTGTTCATACCCTCCTCTCACCAGTTCATACCCTCCCTCACTTGTCCATACCCTCATCTCACCAGTTCATACCCTCTTCTCACCTGTTCATACCCTCTTCTCACCTGTTCATACCCTCCTCTCACCTGTTCATACCCTCCTCTCACCAGTTCATACCCTCTCTCACCTGTTCATACCCTAGTCTCACCTGTTCATACCCTCTTCTCACCTGTTCATACCCTCCTTTCACCTGTTCATACCCTCCTCTCACCAGTTCATACCCTCCTCTCACCTGTTCATACCCTCCACTCACCAGTTCATACCCTCTGGTGGCCTGGTGGTTAACGCTCTCGCTTCACACGGTGAGGGCCTGGGTTCGATTCCCAGCCAGAGTAGAAACATTGGACGTGTTTCTTTCCACCTGTTGTCTGTGTTCCCCATCAGTAAAATGGGTACTTGGGTGTTAGTCGCCTGGTGTAGGTCGCATCCTGGGACACTGACCTAAGGAGGCCTGGTCACAGACCGGGCCGCGGGGGCGTTGACCCCCGGAACTCTCTCCAGGTAAACTCCAGGTAAACCAGTTCATACCCTCCTCTCACCTGTTCATACCCTCCTCTCACCAGTTCATACCCTCCTCTCACCTGTTCATACCCTCCTCTCACCAGTTCATACCCTCCTCTCACCTGTTCATACCCTCCTCCACCAGTCCATACCCTCCTCTCACCGTTTCATACCCTCCTCTCACCTGTTCATACCCTCCTCTCACCTGTTCATACCCTCCTCTCACCTGTTCATACCCTCCTCTCACCTGTTCATACCCTTCTCTCACCCGTTCATACCCTCCTCTCACCAGTACTTACTCTCCTCTCACCAGTTCATACCCTCTCACGTGTTCATACCCTCCTCTCACCTGTTCATACCCTCCTCTCACATGTTCCTACCCTCCTCTCACCTGTTCATACACTCCTCCACCTGTTCATACCCTCCTCTCACCTGTTCATACCCTCCTCCCTCCTGTTCATACACTCCTCTCACCTGTTCATACCCTCCTCTCACCTGTTCATACCTCCTCTCACCAGTTCATACTCTGCTCTCACTTGTTCATACCCTCCTCTCACCTGTTCATACCCTCCTCTCACCAGTTCATACCCTCCTCTCACCTGTTCATACCCTCCTCTCACCTGTTCATACCCTCCTCTCACCAGTCCATACCATCCTCTCACCTGTTCATACCCTCGTCTCACCAATCCATACCCTCCTCTCACCTGTTCATACCCTCCTCTCACCTGTTCATACCTCTCTCTCACCTGTTCATACCCTCCTCTCACCTGTTCATACCCTTCTCTCACTTGTTCATACCCTCCTCTCACCTGTTCATACTCTCCTCTCACCTGTTCATACCCTCCTCTCACCTGTTCATACCATCCTCTCACCTGTTCATACCCTCCTCTCACCAGTTCATACCCTCCTCCCACCTGTTCATACCCTCCTCTCACCTGTTCATACCCTCCTCTCACCTGTTCGTACCCTCCTCTCAGCTGTTCATACCCTCCTCTCACCAGTTCGTACATTCCTCTCACCAGTTCATACCCTCCTCTCACCTGTTCGTACCCTCCTCTCAGCTGTTCATACCCTCCTCTCACCAGTTCGTACATTCCTTCACCAGTTCATACCCTCCTCTCACCTGTTCGTACCCTCCTCTCAGCTGTTCATACCCTCCTCTCACCAGTTCATACTCTCCTCTCACCTGTTCGTACCCTCCTCTCAGCTGTTCATACCCTCCTCTCACCTGTTCGTACACTCCTCTCACCTGTTCATACCCTCCTCTCACCTGTTCGTACCCTCCTCTCACATGTTCATACCTCCTCTCACCTGTTCATACCATCCTCTCACCTGTTCATAACCTCCTCTCACCTGTTCATAACCTCTCACCTGTTCATAACCTCCTCTCGCCTGTTCATACCCTCCTCTCGCCTGTTCATACCCTCCTCTCACCTGTTCGTACCCTCCTCTCACCTATTCGTACCCTCCTCTCACCTATTCGTACCTCTCTCTCTCCTGTTCATACCCTCTCTCACCTGTTCATACCCTCTCTCAACAGTTCGTACCCTCCTCTCACCTGTTCATACCTCCTCTCACCTGTTCATACCCTCTCACCTGTTCATACCCTCCTCTCACCTGTTCATACCCTCTATCCTGTTCATACCCTCCTCTATCCTGTTCATACCCTCCTCTATCCTGTTCATACCTCCTCTATCCTGTTCATACCCTCCTCTATTCCTGTTTCATACCCTCCTCTCACTGTTCATACCCTCCTCACCTGTTCATACCCTCCTCTCACCTGTTCATACCCTCCTCTCACCTGTTCATACCCTCCTCTCACCTGTTCATACCCTCCTCTCACCTGTTCATACCCTCCTCTCTCCTGTTCATACCCTCCTCTCACCTGTTCATACCCTCTCACCTGTTCATACCCTCCTCTCACCTGTTCATACCCTCTCACCTGTTCATACCCTCCTCTCCCTGTTTGTGCCTTCCATTGTCTTCTCCTTCCCTTCTCCCTCTCATCATCTTTCCTCTTCTTCGCCCTCTTTCTCTCCCCTTTTACCTTCTTGCTCTCCCCTTTGCCCTCATTGTCTCTCCTCCCTCTTTTTCTTTCCTCCCTCTTTCTCCTCTTCCCTCTTTCTCTCCCTCCTCTTTCTCTCCCCTTCTCCCTCTTTCTCTCCCCTTCTCCCTCTTTCTGTCTCCTCCCTCTTTCTCTCCCCTTCTCCCTCTTTCTCTCTCCTCCCTCTTTCTCTCTCCTCCCTCTTTTTCTCTCCTCTTTCTCCTCCCTCTCCCCGTCTGCCTCTCTCTCCCCTTCTCCCTCTTTCTGTCCCTTCTCCCTCTTTCTCTCTCCTCCCTCTTTCTCTCTCCTCCCTCTTTTTCTCTCCTCTTTCTCCTCCTCCTCTCTCCCCTTCTCCTCTTTCTCTCCCCTTCTCCCTCTTTCTCTCCCCTTCTCCCTTTTCTCTCCCCTTCTCCCTCTTTCTCTCCCCTTCTCCCTCTTTCTCTCCCCTTCTCCCTCTTTCTCTCCCCTTTCCCTCTTTCTCTCCCTTCTCCCTCTTTCTCTCCCTTCTCTCCGTCTTATTTCCTTTAATTTGTTCTACCTGTTTTTGTTCGCATCTTCCAGCCGCTTCTTCTCCGTCTTCATCAACCTCTCTCCTTCACCCTCCTTTCATACCCCTCACTTCATCCCCTCCCTCCCCTTTTGTTTTTTCCCTTCTTCTGCCTCTTATTTCCCATCACCATTCTCACTTTTATCTCCCTCTCTCGTTCCCTCTAGCTGACTCCGTCCTTCACAGTCTTCCTTCCATTCCTCCGTTCTTTCCTTCCCTCTTTCTCCTCTTTTCGTGTTCTTCTCTTCCTTGCCATAGTTTTAGTCCTTCCCCTTCGTTTCTTCTTTGCCTCCTGTCTACTCTCCCTCCTTTTCGTTTTTTCTGTCTTTCTTCCTTCTTCCTTATCTCTTTCTCTTCATCCATTCCACCCTCCAACTCTTTCCCTCTCATCCTTCATCTTCTTCCCTCCTCCTCGTACTTCTAATCTTTCTCTTCATCCAACCCTCTTCCTCTCCTTTCTCTTATCCGTCCTCTTCTCCCTCAATCTTCTCTCTCTCTCTCTTCCCCTCCCCTCCCGTCTCCCTCTCCCCTCCTCTCCCCTACTCCTTCCTCTATCACACTGGTGTAGACAACAGCACAACCATCACCCAGAATTTCAGAGATCTGAAAGTTGGTTGAAATGACCACTGGGGAGACCCCTCTCACACCACTCAGTGCTTACCTGGAGGTTACCTGGAGGTTATTCCGGGGATCAACGCCCCCGCGGCCCGGTCCATGACCAGGCCTCCCGATGGATCAGGGCCTGATCAACTAGGCTGCTACTGCTGGCCGCACGCAGTCCAACGTACGAGCCACAGCCCGGCTGATCCGGCACCGACTTTAGGTATCTGTCCAGCTCTCTCTTGAAGGCAGCCAGGGGTTTATTAGCAATTCCCCTAATGCTTGATGGGAGGCTGTTAAACAGTTTTGGGCCCCGGACACTTATGGTGTTTTCCCTTAGTGTACCAGTGGCGCCCCTACTTTTTATTGGGGGCATTTTGCATCGCCTGCCCAGTCTTTTACTTTCGTAGGGAGTGATTTCTGTGTGCAGATTTGGGACCATTCCTTCCAAGATTTTCCAAGTGCTGGGGAGACCCCTCTCACACCACTCAGTGCTGGAACCCCCTCACACCACTCAGTGCTGGGGACACACCTCTCACACCACTCAGTGCTGGGAGACCCCTCTCACACCACTCAGTGCTGGGGAGACCCCTCTCACACCACTCAGTGCTGGGGAGACCCCTCTCACACCACTCAGTGCTGGGGAGACCCCTCTCACACCACTCAGTGCTGGGGAGACACCTCTCACACCACTCAGTGCTGGGGAGACCCCTCTCACACCACTTAGTGCTCTGGGGAGACCCCTCTCACACCACTCAGTGCTGGGGAGACCCCTCTCACACCACTCAGTGCTGGGGAGACCCCTCTCACACCACTCAGTGCTGGTGAGACCCCTCTCACACCACTCAGTGCTGGGGAGACCCCTCTCACACTACTCAGTGCTGTGGAGACCCCTCTCACACCACCCAGTGCTGGAGACCCCCCTCAAACCACTCAGTGCTGGGAGACCCCCCTCAAACCACTCAGTGCTGGGAGACCCCCCTCACACCACTCAGTGCTGGGAGACCCCCCTCACACCACTCAGTGCTGGGAGACCCTTCTCACACCGCTCAGTGCTGGGGAGACCCCTCTTACACCACTCAGTGCTGGGGAGACCCCTCTTACACCACTCAGTGCTGGGGAGACCCCTCTTACACCACTCAGTGCTAGGGAGACCCCTCTTACATCACTCAGTGCTGGGAGACCCCTCTCACACCACTTAGTACTGGGGAGACCCCTCTTACACCACTCAGTGCTGGGGAGACCCCTCTTACACCACTCATTGCTGGGGAGACCCCTCTCACACCACTCAGTTCTGGGGTGTGTCTGGGAAAATCTCACAGTCCATAGACTACCTCCGATCTGCCTGAATGATATAATTAATTATTCACTAATTACTTACTAATTAGCCAGCCTCCATAATGACTCAGGAATCCACACCGCTTTTTTTTCACTTCACTATTGTCTGTCACTCAATTACTTTTCACATATGATCAGATCTAATACAGTCCAGGTATATACCAGTATATACAATTTCGCTGTTTTTTCACTGTGGCTATTTTCCATGTGGTTCTCGCTCACCATGAGGCGGGCCAGAACAACATGGGATCGAGTCCTTGGCTAGCGCAGTGTTTTTAGTGATCAATACCACTCGTTCGTGGTTACAATTATATATATATATATATATATATATATATATATATATATATATATATATATATATATATATATATATATATATATATATATCATGCCAAATAGGCAGAACTTGCGATCTCGGCTTAAATAGCAACGCTCATCTTGCCATATAGGACAAGTGAAAATTTGTGTATGCAATAATTTCGCCAAAATCATTCTGAAACTAACGAAAAAAATATATTTCACTGTGTTTGTTTATTATTAAACTATTGTAAACAAATCTAAAATATATTTTGTTGGGTTAGGTTAAAATAAATTGTTCTTGTTATAATAAGGTTAGGTAAGTTTTCTAAGATTCTTTTGATGCAAAATTATAAATTTTTACAATAACATTAATGAAAAATATATATCTTTAAACGTATAAGAGAAAATTTCAGAAAGGAATTAATTTTAAATGAGTTCTTGCTAATTGACCTGGTTTACATATTCGGCACGACATATATATATATATATATATATTATATATATATATATATATATATATATATATATATATATATAATATATATATATATATATATATACGGTATAAATCTGTAGTGGAAGGAAGGCGGGGGTAGGGGGTCGTCTTAGGTAAAGTTGGAGGGAGGGGGTAAAGGAGGTTTAGTGTGCGAGGGGCTTAGACTTCCAGCAAGCATGCGTGAGCGTGTTAGAAACACATGGAGGAAAATGTTTTTCATGGCTTGACGAGCTGTTGGAGTGAGAGCAAGATAGTATTTATGAAGGGATTCACGGAAACTGGTTAGCCGGACTTGGGTCCTGGAGGTCAAAAGTATAGTGCCTATAATCTTAAGGCCGGTGGAGATATGTTGCAGTATTTAAACTAGTGTCTGCTTTTCCGGGTCACCCTGCCTCGGTGGGAAACGGCCGATGTGTTAAAAACAGAAAATAAACATTATCTCTCGGTACATACGGGTACACACACACACACACACACACACACACACACACGCCAGGAGCTCGGACTCGACCCCCGCAACCTCAACTAGGTGAGTACACACACACACACACGCACACACACACACACATATATACACATACATCTCAATGAGAAAAACCTGTCAGCCTTCCTTCTCTCCCTGTAAAAGCTTTTGTACTCTGTTAGTTGAAAATCGTGTATTCAAATTTGCAAAACTTAATTACAGACAATTTTTACGTAGACGCAATTTAGCAAATGAAGAATTACATTGCGGAATTTAATTATCTTTTCGCTGGGAAGGAATTAAATCTCATTTTCGTTACGAGGTTGTTGGTTAGTGTATAACGATGTGACAGAGGTGAGTTGATGAGGCAACCATAGTCAAGAACCCCACATTCCCTCTTTTATTATATATATTATATATATATATAATATATTATATATTATATTATATATATATATATATATATATATATATATATATATTATATATATATTGTGTGTGTGTGCCTAATGGATAAATTGGTTAATTAGCAAGAACTCATTTAAACTTAAACCCTTTCTAAAATTTTCTCTTATGCGTTTAAATATTTTTTTTCATTTATGTTAATGTAAAAATGAATAATTTTGTACCAGAGGACCTTAGAAAACTTACCTAACCTTATTATAACAAGCGCAATTTAAATTAGCCTAATACAACTAAATATGTTTTAGATAAGTTTACAGTAATTTAATAATAAACAAACACAATGAAATATATTTTTTCGTTAGGTTGAGAACGATTTTTGCGAAATTATTGCATACACAAATTTTCACTTGCCTTATTTTGCAAGAAGAGCGTTGCTATTTAAGCCAAAATAGCAAGTTTTACATATTCGGCACGACGTATATGTGTATATATGTGTGTATTCCAGCATTAATTCATTCATAAAATTGTGTGTGTGGGTAGGTTGCAGTACAGTGTGTATCGTATAAGTAGTGTGTGTGTGTGTGTGTGTGTGTGTGTGTGTGTGTGTGTGTGTTGTAAGTTGCAGTACAGTGTGTATCGTATAAGTAGTGCGTGTGTGTAGGTTGCAGTACAGTGTGTGACGTATAAGTAGTGTGTGTGTGTCTGTGTGTATGTTACAGTACAGTGTGTACGTATAAGTAGTTGTGTGTGTAGGTTACGTACTGTGTGAAAGTATAAGTTAGTGTGTGTGTGTAGGTTACAGTACAGTGTGTAAACGTATAAGGTAGTGTGTGTGTAGGTTGCAGTACAGTGTGTAACGTATAAAGTAGTGTGTGTGTAGGTTACAGTACAATGTGTAACGTATATAGTGTGTGTGTGTAGGTTACAGTACAGTGTGTAACGTATAAGTAGTGTGTGTGTGTAGGTTACAGTACAGTGTGTTACGTATATAGCTGTGTGTGTAGGTCACAGTACAGGTGTTACCGTATAAGTAGTGTGTGTGTGTAGGTTACAGTACAATGTGTAACGTATAAGTTGTGTTGTTAGGTCACAGTACAGGGTGTACCGTATAAGTAGTGTGTGAGTGTGTAGGTTACGTACAGTGTGTACGTATAAGTAGTGTGTGTGTGTAGGTTTACAGTACAATGTGTAACGTATAAGTAGTGTGTGTGTAGTCACAGTTCAGTGTGTAACGGAATAAGTAGTGTGTGTGTAGGTTACAGTACAGTGTGTAACGTATAAGTAGTGTGTGTGTGTAAGGTTACAGTACAGTGTGTAACGTATAAGTAGTGTGTATGGGGTGTTTTGTGTGTAGGTTTCATTACCAGTGTGTAAGTTATAAGTAGTGTTTGTGTGTAGGTTACAGTACAATGTGTAACGTATAAGTAGTGTGTGTGTAGGTCACAGTACAGTGTGTAAACGGATAAGTATTTGTGTGTGTAGGTTACAGTACAGTGTGTACCGTATAAGTAGTGTGTGTGTGTGGTGTTACAGTATAGTGTGTAACGTATAAGTAGTGTGTGTGTGTAGGTTACAATACAGTGTGTAACGTATAAGTAGTGTGTGTGTGTATAGGTTACAGTACAGTGTGTAACGTATAAGTAGTGTGTGTGTGTAGGTTACAGTACAGTGTGTAACGGATAAGTAGTGTGTGTGTGTGTAGGTTGCAGTACAGTGTGTTAACGTATAAGTAGTGTGTGTGTATGTAGGTTACAGTACAGTGTGTAACGTATAAGTTAGTGTGTGTGTAGGTTACAGTACAGTGTGTAACGTATAAGTAGTGTGTGTTTTGTAGGTTACAGTACAGTGTGTAACGTATAAGTAGTGTGTGTGTGTGTAGGTTACAGTACAGTGTGTAACGTATAAGTAGTGTGTGTGTGTAGGTTACAGTACAGTGTGTAACGTATAAGTAGTGTGTGTGTGTAGGTTACAGTACAGTGTGTAACGTATAAGTAGTGTGTGTGTAGGTTACAGTACAGTGTTTTAACGTATAAGTAGTGTGTGTGTGTAGGTTACAGTACAGTGTGTAACGTATAAGTAGTGTGTGTGTAGGTTACAGTACAGTGTGTAACGTATAAGTAGTGTGTGTGTGTAGGTTACAGTACAGTGTGTAACGTATAAGTAGTGTGTGTGTAGGTTACAGTACAATGTGTAACGTATAAGTAGTGTGTGTGTGTAGGTTACAGTACAGTGTTGTACCGTATAAGTAGTGTGTGTGTGTAGGTTACAGTACAGTGTTGTAACGTATAAGTAGTGTGTGTGTAGGTTACAGTACAGTGTGTACCGTATAAGTAGTGTGTGTGTGTAGGTTACAGTACAGTGTGTACCGTATAAGTAGTGTGTGTGTAGGTTACAGTACAGTGTGTAACGTATAAGCAGTGTGTGTGTAGGTTACAGTACAGTGTTGTAACGTATAAGTATGTGTGTGTGTAGGTTACAGTACAGTGTGTAACGTTTTAAGTAGTGTGTGTGTGTAGGTTACAGTATCAGTGTGTACCGTATAAGCAGTGTGTGGTGTAGGTTTACAGTACAGTGTGTACCGTATAAGCAGTGTGTGTGTAGGTTACAGTACAGTGTGTAACGTATAAGTAGTGTGTGTGTGTGTAGGTTACAGTACAGTGTGTAACGTATTAAGTAGTGTGTGTGTGGGTTACAGTACAGTGTGTAACGTATAAGTAGTGTGTGTGTAGGTTACAGTACAGTGTTTAACGTATAAGTAGTGTGTGTGTAGGTTACAGTACAGTGTGTAACGTATAAGTAGTGTGTGTGTGTATGTAGGTTACAGTACAGTGTGTAACGTATAAGTAGTGTGTGTGTAGGTTACAGTACAGTGTGTACCGTATAAGTAGTGTGTGTGTGTGTGTAGGTTTACAGTAAGTGGTATCGTATAAGTAGTGTGTGTTTAGGTTACAGTACAGTGTGTACCGTATAAGTAGTGTGTGTGTAGGTTACAGTACAGTGTGTAACGTATAAGTAGTGTGTGTGTGTGTAGGTTTACAGTACAGTTGTGTAACGTTTTAAGTAGTGTGTGTGTAGGTTACAGTACAGTGTGTAACGTATAAGTAGTGTGTGTGTAGTTACAGTACAGTGTTTAACGTATAAGTAGTGTGTGTGTAGGTTACAGTACAGTGTGTAACGTATAAGTAGTGTGTGTGTGTATGTAGGTTACAGTACAGTGTTGTAACGTATAATGTAGTGTGTGTGTGTAGGTTTACAGTACAGTGTGTACCGTATAAGTAGTGTGTGTGTGTGTGTGTGTAGGTTACAGTAAAGTGTGTAACGTATAAGTAGTGTGTGTGTGTGTGTGTGTGTAGGTTACAGTAAAGTGTGTAACGTATAAGTAGTGGTGTGTAGGTTACAGTACAGTGTGTAACGTATAAGTAGTGTGTGTTTTAGGTTACAGTACAGTGTGTAACGTATAAGTAGTGTGTGTGTGGTTACAGTACAGTGTGTACCGTATAAGTAGTGTGTGTGTAGGTTACAGTACAGTGTGTACCGTATAAGTAGTGTGTGTGTAGGTTACAGTACAGTGTGTACCGTATAAGTAGTGTGTGTGTAGGTTACGTACAGTGTGTAACGTATAAAGTAGTGTGTGTGTAGGTTACAGTACAGTGTGGTAACGTATAAGTAGTGTGTGTGTGTAGGTTACAGTACAGTGTGTAACGTATAAGTAGTGTGTGTGTAGGTTACAGTACAAGTGTGTAACGGATAAGTAGTGTGTGTGTGTAGGTTACAGTACAGTGTGTATCGTATAAGTAGTGTGTGTGTAGGTTACAGTACGGTGTGTAACGTATAAGTAGTGTGTGTGTAAGTTACAGTACGTGTGTAACGTATAGTAGTGTGTGTGTGTGTGTGTAGGTTACAGTACAGTGTGTAACGTATAAGTTAGTGTGTGTGTAGGTTACAGTACAGTGTGTAACGTATAAGTAGTGTGTGTGTAGGTTACAGTACAGTGTTTAACGTATAAGTAGTGTGTGTGTAGGTTACAGTACAGTGTGTAACGTATAAGTAGTGTGTGTGTAGGTTACAATACAGTGTGTACCGTATAAGTAGTGTGTGTGTGTGTGTGTAGGTTACAGTAAAGTGTGTAACGTATAAGTAGTGTGTGTGTAGGTTACAGTACAGTGTGTAACGTATAAGTAGTGTGTGTGTAGGTTACAGTACAGTGTGTAACGTATAAGTAGTGTGTGTGTAGGTTACAGTACAGTGTGTACCGTATAAGTAGTGTGTGTGTAGGTTACAGTACAGTGTGTACCGTATAAGTAGTGTGTGTGTAGGTTACAGTACAGTGTGTACGTATAAGTAGTGTGTGTGTAGGTTACAGTACAGTGTGTAACGTATAAGTAGTGTGTGTGTAGGTTACAGTACAGTGTGTAACGTATAAGTAGTGTGTGTGTGTAGGTTACAGTACAGTGTGTAACGTATAAGTAGTGTGTGTGTAGGTTACAGTACAGTGTGTAACGGATAAGTAGTGTGTGTGTGTAGGTTACAGTACAGTGTGTATCGTATAAGTAGTGTGTGTGTAGGTTACAGTACGGTGTGTAACGTATAAGTAGTGTGTGTGTAAGTTACAGTACAGTGTGTAACGTATAAGTAGTGTGTGTGTGTGTGTGTAGGTTACAGTACAGTGTGTAACGTATAAGTAGTGTGTGTGTAGGTTACAGTACAGTGTGTAACGTATAAGTAGTGTGTGTGTAGGTTACAGTACAGTGTTTAACGTATAAGTAGTGTGTGTGTAGGTTACAGTACAGTGTGTAACGTATAAGTAGTGTGTGTGTAGGTTACAATACAGTGTGTACCGTATAAGTAGTGTGTGTGTGTGTGTGTGTAGGTTACAGTAAAGTGTGTAACGTATAAGTAGTGTGTGTGTAGGTTACAGTACAGTGTGTAACGTATAAGTAGTGTGTGTGTAGGTTACAGTACAGTGTGTACCGTATTGTAGTGTTTGTGTAGGTTACAGTACAGTGTGTACCGTATAAGTAGTGTGTGTGTAGGTTACAGTACAGTGTGTACCGTATAAGTAGTGTGTGTGTAGGTTACAGTACAGTGTGTAACGTATAAGTAGTGTGTGTGTAGGTTACAGTACAGTGTGTAACGTATAAGTAGTGTGTGTGTGTGTAGGTTACAGTACAGTGTGTAACGTATAAGTAGTGTGTGTGTGTAGGTTACAGTACAGTGTGTAACGTATAAGTAGTGTGTGTGTAGGTTACAGTACAGTGTGTAACGTATAAGTAGTGTGTGTGTAGGTTACAGTACAGTGTGTAACGTATAAGTAGTGTGTGTGTGTGTAGGTTACAGTACAGTGTGTAACGTATAAGTAGTGTGTGTGTGTGTAGGTTACAGTACAGTGTGTAACGTATAAGTAGTGTGTGTGTGTAGGTTACAGTACAGTGTGTAACGTATAAGTAGTGTGTGTGTAGGTTACAGTACAGTGTGTAACGTATAAGTAGTGTGTGTGTAGGTCACAGTACAGTGTGTAACGTATAAGTAGTGTTGTGTTGCGCTCACAAAACAAATATTTGAGAGCTTCGTTTGAAAACATTTTCGTACAAATTTTAAAATATTCTCTGAGCTTTTTTTAATGATGTGTCTCCACAAAAGGAATTTCTTGCACCTGTGTGTAGGTACAATATTAATATTAAAGTTGAGTTGTGTTGAAATTGTGTTATATTTCAACCATCTCTCAATGTCTTGTTTATTCTAATGAGGAGAAAAGGGCGTCGTTATGGCATTCTGTACTGTCAGTCATCCCTAACACTTGTGTGTCATCATTAAGACAGACTCCTGTGTCAGTACGTGTACTCCTTGTCTCTTTCGTTATACATCAGCAGGTATTAGAAATAGTCCCGGAATAAGTGTAGAAGTGTTCAGTAGGAAGCTGGATAAGTACCTCTGACAAGTGCCTGACCAGCCTTTAGACCACTAGCATCAACAGCTTTGTTGACCAGGTGGTTGACAGGGAAGCCTGGCCTCAGGTCGGCCTGCGAGGTACAACCCTACAATCTAGTCAGAGGTATGAAACAGATATGTGGAAAGCTGCTGCTTAGGATGGAGGTGAAGGTCGCTGATATGCATTGTCAACATAAGTGGTTGTATTGTATTTCTCGAAGCGTTAAGCGCAGTGAGCGGGTTCAGGTTCGATCCTCCGTCCTCTAATCGTGGCTTTGTCTCAGCCAGACCAAGACGTGTTTCCATGCTTTCTGGGCATGGTATAGCTGCTGGGGAAGAGGCAGGACGAGACGAGAGAGAAGGTAGGGTAAGGTAAGAGAGAGGGGGGAAAAGGAGAGGGGGCACTGATGGAGAATGTGGAATAGCAAGCAATAGAGGAAGGGGAAAATAGAAAGAGATGTAGAAGGAAGTTCAAGGAAGGAGAAAGGGAGGGAAGGTGGGAGAGGAGGAATCTAAACGAAGGACGGTAGGTATGAAGGAGAAAGGAGGAATGGGAAGAGAAGTATAGAGGCAGGGTAGGAGACTAGCCAGGAGGCAGGGTAAGAAACTAGCCAGGAGGCAGGGTAGGAGACTAGCCAGGAGGCAGGGTAGGAGACTAGCCAGGAGGCAGGGTAGGAAACTAGCCAGGAGGCAGGGTACGAGACTAGCCAGGAGGGCCAGCCGTCACACAGTATATCTTAACATACATCACGGAGTGCAACCCTTGTGTTGATATTGGCACTGATAGTGAGGACTGTCAGTGATGGCAGTGGGGGGGGGTGCCATTGGTGATAGGACTGCCAGTGATGATAGTGGGGGTGCCAGTTGTGATAGTGAGGGGTGACAGTTGTGATAGTGAGGGGTGACAGTTGTGATAGTGAGGGGTGACAGTGGTGATAGTAAGAGCTGCCAGTGATGGTAATGAAAGGGGCCCATATGATAGGGCTGCTGGTAGTGGTAGTGAGGGCTGCTGGTAGTGGTAGTGAGGGCTACTAGCTGTGATAGCGAGGGTACCAGTGCTGCGTAACAATGCTAACATATTGCAGGGATTTACATCAGTAAGTATAAACAACAGGAGTCCAGACGATATACTACAACTCAACACATCATTAGGATTATGCAGCTCAGTTCTAGTCACCATACTACAGAATGGATATAAATTCACTGGAGAACATAGAGAAGAATGACTAAATTAATCTATTGCCTAAGAATTTTTTCCTTCGAAGAGAAATTGAGAACCCTTAACTTGCATTGTCTTTTATGACATTATTGAAGTATATACATGGAAGGGCATAAATAAAGGTGATACAAATAAGGTTGTGGGGATATCCCTTCAAGAAAGACCTCGAAATAAAGGACTACAGATTAGATGAGTTTAGGTTTATAAAGGATGTAGGAAAGTTCTGGTTTGAGAATAGAGCAGTAGTAGACGAGTGAGAAAATCTGCGTAGTAGGGCCGTGGAAGAAAAAACCTTGGATAGCGTCAAATATAGGTTGGATAAGCACACGAATGAAAGGGGGTTAAATTTAATTCGGACTTGCACAACATGAGTTAGTAGAATTATCAAAGCTTGTTCCTTGGATAGCTTTTAAAAATGGGCTGGAAAAAATATTTTGTTACAGGGTTTGAGTTTGAAAAGGACTTGCCTAGTATGAGCCAGTAGGCCTGTTGCAGCGTTCCTTCATTGTTATGTTCCTGGGATAAGGTGGGGATTCAGGGAAACACCTGGGTTCACCTGTGTATGGACTGATGAAGCCACTGTGTGGCGAGACGTTTCCTTAATAAAGATACCCAAGAGTTGCACATGTGTCTCATTTATCAACGTGTCGGTTCTGTGAACCATTCATCTACAATGTAGGGTATATTATAAGCACTGGAGCTCAGGGTGGTGGGCTTCGTAGAAAAGTTCACTTGAAGCTCAGTGGAGGACTCAGAGAAGCACTGGGGTTCAGATCTCCATACTGGTGTAGGCACGAGTGGCAATGATTCATAACGTACCGGAGGAGTTTGTGGCAGATGTTAAGGGGAGACTGAAGGGCAAATGTTACTTTATGATATAACTACATCTTAGAATACAACAGTAGATGATCCTAGGTTACAGTTACTTTACATCTTAGGATACTTTACTGTTCTAGAATTGTAGATGAATGGTTCAGAGAACCGACATGTTGTTGAATTAGACACATGTGCAACTCTTGGGTATCTTTATTGAGGAAACGTTTCGCCACACAGTGGCTTCATCAGTCCATACTAAGGAGAAACTTGAAGAACAGGAGGAGAATGAAGTAATCAGTCCCTCAGCCTTGAGTCGATGTGGTCAGTCCATCAATCTTGAATAGAATACGGCATATGAGCGGAGAAGCAGCTTATAAACCGTAGACAGGAGAGGTGCAGCAGTTGTAGGTGGTGTCACATTTGTCCAATGTGGAAGTAGGTCGTGCCCAAGGGTTAGGCAAGTGGACAAATGTGACACCACCGACGACTGCGGTTTATAAGCTGCTTCTCCGCTCATATGCCGTATTCTATTCAAGATTGATGGACTGACCACATCGACTCAAGGCTGAGGGACTGATTACTTCATTCTCCTCCTGTTCTTCAAGTTTCTCCTTAGTATGGACTGATGAAGCCACTGTGTGGCGAAACGTTTCCTCAATAAAGATACTGTTCTAGAATTGTTTTACTGTATCTTTGACATTAGTTAAGAAACACAGAAACATATCAGACCGGGAATGATATTATTGAAGGGAAGTAGTGCTGAGAGGAACTCCAGGATGTTGTACTCTGAAACTAGACTCTTGTCCCATGACCTTAGTTCACTAGCCGAGCCTCACTCTGCTGCTTACCAGGGCTAAATTATTACACATTTAATAAGTTACAGTGTGTTGATTCAAGGTATGTTGAATATACGAAGCTGCAATCCTCATGGGTAGTACCAGTAGCAACCTGCATATAACACCAGCAACATTGTGGATG
>NC_069409.1:41664679-41689679 GCF_026875155.1 Cherax quadricarinatus
CGTTGATGATACGAAGATGCTCTTGCAACTGTTGTTCAGGGAGCACTGCAATAAATTCATCACCATATTGTCCACTGAAAGAAGCCATCATTGTGTGTTCCATGATGCTGAGCAGAACCTACTCACTACAGAAGCCTTCACTAATCTACTACCAGGGTTATGTTACGCATTCCTGCCCTCATGGCAAGGAAATCAGTATTCCTAAAAAACTGGACAAGATTCTGACGTCTCAAACACCTGCTGAACTCAAGTCATCCATCGAGACGCAAAATACTTGGGCTACTGTTGACAGCATTACAAAAATCCCAAATGCAACGTCCATGATCAAGGTCACCTTCACCGACGTGAACATGGCTGCCACTGCACTGAACGAAGGTCTTGCTGTCTACTACTACTACATCAGCCCTACCTACATTGAAGCAGAGTGATATCACTACATCCAACATTGCTGGAACTGTTATTCATACCATCACACCACCAAAGCATGTCCAGTAAAAGACAAGAAGTTCTGCACTACATGTGGTAGTGAGGGATACGCCTTCAGTTCCTGCACCGCTGCTGCTCCAACACAACCAGCGTGCTTAAACTGCAAGAGTAATGATCGCCATACACTGGCAGCAAAATGTCCTACAAGAAAGGATATTATGAAGAAAACACAAGATGCAGCAAAGAAAAAACCTACTAGCAACACTCCAACATATGCAGCAATTGCAAAAATACAAGCAGACACTACAAAATTACTTCAAGCATCTACTCAGCCCGCCTCCACCACCACCACTACCATCACTCCTCCAACATGTGACGTAACGAAGATTCACTACTGTCTACTATACGCTCATATGCAAAACATGGCTGTACCTGGATCATTTAACTTACCATCAACGAGTTATTTGCATTAAATAACATGCCTTCATTTACATTTCCAGCATCTCCACCTTCTGAAGAAATTCTCAAATTCACCAAAAACTTAATCGCCAACTCTTCTGCAGAAGTTCCATCAACACCACCAACTAGTGACGTCAATCCAACAACGACCAATGAGAAGCCTCCACCGCCACCACCTCTCACTGAATCCAACCAATCAGAAGCCTTGCCACCAGAAACATCTTCTAATTCGTCTACTGAAGTTGAAAACGAAGCAACACCACCTTCCTCTACTCCACCACCGCCTTCTCTACTTAGCTCACGTCGATTACCTGGAACACCATGGGTTAAACACAAAGGACTCATATTCTACACCACGAGGCTGTACCCTGCAAGCATGATTCGCCTAGAACTCATCCAACATCTCCAAGACAACACTGTATCGTACCAAAGCGAAGAAAGACCATTCCCTACCTACAACCAGATACTCCACCAACTCCAAACCAACGAATACTACTACAGCTCTCCCATAAGTGTGATACAACTCTCCCGAAAACAATTTACAGCACTGATAAACGGTTTAAGACCATAACCGACTCATCCTGCTTGCTGCCTTCTGACACTCCCAGCTCCTACCGCTGCCTTCGCCATCCTCTCCTAGTGAGCCAAGCAATGACATCAGTCAAGCCTCTCTATCTACGTCTCCAGTACTTTTGTACCACATGTCCCAAAGTGGTTGGGCCACTTGCCTTGATTCCTCCTCTTCCCCTCCTCCCCATCCTTTTCCAGTTATTTCCATCCTTCCATATCCTTCTTCCTTCCCATCTTACGACAGATCTCGTCGTCCTCGATTCGATTCGGTCCCTTACTGGCTGCGAAGTTTTGGAATTATATCCCCGATTAGATGTGGTAAAAAAGATCTCTACTGGTTGATGTGTGTATGGTGGGCGTGTAATAGAACTGTGACGGATCGTGTATGATCTTCAGCCTTCTTGCGTCTGGTATCTGTTCGTGGTAGGCGTTACGTGCTCGTCAGGAAGGACGGATGATGTGTCATGGACAGTGTGTCGCAGGAACGTAAGAAGCAGCATTATAATCAGCACAGCGACCCGTGCTAGACAGGTCCTGCTCACAAGAGTACCCGCTGTAATAGCACCACTTACCGATTTGTTCCATTTATCAAATATATGAGGAAACCGGTCATTTCATATATCGTTTATAAATATGAATTCATCAATTTGAATCAATTCCTTCTGAGTTCTGGGTTAAATATTATAATAATTTTGTTTGTTCCCTTTGTTTATTCGACCTTTTTATAGTAAAAATTCTTGTAATTCTCTGTGTGTATACTATATTTACTGGTTTCTTGACGTGATGGAAATGGGTTTTAAGGTACACGTCTGGAAAATTGAAATGTAGTATATGGCTGTGTACTTGCGTACATCTTCCTTAACTTTCCCCCAATTCCATCGCTTATTGTGTTTTCATTTCTCCTGCCCATGGGGGAGACTATCCTGAGAGATGGTAATTCTTAAGTAATATTAATTCCTGCTATGCTGGAACGAAACCTTCCAAGCTGCCGTAACTGAAGAACCTTTAGTAGTATACTTGAGGATATTCTGATTGCCTTACTGAAGTCTCCCACCCTAGATTGACAAATTTCAACACAGTGTGAGAGCCCCATCCTGCGTGGAGTACACTAGCAACAGTATGCTGCTGATATATCCAATTTTGCTAAATTAAAAAAAATACCTGTCGGGCTAACTCCTGCATTTGTTTTTCATTCCGTTTGATTAAATTTATTATTTTTCAGTATTTAAGTGACACTTTTTTTCCAGGGAGTGAAACCTAAAATTTGTTAGGATTTAAATATATCTTCCTCTTCTCTGAGCACAACCTTAACTTTTCGAAATCATCGTGAAGCTCCGTCATGTCTTCAGAGTTTGATGAGGAACCCTGGCTGCGAGAGTCCAGTTTTATCTCGTCAGTAACGAACGGAGAATCGATCCCCACTACTCTTTGCACTTAACCAAATTTATATAAAATACGATTGGAAGAGAGGCAGCTAAGATACCGGGAGCAGCGGGCTAGTAACCCCTTCTCCTGTATAAATTACTAAATTTAAAAAGAAAATCTTTCGTTTTTCTTTTTAGGTCACCCGGCCTCGGTGGGATACGGCCAATGTGTTGAAAAAATTATTGAAAGAAAAAATAGGAAAAGTTAACAAATTGAAGTTCAGTAAAACGTCAGCAGTTTACGTGTAAAAAGAAAGAGAACGTGTTGGTAGTGTAAGTCTTGTAGGGACCTTCGTGGAAACCCAGAGCGGCAGGTCATTGTGCACACTGTCTATCCTGTGGAGGGTAGCGCAGCAGCACTTGGATACACAAAAACCTTACGAGAAGTACGTCTGGATATATACGAGTATATTTCCAGTTTTTAATCTGTTAGAAGCAAATTTAAGGTATTTACTTAATATGTCTGGGATCTCGTTTTCTTTAACAAGATGCCTTGGCATATTCAATATGGATTATTTAATTGTACATCCCTATTTTTCTCAATAACACAGTGTTTAAGAGAGTAAACATAAGGTTGGGCGATGATGTGAACTCGATAAAAACTGATGTATTTAAGGCAGGTGGAGAAGGAATGAAAGCAGTGTATCAGAGATGTGTGGGGAAGATGAGGGAGTGCGGTGTGTACTGTGGGAGGAAGGAAGCGAAGCAGTTTGTGTACTGGGAGAAAGTGCTGGGCGAAACAAGAATCCAAAGAATGAGTCATGGTGGCGGTGGTGTGGACGGTGGCAGTAGGAACAACAGTAACAACAGTGGCAGCAACAACAACAGTAACACCAATACCAGTAACAAGAGAAGCAGTAACAACAGCAGCAACAACAGTAGCAGCAACAATAACAGTAGAAGCGACGGCGGAAGCGGGGTATTTTTTGTAAATATTAGGTCGGGGGGGGGGGGAGTTAACTGGGTTGTAATTCATCTTGCTGATTCACTTTTTGAATCATTCAACGGGATTCTGATAACCTCCGAGGTCTTGGTCGACGTCGTCTTCATCTTTTTTTCTTTGTTATTCCTTCTCGTTTCTTTTCCTTCCTCTCTTCCTCTTTCTCCTGTCGTCGCCGCTGCTATCTCACTTCCTCTGCTATTTTTACTTTGCTACTAATGTTGTGGGTGTGCTACTACTGTGTACTATTACTAGTAGTACTGCTGCTGCTGCTATGCTATTGCTTTCATATTACTATTACTACTACTGCTGCTGTTGCCACTGCTATTACTGCTGCTGCTGCCACTGCTATTACTGCTGCTGCCACTGCTATTACTACTGCTGCTGCCACTGCTATTAGCACTGCTGCTGCTGCCACTGCTATTACTACTGCTGCTGCCACTGCTATTACTGCTGCTGCTGCAACTGCTATTACTGCTGCTGCTGCAACTGCTATTACTACTGCTGCTGCCACTGCTATTAGCACTGCTGCTGCTGCCACTGCTATTACTACTGCTGCTGCTGCCACTGCTATTACTACTGCTGCTGCCACTGCTATTACTACTGCTGCTGCTGCCACTGCTATTAGCACTGCTGCTGCTGCCACTGCTATTACTAATGCTGCTGTTGCTGCTATTACTGTTACTACTACTGCCACCACCACTATCCCTGGCTCACCGACGTTGTTTGACCTGAGCGTGGTGATGATGGTCGGGGGAAGGAGGGTGTTATGGTAGTACTAGTACTAGTATCATGTGGGAGTTCGACACGTGGATTAGGTAAGAAATACTCACGTCGGCTGGTAGTACGTATAATTACGGATAATGTGTGTAACGCCCTTACAGCCGTGACCTGCCTCCTTGCTCACTCTCGTAACACTCACTGCCTGACTGGCCGCCCACGTACCCATAGAGGGTCTTTGAATAATGCCAGGTCAGCGCAATATGAGTTCAGATAGTGACTCAGGCAGAGACGGTTGGTCGTTGAGTCAACGGTACACTGGTTACTGGTAACTGGTTACTACTACTGAGACTAGTGGTAGTAGTCTTAGTACCTGACTTAACAAACCAGCAACATATTTTTCAGCCTCAGCTATCTGGGAGATTTTTGTCTCTCCGTTAATTATTCCTCACTTACCAGCTACTGGGTGGAACGAGTTAGGGATGTAAAGTGCGTCTACGTGGATGTGTAATGAACATATATTGGGTTACGCTACCCATAATATGATGACAAATTAATATCAGTAACAACACATTTGGTAAAGTTAACAGGAAGTTGTTAGGATAACGTGAAAATTGGTGATGATGGCAGCGCAACACTACTGTAGGATCATCTGTTTGTTAGAGCTTTATGGAGCCTAGTAGTATTACTACCACTACAACTACTGCGGTTTCTACTACTATTACTACCACCACCTGCACTACTACTACTACTATTCTTTTTCTTATTAACTTCATATGACTTAGTCCGACTTAGTGGCTGTCTTTCTGCTGCTGAATATGTCGATGGTGATAGTGGATGAAAATGGTGGTAGTGGATACTGGCGGTGATAGTGGCTACAGATGATGGTTGTAGTGATAGTGTGTGCAGATGTTATTAGTAGATGCAGATGATGGTAACAGTTCCTAATGTTGTTAGTGATGGTGGTAGTAGATGGTGAGAGTTACGAGTAATAATGGGAAAAGGATGTGAGACAAAGGGGGAGGATACAGAAGGAAGGAGAGTGCGAAGAATGAGCACAAGGAAGAGGGAGGATAGGGAGAGTCGAGGCGGAGACAAAGAAGCAAAGTAAGCGTAAGGAGAAAAAAAGAAGAGGTTATTAGGAAGGTTGTATTTTTTCCCGCGAGATGATGGCTCATACCACCGCTGGAAATAACTACAAGAGCGAGGCGAGGCGAGGTGGGGGATAAGAGGAAGAGAATTAGAAGCACAAAGATGAGGGAGGAAGAGGATGCGGGTAAGAGAAGAAAGAGAATTGGGAGTAAGAGGTGGAGAGGGAAATGTGAGGTGAAGAACGAGGAGTGAGGACGAGACCATACTATATATAAATGAGAGAGAGAGAGAGAGAGAGAGGAGAAATTACGAGACTAGAGAAGCACGTGAGAGATGGAGTGAAGTTGACATAAGTAAAATGTGTAAAAAAAAAAAAAAACAGGAAGATGAAATAGTGTACTTGGTTTAAAGCTTTTGAAAGGCAGAAAGCGTAGAGAGCAGGAAGAGAGGTAACATCCTTGTTCATGTTCTTATACTGAATGTGTGTGTCCTTGTTTCCACATTGTGTAAATGTATTTGTTTCTCAATTTTTTAAATGCTCTTGATTCTGTACTGTGGATTTTTTTTTCGTTTATATACTGTGTAAATGTCTTTGTTTTTACTGTGCAAGTATAATTGTTTATATAAATAAAATACATTCTCGTATTTTCAAGCATCGTATGTGATCTTTTTCCCAAACGTGTAATTTCGTGGCAGATGAAGAATGTTAATTCAAGAGACATGGTATTTAAGTATGATACCATCACAGGATGATTATCAATCCTCTGATGTAACTGTTTCAATCCATAATGTGTTCATCCTTGTTCCTGTGTATAACACGTGTTGGTTATATTCTCCTACATGCATATTTGTGCTCACTGACTCTGCTGTCCAAACATCTAGAAGAATCCCCTAATGTAAACACTATTGCAGCCTACACATGGGATCGGGTAAACTCTCACGTTGGATTGTTTAGTTTGTTCTGGTCTATTCCTGGTAAGATCCTAACTGGTAGCAGTAGCAGTAGCGACTTTGATCTTACTCTGCGCTACAGCATACGAAATATTGTCAGTACTGTCGAATGTGAACATTAAAATGGTATAAAATACCGACAGGTTGTTAGGTAAGACACATATGCAACAGTTAGGTATCTTTATTATGAAACGTTTCGCCTACACAGTAGGCTTCTTCAGTCAAGTACAGAAAAGTTGATAGAAGCAGAAGATACTGAAGACGATGTAATCAGTCCATCACCCTTAAAGTTTGAGGTGGTCAGTCCCTCAGTCTGGAGAAGAGCATTGTTCCATAGTATGAAACATATTGTTTCATGAAACATATTGTTTCATACTATGGAACAATGCTCTTCTCCAGACTGAGGGACTGACCACCTCAAACTTTAAGGGTGATGGACTGATTACATCGTCTTCAGTATCTTCTGCTTCTATCAACTTTTCTGTACTTGACTGAAGAAGCCTACTGTGTAGGCGAAACGTTTCATAATAAAGATACCTAACTGTTGCATATGTGTCTTACCTAACAACACTGTCGAATGTGTTCTTTGTCTTAGTGGCGTTACAGATCGCAAGTGCTTTCTTTTTTAAGCAGTAATTAATAGTGTGTGTCGGACAGTGTAAATCAGTAAATGTTCGTTGTATGTATGAATATTCTTATTGAAGGTTCTCGTGTTATAAATTCTGATGGCTCTCAGGACGGACACACTTTTTGGTGCCAGAGTTGGAATAAAAATTGCATGCGAGCTTTCTGTATTGCTGCTTTGTAAGCAAACTTCTCTCCCCGGGAATGGGAGCTTGTCTTTGACTTTCTCCTCCACTGTATATTTAACTGATGGCACTACTCAGTTTAAGTCTTCTGTTGTTTCTTGATCTGTACTTCTCTTTGGTATGATGTTGGCAAATATTTCTGTATCAAGAGTACTTTATAATTAAAATACCAACTACTGTAATAACCAGGCTGCCCACTGCCATGTCAAACTTCTACCTGAAAAGTGAACCTTTGAAGGAAAAACAGGTTTGCAGAAGATATCTCAGTAAGAGTAAGGCAGGACTGTTTTCCATTTGGCATCTTAAGAGTTCACAAGCGTTTGTGGTGGTTACTCTGGTGAAAACAAAGACTTGATATAAGAACATAAGAAAGAAGGAACACTGCAGCAGGCCTATTGGCCCATGCGAGGCAGGTCCAAGTCTCCTACCGGCTTAAGCCGGTAGGAGACCGGACCTAGTCAGGTCAGGTCACATTCACTTAAAGAAGGAACACGGCAACTGACCTAGTAGCACAAGCTAATCAGGTCCAACTCACACCCACCCACCCACACCCACTCATGTATTTATCTAACCTATTTTTAAAACTACACAACGTTTTAGCCACTATAACTGTACTCGAGAGTTTGTTCCACACATCCACAACTCTATTACGAAACCAGTGCTTTCCTATATCCTTCCTGAATCTGAATTTTTCCAATCTAAAACCATTGCTACGAGTCCGTTATTTACATCCCCTTTATTTATTCCTGTTTTCCACTTATACACCTCATTCATATCCCCCTAATTCTACGCCTTTCTAGAGAGTGAACATTGAAATGGTATAAAATACCGACAGGTTGTTAGGTAAGACACATATGCAACAGTTAGGTATCTTTATTTCGAAACGTTTCGCCTACACAATAGGCTTCTTCAGTCGAGTACAGAGAAGTTTGTAGATGAATGGTTCAGAGAACCGACATGTTGATAAATTAGACACATGTGCAACTCTTGGGTATCTTTATTGAGGAAACGTTTCGCTACACAGTGGCTTCATCAGTCCATACATAGGAGAAACTTGAAGAACAGGAGGAGAATGAGGTAATCAGTCCCTCAACCTTGAGTCGATGTGTTCAGTCCATCAATCTTGAGTAGAATACGGCAGATGAGCGGAGAAGCAGCTTATAAACCGTATGGCAGGAGAGGTGTACCAGTCATAGGTAGTGTCACATTTGTTCAATGTGGAAGTAGGTTGTGCCCAAGAATTAGGCAAGCGAAGAATTCCTGAGTATTAAGATCCCAAGAAGTTGCAGTGTCTGACAGGTTTGTAGATGAATGGTTCAGAGAACCGACATGTTGAGAAGAGAAGTTGATAGAAGCAGAAGATACTTGGAGACGATGTAATCAGTCCATCACCCTTGAAGTTTTGAGGTTGTCAGTCCCACAGTCTTACTGAAGTCCATATACACAATATCATATTCATTACCATGATCTACCTCAAATACCTTAGTGAAAAAGTTAATAAATTCGTAAGGCAGGAACGCCCCTTTGTAAAACCATGCTTAAATTCGTTGATAAATTTATGCTTTTCAAGGTGGCTACAAACTGCCTCGGCAATTATTGATTCCATAAATTTTCCCACTTTGGAGGTTAGGCTTATTGGTCTATAGTTCGAAGCTAAGGACCTGTCACCTGCTTTGAAAATAGGTATCACATTTGCCATTTTCCACTTATCTGGCACCATGCCAGTTTGTAGTGATGTGTTGAAAAGATTAGCCAAATGTTTGCTAAGCTCCTCTTTACATTCCTTTAGAACCCTTGCATACAGTTCATCAGGGTCTGGGGATTTGTTAGGTTTTAATTTATCTACTTGCCTAAGGACCATGTCACTTGTGACCCTAATCGTGCATAGTTTATTATCATCCTGTTCCACATAATTTATTATTTCTGGAATATCACTAGTATCTTCCTGTGTAAAAACTGAGAGGATGTATGTGTTAAAAATTCTACACATTTCCTTATCACTGTTTGTGAGCTGACCCGAGTAACTTTTGAGTGGGCCTATCTTGTCCCTGATCTTCTGTATACCTGAAAGAATCCTTTTGGGTTAGTCTTCGATTCTCTTGCAACTTTAGCCTCATCTCTTTTTGCGTTTCTTATTCCCTTTTTTATTTCTCTCTTTAACTGAATATATTGATTTCTTAATTGCCCCTCTCCTCTTTTGATATGCCTCTCTTTTGACCAGTGAGATATTTTAATCTATTGTTCATCCATTTAGGATCATTTTTGTTTGATCTGATTTCCCTATTTGGAACGTAAGTTGTCTGAGCAGCTAGAACTATGCCCTGGAAAACATTGTATCGGCAATCATCACCACCTACCTGACCCATAGTCAGGTCATTCCATTCAGCCCGCCCAAGTAATTTTTCAGTCCTATGAAATCAGCCAAGCGGAAGTCAGGGACAGAGACTTGATTGCCATTATTAGGGAAATTCCATGATATATTAAAACTGATTTGTGATCACTTTCCCCAAGCTCATCATTAACCTCAAAATTATTAATTAGCGTTTCCCTGCTGGCAAGAACCAAGTCAGGCCGGTTATTTCCTCTAGTTGGTTCTGTCACAAACTGTTTTAAAAAACAATGAATCGTATCAAGAAAGTCATTTGACTCTAAATTTCCTGTCAAATTGCTCCAGTCAATCTGTCTATAGTTGAAATCTCCCATTATCACAACATTTTCGTATGTAGATGCCTTACGAATTTCATCCCATATAAGTTTACCGCACTCCCTATCAAGATTTGGGGCCCTGTAAATCACACCCAAAATTAGTTTTTCACGGCCCTCGAGAAGCTGTAACCAAACAGATTCAGTGGCTGATGCTTCTAATTTTATATCTTGTCTAACACAAAAATTTAAATAGTCTCTGACATACATCGCTACTCCACCACCCTTCGTGTTGACCCTGTCAGTGTGGAATAATTTATAGCCTTGTATGTGACAATCAGAAGGCATCTATCTTTCAGATTGAGCCAGGTCTCTGTTATAGCAATTATATCTGTTTCCTGCACTTGCATTTAATCTTTGCTCATCTATCTTATTTCTTACACTCCTGCTATTACTATAGTAGACCTTAAGGGACCTAGTCCCTTGCTGCCCTCTGCTGTCTCCCTTTGCTGACCTGTTCTATTGTCTTTATAACTTCATGATGAATGACTTTTATACATTTACTGTTTTCAATCCTAGTGTTGCAACCTGACTGTTTCCCACACACACCCATACCTCTACCTTCTATCAGTTTAAAATCCTAGGCATTTCAGCAATGGCCTTCTCGATTGAGTTTGCAAGTGCTACTACCCCTGCTCCAGAGAGATGTACCCCATCCCTTGCATACATATCATGTTTGCCATAAAAGTTGTCCCAGTTGTCAATGAATGGGATTGCAAATTCGTTGCAGTATCTGTCTAGCCAGCAATTTCCACCAATTTCCCTAGACAACCATTCATTGCCCACTCCCCTTCTAGGCAAGATGCTACATATGATTGGGACCCCTCCCTTAGACTTAATTAAATCTATGGCTGACCTGTACTTATCTAGCAGCTCTTCTCTCCTACCCTTCCCAATATCATTTCCACCAGCACTGAGACAGATAATAGGCTTGTTCCCATTACCTGACATGATATCCAACCTGTTGACTATGTCACTAACACCAGCTCCAGGGAAGTACACACTATCTCTTACCTTCTTATTCCTATTACAGAAAGCACAGTCCATATATCTTACCTGTGAGTCACCAACCACAAGGATGCACTTACCTCTTTTTGCAGGGGAAGTAGTACCTTTACCTTCACTGGCCACTGAAGTACACTCATCCTGAAGAACAGAGAAGCGATTTCCTGCCTTCAAATCTTCTCTCTTAACTTTCCTTATTTTGATGCTCTTCCATTACTGGGAACCACTTACCACTTGTAGCAGGTGCTGGACTGCACCTCACTGTTGGTAGCCGTTGCTACCTCCCCACCAACAGCTTCCTCTCAGCGAGAGACAGACTGCACCTCGCTGCTGGTAGCCTCATTCCCCTCTATTCCAGCCACCTCACACTCACTCCCAAACCCATTGAGGTGAACCTTCAGCCTTCTAATTTCTTCCTGGAGAAGCAGGACTTCCTCCTTCAACGCTCCAACCTCAATTTTTAAAACACTGCAAAAGCAAGCCATGCTTTATAACCGTCCACACTAATCCCCAAAGCAGCTCAGGGCCTGTGACCTCACGTGACGACTTTAACTGTTAAGCTGTGTGAGTGTCTGAAGTGTATTGTACTAATAGTTACCAGTTGTTTGGAAAGACGACTGACTTACAAAGTAGCTAAATTACAAATCCACAAAGAAAAACCTTGTGTATTTTTATTCCATCCCTGACATCGTAAAGCTGTCAGAATTTGTAACACGGAGAACCTTGAAAACTACTCATACAGCGACCATTTACTAATTTACACTTTCCGACGGACTATCAGGTACTTCAAGAAAATTCTTTGTATTTCTAACACTAGGGCAGAGAACACCATAAACCTTTCATCACACCATAAAGAGAGTTCTGCCAAATAGCGTAACTCAAAGCATTTCTTATGTTGAACCGCAGGATAAGATCAAAGTCGTTACTGCTATATTACCATCACCACCATCAAAGATATCGCAAATTGATCAAAATGAACTATACAACCCATCGTGGAGTTTACCTGATTCAGTGTTGATGCTGCCATGGAGTTTACACCGATGTTTGGGCAGCAGAGTTAGTGAACATAAATTTGCATGTAGGAAACAGAAAATGATCAGTCACGTTGTAACTCACATGGACACATTATAATCACGAACAATGACAAAAGAAGGAAGAGCAACTGCAAGAATCTATATGTGATGAATGGTTTAGAAAACCGACAAGTTGAAGAATTGAGACACTTATGCAACATATGGGAATCTTTATTGAAGAAACGTTTCGCCACACAGTGGCTTCATCAGTCCAATACAAAGTAGAAGTGGGTAAGGAGAGTAGAAGGTTGAGGTAATCAGTCCCTCAACCTGGAATCGATGTGTTCAGTCCATCACTCTTGTAGGAACTCCTACAAGAGTGATGGACTGATTACCTCAAACTTCTACTCTCCTTACCCACTTCTACTTTGTATTGGACTGATGAAGCCACTGTGTGGCGAAACGTTTCTTCAATAAAGATTCCCATATGTTGCATAAGTGTCTCAATTCTTCAAGAATCTATATGTTTAAGACTCGTCTATTATTGTTATATTCAACACCATGATACTCAACATGGGAAGATTCAACACCTCAGAGCTTCTGGCTCCATTAATCTTGGAACTCCAAGACACGACTATAAGATTACATCTGCCTAGCCAGCCTTATCTATGCTTAGATGACCACTGTCACTGCCCCCATCACACCACTAGTTGAAGAATTGAGACACTTGTGCAACATATGGCAATCTTTATTGAAGACAAACGTTTCGCCACACAGTGGCTTCATCAGTTCCTGTCTAAATTCCTTATATAAACCACCTTTCTCGTGTCTCTATATTTCATACCGCTCCCCCCTCTTTTCCGGGTGGGCGAAACGTCTCAGAGATACTCCGGTGTTGCACATATCCTATTCACCAGCTTGTCGGTATTGTATACTTTCATCTAGCTATAATCATGTGCCACAAATTATGCAGTCTTATCATAGTTTTCGTTTGTACCTTTCTTACATTTGTCATCTCTGCCTCTCGTTATTCCCGTGCACCGTCCAACTTATTTTTGAAGCTTCCCAAAGTACTCTCCTCCAGTACGCTACTTGGCAACTTTACATATTTTATCCGCAAGAGCTAACTTAATAAGGCCTGAGAGTTCTACCATGTGGCCACAAAGGAAATAAATGGTGTAAAATACCGACACAATAGAAATCTAAACACATAGGTAAAACGACACATGTGCAACTAATGTGATATTGTGGCAACGTTTTACTCTCCAAGAGAGCAAAAAGTTGCCACAATAAACTGTTACATTAGTTTGTACAAATGATTTAGAAAAACCAACAAGTTGATCATCGAGACACGTTCTTGTCTGCATCGGACTGAAGAAGACACTGGCTGGCGAAACGTTTCAGAATAATGATTCCCAAATGTTGCCCAAGAGTCTCAGTTGTTACATTAGTTCCCCCTCAAGGGAGGTTCCTTGATGTTGGTGAAGGGGGCTCTTGATCTAGGGAATTGGAGCTCTTCTCCAGTTTTCTGAATTGTGCCTGAATGCCTCCCTCTCCCCCCTCTCCCCCACAGGCGCTGTATAATCCCTAGGGGTTTAGCGCTCCCCAGAAATAACAATAATAAAGTTGCACGTGTCTTATTACCTAACATGTCAGTTATTCGACCTTCAATACCAAAGTAATTAAGTTATGCAATATTTAACCTTCCTGTGTTATTTAGTGCAATAAATATTCCTCTGTATGTTGAACATAGTCATTATAATTTAAAAAAAATATGTAAAAACATAGGGAAAAACATTGGTATCGTCCCATCCATGTTTTAAAATGATTTTCTTTCCATTTTAGGCAATAAGACACAAATGGAATCCCAGAAATCAATTATTGCTGTCAGGACGAAAATAAATCATTCAAGGTCAGAGTTACTAGTGACGTGGTCTTCAGACATTAAAACTAAACAAATTACCCAACCTTGATGAGTTGTTGTCAAGGGTTTAAAGAAACGTAAAAAGTAATTTCATAAAGCATTAGCTGTTTTATTCAACAAATAACTACTAACGGGTACCGTATCGGTAAGTTTAAACTGACAGATGACAGCCCTGTTTACAAAGCAGGCGAGCGTTCCTTAGCTTCAAGTTGTAGATCCGTCAGCCCAAATCCGATTATAGGAAAGATGAAATCAATAAATGAGAGATTTTTGCAACATTTGGGTATGTCTATTCTGGAAACATTTCGCCACACCGTGGCTTCTTCTTGCGCCTTTTTTTGTTATTTAATGCAGAAAAAGGTGGAATAAGAGGAGTTTGAGGTAATCAGTCCCTCAACCTGGAGTCGATGTGTTCGGTCAATCAGTCTTTGACAATAGTGCAGCATATTCGTGGAGATGGGGCTTATATACTGATGAGGTATGAAGTAGCGTAGTGGAAGGCGGAGTCACCAGCGAACAAAGGCACTAGTGGAGGTAGATCGTGTCTGCAGATTAGACAAGTTTTGAAGAAATCCCTGCATCAAGATGACAAGATTGTAGATAAATGATTCAGATAACCGACAAGTTTAAACGTTTCCTCAATAAAGATATCCAAGTGTTGCACTTGTGTCTAATTCATAAAGTTGTCGGCTCTTTGAACCATTTATCTACATGTCTACTACAGTGCTCTGTTCTCCAGTTCTTGTCTTTCCCACCTCATGTGTTGTCTCCACATATCTTCTCACCTCTGTTGCCTCCCTCCCCCCAATATCCACCCAACTCTGTTGCCTCTCCCCCCCCCCTATTATCCATCCACCGCCGATGTCCGCCGCTCCCGCCGCCTCCCCCGCCACCTCCCCCTCCCTTCCTAGTCATCAGTTCATGCCCCTCCTACTGGATTAATTCTCTTTATTGGTCGGTGGAGACGAGACGAGCCGTTATATCTCACAAAATAGCGCCAGAGTGGGACATTCTGTGCCTGCATCAGGTTACTGGCCCCGTCGACCAGTTTTACATATCTGGTCATGTCCGGCCGGAAGTGAGGAAGACCAGGGCAGTGGGGGAGGGGGGATGATTTTATTTTTTTTGAGAGGAGTGTAGGGAGGGGGGAGGAGGATGGAATGAGAGTGTAGGAGGAAATTGACTGGGAAAGGAAAAAGAAAAGCATGAAGTGGTGGAGAAAAGTAGTTGTAGGAAATTGAGAAAAAAATAAATAGAAAGCATAGGAAAACTGAGTATTGAAATAGGAATGTGAATGAAAGAATGGGCAAAAATAAAGGCAGAAAGGGAGAGGTAGTTGTGCTTAATTCCGTCACAGCCTTCACATGCCAGGGTAGAGCCAGGGTAGAGCCAGGGTAGAGCCAGGGTAGAGCCAGGGTGGCTGCCGCCGGGGTCAACCTTGATGCAACTCACAGTATAAGGGATATCGGGTTTACATTTTCATTTGTGAACAAATCGAACTGAAATATGGAATAAATGCTAGGTAAATACCGACATGGTAGTAAATAACACAGAGATGCGATGGATGCCGTTATTAATGACAACGTTTCGCCCACACAGTGGGCTTGATCAAATTAGTGAACATTAATAAGCGGATAAGAGGGATGCACATGCAAAGTAAGGTGATGTACACCAGTGTCTGGAGACGAGGTAGGACTGTAGGGTGTACACCAGAGTATCTGAGGACGAGGTAGCACTGTAGGGCAGTGGTTCCCAAACTTTTTCAGCTTGTTACCCAATTTAACATGCCACATAAAGCATGTTACCCCTTTCACAAAATGTTGTTATTATTGATATATATGGCTAAATTAAAACACTTGAGATATTTTCTTTTATTTATTGTATTTGAACATTGTGCATCTCTAATGACTATTACCAAAGATGTCAAGAACATCAGTGGGATGGATGGAGTTGCATACTTGAAGCTAGTTTAGGAATTCTTGGCTTCGTGGTTGAAAGTGCCAGCCTGGCATCGTTTGCAACATTCAAGCGAGTCCTCTTTTTTGTTTTCATACCCAGCACAGTTGAAAACCCTTCTCGCACAGATACGTTGTTGAAATGATACCAACAACTTCAAGGCTCTCTTGGACAGAGTTGGCGAGTCAGGTAGTCGTGAAATCCAAAAGGAATCTGCATTTTGGTTTTGGAATTCGATTTTCAAGGCTTCATTGGGTCGCATTGTGATCCACTCCTCCTTTGCAGGGAAATCATCATCATGAATGGCATCATCAGGTACAGAGAAGGGATGAATGATCCACTGAAGAGTGGCTGTTTCTTGGTCACTCTCTGGAAAGTAGTGATGCATGCTTGTTTCAAGCCCCTTCAAATGGTCGCTCATTTCTTTGTTGATGGTCTGTAGAAGTGATCCAGTATCATGACTATTCTCCTCAACAAACTGGTCTAGGGTGGGAAACTGGGCGATCACTCCTTTCTCCAAGCGCCGAATCCAGTCTCAGTTTCCCCAGAAATGCAGTCACAGTGTGATGGGCATCAATGACAGTCGTGTTTCGGCCCTGGAGTTGCAGATTACCACTGTTCAGCTCCGCAAATATGTCAGCCAAGTAACAAAGTCGAGCAAGCCACTCCTTATCGGTGAACTTGGTGCAAAAGGGAGTTTTTTTGTTCCAGGAATTCCGAACAGTTTTTTCGGAGCTCAATACCACGTAAAACCTTGCCTCGTGACAACCAGCAACATGGGTGTGGTAGAGCAGAACTTAACTGCTCCCCCCTTTTCCCTTTTGCACAGCTCCTTTGAATATGCGCAAATTCAATCTCTGGACTTGATGAAGTGACGATTTTCAACACATCTTCAAACACTAATTCGTTACCAGGCGGCTTTTCGATAAAGAGAGTACCGATGAATGAGCATGATCTACAAAAATTTCGGGATTTTTTTATTTGTATGAGGCCCCGTAACCCACGATGACCCCCCTCATCGAGGGTGCCCATCGACGGAAACCTGGAAAAAAAAGAAAAATTTTTATAGACTGCGTCATTAGTCATTGTTACTTATCTTTTGCGTTAAAATTTATATTTTTTAAATTTAAATTTTTTGGGTACTTGAGTATTTCATACGACAGGCACATTTTTTTGTGTGAATATGTACAAAATTTAGCTACCCCTACAGTTACTTGTAAAAAATAAAAATATATGACTATAGCCGTGTAATTCATTTTATTTAACAATTTAGCTTTATATAAACATCTTTCCTACCTGTTGAACGCTGTTCCAATCCAATCCATTCTTTGGTAAAGAAACTGTTGATGATATTGAGACTCTTTTCCCCTTTTTGGTTGTCAGCAATCCCGCATAATGGAAAATCTTCTTGATCTTGTCCTGGGGGAGTAAAGGACGAACCCAAAGGGGAACAGCACAATGGTACGTACACGATTTATCAAATTGCAAGGAGAATTTTCCCTTGACTTTCCTTGATCTCTGTTGTAACTTGGGGGAGGGTATCTGAGCCATGCATCGACTCGCGGCGGATGGTGTTGTTTGATAAGAAGACCTCAGTTTCCCTTTGCTTGATCTCCCCCCATACCTTGCTTTCCATCCGTATGCCAAAGGGATAAAGATTCTCTGCAATGGGTGGCATTTCTGTTTTCGGCAATTTTTTAGCAAAACATTGAAACACCCTTGAAAAGTAAAACCACACTACATTATATATAAAATTAATAATAGCTCAAATTCACAGTAACATGGGAAAAAACTAATATATACTGCACGGGCAGACACTACATCCCGCTTATGTCTACCTCGGGGTGATGCCAAGATAAACGACAGGTGAAAAAGAGGGAGCCTCAGGAAGGGTTTTACGCGATGGACAGGTCTCTGGGGACGAGTGACTTTTGTCCTGAAGCATACTTGTCAAAATACTTTTGGGTTTTCCCCACACTTAGCTATATATTTCTTCTTTTCTAATACTGTATATTAGTTTTTGATGTTTATTGTTATTTGGTTTAACTTTATTACTTACTTATAATAGGTTTACTTTACAACTTTATATACTAAGACAAAGTTAACAATAATCCTCATACCGGGTACCGCATTGTTTTCTTGATTTTCAGAATTCATAACTTTTTTTCTGTCACCCCTCCATTACCCCCCAAAAATGGTTAAATTACCCCCAGTTTGGGAACCACTGCTGTAGGGTGTACACCAGAGTATCTGGGGACGATGGAGCACTGTAGGGTGTACACCAAATAGGTGAGTACACACACACACACACACACACACACACACACACACACACACACACACACACACACACACACCACACACACACACACACACACCCACACACCCACACACACCCCACACACACACACACCCACACACACACACACACACACACACACACACACACACACACACACACACACACACACACACACTACCACACACACTACCACACACACTACCACACACACTACCACACACACTACCACACACTCACACACACACACACACACACACACACACACACACACACACACACTCACACACACACACACACACACACACACACACACACACACACGTACTCATATACAACAGGCCTAGTGTCTAATCGGCATGTGCCTAGGACAAAATGGTAACTAACTAACCAGAGTGTCTGTGGACGAGGTAGCACTGTAGGGTGTATACCAGAGTATCTAGGGACGAGATAGCACTTTAGGGTGTACACCAGAGTATCTGGGGACGATGGAGCACTGCAGGGTGTACACCAGAGTGTCTGTGGACGAGGGAGCACTGTGGGGTGTACACCAGTGTGCCTGGAGACGAGGTAGCACTGTAGGGTGTACACCATAGTGTCTGTGGACGAGGTAGCACTGTAGGGTGTACACAAGTGTGTCTGTGGACGAGGTAGCATTGTAGGGTGTACACCAGACTATGTTGGCTGCTGGACGCCAACATATTTAAGAACACAAGAAAGGAGGAACACTGCAGGAGGCCTACTGCATTCCTAGCACCACTATACTATGCTAGTATAGTGGTGGTAGGAATGCTAGGAAGTGTCATAGATAATACAGTGGGTGCTAGAAGACACAGGGATGCTAGAAAGTGTCATAGATAATATAATAATATATGGTAATATGCAAAATAAGTAGTGAAAAAATAGTGAAATTCCAAGCGCTTTCGTGATTTCTCTTATCAAGGTATAGTGATAATGTGAGGAATCACGAAATTGCTTCGAATTTCACTGGGGTTATTTTACATAGTGTGATATTAACTTTTTACCGTGATGTTGCATCGTAAAGTAATATATATAGCATAAATTATTTCTAGATTCAAGAAACCGTGCGTAAATACAATGAAAGGTTGGTGTATGGCAACATGGTGTATGGCAGCATGGTGTATGGCAACATGTTGGTGTATGGCAGCATGGTGTATGGCAACATGTTGGTGTATGGTAATATGGTGTATGGCAACATGTTGGTGTATGGCAGCATGGTGTATGGCAACATGTTGGTGTATGGCAGCATGGTGTATGGCAACATGTTGGTGTATGGCAACATGTTAGTGTATGGCAACATGCTAATGTATGGCAACATGTTGGTGTATGGCAATATGGTGTATGGCAACATGGTGTATGGCAACATGTTAGTGTATGGCAACATGCTAATGTATGGCAACATGTTGGTGTATGGCAATATGGTGTATGGCAACATGGTGTATGGCAACATGTTAGTGTATGGCAACATGTTGGTGTATGGCAACATGTTGGTGTATGGCAACATGCTAATGTATGGCAACATGTTGGTGTATGGCAATATGATGTATGGCAACATGTTGGTGTATGGCAACATGTTGGTGTATGGCAACATGCTAGTGTATGGCAACATGTTGGTGTATGGCAACATGTTGGTGTATGGCAACATGCTAGTGTATGGCAACATGCTAGTGTATGGCAGCATGTTGGTGTATGGCAACATGTTGGTGTATGGCAACATGCTAGTGTATGGCAACATGCTAGTGTATGGCAGCATGTTGGTGTATGGCAACATGTTGGTGTATGGCAACATGCTAGTGTATGGCAGCATGTTGGTGTATGGCAACATGTTGGTGTATGGCACCATGTTGGTGTATGGCAACATGTTAGTGTATGGCAACATGTTAGTGTATGGCAACATGCTAATGTATGGCAACATGTTGGTGTATGGCAACATGTTGGTGTATAGCAACATGTTGGTGTATGGCAACATGTTGGTGCATGGCAACATGTTGGTGTATGGCAACATGTTGGTGTATGGCAACATGGTGTATGGCACCATGTTAGTGTATGGCAACATGTTGGTGTATGGCAACATGTTGGTGTATGGCAACATGGTGTATGGCACCATGTTGGTGTATGGCGCCATGTTAGTGTATGGCAACATGTTGGTGTATGGCAACATGTTGGTGTATGGCACCATGGTGTATGGCGCCATGTTAGTGTATGGCAACATGTTGGTGTATGGCAACATGTTGGTGTATGGCAACATGTTGGTGTATGGCACCATGTTGGTGTATGGCAACATGTTGGTGTATGGCAACATGTTGGTGTATGGCAACATGCTAATGTATGGCAACATGTTAGTGTATGGCAACATGTTCCTAGAACACTAAAACATTAACTTATATTTTAGAAGACTTTCCAGAGATGTGGGAATGTAGTCTAACTTTCACAGTCTTATAAATGTCCCATTGTTCTTTAAATACTCTGGAAAATGTCCAAAAGGCAATCACGCAGCGTACTAAGAGGCTGAGAAAGGGACCTTGAAGAGACCTGTGGGACCTTAAATTTCTGCTGAAAGACTCTAAAACCTTTAAAGAAATGGCCCCAGATATCAGGAAAGTGGGTGTGAGTCTGGTGGTGGATGTTGCTGTAGTGTGGGTGTGAGTCTGGTGGTGGATGTTGCTGTAGTGTGGGTGTGAATCTGGTGGTGGATGTTGCTGTAGTGTGGGTGTGAGTCTGGTGGTGGATGTTGCTGTAGCGTGGGTGTTGAGTCTGGTGGTGGATGTTGCTGTAGTGTGGGTGTGAGTCTGGTGGTGGATGTTGCTGTAGCGTGGGTGTGAGTCTGGTGGTGGATGTTGCTGTAGTGTGGGTGTGAGTCTGGTGTGGATGTTGCTGTAGTGTGGGTGTGAATCCGGTGGTGGATGTTGCTGTAGTGTGGGTGTGAGTCTGGTGGTGGATGTTGCTGTAGCGTGGGTGTGAGTCTGGTGGTGGATGTTTGCTGTAGTATGGGTGTGAGTCTGGTGGTGGATGTTGCTGTAGTGTGGGTGTGAGTCTGGTGGTGGATGTTGTTGTAGTTGGGTGTGAGTCTGCTGGTGGATGTTGCTGTAGTATGGGGTGTGAGTCTGGTGGTGGATGTTGCTGTAGTGTGGGTGTGAGTCTGTGTGTGGGTGTTGCTGTAGTGTGGGTGTGAGTCTGGTGGTGGATGTTGCTTTAGTGTGGGTGTGAATCTGGTGTGGATGTTGCTGTAGCGTGGGTGTGAGTCTGGTGGTGGATGTTGCTTGTAGCGTGGGTGTGAGTCTGGTGGTGAATGTTGCTGTAGTGTGGGTGTGAGTGGTGGTGTTGTTTGCTGTAGTGTGGGTGTGAGTCTGGTGGTGGATGTTTGCTGTAGTGTGGGTGTGAGTCTGGTGGTGGATGTTGCTGTAGTGTGAGTGTGAGTCTGGTGGTGGATGTTGCTGTAGTGTGGGTGTGAGTCTGGTGGTGGATATTGCTGTAGTGTGGGTGTGAGTCTGGTGGTGGATGTTGCTGTAGTGTGGGTGTGAGTCTGGTGGTGGATGTTGCTGTAGTGTGGGTGTGAGTCTGGTGGTGGATGTTGCTGTAGTGTGGGTGTGAGTCTGGTGGTGGATGTTGCTGTAGTGTGGGTGTGAGTCTGGTGGTGGATGTTGCTGTAGTGTGAGTGTGAGTCTGGTGGTGGATGTTGCTGTAGTGTGGGTGTGAGTCTGGTGGTGGATGTTGCTGTAGTGTGGGTGTGAGTCTGGTGGTGGATGTTGCTGTAGTGTGGGTGTGAGTCTGGTGGTGGATGTTGCTGTAGTGTGAGTGTGAGTCTGGTGGTGGATGTTGCTGGAGTGTGGGTGTGAGTCTGGTGGTGGATGTTGCTGTAGTGTGGGTGTGAGTCTGGTGGTGGATGTTGCTGTAGTGTGGGTGTGAGTCTGGTGGTGGATGTTGCTGTAGTGTGAGTGTGAGTCTGGTGGTGGATGTTGCTGTAGTGTGGGTGTGAGTCTGGTGGTGGATGTTGCTGTAGTGTGAGTGTGAGTCTGGTGGTGGATGTTGCTGTAGTGTGGGTGTGAGTCTGGTGGTGGATGTTGCTGTAGTGTGGGTGTGAGTCTGGTGGTGGATGTTGCTGTAGTGTGGGTGTGAGTCTGGTGGTGGATGTTGCTGTAGTGTGAGTGTGAGTCTGGTGGTGGATGTTTGCTGTAGTGTGGGTGTGAGTATGGTGGTGGATGTTGCTGTAGTGTGGGTGTGAGTCTGGTGGTGGATGTTGCTGTAGTGTGGGTGTGAGTCTGGTGGTGGATGTTGCTGTAGTGTGGGTGTGAGTCTGGTGGTGGATGTTGCTGTAGCGTGGGTGTGAGTCTGGTGGTGGATGTTGCTGTAGAGTGGGTGTGAATCTGGTGGTGGATGTTGCTGTAGCGTGGGTGTGAGTCTGGTGGGGGATGTTGCTGTAGTGTGGGTGTGAGTCTGGTGGTGGATGTTGCTGTAGTGTGGGTGTGAGTCTGGTGGTGGATGTTGCTGTAGTGTGGGTGTGAGTCTGGTAGTGGATGTTGCTCTAGTGTGGGTGTGAGTCTGGTGGTGGATGTTGCTGTAGTGTGGGTGTGAGTTTGGTGGTGGATGTTGCTGTAGTGTGGGTGTGAGTCTGGTGGTGGATGTTGCTGTAGTGTGGGTGTGAGTCTGGTGGTGGATGTTGCTGTAGTGTGGGTGTGAGTCTGGTGGTGGATGTTGCTGTAGTGTGGGTGTGAGTCTGGTGGTGGATGTTGCTGTAGTGTGGGTGTGAGTCTTGTGGTGGATGTTGCTGTAGTGTGGGTGTGAGTCTGGTGGTGGATGTTGCTGTAGTGTGGGTGTGAGTTTGGTGGTGGATGTTGCTGTAGTGTGGGTGTGAGTCTGGTGGTGGATGTTGCTGTAGTGTGGGTGTGAGTCTGGTGGTGGATGTTGCTGTAGTGTGGTGTGAGTCTGGTGGTGGATGTTGCGTAGTGTGGGTGTGAGTCTGGTGGTGGATGTTGCTGTAGTGTGGGTTGTGAGTCTGGTGGTGGATGTTGCTGTAGTGTGGGTGTGAGTCTGGTGGTGGATGTTGCTGTAGTGTGGTGTGAGTCTGGTGGTGGATGTTGCTGTAGTGTGGGTGTGAGTCTGTGGTGGGTGTTGCTGTAGTGTGGGTGGGGAGATGGAAAGTAGGAGGTAAGATGAGCAAGGGGGAGAGAGGAGATGGGAGATAGGGAGTTGAGGAAAAAAAAAAGAGTAGGAGAGAGAAGGGAGGGTGAGGATGAAGGGAGAGTGGGGGAGGAGAGAGGGGGATGGAAGAATTTTGGAGAGACTGGAAATCGATGGGAAGGGGAGAGGAGCAGATAAGGAGTGTGAGGGAGGGGAAAGTGGAGAGAGGGGATTGAAGAAAATTGGGAGATTGTTGGGAGACGGAAATAGCTGTAGGGAATTGGGAGTCGGGGTGATAGGAGGGTGGGAAAGATTAGCAGGGAATTGAAAAGTTTGTGGAGGGAGCAAAGACAATGGGTGGTGGAGGTATAGTGTGGAGGAGAGGAAACAGGAGAAGGGAGGGGAGACATTGAGGTGGGGTGGGGAGGGAGAAGAGTGTGTTCACAACAGGTATACAGTATTTCACCAAGAAATATTCTCTTCATTCAACTATATTTTCGGGCAACATTTTAGTCACTTGTTAGACTGACCTCTGGATCGCCTGTTAAAACATTCTGGCTGGTCATCGTACCAACAATTTGAGTTAGAATTTGTTAACACGGAAATCCCTTTTCTCTTTCACGACACCTTGTCTTTAGAATTAGAGAATATATGCGACAGATAACACTGGAGAAGTGGGCAGATGGATTTTAACAAACGTAAAAAATAATAGTAAACAGTGTTAAGTCACAGGCTGCCACGATAAAAAGCTGTTCCACAAGGCATGGTACTCGCTTCTTATTTTTTCCTCATCCTCGTATCTGGTATCGACCGGGATATAAATCATAACACCGTATCATTCTTTGCAGGCAATACTAAAGTCTGTATGAGAGTGACGTCCATTGATAGCACTACAAATCTTCAAGCTGATATAAATCAAGTCTTCCAGTAGGTCATGGAAAACAATATGATGTTCACTGAAGACAACTCCAAGTTACTCCGTTATGGAAAATTGAGGAAATACTATAGAATGAAGTATAAATTAAACTCTAGTCCATAGAGCGTAAAGGTAACGTGAAGGACTCTGAGGGTGATAGTATCTCACTTGCAATGATCACAACGGTGTCATTATTACAGTTGCAAGTAAAAAATGATAAGATGGATAACGAGAATCTTAAAAGCAAGAAATGCCAAACAATTGATGGGCCTGTTTAAGTTACTTATTCTCTCTATTATTATTATAATCAAGGGGGAAGCGCTAAACCCGGAGGATTATACAGCGCCTGGGGGGGGATGTGGAAGGCATTCAGGCTTAATTCGGGGAACTGGAGCACCGATCCAATTCCCTAAATCAAGAGCCCCTCACCAACATCAAGGAACCTTCCTTGAGGGGACTTATTCTCTCTAAGCTGGAATATTGCTGTACCCTAATATCTCCTTTAAAGGCAGGCGAAATTCCTGACTTAGAGAATGTATGGAGAACCTTCACTGCTCGTGTGTAAATTCAGTCATGTATGTAGATTCTGTTAAGTATTTAAATTGCTTCGACCTTTAAAATCCCTTCACTTGTATTACTTGGGACGCAGACGAA